>BSBN01001609.1:1524390-2128780 GCA_027924645.1 Cunninghamia lanceolata
AGAAGGAAACTGTTACTCCCAAGTGCTCAGGAAGGTTGAAAAGGTAGAGTGTGAAGGAAAGAGTTGTTGAGGAACATGGGCAAGAGGAAAAAGATGAAAAACAATAGCACCATGATCCCATGCTGTTGAATACAGATTTAGATAAAGAAGGAAATGCCCCTGAGGATGTCCCTGCTAATGCTCATGAAAGTGTTAATGTGTCTGCCAAAAGGAGAAGGTATGTTTATTCATCTTCTGATTCTGATTCAGAAGATATGTTTATTGCAAAGAAAATGGGAAAGTCAGTTCCTAGTAGTTCTACTAAGGAAATTTTTTATATTATCGGGGATAATGATGATGAAGGTCTGAATTTTACAAAGGAAAAAGAATTGTTGGAAGATAGGAACATAAGAAAAGAACTTCAAGAAGCTCTTGATAGGATAAAACAATTGGAAGAGCAAGTGAAATGATATGAAGAGAAGGACAAACAAAAGGAGAAAAGAATACAAGAGTTGGAGGAAAGAATTCAAACCTATGGCCATGGAACTAATTTAGATTTGTTAGCATAGATGGCTGTGAGTAAAACAAAAACTGAAGAAAATGAAGTATTAACTCCACAACCTTAGGTATTAAGGACTCCAATGTACCACACCACATTGTCTTTGGGTTTTGAATTAATGAAACTCACTCACAAATTCAAACAAGAAAAGGAAAGCTAGGAGAAGGAAAAATAGAGTCTCAATGCATTGATAGAAGATAAGAATTTGGTGATAAAGAGGTTGGAGGATAAGCTGACAGAGGTAATTGGCAGAGCCATACAGATCATTGGGTGTAGACCTCTACCTAGGGTATATGCATTGTTCTTGAAAGAAAAATTTCTCAGTTTCTAGTTTAATAGGTTCATTAATGATCAACCTGCTTTACATTCAAGGCATATTTTTTACAGCCATTTTAAAGAAGTCAGTTTAGAGGAGCAAGATCAATTGTGTGAATATTGTTTGCACAACTACTTAATGACAGAGGATATAGAATGGAACCCTTCAATTTATGTTGGGGATTTGCAGGTTAGGGCATTTTGGTCATATTTTAAAAATGAGCAGCTTAGAGGGGAATTGATAGACAAATACGAGGAACAAGATAAAATAGTGGCACTACAAATCAGGAGAGAAGCATTTAATCCTGATGTAATACTTACTCAATGGTTAACACTCCTCTCACACAAAGGTCTAGGAAAAATAATTATGGATTTGAGACTGTGAGATCACAGAAGGATACAACAGTTAGCAAGACCTATGCTTCAAAATTGTCTAAGGTATGTACAAGATAGATGGAATAGTCTGACCCCAGCATTGCAGAGGAAAGAGCCTCACTCTTTCCATAATTTTATGAACATGTTTGAAAGATTGCAAATGTACATCCAGATTTTAGAACAAACAGGAGTGGGATGGCTGCCACTTACTTTGCATCCTCCTGTTCTCCTCTATCTAGTACCACACTGGACAGGAGAAAAGAATGATGAATGTAGGAATGCAGAAACAATCAAGATGGATAGGCTTGCATGTTACATGGTTTTTATCTTAATCAAGGAGATGGAGTCAAAGAAATAATGGATCTTAGGTAGATTACTTTGCACTACAATCTTCTTCCCTAGATGTTTAGTTTAATGATTTTGCTTGAGGGAAAGCAAAAGGCTAGTTGGGGGGAATGATGGGTTGAAATATTGACCTCTTTTTATGTTGTTTTTATATGCTTTTAGAACTTTTCCATATGATTCTCCAAATACTTTTCCAACATCACCATCATTATATACTACCTTTTTATATACTTTGCAAGACTTTGAATCTATGTTATTAATATGGAATATGGTGATGATATTATCAATTGAATGATTTAAACACGAAATATAGATGAAATTCTATGGTTTAATTATAAAGGCTATTTGTGTGCATATGTTTTTTGAATTAACCCTTGTGCAGCAAGAATGTGGCATCAAGGAAAGGAGCATTTGCAACAAGTTGCAGGACAAGAGAATTAAAGAAAGCTGAAGTTAAGACACCAAAAGTGCAGGTAGCTGGAGGATGAATGTGAACCATCATGGAAAAGAATAAATGCAGAAGAAGTAGACCTCTTTCAAATGCGGCTAATGTGTGTTCTTCGTATGATCCACTGCATAAGAATTCTTGTTTGAATAAGACTCTCCTTCCTCTGCTTAGTTAGATCAATAAATCAATCTTAAACCTGTATCCTAGCATCTAGGAATGGATTGATTAAAGTTAGTTGGTAGTTGCATAAAACTCCCTCATTTCTGCATAAGTTAGGAGGGATGAGTTCAGTGTTAAGTTAGTTACCTTACTTTCTAGTTACTTAGTTGTTGCTCTATTTTTCAATATTGGAAGATCCAGACATGTTTAATTAAGGAATGTCATTACTGAATACAATCTGAAAGAGATTCTGTTTATGGTATGAAATGAATGGAACTATGTGTTATGAGGATGTGTGAGTATCTGAATTAGATTTGATTTCCAATTAAGTGAATCAGTCCCCTGAGCCGGCCACTCAAGGTACTGATCTTCACTTCATTTATTTTCTTATTCTTTTATGCATTCTTGTTAAATCTATTTTCCATTAGCTTATAAATACATTATGAGTCAATTAGAATACTTTGATTGTTAAATTACAGTAGTATGGTTCATGACCAAATGCATGCTTTGTCTACTTTAAGTCCTCCAGAGGTTAGTATTAGTTCTCTTATCATTTTGAATGTTTTGGATTAGTTATGTAATTTCTTGTTGTTAGCAGTTATCTATAGCTTATGCTGAAGGTACCCATAGCCACTAGATTCTATAACTATTTTTACTGTTCTTACATTTCTGTGAATTTGAGTGAAGTAGAATAATCTGAGTAGGTTTGGATAAGATAGTTTAGAAAGAATATGAGCCCTAAAGGCACATATAATGCAGTGCCATCATAAGCTTGCGCTCCTTGGTTGATAATTTAATGTAGGAGTATAATGATAGAGTGGACTGTTCAAATAGGTTTACCCCTGAATTATGTTAAGTCTACAACGCATTAGTTTTCCTCTACAGTCTGCACACCATATCCATATCTTCTGATATCTGGAAACCATCGGGTTGTTCAATGTAAACCTCTTCTTCTAGGTCACCATTCAGAAATGTTGACTTCACATCCATCTAATATACCTTGAAGTTCTTATGACTAGCAAGAGCAAGGAACATTCTGATTGCCTCAATCCTTGCTACCAGAGCAAAAGTCTCCTCAAAATCAATACCTTCAACTTGTGTGTATCCTTTGCATACCAATCTTGCCTTGTTCCTTACAACTTCACTTTCTTCATTTAGTTTGTTCCAGAACACCCATATTGTTCCTATAACATTCTTATTTGCTAGTCTGGGAACCAATTCCCATGTTTGATTCTTTTCAATCTGATCCAGTTCTTCTTCCATGGCTTTTATCCATCCATCATCCTTACTGGCATCGGCAAAGTTTTTGGGTTCCACTTTTGATAACAAACACAAGTTTACTTGCTCACATAGTTTTGCAAAAATTCTCTTGGTCAGCACACCTTTATTCTTATCTCCAATGATTTGATCTTCTGAGTGATTCTTCTGAACATACTTTGTTGGAGTCTTAGGCATCTACTCTAGTTCTTTTTCTCGTTACTTTTCTTCCTTAACTTCTTCTTCTTCATCTACAATGCATGGAAAGATATTTATTTCAGAGTCCTCTGATTCATGTAAGATCTGATACAGGTCTTCTCTACCTTGATATTTGTACTTTCAATCATCTTTCCCAACCTTTTGTTGTAGCATCTATAAGCCTTGCTTATGGTTGAGTAACCAAGAAAGATTCCTTCATCACTTCTTGAATCAAACTTTCCTAGGTCTTCTTCATCTCTTTTGATATAGCATTTACTACCAAAGATTCTGAAGTATTTGACTGTGGGAGGTCTTCCATACCATATCTCATAAGGGGTCTTAGCATTGTTGACCCACATTTGTACTCTATTATTTAGATAGACAACAATATGGATTGCATCCTTCTAGTACATATCAGGCAGATTTGCATCTTTCAACATTGCCCTAGAGATCTCTTGCATAGTCCTATTCTTTCTTTCCACTACCCCATTTTGATGAGGGGTCTTAGGAGCTAATAGATGTCTTCTACTACCATTATCTTCACAAAGCCTTTCAAATTCATTTGAAGTAAACTCACCTCCTCTATCAAACCTCAAACATTTAATCTTGGCATCAACTTCATTCTCAACCATAGCTTTGAACACTAAATTTATCAAGGGCATCTGATCTTTCTCTCAAGAAAGTAACCTAGGTCATTCTAGAATAATCATCAATAATGAACATGAAATACCTCTCACCTTGTTGACTTCTTGCTCTGATAAGGCCACATAGATCAACGTGAATCAACTCCAATGGCTTCAAAGAAGAATACTCCTTGCTTTTGAAGTTTGTCTTTGTTTGCTTTTCCATTTGACATTCCCTGCATACTGCATTTGTAGGCTTGATTATCTTAGGCATATCTCTCACTGCATGATTAGAACTAATCTTCACCATATTATCAAAATTGTTGTGTCCCATTCTCTTATGCCATAGCCAACATTCACTGGACTAAGCCAACAAACATGTTCTTCCATTTACCTCCTTTAGGTGATAGATATCACCATATGTCTTAATACCTTCTACCACTAATTTTTTGGATCTTGCCTTCCTGATCTCACAACCTTTGGCATGAAAGGTGAGATTACACCCTTTGCTGGACATTTGTCTGACTCTGAGAAGATTGTGTTTTATCCCTTTGACATAGAGGACATCCTCAGTCCTATTCTTCCCATCAATAGATATAACACCTTTTCCACATATCTGTGTTGACTCATCACCACCAAACTGGACAACACCACCATCCCACTTCTCAAGGCTAATAAACTTCTCCTTGTCACCAGTCATATGATTTGACCATCCACTATCAATCACCCAAGCCTTGGATTCTTCTTTTGCATGAAAGGCAGTCCATACAACCATTGACCTTTCATAGTTTTGATTTGTTTGCAAGGTATCAGTCTTCTCACAAGTTCTAGCATCATCCTTTTTGTTACCAACATTCAGGGCCATGAAAAGTGTTTCATCATTTGAATCATCATGATCATCATCTTATGAAGAATAATTGCTTTCTATGGAATACAAAATTCTCTTGAACTTGTCTCTCCTGTTATTACTCCTTGATTCTTTGTAAGGACATTTAGAAGCAAAATGAACAACCTTTCCACAATTAAAACATTTGAAGGGTAACTTACCTTTGTATTTGCAAGCACCTTTCTTTAGTCTTCTTACAAAATTTGCTTCAACTTCATCAAATCTCTCATCTTCATCAGCAACTTCTTCTTTTGTCTTCATACTGGTTTTGAAAGCAACTTCTTTCTTTGGAGCAGCACTGCCAAACTCTCTCATTTCAGAGGCAATAAGGGTACTAAATAATTTGTCTGTAGTGTAAGTATCCAAGTCTACAGTCTCCTCAATGGTAGATACCTTATGACTACAATATTTGGGAGGAGATCGCAAAACCTTTTTCACAACCTCATCTTCTTTCACTTCTCCACCAAGACCTTTAATGCCATTGACCACTTCATTTACCCAGAGCATATATCTAACAATGTCTTCATCCTCTGACATTTTTAGGTTCTCAAATTTGTTCTTGAAGATTTGCATCTTAGCTTGCTTTACTTTATTATCTCCTTCATAAATGGTTTTAAGTTTATCCCAAACTTCTTGAGTAGAACTACAACTCATTACCTTTGAAAGTTTTGAATCAGCCAACCCACTCATGATAGAAAACTTTGCCTTGGCATTATTGTCATGCTTCTTAACTTCATTTGTATCAGTAGGAATAGAAGCAGGAACTGTGTAACCAGTCTTGACAGAGTCCCAAACACCGTACCCTAGAGAATTGATATAAGCTTCCATCCTTAGCTTCCAAAAGGCATAATTTTTCCCATCAAACCTAGGTATCTTGTTGGATCCATTCTGTGCCATCCTGAACCTTCCTCAAGCGGTTAATCTTCCCTTAGAAGAACTTGGCTCTGATACCAATTGTTGAACACACCAAAATATTGAGAGGGTGGGGTGAATCAGTATCTAAACAATTTTCACTTTTAACAATTTCAACCTATCTAGAGCATATCAAAACTTAATCATCACAGCACAAACATGAACATGAAAGATTTACACAATGCACATCAACACATAACACCAGATATACGTGGAAAACCCTAGAAGGGAAAAACCACATTGAGGATTAACTCACAATATATGAAGCTCAAATAATAACTTTGTTTTAGGGGCTATAACCCAAGGAAGCTGCTACTCCCTAAGTAACTCTGATTTGAGGTCACTCCCAAGGAAGCTTCTACTCCTGATGACTTTGTTTTAGGGTCACTCCCAAGGAATCTTCTACTCCTGATGAGTTTGTTTTAGGGTCACTCCCAAGGAAGCTACTACTCCCTAAACTGAGACCACACTTACAAAAGATTATAGTATGACAATCTTTCTACTGTTTGAAAACTGACATTGAAACTCACACTTTTGATGATTGCAATTCTGCCTCTTCAAACTTTCTTCTGAAGATCTGATCAGTTAGGCACACTCTATACTTGATCACTGTCACAAATATGTCTTCAAGATGAATCTGAACAACATCAACAACTTCTGCTCTTTCTCCTTCAGTCGCACATCAATAATGCATTTATTTTACTTTTTATTTGCTTGCGAACTTTTCAATCACATTGCAATCACAATTCGCCTCACACACTTTGATTCACTATTTATGCATGATCTTACATTGATTATATTGCTTGTCAACCAAATACAACATGAAAAATACATTTACAAGTCGGCCAGACAACACACAATATGAAACATGTAGAAGATAGGTCTTAAGTAAAGCCACATGTTACACCAGTAGAAGATCCAAGCCTTGTAGACACCAACACTTGCTTAACTACGTCCAAAACATCCTTCACAACTTCAAACATCAAGGAATCACATCTGCACACTCTGCTCATTAGGAAATAGGACAACTTTAACGAAAACACATGAAGACTTGAAGTGTAACAGACATATCAACTTGAAAACCTTGTGCGGTACTGGAAACAAGAAAGATCTTTGTGAAACTTTTCTAGATGAGTCCACATGACTCATACAACATCCCTAAACACTCCTTTGCCACTGCACATCAAATAATTATGCCACACAGCTTCAATCATTAACTTTAAGAACAATCTATCATTTGAAACATACTGCAACATGCTATCATTTGAAAGACATAGAAGAAGAAGATGAAATTAAAGGAATAATAATCCTCAAATTCTTTGTTGCAATACTCACCACCATTATCAGATCTAAAACATTTTAATCTTTTACTTGTCTCATTCTCAACCAAGCTTCTCCATTTCTTAAACGTGTCAAATACTTCAGTTTTCTGCCTAAGGAAATAAATCCAAACCTTCCTAGTTGCATCATCTATGAATGTAACATAATATCGAGAGCTGCTGAGAGAAGATACCTAAGTTGGTCCCCATACATCTGTATGCACAAGCTCCAACTTTTCATCTTTCTTTTACTTCCCATCCTTGAGAAAACTAACTCTCTTTTGTTTTCCATACACACAAATTTCATAGAAATCCATATTAATACATTTCAAACCTAGTAAAACTTTCTAAGAATGAAGTATTTTACGAATAGATAACATGTTTTGTATCAAACCAAAGATGTACATAACTCTTGTAATACCTTTGATCATCCCATCAGAGAATTATATCTTGACTCTCCCATGACCAACAATACTAAGGTAAGAGTTGACACCGAGGTATACCTTCCCACCATCATACTTCTCATAATATGAAGACCACTCCCAATGGAGAGTCATGTGAAAAGAACCTTAGGAGTCAATCATCCATGCATACTCAAATGTATGTGTTGACAAGGTTGTGACAAAGGCATCTCATGTATCCTCTCGAAAAGATTTATCAGAATAATCATCAGATCTACCTTTTTTATTCTTTTTAACTTCCTTGTAATCCTTTTTTAAATGACCTATCTTGTCAAATTCCAACATTTAGCCTTGTGAAATTTTACCACGAGACTTAGATCTCCCATAAGACTTAAATATGATTTTATCCTTCTTCTTTCCATTCTCCTTCAACCTTCCATGAACAATCAAAGTTTCCTTGGTAGATTTAAAGCCTTTCACTTCATCTCTTCAAAGAGTAAAGAAACCACTACCTCATCAAGCACAAGCTTTGAAAAATGCTCATGATAGCCATCACCAAATTATCCCATGAGTCTAGCAAAGAACACAAAAGGGTCATGCATCAATCTTCCTCTTCCATTTTTACACTAATAAACTATAACTAGCTCACAATCATGTTGAATGCATTCAAGTGCTCTACCATTCAATCACCATCACCCATTCTAAGAGTGTACAACTTCTTCTATAGAAAAATCTTATTAACTAGGGATTTAGCCTAGTACAAATTTTACAACTTCTCCCAAAGGGATTTCAAGCTAGATTCTTCACAAACATTTAGCAACACTGAATCCACCAAGTGTAGCCTGATAAGGCTTCTCAACTTTTGATCCAACACAACCCATTGTTCATCTTTTATTGATGTAGGTTTGGGTCCACATACTACAACCAAAAATCTTAATATATGAGCAGATCCTCCATCTTGAGCTTCCACAACTCAAAGTTATTACCATCAAATCTCTCAATCTCAAGTCTATATGTGCTTTCCATTTTCCTGAAACAAGATCTCCTTTGCACAAGCTCCCACTCAAACAAGATTAGTCCAAAAAAACTTTTTCTTACCACCTAGGACTCGAGTGGATCAAGCTTTGATACCAAATGAAAGTAAGCTAAGGTGTGTAAATGCTTCTTATGTTAATCTACGGGGAGAGAAAATGCATAGAAGCTTAGATCTAGCAATTTCTAGTGACAAAATCCCACATGCAATAACATGCATTGACATGCAAAGAGATGCAATAGACATGCAACTGACAAAATCAATACAACCATAACATAGAGGTATACATGTGGAAAAGCATTTCAGGAGAAAGCTCCACACTCTAAAGCATAAAATTAATTGTATTACAATAACAATACAATTGCATACAACTTCAAGCACATACCCTTACAAGAGTATCACAAACATTAAATCCTAGATTAATCTCGATAGCATAATGGCATCCCTACAACACATAATGAAAAATATATCCAAGCAACCTAATAAATAGAACAGACACAAATAGGAAACTATTCAATGGTTTTGGAAAACCATGAGCTAACATGCAAGGTAAGGTACCCAAATCCCATAGCCAAAATTCTAATGCCCCCTACCAAGTTTGAATTCCATGCTATATTTAGCATATTCCTTACAACAATCATAACTTGTCATTACCTTTCATAGTCAACATTCCAACTTAGGTGCCCCAATTTAACATGTGCCTCCACTCAAAGTTGCTTTATGACATGTGCCATAAAGATTGTCATAACATCGGTTAAGATTCCAATGCAACCCCTATAATCATGCTCTTATGTGTCAGAGAATTTTTCATAAGTAACCCACACATCTTATAACATCATAAGGTGCTCTTACTATTAGTGTGAATAGGTGTATTATGTAACTAGTTCTCTTTTGACTAGTAGACCTATTCACACCTTAGCTTAAGTTCACTTAGAGGATAATATTCCCTTTTGTCTCACCTCATGTGGACTCAACACATGTCTTCACACTTTTTCCAAGTGTTCTAGAGTCTTATCATCTTACCTCATTGACCTTGCCTTTATAAGCAAGGCCTCTTTGTACATTTTAGTATGCTTGTTGATAGTTATTTGGCTTTGTTTTTACTACTAATATTCATTTGTGGAAGTGTTATTTGATGTTACATTCATATAGCTTCTCCAACATGATATTAGAGCAAGGAATTGCAAGTCCCTTCCCACACTTTTGGTGAATCTAGCACTCAGCCCTATCACTGGAGCATCGTGGAGCCAAACAAACCTTGCCATTGAGTCCAGAAGGCTCGAGATAGTAAATATTACCCTTTGTTTGGGTAATTTTTGTAAAAGTGATTTTCTTGCAAAAAAAACATTTACCCTTCCCTATATCACTGTACGGTACCGTATGGAATTGTATGGATTTTTTTGGGTTGAAAATGCAATTTTTTTAATAAAAATAAAGTTTTTAAGTAGGCTGTGTATAGATATGGGTGGATTTTTTGAAGCAGTTTTGAAGTTTTTGGCACATTTTTGGTGTTTGACTAGACTCTCAACCTATTCAAATCCAATCAATTGGTGACCTTTTTTCATCAGGGTTCAGCCTCTCTGATCAAAGATCAACCTATTTGATAAAAAATTAGCCTCTTTAGATCCATTATCGACCTCCATAGATGGTATTTTCTTTTTTGCATGGTCATTTTTAGGTATTCGTTGCCACTGTCTTCATCATGTTGTTGTTTGCTAGGGTTTCATCCCTGCACTAGGTGCCCTGGTTGTGTCTTCATAGATGTCTCTTCACACTACTCGCTCGCCCCTGTTGATGACTCAGCCCAAGGGTTTTGGCCTCCACAAGTTTGGGCTATTTTGTGGAGTTGGACGCTCCTGCACCCATTTCGGCTTCTCAAGACCCATGCTCGACACTCTATTTGCTCATGCAGACTATTTCAAGGCTGCTTAACACACACCCTTGTCTATTTTGGGGTGCCTCGGTCTGACTATTGTCACAACGGGCCCTTAACTGGTTCCTTGCCTTTGTAGGCCCTCCAATACTTGGCTGCTTGACCTTGAAGTCACTCACGTTGCCTTGGTTCTTCTCACAACTACGACTACTAGATCCACTTTCACCGTTACTCACCAATTCAAATTCAATAGACTGAACTCCCTGTCCAAGCTAGTCGGTTTCTACACCCCCAACACATTACTTGTCACAATTATTTTAGTGGAGGACATGGTCTATTCACATGAATTGGTCTCGCGGTTTGTTTACTGCAAGTTGCTTTTTTCTTAACAATATTTGTTATAGTTAACCTTTTACTGCTAACATTTAATATTACCCTACCGTTAACTTTTACATGTTACTGTAAATGTTACATTTATTTTAACGTCCATATTCCATTGTTATAACCAACATTTATTGTTAGCTAATCAAAGTGATATTTTATGTTACACCTGTACTAACCCTAACATTTTATTTCACTACAAGCATTATTTCCTAAAACTTTTTGTAACCACAAAACCCAACATTTTATGCTAGAGCAACTGCCATGGTCTCACAACTTGCTGAAGGAGGGTATTTTTTTTGTTTTTACGATAACTTTCACCTACGAAGGCTGATTTTCACAACATTGTAGTTTATGGAAAGGCATTTCCGTCCACTTTCCAGTGGTGTTAAGACATTTTGTAAATTTTCTTGTTTATTATTTTTTTGTGCGTTGAAGTTCAAATTGTGTTTTAAATTTCATTGGGGCATAACTTTCACCTCGTTTGTCAAAATTTCGCACATTTTTTTTTTTAAATTATCATAAAAACACAAAGATCTTGTTTATGCATGTATTTTTTAGCTTAGGATAGATGACTTTTGTCAAAAATTGTAAAAACTCACCGTGTTCTATAAATGGTTGATTTTGGCTTTCCAATTGCACAAATTGTAAACAAACATTGTCTAATTTTTCTAGGGGGCTTATATTTCAGTATTAATCAAATTTGGGGGATTGTAAGGCACAATTTAAGTTCCTATTTATGTTTTTTTCAACAATGGATCCTAGAATTAACTTGTTAACTCGACAAAACTACCACAACTAGAAAGTCAAAGTTAAGCAACTACTTCAATCTAAGGGGTTATGGAGAATGTTAGGGGATGAAACACCTAAATGTTAGAAATGAAAGCAAAACTACTTCAATGGAAATCTAATTTAAGATAAATTTTAGCAATCTTTAAGTGTGCTTTAACAATAGAGATTGTAATAAAACATAAACCCACAATACATAAATATACCAGAAGCAAAATGAAGCAAATAACACAAGTGTTTAATGTGGAGAAAACCCTTGCGGGTAAAAAACTCCACCAAGAAAAGAGGCCAAGTTGTATTATCTTCACAAAAGGAGATTACAAATACATTCACTTCCTCTATCCTTCAACCTTCACTCCGGCAGAACCTGGGTACCTGTAAACTGTTATTATATCTCTCATCTACTGTGCTATGGTTTATATAGAATTTACACAACCTCAAGACATTAAATGACTTCTTACAAGCCCATAACACTTGTCAAGAGTCAACAATACAACCTTGGGCGTCAATGGCCAAGAATAGGCTCTTACGGGGTCATAAATGCTGTCATACATGCATCCTACACTAGGAAAAATGTGCCCATTCAAGCTTGAACGCCTTGGGGCCAAAAATAGCCACTTACAGCATCTTATGACGCATCATATGCTATTATAAGTGTCATAGATTCTTATGACAACTTACAGTTGTCATAGAATCTCTTACACCTTCTTACGACATCTATGATGTGTGCCATAACACTAAAAATAGATTATTCCTCCACATGTGCACCCCACTTTGACCAATTACCATTTACCATAGTAAATGACATTCCGTAACTACTGCCGATAACTCTGGGACTTACCATGTAGTAACTCCATAGTTATCATGGACAGTAAATAACTTTTACTTCTGTCGGTGAAACTTGTACATCCCTTATGGGTAATTACAAATAATAAATGGAATAATACAATAATGGGATTTACAAGGTTAATGGCACCTTATCCCAACATTCTCCCACTTGACATTATACATTGTAAATCAACCCATAGGAAATCAAATGAAAAATAATCAGGCACTAGAAACAAGGCCCATGGCCTCTTGCACCATACGAACTTCTCTGTGCTCACAGGCTTAGTCAATGAATCTACAACATTCTCCTAAGTGTCTATCTGCTTCAGCTCAATTTCTCCATTTGTAACCAACTCTCAAACAAAGTGATACTGAACATCAACATGCTCAGTTCGAGCATGATACATGGGATTTTTGGCCAAACAGATAGCACTCTGGCTATCACAACCAATTTGAATGATCCTGCAATCAAAACCAATACCTGTACACAGTCTCCTCAACCAAACTGGCTCCTTAGAGACATGAGTTGCAGCCATATACTTTGCTTCTGTGGTGGACAAAGCAACTATGGGCTGCCTCTTACTCATCCAACTCACTGCACCTCCAAACAGAGTAGACACATAGCCACTAGTGGACCTTCGACTATCCAAGTCACCTGCCCAATCTGCATCAACAAAACCCTGTATGTCCAAAGATTTATCAACACTATCAGTACCAGAATAAACCAAACAATGATCAGGAGTACTTGCAAGATATTTAAACACCCTCTTCGCATAGTTCCAATGTTGTCTACCAGGGTTAGACATAAATCTGCTCAAAACTCCCACTGCTTGGGCAATATCTGGTCTAGTGCAAACCATTGGATACATCAAACTCCCTACAACACTAGCATATGGCACATTAGACATATCCTCAAAATCATCCTCAGTCTTTGGACACATATCTAATGAAAGCTTAGTACTAATGGGTAAAGGAACTCTAACTGGGTTACAGTCCTGCAAACTAAACCTCTACAAAATAGTATTCGCATACTTACTTTGTGCCAACCAAAGCTTTTTGTTAACTCTATCCCTCCTGATCTCCATTCCCAAAATATACCTTACAGCACCAAGATCCTTCATCTCAAATGCACCTGAAAGTTGGGCTTTAAGCTCACTGACCATACCCTTAGTATTGCTGAAAAACATGTCATCAACCTACAAAGCAATAAACAGTATAGAATCATCAACACAATGAATGTAAACACAATGATCCTCCTCGCTTCTAACAAAACCCAATTTCAAAACAAATGAATCAAACTTTTGATACCACATTCTGGGGGACTATTTCAAACCATAGAGAGACCTCTTTAACCTGCAAACCCAATGTTCTTTTCCTTTTACCTCAAAACCTGTAGGTTGTTGCATATAAATTTCTTCTTCAAGATCTCCATGCAAGAACACAGTCTTAACATCCATTTGCTCAATCTCCCAATCATAAGCTGTAATAATGGATAAGAGAAATCTAATAGAAGTCAATTTAGCAACAGGAGAAAATATCTCACCAAAATCAACTCCCTCTCTCTGGGAGTAGCCCTTGGCTACTAGTCTAGCCTTGTACTTCTCCAATGACCCGTCTGCTCCAAACTTCTTCTTGAAGACCCACTTACATCCTATGGCCTTTCTTCCTTTGGGCAAACGAACAAGATCCTAGGTGTTACAATAGTCTAAAGCCATCATCTCATACTGCATGGCTAACTGCCAAGACTCACTATCATCTGTAGAAATAGCTTCCCTGTAAGATCTAGGTTCATCGTTAGTACTCAATATAGCATATACACAACAAAAATCTAGTGGGCTATACCTGTCAACTGGATTTCGTTGTCTTGTGGATCTCCTCAAGGGTGGAGTAAGAGACTCTACTCGTTCTTCTGCATGATCATCTGCACCAACTTCTTCTATAACAACAGATTCATCTTCATCAGAACTACTTGAATCTTCTTCTTCTTCTTCACCCCCCAATCCATCATTTTGTTCTTCTTGAGGTGCATCTTGCTGCTCTAAATCAAAGTGCACCATCTTTACCTTTTCATCTTTTTCTTTTGGCTGCTCAGGTTCAAAAATAGCTCTAAGTTCCCTAAAAATAACATCTCTAGAGAAAACAATTTTTCTGGTTAAATCCTCCTTTCTCAACCAACATTCAAGGACATATCAACCGAGTTGAATCACACTTTTGCAAGACAATTCACCTATAGGTTAGGCTATCACTTGGAATGATGTGGAATCTCAGATACTATCAACTAATGTATCAATTTAATGCTCAAATTTTCTTAAAACCCTAATTATGCAAAACAGTGAGTAAAATGATGAATTACGACAAATGCTTGTAGACTAAGGTAGTAGGTAGAGATTAATAACTGACCGTTTTTCAAAGTTTGAGATGCAGAATACTCGAGGACACTGGCATTAGTGCCCCTGTCCAAGGTGGTGTTTTCTTTGTGGAATCCTAATCTCCTTCCGACACTGATGTTCACTGTATTTTTTGCTTCCGTGCTGGGAGATGCAGAGGACACTGGCACTCAAGCCCGAGTCCAAGGTAGGGTGATTTTTAGGATGTCAGAAGCTCTTTAGATGTTGATTGTCACTGTCCAAATCATTTATGTGTTTTCAACCTCGGAGGACACTGGCATTAGCGCCCGAGTATGAGCAGTACTTTTCTTCAGGGATCTGGAATCTGCACACTGTCTTGTTGTTCCCTACAACTCCACTATGCCAAGATGTGACACCTGTAACATAGATGAAGTCTCTTCAACACATGAGAAGATGAAGCTAAATCTACAATCACGAACACAATAACAATGCTCTTCTCTGCAACAATGAATATCTTGAATGCTCTAAAATCATAAGTTAGCCAAAAGTTCACAATCACCTTCTAGTTTGCAATGAAACCCTAAACATACTTATATATGCAACTACACACATTCCCGCTAAGAATTTCATAATTCAAACTTAAGATGTTAGCATGGGACCTAATTAACGGTCACAAAACTAACATTCAAATTTGGGACTTGCCTGAAATAGGGAAGGACAAGGGCACTAGTGCCTATGTCCACATGTCCTTTTTCAAGGAAGGATCAGATGCCACAGTGTCCTTCATGCCCCATGTGACATGGGTCTAAGGCCATTTTCTTCCGGGAGTCAAAATTAACATGTATGATGCAAAACAAGGGACCCAGGAGCTAAACCTAGGAGGGAAAAGTCCAGGGAGACATTTTCCACCATAACACTTATACCAAAAGCATTCAAAATTGGATTTCCCTGCATGAACAATATTGTTGAATACGAAGCATCAATTTCAAGTCTCAAGCTTGCAATCCAATGGAACATCCAATGCTTGTTAATTTTTGGTGATTCTTAGCTAGTCATCAAATAGGTCAATGATGAATATCAAACTAAGGATGACAAACTCATGCCTTACAAGAGAATGGTTGAAAGCTTCAAGCAATATTTTACTCACATTCAATTTGAACAAATATCACATCTGAATAATAAGGTAGATGATGCAATGGCAATTATTAGTTATCTCCTTAGCATGCACATAGACACTCCAAAATGTCAGTTCTTGGTTGAGAAACTCATGATCCCAGCATATGATGTTCTTGAATCAGAAATGATATGTGAAATTATTTTTCCAACTCCTCATGGTATCATAACATTTACACATACCTCGATACTCAAACCCTCCCATCCAAGATTTCATCCACTCAATGCAAATATTTTCTCCAACAAACATCTCATTTCACTCTCCTTGCTAACACACTTTACCATAGGGGTTATGATGGTACCTTGTTATGATGTTTAGAGTCATAAGAAGAAAACTTAGCTATCAAAGAGGTTCATGATGGCATATGTGGAATGCACACTAGTGGCATGGTCCTAGCAAAAAATTGTTAAGAACATAATATTATTGGCCCACCATGGAACATGATGCATGTCAATATGTCATAAAATGTACATGTCAAAAACATAGAGATCTAATTCATGCATCCTCTTAAGCACTTCATCCCATCATGACGCCATGGCCTTTTTCCACATGGGGGCTCGATCTCATTGGAGAAATCAATATCTCTTCCTCCAATGGCCATAAACATATTATCACTGCAATTAAAAACTTCACTAAGTGGGTTGAAGCAATTCCTCTTACTTATGTGACTGGCCAACAAATTTCCAAGTTCATCCTCGACCATATCATCTATCATTATGGTATCCATGTTGCCATTATCACAAATAATGGTAAATTATTTAAAAATCATGAAGTTCATGCCCTTTGTGAAAAAATTCACATCAAACACAAATGGTCTACACCTTATTACCTACAAGTAAACTATCAAGCAGAGGCATCTAACAAAATACTTATTAAAATCCTCAAAAAGAATGTCAATGATGCTAGCTATGATTGGCATCTTTAGCTCTATCCCACCCTATGGCCTATTGCACTAGCATCCATACACCTACTGGTGCCACTCCCTATTCCCTTGTCTTTGGTACTAAATCCATTTTTCTAATTGATATCAAGCTACTATTCTTGCACATATCTTTGTGTGATCTCATTACTAATGAAGACTACAAAGTGGCGTGATTGCATGAACTAGAGCTTCTTGATGAACACCAACTCAATATGCTAAATCACACTAGAGCTTCTTGATGAACACCAACTCAATATGCTAAATCACCTTAAGTCATATCAAAATTGGTTGTGTCCTAGCTACAACAAGCACATAAATACTAGAGAATTTGAAATCGAGGAAATTGTGCTCAAATAAAATTAGAAGAATATAAATTAGGACCATGAGAAGAAGGAAAATTTGAGCCAAACTAGATGGGTCCCTATGTCATCATCACCAAATATAGCTCAGGGGCATACAAGCTAGCCACACATAAAGGTCAAGAGCTGGACAAGCCTATGAACATTGTGCATCTCAAGTAGTTTCATGCATAATCTAGCAATAACAGATTCATAATAGCACAAAAGTATAAAAATTAAATAAAAAAAGAAAAAAAGAAAAATCACCCAAAGGTGAAGACCACGCTTATGGTACCTTGGGCAAGTACTACGATGAAAACCTTCTTTATAGTCATGCTTGCATAATGCATAATGCTTGTAAAAGGGGGCTTTTTTTCTTTTTTCCACAACTTTCACCCACGGAGGCATTTTTTGGAAAATTTATAGTCAATGGAAAGCTAGTTCTATCAAATTCACCATGGTGAAGTTTTTTTTCCCAACTTACTGTATTTTTTAGGATTTGCCTCTGAAAGTCACTTTTGCTCTCTTTTTTTGATATTTTTCAACAAGGCGTATCTTTTGGCCACGATGTCGAAATTAAGCAAACTCTTTTTTAACTTTATCAAAAAAATTAAGGAATCCATTGGTACATGTAATTTTTTAAATTTTGGAATACCTATTTTCTCATAAAATTATAAAATTGTCGTGTGTTGTAAACGGTTAATTTAGGTTCCAAATTGTGAAACTTGTACTCAATCTTGTATTTTTTTTCTGGGGAGGCATATTTTACAACATTATTTGTTAGGGGGGGTTAAAATTTGTGTAGTTTTTCTCATTTATTTGAGACTTGTAAGGCATGCTTAGTCCATGTCTTCATTGTCCACCTCATGACATTAACTCATTTCATCCTTTTTTGGACACTTGTAAGAACTCCAACTGCATATTTGTTTGTAAACACACTAATATGAAGTGCCAAAAACTGATTTTGTGCTTCCTCTTTTGGGAAGATTTTTTGCACATCTCTAGTGCCTCTTTTGTACATGCACCATGGGGGTTGTGTTTGTGCCTTGTTGTTTTCCATCACAATCTTGTCTAGTTAGCGTACCTCCATGACAACATTCTAGCCTCATGCAAGTGCTACATCTCCATCTACTTGCACATATTTTAGTTTATCTACAAATACCTCTTCCTATCAGCATTATGGGGGTATCACTTGGGTTTGGTAATGCTTCTTTTTCAGTGAAGTATTGGACACATCATCTCTCTCATTTTCAGTTGATCCGTGTTTGCAAGACTCGGGTATCTTTGTAGAGAACCAATTGTAGCCTTCAATAGAGTTGATGGGGTCACTCATGTAGTGTTATTTGTGCCTCTTTGATCATTGTACTATTTATATTTTCAACTTCACAGACTGTTTTGCCAGTTTTGTACGTATAGTTGAGTAGTGTTATTAAGGGCACTCGTGCAGAGTATTGTGTCTTGTTTTGATATACATTCTTGGAGGGTTCGTTGATTCCAGCAGACACCAGTTCTTCTTCGGTAGAGTTTACATCTTCTACATGCTTTAGGAGTTCTTCATGTTCCTATCTTTTAGGGACATCTTTGAGGAGGTTTATTTTCTTCTCATTCTCTCTTTTGGAGAGGAGTTTTATTTCCCACTGGGTTTTATCCTTTTCTCTGTTTATGAGAGACTTTATTGTACATGGGTACCTTATCAAGCCTAGTTGTTAGGACCCATCCATGCATCTATGCATTTTCTAGTGTTTAGCTTACTCTCTAAGTATCACTTAAGGGGGGGTGTTAGTGTGAAAAGTACTTTTACCTATCTAGGTTGACTAGGTCCTATTCACACTATAGTTAAGCTCACTTAGAGGTCATTTAGACTTTTGTCTCACCTCATTTGCACACAACATGTGTCCTCACACTTGTCTCAAGTGTGTCCACATGTGTCACATCTTTGGAGGGGTAGTCAGACTTTCAGTCCTACCATCTCACCTCCTCAACCTTGCCTTTATATGAAAGGTCTCTATTGTACATTTCATAATCTTCACATTTGATTCACTTGTATGATAGTTTTGTCTTTCATTGTGTACGTTCAACTTTGTGGAAGTGTTATTTGATTTTGCAAGTGATCTTGGTTGCTCCAACATTTAGTGCCCAATGGAGTAGGCACTAGTTTATGTGGTGAAGGGCCAAACACCTTTTATTATAACCATCTCTCTTATCAGGTGTAGGAGTAGTTTAGGTTTCACCATCCCTATATGATTCAATAATGTAAACTGTGTCATATCTTATGCTATCCTAAAACTAAAATATTGTTGGAGGATCATGCTAATATGTTCTTTCTCTTACCCACATGTATGCAATCTTATTAGAGGTATTGTAGGCCTACTTTTAGTCAATGTTAACATGAACTTAGTGATAAATGTTGGGGTTCATATCATTTTGGGTATGGTTGCTTAAGGTCCTTGGGTCTAATAGCTTATTTTTCTTTATTCGTCTTGTTGTTAAGACCTCAAGGTACACCCGCCTTGTCGTTGTAGACCCTAAATATGAAAGTGAGTTTACCCACTCACATGAGTTAGTGCATTCATGCCATTGTCTAAGCATAAGTCTTTCCCACCACCTTTGTTGACATATTCTTGGCCTTAGGTTTTGATGCTAGTCCTTAGGATTTCTAGAGATATATGTTTGAGTACCAACAGGTTGATTATTTGTAAAGTATTTTTTCATTTCAAGGAGACAACTCTAATAGGTTCACTCACTTCCTAATAAAAAACTTAACTTATTTAAAAAAATTTAAATTATTAAAATTAAATATAATCAAAATTTTATTAATAGATTGAAAACTAAACTCAACTTAGAATAAAATATTATTTTAAAATAAACATCACGTGTAATGTTTCCATTGTTCTAGGTTTGTCTTATGAATGAAATAATATATAGTTATAGTTCAAATATTTTTTTCTTTTTGTTAAATAGTATCACATTCTTGCAATAAGACATAAGTAAGGGTTCTCTTGTGAAAATTTTAGGGCTTTTACTAATGGTTGTGACTATTTTTGTAATAATGTACCATTTTAATAGAAGTGAAGTAACATAAAGTATTCATCAACATTATTTATGATAAAAAATATGGACCTCATAAAACATAGATTCAAAGAGACTACTTGCAGAATTCAACTACTAATTTAAAAAATATCAATTAGTTAATTTGTATTTAACAATATAAAGACTATAACAAGAGCCATTAATCATGTGAAATTGATTCATATTTTTTAATTATGTAAAATTTAAGAATTAATATTTTAAATAACAACTTCTTCAAATTTTCTTCCTCATCCCTTCTCATCCAAGGTTTTCAAAATGTGGTTAAGCGTGTTGCACTCTCCATTTAATCAATCTCTCCACAAAAGGAAGATAGTAGCCACTTTTTATGACAATACCCTCTACAACAAGGGCATCATTCAATGAATACATTGTGTTGGCACTCGTTTTGACCTGGAGGCTGAGCTTGTTTGTTGGAGGGTTTCTTCATTCAAACCCTAGGTATTCCTGTCCATCGGCAGGAGCTTGATCTATCGGCGATGGAGTTTGTGGTTCCACCGATGGTATTGGTCATGCCGATGAGGGTATCTCAGGTGTTCATCGGCGAGCTTTGGCATATTGGCAGCAGTCTTTTGTGGTTTGCCGATGGAAGGAGGTCACCCCGATGGGGAATGCCATCAGAGTGAGGTTTTATATCGGGCTAGCTGTTGGAGGGTCCGCCGATGGGGTAGTGTCAGGCCGATGAGGATTTGGAGTGGTCATCGGCGTGTGTTTGGCTATCGGCGAAGCAAATTTTTGGGCTGCCGATGTAAGGTGTCTGGCCGATGAGGGATGTTCAAGGTGGTCGTCGGCAGGGCTTGTGCTGTCGGTCAGGGATTTTCTTGTTGCTCCGAGGGAGGATGGTCTCGCCGAAGACCTAGGATGTGGTATGCCATCGGAGTGAGATTGAGTATCGGCATAGGCATTTTGAGGTTAGCCGATGGCTTTGGTCATACCGACGGAGATGGGAGGCCGATGTCTATCGGCGTAACTAGTGAGATTGGCTGGGGAGATTTTGGTTGCTCCGACAGTGTAAGTGATGCAGAGGCATCCACACTATAACCTTCGCATACAGCATGGACGTCTGCAGCCCATCATCATCATCATATTCATCCTCATCATCATCATATTTCACCTGCCGACCGATATCCTCCTACAGACAAGCCTTCGCGCTTTCGCCTGTCAACAGCATCACCTTACTCGTTTATTGACAGCATCATCATGTTCGGCAGCATCATCATGTTCGACCAGCGCGAACATCCTCCTGACATCCACTGTTCACTTTAGCGACAACTTCCGTCTTCTCTACCTTCAACATCATGATATTCGACATCATGATAATCAACAGGATAACGAACATCCGGTTCTTCCCATTTATCCTGATGATGGCAAAACCTAAACTCCTCGCACCTTTCACTCGATGCTTGCGTCACCCGATATCCTGATGACGATGACATCACCCGTAGCTTCTCAATATCCTGCCGCTCCGAAATGTCCTGATGACGTATATCATGATGATGATGACGTCATATCCTGCTGTTGGCCAAACTTAGTTTTTTCGGCCCGCGATCAACTTGATCAACCCGATCTTCAACCTGATGCCGATACGCTCCTCCTCGGCCCTCCTGATGATGATCACCCCGACGCACTTGCACTTCATGCACTCGAAAGCATCATGCTCTCCTCCACTTATCCGGATGACGATACCCAAACTGACTGCAGGATATTCACCAAGATATCCTGATGATGCCGTTTTGACGAACTTCTTCACTTAGCGAAATTTCACTTCGCCGATCCTCCAGGGATGACCCGATCCACACTCAGGGTGATCTTCCACACTTTGTCAGCTCGACCTAGCACATACCCATGCTAGGGTCTTCAACACCTCTTGACGGCGAACCTGCACACCTGCATGCGAACAAACAGACTATAACCTAACCTACTGTACATCGCCATTCCACCGATCAGACGGATCAACCGGTGGAATGGATCAGTAAATCTATGAAACCTCTCAAACCAGCAAATCGATTTAACAATGGAATCCAACCAGAGAAAGAACACAAACAGGATCACTTTATTTGATTTCAAAAGATGCAATACAATGATCAATCTCTCTCTCAGTCTCACTCTCTGCAACCTAGCTCGATCGATGATATCTATCTGTATATGCAATATCAACCGATCCTCATGTTTAAATAGATTTGCCTACGAGTATTACTGACCCGACTCCAAGCGGCTGGGAATTCTCCAAGCGGCTGGGAGATCCAACCGGACCCTACAGCATGACAGCTGTTCTAACAAACTTAACTAAAAATAGTAAAAGCCTGGTCAGCATGATCTTATCATGATCAACGTGACCTTATTACATGCATTTGGTCTTATCAGACCTTCTTGGAAACATAAACAAGACCTAAAACAACTAACTGCCTCATGAAGGCCAGCTGTCAGGTAGGTGCTCCTGCACCAGTAAGTCACACCGATAGAGGTGGTCTTTGGCGTGACTTGTGTTGTCGGTGAGGATGGACTGCGTTGGGCCGACAGTGGAGGGTCTGACCGATGAAGGGGGAGGCCGATATGTTATCGGCGGGAGTTGTTCTATCGGCAGGAGGAATTTCATGTTGGCCGATGGTGTCAGTCACACCAACAGGGTAGTTTGGAGTAGCGATCGAAGAGACTCATGCTATCGGTGGAAGTTTAGAAGGTTGGCCCAATGGTGCATCTCTAGCCGATGGGGAATTGTGGTGTAGCGGTCGGTGAGACAACGGAGGTCGGCAGGAGGTTTTTGAGGCGAGCCGATAGACTATGTCTAGCCGACAGGGGCTTGTGGAGGTGCGATCGGAGTAACTAGTGAGGTCGGCAGGAGAATTTGGGAGTTGGCTGATGGCTTGTGTCACAGCGATGGGCTCTTGGGCGAAGGCTTGTGTGTCGAGCGCAACAAAAGCGCTCGACACTTAGTATGCATGCGACCCCGTTTTTAAACTAATAAAGTGATCTCCTCACCGTGCATGTGGGATTATTCCCCTGTGTATTTTCAACCTGCAGAGAAGCATGTTTTGGCGGGAAATCCTTTTTGAATGCAGCGACAGTTTTCAAGCGGTCGTGGGTGGTTGAGACCCTTAATGGTGACGATGCAGGGATGTGGGCAATGGTACACATGGTCAGGTCACCCGATTTTTGAATGAAGACCCCAGATGATGGCGCATGGCTCGAGGCCCCCCCTTTGTCTACTGCATTAATAAATTCTGAGCGCCATTCCTTTGAAGGATCTGTATCTGGCGAATTTTTGTAAAAGCCTTGTAATTAATTGCTGTGGTACACTTTCTGGTTGATATAAGCAGACTGTGTTACCATTGTTTTGGTTGTTGAAAGTTGAACATTTGGCTCTGTAATACAATACAGCTGATTTGGTTGCTCTGTACAGCAAAACCTGTGAGTTTATGTATCTCTTGTTGTACGTTTTTGCATGAATCCACTGATTTCATGTTTAATTCTATATGAGAAATGCTATGTTAGCATGTGTTTTGTTAATTCTATCTCCAGTATTGCATGTATCTTTCTTCTGAGTCTGGATATTTAAGCAATGTCTAAGATTCTAGAACATAGAATTCCTGTGTTGAATGTCTGATCTCTTAACTTCTGCTCAAGGGGTAGATTAAATTGTTCTCAGATTGAACATTGGGAAGGGTACACTGCAGTAGGGATGCCATAAGTATAGATAGCTTAACACTCTGTATTGGGAGATATATGTAAGGCAGGTATCATATGTGTCCCCCTGAAATCCAGTTTTAGTTGTTCATGCATATCATTCACAAGTGTATGTCTACTGACTCTAGGCCCTGGATAGGCACCAATCTTGCTTTGTGTTTGTGTTACAACCATGTCCAGCTTTGCATCCAAACTTAAAATCAAAATCAAAATCTAAAACAACCTTTAGGACATTAGAATTAGTTTTAGGATCCCCAGTCCTCTGTCTACAACTGCAAATAGGCCCAAAGCTAGCCCCTTTGCTCTTATCTTACAGTTTTGGTCTACTTACAGGAGGACTTATCTGCTTTCTATCAGCATCCCAGCCTTGTATGTATATCCTCATCGATGTTGAGTAGGGAATACCCCCCTAGGTTTTGCAGAGCCTGAAGAAGAAGAGGAGATAAAATATAGAGTCTATCTCCTACACTGTTGGCCCCTGGCCCAGAGATCCTGTTGATCATTGATGGCTACCTTGTAGGGAAATCTGGGAATAAGCATCCAGTCTGGGAAAAAACCAA
The DNA here is from genome assembly GCA_027924645.1 of Cunninghamia lanceolata. Classification (NCBI taxonomy): domain Eukaryota; kingdom Viridiplantae; phylum Streptophyta; class Pinopsida; order Cupressales; family Cupressaceae; genus Cunninghamia; species Cunninghamia lanceolata. The sequence goes on from BSBN01001609.1 coordinate 1,549,184, forward strand.
CACATTGGAGATAAATTTATTAAGGAATCAACCTTATGATCCACTTCCCCATTAACTGCTTGAGAATGATTTGACAAAATTTGTATGTAAACCTAACCTCGAGCTCTTTTTTCTATACTTTTAGACATTGTTTTCTAGTCTTTCCACATTAGTGTAGTTGATATTTACTTGACACATTTAATACTTTGTCTTTCTAGAACATATAAATTATAGTATCACACCAAGGGATGTCGAACAATTGGAACATACTGGCTTGTTAATATGTGGAAATGACATGTATTTTTTAATTTCTAGGTGTTTTATAGTAACTTAACCTTTTCTAAATGTATGATCTATTTCCCAAGTATTCAATAGTTTTGTTCTTGAATTCTAGAAGAAACCTTCAAATTGTCATTGGACCAACTAACCACATTAAAAAGGCAATGATGAAAAGGTGGGCATCACTCATGAGAGATCAATCAATGTCACTGAAGCCATCCAAGAAAATAAATTAAATTTTGCTTATTTAACATTAAAGAATATTTAATACCAATTGACACTCATAAGACACGAGTTACAATATGTTATCATCTCATCACACAATTGAATAGTTTAAAATTGATGCAATGTATATCATTGTGACAATCTCTTGATTTCACTCCACTTCATTTTAATTTTTTTTAAGTGTATTTACAACATTGGTTGTTCTTTCTCTTCTAGATTTAGTTTGAATCACTCTAACAAGCACTTAGCTTTACACACACCACTAGCATCACAAAAACTACACACATTGAAACACATCACTTTGTACACAAAAATAGATTGTGGCCTATGGCCTAGCATCACACAACATAAAACATTAAAACACGCTATACTAACCATGTTCTTTAGGATGAAGCCCTCCCTTTTGTCATGCATGTGGTTAGTCTCACAGTTTAAACCAGCATGATGTATCCTTTTGTAATATGAAATTTTGAATTTTATATATCGTCGTGCATCCTCATGAGATTTCATAACTCTTCAAACATACTTTGAATGCATTTTTAATCTTAATAGTTTAATCATCACGATTTGGGACAATTCTTTTGATTTACGTTCAAAAAATGTCTTAAAGAACATATTTGAGATGACATTTTGGGGGATACTACAAAAACTTTAATTTTGCAACCATCTTTAACTCATAGGTGGCTTATCATACTTGAATCACCTTCCACATTTATATGAGGTGAATTGATGCAAAAGTACTTCCCAAGGTATGTGTTTCTTTATCTAATAGATGGAATATTCACACCATAAAATGATATTACTCATATTATATGAATTAAACAAGAATAATAAATTAACCCTGATCTTAAATGAAAACATGAAACTTCTAAAAAAATCCATAGCCATAAAGGAAAAAGAACTAAAAATCATTTTACAATAAAATTTCATGAATTAATTATTTCTTTAAATTTATGTTTAATACCAGCAAGAATGTGGTTAATAGATAGACTAATGATTGTATTATATTTCACAAAATGTTTTAATTATGGAGAAGATCAAGACAAATTTCCTTACAATGTAGTATATTTTTAGATTTTACATGCATTGTGGATTTTTATGTTGAATTTTTTTCTCTTCTATCTAGAACCAACATCTCTACGCTCGGACCTTCTACAAGTTATTTATTTATTATACTTGCATTTATTTTCATCAATCTTGATTCTCCACTTAATAAATTATACAACTATGAGGTTTATTTATAGTTTTACTTCACAAACATTTTGTAGGAAATTAACATGACAAAAAAAAATGCTAAAAAGGATGACAAAAACACAAATGATAATGACCACAACAATAATGTAATAACGTTGATCATGATGATAGTGATGATGAGGAGTTGAATTGAAAAATATTATCAATACAAATTTTTGATTAGTTTTTATAAATTATTGAGCATTAATGTAATTTATTTATGTCTAATTGATGTAACTATAAATATTTTTTTATTAAATCCAATTGATGTAATACTTATCTCTATCTTAAAAATGTTCTTGATGGCTCTTGGAAACTATGGCCAGACTATTTCTCTTCCTTTGTCAAACACTAAATTTGATTTTTATCTTACCTAGACTTTGGGTTTTGATGCCATTCCACCCTATAAGGTGTAATATACTCCCTTATATAAGACACTTATTCATAAAAAAATTCCCCATCGAAGGAGGTGGGTTTGTATTATGTTGATTTAACTTTTGTTCTTCATGTTCATCATCTAAGAAGGTGGGTTTGTGTTCTATTGATTTCACTTTTTTTCTTCCTACCACTAGATCTAGATTCCATTTTCCCTACTATGCCTAGTTACTCACTTTCTCATAGTCCTTTATATGTTGGTACTTTGGCTTCACCTAAGAGCACTCGCATGTGCCTGTTGTGGTGATAGATGCTCAAGATGTAGGTGTTTTAACTTATGTTGTAAATCTTGTCTCATGCAATTGCATTCATTCTAATATTCTTGTAAACCTTTCTTTGAAGTTGGAAAATGGTTTGGTTTTAGAGGTATTTCTTGTAGGTCACCCTTGGTGGTTTTAAGAGCTTCCTCTAATGCACATCATATGTCTAATTGTTGGCAATTTTGGCCCCATTTAGACCTCATGTGAGCCAGTCTTAAGGAAGCATGTGTTGCCACAAGTTTTCATGAATGGGATTTGTGACCTATGGAGAGGCTATTGAGAATGAACCTAGAGCAGCTAAAGGTGTGTGCTCAGTTCCATGTTATGAGAAATTTCTCTTATTAGTTTTGCAGTTAGGTGTCTATGATGAAGAGGGACATTATTTAGAGAAGAGTTTGGTCTGTGAATTTGATAATTTTTGGCCTTGCTTATCTAATATCCATGCTTGGGTTAAGTGTTGGAAATATTTTCTTTTAAATGAAGTCAACATTTATCCCTGCACTATTGTTGTTGTTTAGTTGAAGCAAGATATGGATTTTTTGTTGTTGGTTTCAAGTTTAAGTAGGATAGGGAAATTATTCTTGAGAAGTGGGTTTGGTTCTGGGGGAAACTACTCTATTATGAAGCCTTAGTATCCTACCTTCAACCCTTTGACAAAATCATTCTCAATGATTGCAGTTTGGGTCAAACTTCCTAACCCCCCCTGTACTTGTTTGGAGACTATTGTTGATAGTCTCAGTTCTTTTTTGCCCTTATTTGCATTCTCTTTAAATCTACCTTTTCTTGTATTTAAGTAGAGTTGGATATTTTGAAGGGTTTGTCCATTTAAATCTAGATCAAAGTGGAAAAAAATTATCACATTTGGTAATAACTTGATTATGAGAAGATAGTTTTTAGATGCATGCATTGCTATGGCCTTAGTCATATAGTGGACTCTTGTATGAGTTTTAAGATGGACATCCTCACATTTTTTGATTAGATGTACCTCAACTTGGCTTCTTTGGATCCCTTTGAGGCTCTCTCAATGAATATATCTATAATATTTAGGTCTCCTCCTTATAGTGGTCCTTCCTTAATTGAGATCTTTGGTGCTTCATGGGTTTCTTATAATTGTGTAGCTTATGAATGTGTGACAAGCCCTTCCTCACCACTGATATTTTTGGATGGTAGTTGTGGTCTACATATTCTACCTTTTCACCTTCCTCCTTTCCTCTAGCTTGTGCACCTCAATTAGTTTCAATGCCTTCACCACCTCTTCTAGTTTATAGGCCCTCTTCTGGGATGGAATGGGGTAAAGGGGCCTTGGAAGAAGGTGTTTGGACACCTATTTCTCATTTTAACATTTTAGTAAGAAAGATTCCTCTTAGTTTTGAGATCTCATAGGAAAGTTGTAACACCCAGTTTAGTTTACACCCTAAAAACTAAGTTTAACCAAAGGTAATATTTTTTTTAAAGTTTAAAGCAGAAAGATAATTTGTTTTTCATTTTAAAACCAAGTAGCTCATCCATCGACTAACAATAATCATGAATTTATAAGTTATACAAAAGGGATCTATCCATCTACAACATTATACAATATGATGATTAAAGTTACTTAGAACATTTTTGAAATAAAAACTTACCAAAGTCACTGCATCTCGATTGTCGACCATCCAAATTCAAGTCTCGGCAAGCCTCTAGAATATAGAAGAGAAAGTATCTTCAAGGAGCTTAACCTCCAACCACAGACCGTCGGTCTCCCGCACTCCTTCCTATCCGGAAGTGGCCCTACCCTACTCAAAGAGGATAGACTTAGGATAACCAATGGTGTTAGCCATCTGAGTACTGGTGTCGTGACCTACGTAACTTGTTATCATGAAATCCCCTAGATACCCTCTAGTCAAGCATGACCACTCCACAAGCTATGCCATCCAGTCACGGTGAACTATCAATGCACTTGAGGCACATGCACTACCTTGGCCAAAGGATTTGAATATAATTAGCATTGTGTCAACGCAAGTAATAATTTCACCCACCCCAACTTGACTTGAATTAATCGCAATCCTATAGTTACCTATGTATAAGTTTATATAATGACCACGATAACCTCTTGGTGTTCCAAACTCATCATGCATTAACGCATGGCAGTTAGGTTTATTTCTCTCTTTTTAGCTCATGGAGACATTTCCGTCCATATGTTAAAAGAATGGGTTTCTACCTTACCAGTTAATCAGTTAATGCTATAAGTTTATCAGTTGATCTCTAAGTTCGGCCACTACTTTAAATTATCCTGTCAAGAGAGGACACTAAACTTAACTAAGTAATTTCGGAAGGGGTTTAACAATAAACCAGTTATAGAATACAAGTAATCGAAGACCCATAGTTAAAATTTAAATACTCTTAAAAGTCTTCTTCGACCTATTGAATCTTCGACATAGCTTAATCTTTTATCATACTAAGCATTTAGAAATCCTATCATGTTGTTTCTATTTGCAAGAAGAATGCATGCAAGTTAGACTAAACACTTAACTATAGACTCATTGTGTCTGCTCTAAAACTTCATTATTTAACATGTTTGACTGTTTTAAACCAATAATAACTCTATACCCTCTTTCAAAGACACAACAGTTTGAATGTTTTTAGAGCAAAAAGAGTTATATACAATAAATAATGGATTAAAACTAGTTATCATTCGTAGCAAGAAAAGTATATTCTCTATGGTTGGCCAACCAATTATAGATTCAGAACTTGTGGAAGGCTGAGTAATCATACATACATCGACATACATTCCACACTATTGTTCCCCATTTGCCGACGGGATGACACATTCTTCGAGTCTTTTATAAAACTAGTTGTTTTTAAATATGACAAGACCAATCTTAAATAGTTGGCAGGCCAACTAATGACACTTCCAACGTCGACCAAAGTTAGACTACTACGGCTTAGGATATCTTTATAGCTAGCTTTTGACCAAAACTCAGTCTACTAAGTGCTCTCCACATATCCATATATTTCTGAAGTTAAACAATACAACTACACAGTATAAATTGACCATCAAAGATGCTTCGAAGAACAAATGTGTTTCAACTGTGAGGTTTAAGACTGTAGTGTGGTTCAAGGAACAAATAGCATTGTTTCCGTTTTGAAAGAAGTGAGAACACACAGGTCTCAAGTTGGTAATCAATTCACATATTACATCATCAATGAAATACTAAGTTCCTTCGTATTACAAAGTGGAGCCAATCCTATTAAAACATTCATGTTTAACCATGACATCGTAGAGGAGAGATGAAATGAAACCTAAAGAAAATCTCCAGCGACTACTTCAAAACTAGTCCAAGAGCTCGTTCTTTTCTTACCCGCTCACATTCACTTCACGCTCGGCCTCCTCTCAGCTTCTTTTCTCTATTCCCTATCCCTCAAAACTGACTCCCTACTTCCTCTATATCCTGTTCTCCCTCCGAAGGAAAACTAACTTCCCCACTCTCTAAACCACGCCCTATCAACTAGGTAACTACCCTGCATGGCTTAACCATCTCCTCCTTTCCGCGACCACTACACAAAAATGGTTTGGTTTCCCACTAAATTCGCAACTACTCTGCAAAGTGGAGCTCAACACTATGCGAGGTGGCAGTTTTCAGTTTGGACAAGATGTCACACTACTCATAACCGATTATGAGTTTAAATCAAATGCATAACTAGAAATAATGGCTGAGCCGACAAACCATCCATAAAGTTTAAAGCTCAAGAATAAATAGATTGTTTTGGAATATAAGACATCATAATAACGACTTGAGTGAGCCCTTCGAGCTACTGCCCGATTACTAACATCATAAAAGAATAAAAGAATTACCCCAAAATGACTATTTAAATATAACTAATATAATTTGTATATTCCATTACAATACAACCAATGGTATTATACTCAACGGTGTCAAGATTTAAAACATTATTTAAACCTTTTATTATACGATAATAGCCCATAATAGAAACAATTCTACATCCGTCAAACTTCGCAAGTAAATGTTTACATCATACGCTCGTAGAGCTTTATGATGATGACGATGATTTGAGCGCAATACAAGGTTTGGGGTCGACTTACGCACAACTTTCAACTTTTACGCCGAACCACTAAACAAGACACGATATACAACTCATTCTAAAGTGTATACATATATATATATATCGGTCGTTCATATTTGACAACATGATTCAGAGTATTACGACACAGATGTCAATTTCCCATACTCATTACGACAACTACAAAAAGAAGAAAGACCTATTCTTGCAAACCTTGACATCTCATCTAAAATTGACTTAGCCCGAAATCAATACTTAACTCAAGGCAACTAGGTTTATCTACCTGATGTTAATTTTCAGTGGCAAGCACCCATGGGTTATTCCAGAGTCTATTCTCTCTTTCTCAAAGATACTTTCTCTTCTTTCTTCCTGGCGAACATGTTCCATCTATTGCTGTCATTGACAATCTCACATACAATTTGTGGTCAGAGTACCAATGTTCTGATCAAAAGACATTTACATCAAATCATTTCATTTTCATATTGAAAAGACATTTTAATTCATAACATCAAATTGATCATAATCAAGTAAAAATCCATGATTTCATAAAATTAACCTTTTCTAATCATATCATCATTTTCTATGATGTTAAAACATATCCACATGACTGTACTATTTAAGAAAAGTAAATAGTAATATTGAATCCAAAAAGGGGATGTAACAAAAGTAGGGATGGCAAGTAAGATGAATGTTGGTTGAGCACATGACCTAGGATTTCTTGCAAAATTTGAATGGGGTACCAATAAGGCCAAGGATGAAGAATTGTAACCAACCCATAATACTCTACAAGTCTTGTTGTAGACTTTTAACCAACTCGTAACTGCTCTACAAGTCCTGTTGTAAACTTGTAACCAACCCGTAATTACTCTGCAAGTCCTGCTACATGTATAAAATAACTATTGCCCAAAATGTATGTGCATGCATCAAGTTGAAAGAGTATACCAACTCAAACCCACTTCGCACAATAGCTCCTTAAACCATCTTACACCATCCATTGTTGAAGACAACCTACACTACCTACACTTTTGTATCATTCATTTTACGAATAGATAATAGGTTTTGTATCAAACTAGAGATGTACATAACTCTTGTAATACATTTGATCCTCCCATCAGAGAATTATATCTTGACTCTCCCATGACCAACAATACTAAGGTAAGAGTTGGCACCGAGGTATACCTTCCCACCATCATACTTCTCATAATATGAAAACCACTCCCGATGGAGAGTCATGTGAAAAGAACCTTAGGAGTTAATCATCCACGAATACTCAAATGTATGTGTTGACAAGGTTGTGACAAAGGCATCTCATGTATCCTCTCGAAAAGATATATTAGAATAATCATCAGATCTACCTTTTTTCTTCTTTTTCACTTCCTTGTAATCCTTTTTAAATGACCTATCTTGTCAAATTCCAACATTTAGCCTTGTGAATTTTTACCACGAGACTTAGATCTCCCACAAGACTTAAATATGATTTTATCCTTCTTCTTTCCTTTGTCCTTCGACCTTCCATGAACAATCAAAGCTTCCTTGGTAGATTTAAAGCTTTTCACTTCATCTCTTCAAAGAGTAAAGAAACCACTACCTCATCAAGCACAAGCTTTGAAAAATGCTCATGATAGCCATCACCAAGTTATCCCATGAGTCTAGCAAAGAACACAAAAGGGTCATGCATCAATCTTCCTCTTCCATTTTTACATGAATAAACTATAACTAGCTCACAATCACATTGAATGCATTCAAGTTCTCTACCATTCAATCACTATCACCCATTCTAAGAGTGTACAACTTCTTCTATAGAAAAAAGCTTATTAACTAGGGATTTAGCCTAGTATAAATTTTACAACTTCTCTCAAAGGGATTTCAAGCTAGATTCTTCACAGACATTTAGCAACACTGAATCCACCAAGCATAGCCTGATAAGGCTTCTCAACTTTTGATCCAACACACCCCATTGTTCATCTTTCATTGATGTAGGTTTGGGTCCACATACTACAACCCAAAAGTCTTAATATATGAGCAGATCCTCCATCTTGAGGTTCCACAACTCAAAGTTATTACCATCAAATCTCTTGATCTCAAGTCTATATATGTGCTTTCCATTTTCCTGAAACAAGATCTCCTTTGCACAAGCTCCCACTCAAACAAGATTAGTCCAAAAAAACTCTATCTAACCACCTAGGACCCGAGTTGATCAGGCTTTGATACCAAATGAAAGTAATCTAAGGTGTGTAAATGCTTCTTATGTTAATCTACGGGGAGAGAAAATGCATAGAAGCTTAGATCTAGCAATTTCTAGTGACAAAATCCCACATGCAATAACATGCATTGACATGCAAAGAGATGCAATAGACATGCAACTGACAAAATCAATACAACCATAACATAGAGGTATACATGTGGAAAAGCATTTCAGGAGAAAGCTCCACACTCTAAAGCATAAAATTAATTGTATTACAATAACAATACAATTGCATACAACTTCAAGCACATACCCTTACAAGAGTATCGCAAACATTAAATCCTAGAGTAATCTCGATAGCATAATGGCATCCCTACAACACATAATGAAAAATATATCCAAGCACCCCAATAAATAGAAGAGACACAAATAGGAAATAATCCAATGGTTTTGGAAAACCATGAGCTAACATGCAAGATAAGGTACCCAAATCCCATAGCCCAAATTCTAATGCCCCCTACCAAGCTTTAATTCCATGCTATATTTAGAATATTCCTTACAACAATCATAACTTGTCATTACCTTTCATAGTAAACATTCCAACTTAGGTGCCCCAATTTAACATGTGCCTCCACTAAAAGTTACTTTATGACGTGCTATAAAGATTGTCACAACACCGGTTAAGATTCCAATGTAACCCCTATAATCATGCTCTTAAGTGTCAAAGAATCTTTCATAAGTAACCCCCATATCTTATAACATCATAAGGTGCTCTTACTGTTAGTGTGAAAAGGTGTATTATGTAACTAGTTCTCTTTTGACTAGTAGACCTATTCACACCTTAGCTTAAGTTCACTTAGAGGATAATATTCCCTTTTGTCTCACCTCATGTGGACTCAACACATGTCTTCACACTTTTTCCAAGTGTTTTGAGTCTTATCATCTTACCTCATCGAACTTCCCTTTATAAGCAAGGCCTCTTTGTACATTATAGTATGCTTGTTGATAGTTATTTGGCTTTGTTTTTACTACTAATATTCATTCGTGGAAGTGTTATTTGATGTTACATTCATATAGCTTCTCCAACATGATATTAGAGCAAGGAATTGCAAGTCCCTTCCCACACTTTTGGTGAATCCACCACTCAGCCCTATCACTGGAGCATCGTGGAGCCAAACGAACCTTGCCATTGAGTCCAGAAGGCTCGAGACAGTAAAGATTACCCTTCATTTGGGTAATTTTGGTATAAGTGATTTTCTTGCAAAAAAAAAACATTTACCCCTCCATATATCACTGTACGATACCGTATGGAATTATACAGATTTTTTTGGGTTGAAAATGCAATTTTTTTAATAAAAATCAAGTTTTTAAGTAGGCTTTGTATAGATATGGGTGGATTTTGTGAAGTAGTTTTGAAGTTTTTGTCACATTTTTGGTGTTCGACTAGACTCTCAGCCTATTCAAATCCCATCAATTGGTGACCTTTTTTTCATCAAGGTTCAGCCTCTCTGATCAAAGATCAGCCTCTCTGATAAAAAATCAGCCTCTTTAGATCCATTATCGGTCTCCATAGATGGCATTTTCTTTTTTGCAGGGTCATTTTTAGGTATTCTCTGCCACTGCCTTCATCATGCTATGTTTAGAGTTTCACCATTACTCACGAATTCGAATTCAATAGACCATACTCCCTGTCCAAGCCGGTCAGTTTCTACACTCCCCAACACATTACTTCTCACAATTGTTTTAGTGAAGAACATGATCTATTCACATGAACCGGTCTCACGGTTTGTTTACTGCAAGTTGCTTTTTTCTTAACAATATTTGTTATAGTTAACCTTTTACTGCTAAAATTTAATATTACCCTACCGTTAACTTTTACATGTTACTATAAATGTTACATTTATTTTAACGTCCATATTCCATTGTTATAACCAACATTTATTGTTAATTGATCAAAGTACTATTTTATGTTACACTTGTACTAACCCTAACATTTTGTTTCACTACAAGCATTATTTCCTAAAACTTTTTGTAACCACAAAACCCAACATTTTATGCCAGAGCAACCGCCATGGTCTCACAACTTGCCGAAGGAGGGTATTTTTTTTGTTTTTACGATAACTTTCACCTACGAAGGCTGATTTTCACAACATTGTAGTTTACGGAAAGGCATTTCCGTCCACTTTCCAGTGGTGTCAAGACATTTTGTAAATTTTGTTGTTTATTATTTTTTTGCACTCTAAAGTTCAAATTGTGTTTTAAATTTTGTTGGGGCATAACTTTCACCTCGTTTGTCAAAATTTCGCACATATTTTTTTAAAATTATCATAAAAACACAAAGATCTTGTTTATGCATGTATTTTTTAGCTTAGGATAGATGACTTTTGTCAAAAATTGTAAAAAATCACCGTGTTCTATAAACGGTTGATTTTGGCTTTCCAATTGCACAAATTGTAAACAAACATTGTCTAATTTTTCTAGGGGGCTTATATTTCAGTATTAATCAAATTTGGGGGATTGTAAGGCACAATTTAAGTTCCTATTTATGTTTTTTTCAACAATGGATCCTAGAATTAACTTGTTAACTCGACAAAACTACCACAACTAGAAAGTCAAAGTTAAGCAACTACTTCAATCTAAGGGGTTATGGAGAATGTTAGGGGACGAAACACCTAAATGTTAGAAATGAAAGCAACACTAACTCAATGGAAATCTGATTTAAGATAAATTTTAGCAATCTTTAAGTGTGCTTTAACAATGGAGATTGTAATAAAACATAAACCCATAATACAGAAATATACCAAAAGCAAAATGAAGCACATAACACAAGTGTTTAACGTGGAGAAAACCCTTGCGGGTAAAAAACTCCACCAAGAAAAGAGGCCAAGTTGTATTATCTTCACAAAAGGAGATTACAAATACATTCACTTTCTCTGTCCTTCAACCTTCACTCTGGCAGAACCTGGGTACCTATAAACTGTTATTATATCTCTCATCTACTGTGCTATGGTTTATATAGAATTTACACAACCTCAAGACATTAAATGACTTCTTACAAGCCCATAACACTTGTCAAGAGTCAACAATACAACCTTGGGCGTCCATGGCCAAGAATAGGCTCTTACGGGGTCATAACTGTTGTCAAACATGCTTCCTACACTTGGAAAAATGTGTCCATGCAAGCTTGAATGCCTTGGGACCAAAAATAGCCACTTATAGCATCTTATGACGCATCATATGCTATTATAAGTGTCATAGATTCTTATGACAACTTACAATTGTCATAGAATCTCTTACACCTTCTTACAACATCTATGACATGCGTCATAACACTAAAAATAGATTATTCCTCCACATGTGCACCCCACTTTGACCAATTACCATTTACCATAGTAAATGACATCCCGTAACTACCGTTGGTAACTCTAGGACTTACCATGCAGTAACTCCGTAATTATCATGGACAGTAAATAATTTTTACTTCTGTCGGTGAAACTTGTACATCCCTTATGGGTAATTACAAATAATAAATGGAATAATACAATAATGGGATTTACAAGGTTAATGGCACCTTATCCCAACATTCTCCCACTTGACATTATACATTGTAAATCAACCCATAGGAAATCAAATGAAAAATAATCAGGCACTAGAAACAAGGCCCATGGCCTCTCTGCACGATACGAACTTCTCTGTGCTCACAGGCTTAGTCAATGAATCTGCAACATTCTCCTAAGTGTCTATCTTCTTCAGCTCAATTTCTCCATTTGTAACCAACTCTCAAACAAAGTGATACTGAACATCAACATGCTTAGTTCGAGCATGATACATGGGATTTTTGGCCAAACAGATAGCACTCTGGCTATCACAACCAATCTGAATGATCCTGCAATCAAAACCAATGCCTGTACACAGTCTCCTCAACCAAACTACCTCCTTAGAGACATGAGTTGCAGCCATATACTTTGCTTCTGTGGTGGACAAAGCAACCGTGGTCTGCCTCTTACTCATCCAACTCACTGCACCTCCAAACAGAGTAAACACATAGCCACTAGTGGACCTTCGACTATCCAAGTCACCTGCCCAATCTGCATCAACAAAACCCTATATGTCCAAAGATTTATCAACACTATCAGTACCAAAATAAACCAAACAATGATCAAGAGTACCTACAAGATATTTAAACACCCTCTTCGCATAGTTCCAATGTTGTCTACCAGGGTTAGACGTAAATCTGCTCAAAACTCCCACTGCTTGTGCAATATCTGGTCTAGTGCAAACCATTGCATACATCAAACTCCCTACAACACTAGCATATGGCACATTAGTCATATCCTCAAGATCATCCTCAGTCTTTGGACACATATCTAATGAAAGCTTAGTACTAATGGGTAAAGGAACTCTAACTGGGTTACAGTCCTGCAAACTAAACCTCTGCAAAATAGTATTCGCATACTTACTTTGTGCCAACCAAAGCTTTTTGTTAACTCTGTCCCTCCTGATCTCCATTCCCAAAATATACCTTGCAGCACCAAGATCCTTCATCTCAAACGCACCTGAAAGTTGGGCTTTAAGCTCACTGACCATACCCTTAGTATTGCTGAAAAATAACATGTCATCGACATACAAAGCAATAAACAATATAGAATCATCAACACAATGAATGTAAACACAATGATCCTCCTCGCTTCTAACAAAACCCAATTGCAAAACAAATGAATCAAACTTTTGATACCACATTCTGGGGGACTATTTCAAACCATAGAGAGACCTCTTTAACCTGCAAACCTAATGTTCTTTTCCTTTTACCTCAAAACCTGTAGGTTGTTGCATATAAATTTCTTCTTCAAGATCTCCATGTAAGAACGCAGTCTTAACATCCATTTGCTCAATCTCCCAATCATAAGCTGCAACAATGGATAAGAGAAATCTAATAGAAGTCAATTTAGCAATAGGAGAGAATATCTCACCAAAATCAAGTCCCTCTAGGAGTAGCCCTTGGCTACTAGTCTAGCCTTATACTTCTCCAATGACCCGTCTACTCCAAACTTCTTCTTGAAGACCCACTTACATCCTATGGCCTTTCTTCCTTTGGGCAAACGAACAAGATCATAGGTGTTACAAGAGTCTAAAGCCATCATCTCATCCTGCATGGCTAACTGCCAAGACTCACTATCATTTGCAGAAATAGCTTCCCTGTAGGATCTAGGTTCATCGTTAGTACTCAATAAAGCATATACACAATGGAAATTTGGTGGGCTATACCTGTCAACTAGATTCTGTTGTCTTGTGGATCTCCTCAAGGGTGGAGTAAAAGACTCTACTCGTTCTTTTGCATGATCATCTGCACCAACTTCTTATGTAACAACAGATTCATCTTCATCAAAACTACTTGAATCTTCTTCTTCTTCACCCCCCAATCCATCATTTTGTTCTTCCTGATGTGCATCGTGCTGCTCTAAATCAAAGTGCACCATCTTTACCTTTTCATCTTTTTCTTTTGGCTGCTTAGGTTCAAAAATAGCTCTAAGTTTCCTAAAAATAACATCTCTAGAGAAAACAATTTTTCTGGTTAAATCCCCCTTTCTCAACAAACATTCAAGGACATATCAATCGAGTTGAATCACACTTTTGCAAGAGAATTCACCTACAGGTTAGGCTATCACTTGGAACAATGTGGAATCTCAGATACTATCAACTAATGTATCAGTTTAATGCTCAAACACCCTTAAAACCCTAATTATGCAAAACAGTGAGTAAAATTATGAATTACGACAAATGCTTGCAGACTAAGGTAGTAGGCAAAGATTAATAACTGACCGTTTTTCAAAGTTTGAGATGTGGAATACTCGAGGACACTGGCATTAGCGTCCCTGTCCAAGGTGGTGTTTTCTTTGTGGAATCCTGATCTCCTTCCGACACTAATGTTCACTGTATTTTCTGTTTTCGTGCCGAGAGATGCAGAGGACACTGGCACTCAAGCTCGAGTCCAAGGTAGGGTGATTTTAAGGATGCTAGAATCTCTTCAGATGTTGATTGTCACTGTCCAAATCATTTATGTGTTTTCAACCTCAGAGGACATTGGCATTGGCGCCCGAGTCTAAGCAGTACTTTTCTTCAGGGATCTAGAATCTGCACACTGTCTTGTTGTTCCCTACAACTACACTCTGCCAAGATGTGACCTGTAACATAGATGAAGGCTCTTCAACATAGGAGAAGATGAATCTAAATCTACAATCACTAACACAATAACAATGCTCTTCTCTGCAACAATGAATATCTTGAATGCTCTAAAATCATAAGTTAGCCAAAAGTTCACAATCACCTTCTAGTTTGCAAATGAAACCCTAAACATACTTATATATGCAACTACACACATTCCCGCTAAGAATTTCATAATTCAAACTTAAGATGTTAGCATGGGACCTAATTAACGGTCACAAAATTGACATTCAAATTTGGGACCTGCCTAAAATAGGGAAGGACAAGGGCACTAGTGCCTATGTCCACATGTCCTTTTTCAAGGAAGGATTAGATGCCACAGTGTCCCTCATGCCCCATGTGACATGGGTTTAAGGCCATTTTCTTCCGGGAGTCAAAAGTAACATGTATGATGCAAAACAAGGGACCCAGGAGCTAAACCTAGGAGGGAAAAGTCCAGGGAGACATTTTCCAACATAACACTTATACCAAAAGCATTCAAAATTGGATTTCCCTGCATGAACAATATTGTTGAATACGAAGCATCAATTTCAAGTCTCAAGCTTGCAGTCCAATGGAACATCCAATGCTTGTTAATTTTTGGTGATTCTTAGCTAGTCATCAAATAGGTCAATGATGAATATCAAACTAAGGATGACAAACTCATGCCTTACAAGAGAATGGTTGAAAGCTTCAAGCAATATTTTACTCACATTCAATTTGAACAAATATCACATCTGAATAATAAGGTAGATGATGCAATGGCAATTATTAGTTATCTCCTTAGCATGCACATAGACACTCCAAAATGTGAGTTCTTGGTTGAGAAACTCATGATCCCAGCATATGATGTTCTTAAATTAGAAATGATATGTGAAATTATTTGTCCAACTCCTCATGGTATCATGACATTTACACATACCTCGAAACTCAAACCCTACCATCCAACCTTTCATCCACTCAATGCAAATCTTTTCTCCAACAAACATCTCATTTCACTCTCCTTGCTGACACACTTTACCATAGGGGTTATGATGGTACCTTGTTATGATGTTTAGAGTCATAAGAAGAAAACTTAGCTATTAAAGAGGTTCATGATGGCATATGTGGAATGCACACTAGTGGCATGGTCCTAGCGAAAAATTGTTAAGAACATAATATTATTGGCCCACCATGGAACATGATGCATGTCAGTATGTCATAAAATGTACAGCATGTCAAAAACATAGAGATCTAATTCATGCATCCTCTCAAGCACTTCAGCCCATCATGATGCCATGGCCTTTTTCCATATGGGTGCTCGATCTCATTGGAGAAATCAATATCTCTTCCTCCAATGGCCATAAACATATTATCACTACAATTAAATACTTCACTAAGTGGGTTGAAGCAATTCCTCTTACTTATGTGACTAGCCAACAAATTTCCAAGTTCATCCTCAACCATATCATCTATCGTTATGGTATCCATGTTGCCATTATCACAAATAATGGTAAATTATTTAAAAATCATGAAGTTCATGCACTTTGTGAAAAAATTCACATTAAACACAAATGGTCTACACCTTATTACCTACAAGTAAACTATCAAGCAGAGGCATCTAAAAAAATGCTTATTAAAATCCTCAAAAAGAATGTCAATGATGCTAGCTATGATTGGCATCTTTAGCTCTATCCCACCTTATGGCCTATTGCACTAGCATCCATACACCTACTGGTGCCACTCCCTATTCCCTTGTCTTTGGTACTAAATCCATTTTTCTAATTGATATCAAGCTACTACTCTTGCACATATCTTTGTGTGATCTCATTACTAATGAAGACTACAGAGTGGCGTGATTGCATGAACTAGAGCTTCTTGATGAACACCAACTCAATATGCTAAATCACACTAGAGCTTCTTGATGAACACCAACTCAATATGCTAAATCACCTTAAGTCATATCAAAATTGGTTGTGTCCTAGCTACAACAAGCACATAAAGACTAGAGAATTTGAAATCGAGGAACTTGTGCTCAAATAAAATTAGAAGAATATAAATTAGGACCATGAGAAGAAGGAAAATTTGAGCCAAACTAGATGAGTCCCTATGTTATCATCACCAAATATAGCTCAGGGGCATAAAGCTAGCCACACATAAAGGTCAAGAGCTGGAGAAGCCTATGAACATTGTGCATCTCAAGTAGTTCCATGCATAATCTAGCAATAACAGATTCATAATAGCACAAAAGTATAAAAATTAAATAAAAAAGAAAAAAAGAAAAATCACCCAAAGGTGAAGACCACGCTTATGGTACCTTGGGCAAGTACTATGATGAAAACCTTCTTGCTAGCATCATGAGTAAACACTTATGTTCCACTATCCACAAGCATCTTTGCACTTGAGGGCAAATATAGGTATAGTCCACCCTTTTATTCCATATATTTTTACTTGTTTCCATTGTCTTCATCTTTTCTGCATTCATCCACCCATAGCACCTTTTGCCTTTGGTTAGGCCTTGCCTCACGTCTTGACTCATGCTTCTGATAAGACACATTGATTATTCATCATGACATGTTCCCTATTATCACTTTATCCCCAATCATCTCAACAAACAAACATGTGCATGCTAAAACCTCACCATGCATTTTCTCTTAGAAAAACAACCACCTCTCACACACACACTCATTTGACACCACGTAGATAAATGCCTTTACCTCTTGGTGAAATCCTTGTTCAAAGTTTTGTTATATCATTTACTAGGATACCCAAATCTGACATTGCTACTCACTATCACAACAATCTCTAACTTGATTTTTAACTTGATGAGAGGCAAAATCATTGTGTGTCATTTTGTCTTCTTTTTCTTTCTTGTTTGTCGATTTCTTTTTATTTTCTATCTCACAACATACTCTACCAAGGTCACCATGGTCCATCATATCATAATGTGTCTTGTTGATATGTTTGTTCAGGTATCTTTTATGTTTTTTTTCTTGCATGCATGAGTTAGTCCTTGCAGTATATGATAAATCATCACCAAGGTTCCTTATACCTTTGGTGCATACCATCATATGCTATAGAAAAACTTAAGATGCTCATTTTTTGGTCAAAATCTCTTTGAAATAAGCAACCTGTTTATGCAACCTTAATCACATCCACCCTCACAATCATTCTTATTCACCCCCTTAATCATCACATTCATTCATCTATTACTTTTCATCCGTCAGCTAACATTCTTCCAATTCTCCACTTTCCTCATCACACATTTCTATTGTTTTCAAGAGCACACCTGTGTTCTTCTAACCCACCCGTCCTTTTGAGGGGGCATCCCATAATACAAATTTACCCAAGTGTCAGACCATCCTTTGAATCCAATCAATCAATCAGCCCAAATCAGTGGATCCTTAACCATTGATGCTTGGGGCATCATCTATTATCCTACCACCAAGTGCCTATATCTATCTTTGTAGCAACATTGCTTCTTGTAGTCACAACACTACTTCAAAGAGGGGGAAATGTAGACACCTAAATTTTACCTTACATCTTCAACACCAAAATTCACCACTTCTAACCCTACCACACTAAGATTTCTATTTATTAATTAATTAATTAATTATATTATTTAATTAATAACATACCCATTATCCATCATTAATTAATTAAATAATCATATTTAATTAATCTATTTTCATCCTATTATTTAATTAATTTAATCCATTCACCTCCCATGTACAATTAAATAATTTAATTATTTAATATTCCAATTAACCTCATGCATAATTAAATAATTCTATTATCTAATTATTATTTCATCCACTAATTAAATAATTCATTTATTTAATTATCCCCCTCAAATGCCACCTCACTAATTGCCCACTCAACATGCACTTAAAGGCTATTAAATTGAATTAATTTAATAGAGTAATGAGGAGTTAACTACCCCATTTAGTAGTTAACTACATCATTACATCTAACCATCCACCTTCTCCAACTCAACGACAAATCCAAAGACTATTTCAACAACCCATTAATATTTGCACTTGCAAAAATATTAATGGAACTTTAATAATTTAACTATTTCCCCCCTCATTTGATCACAGCCATTGATTTTAAATTTTAATATTGACAATTGATTTCAAAAATAAAAAGTCTATAAATTAATCTTAGTTCCTTCAACAATTCATCAATGAACGTGAAGTAAACTTATGCTATAGAATTAAATTTTCAAACATTTTTATCTTGAGCATCTATATCTATTGGAGCATATCCACTTTATAATAGAGTTTCATTTGGTAATAGTGTTTCATTTATTTTACATATTTGCTTGAATTTCCATTTGCTTCATCTGAGGTTTGCATCTAATTTGGAAAAGAAACCTTCTGCTTAAATTTAGTTTTTTGGTTTTGATTTACTAAATTTCATGTTCACACAAATATTCAATGACTTTAGTCAAAGGATACTAGATCTCTTTGAGCAGGAAGATGAAGATGAGTAATTTAGGGAGCTCGCAGAAATCCAACAACACTTGGTGCAGTCTTATATTGTTAAGTTTCAGTGAGTGGAAATCATGGTACTTGACATCTCTGAGAAGAGAGTCACTTTTCTATTTGTTGAGAGATTTCTTGAACCCCTCAAAGGCATTGTTATAGCTTTTGTGCCCACCACCCTACAAGAAGCAATAAGAAAATCTCATACACTTGAACCATCAATGCTTAAGAGAAAATCTCTTTTCCAAACCAAGGCCCCCACCACTACATAGCATAACAAAAAATTCTAGAAAGCAGGGTCAAATCCACACCCACAAAGGATTACACCTCCACCCCCTATAACAAGGAAGGCCGATGACTATACAAGGAATGAGCTCAAAAGGAAGAAGCTCTATTTTTCTTACAAAGAGCCATGGGAAACCAACCATAGATTTCTCAGCAAGGGTCAAGTCCATACATCAAGGTCATGTCAGATGATGACTTAGACTCTGAAGAACCAAAGACTCAACCAGTCATAGAAGAGAAAGAACATGAAGACATGGAGGAGAAAGACACAAATGGAGGCACACTTGTAGCTCTTTTAGGAGCACCTAGATATCACCCTTTAATAGTTCAAGGAGTCTTATTTGGGCAATAGATAATAATGTTGATTGACAATGGGGCCACCCATAATTTTGGTGATGAAGGCTTTGTGGTTAAAACAGGGCTAAGAGATAAGAATTTTGAAGACTTCAACGTCATTGTCGCTAATGGATTTACTATCCCCTACACCAAAATAATCTGACAACTCAACATAACCATGGGAAATCACAAGGTGTGCGATGATATTTATGTTGTGGGGTTAGGGGAGATAGACATGGTGTTGGGTGTGCAATGGTTGCACTCCCTTGGTGATTTTTAATAGAATGACCAATCCATGGAACTCAAGTTCAAAACTAAAGGGAAATATGTGGTACTCGAGGGAATCTTAGATGGAACACCTAAGGTAGCGACAACCAAGTGGATAGAGAAGGCCTTCCACAAGGGACAAGTAGCTTGGGTAGTAAGTTGCTTAGTGATGCACACAAACTCATCCAAAGGGGAGCAACATACCTGCATTCTGACATCTAGAATATTTTGGATAAGCATAGTAGGGTGTTTAGTGATCTTCCTCCAAGGATAATGTTTAATAGAAGTTTCTAGCACATTATAGAGTTGGAGCTCAGTTCTAAACCGGTCATAACAACTCCTTACTACCACCCAAGTATGTATAAGGATGAGATAGGAAAGACTATAAGGAAGTGACAGGTCGTCATGAGGTCCTAACACTTTAGTTGAAATATGTCAATTATGTCGACCGGGTAGTGTCCAAGGCAATTCACAATAGGGAATGAATTTGGACATCTCATCTTAGCAATGGTTTTCTAAGTTTTTGAACAAGCCTTTAACAAAATGAATCTAAACTAGAAATCATACCACTCTTAATCTAGAAAGCATTTGAATTCTTAATCGAGAAAGCATATAAAGTAACTAGAAATCAACACATGCATTTTTAACTATGAGTTTTAAAAAAGGCAACTAACTATTAATTGAAAACAGATTAAAATTTGAGCTAACAATTAATAACAGATTTTATGGACGAAGCAAATGCTCCGGAAACTCTTAGCATAATAGCAAAACTGAAAGATTGTTATCTTAAACATAATATCCTGCAGGAACACACAACTTGATGCTAAAACATAAAGTTACATTAATCTAAACAAAAACATTTACTAAACAGATTTGAACAACACAATTGCATAACAATAAAATACTTATCTATTCTATATCCTTTCAGTGGCCAGCTCTCAGGAGTTTTCCTTATCGATTCAAATCACATGCATTATCTTTGGTAGATCCAAAATAACTCCATTCTCATTTGTATTCCCATTGCTCATGATATATTACTCAGAATAAACTCAGTTGTTTTCTTCCATAGAAAATTATCATAGAACATAATAGTTGAACATTACTTTTGTATTGTATGTCAGAACATAACATAACATAACACAGCATAACTATTTTTTAGATTACTCATAATCTATAGTATCAAAATCCTAAATTTTAGATGACACATAACTACCACTTGAAAAAGTCTTCAATAGAAAAATAGACTTTTAACTAAACTAGATGTCTATTAGATTAAACACATTAAAAGCTCCGAGTGGAGTCATAAAATGTCTTAATTATCTTTAACAAAAAATGAAAGAACTGTCGACCAAGTCTTTGATCATGTATGCCTAGATTTCTGGCACCCTGAGATTTTGGTGCTGCTGACTTCAATTGCTTTTAAGTTCCACTAGGCACTTCATAAAAACCTGTATTAATACACATACCTTTACACACGATCATGTCAACACTAGTGGAAAACTTCAATCAATTAGAAAACAAGATTTGTACATCATTCTATCAAAAATAAACAAATGTTGCTCATAAAATTAGTAAATTGGCATGGTTTCAGTAATTTGGACGACACATAAATGGTTATATGTCTCTTGGATATGGGCCACATTAGACCCAACTCCAACCCATTTGCTTCATTTGTGGTCCTCGTGAAAAAAAAGGATGGAATCGTGCAAACGTGTATTGATTATAGGGATTTGAACAAGAAACCCATTAAAAATAGGTACCCCATTCCTAGGAATGATGATCTAATCGATGAATTGCATGGAGTGATTTATTTCTCAAAGATTGAATTGAGATTAGGCTACCATCAGATCTGAGTGAGCTATGAAGATGTGCACAAAATAATCTTCATGAGTCATTTTAGGCATTTTGAATTCTTATTCATGTCCTTTGGTCTGACAAATGCCCTCGCTACCATCCAATCATGTATGAATCGAGTATTCAACAATCAATTAAGGAAATTTGTTTTAGTATTCTTTGACAACATCTTGATTTACAAAAAGACTTGGGAAGGCCGTCTAAAGCATCTAGATGTGGTCCTTGGAATACTTGAGCAACAAGCTCTCTTTGCAAAGAAAGCCAAATGTGAGTTTGGGGTGACAAAAAATTGTACTTGGGCCATGTCATTAGAGTTGGGTGTTCAAGTGGACTAGAAAAATATTCAATCCATTTTAGATTGACCTCATCCTACCACATTGACAAAATTGAGAGGATTCTTTGTCCTTTACAACTATTATAGGAGGTTTATGGGATTTTTACAACTAGTAGCACCATTAACTTATATGATGAAGAAAGGAGCATTCATGTGGATGGAGACAACTTAAGAAGGTAATGAGTTCCTACCACATCCTTGTTAATATTTTTTTTCACTCCCATTTGTCATAGAATGCAATGCCTCAAGGGAGGGGATCAAAGTTGTCCTAGTACAAAAGGGGTATCCCATAACATTCGAAAGTAGGAAGTCAAAAGAATCAAAAAGGGGTTTCTTCATCTATGACAATTAGGAGATGCTAATCATCATGCATGTGTTGGCCAAGTTTTGACAATACATTATTTGTAGGAGATTTGTGGTGAAGACAGATTGCAACATGCTAAAATTCTTCCTCAATAAATGTGACTTGAATGATCAACCATAATAATGGGTGAGTAAGCTCCCAACCTATGATTTTGACATAGACTACAGGAAGAGAATAAGGAATAAAATTGTTGATGCCCTCTCTAGAATCCCCACCCTATGCTCCACCTCTATTTGATTGGAAGGTGTCTATAAAAGTGGAATATGCTAAGAAGTCATTTGCCACTACCCTCGTTGATGGAAACATAAACAATAACAAATTTATAGTTGTGTATGGCCTCCTTTACAAGAACATAATTTTCTTAGTCCCTGGAACCAAAATAAATGAAAATTTTTTAGAGCTCTACATGATGCACCTCTAGCAGGGCACCAGGAGTATTACAAAACCTATAGGAAAATTAGAGAGAGATTTAATGGAAGGGTATGTCATAGAGTGTAGGACCTACCAACAAACAAAATCGAGCATATCTCTCGTAAACTTGCTTCAACCATTGTCTATCTTGAGTTAGAAGTGGGAAATCATATCCATGGACTTAATCATTAACCTCTCCAAAGTACAGGGTAAGGACTACATCTATGTGGTAATGGATAGAGTACTGAATTATGCACACTTCTTTGCTATCTCTTCAAAGTTCAAAGCACATCAAGTGGCTAACTTGTTCTTCAGAGAACTATTTAGGCTACACGGACTGCCTAAAAATATTGTCAATGAAAAGGATGGTAGATTCCTTAGTTCTTTTTGGTAGGAGTTGTTTCATCTGACTGGCACAAAATTGACCCCTGACATAAGCTACCATGCCCAGATAGATGGAAAATAGAGATAGTGAACAAGTGGGTGGAGGGCTACCTAAGGAACTATGTCTTTGAAAAACAAACATTTTAGACCAAGTGACTACATCTGGGGGAATACTACAATAACACCACACACATATGTCCATCGGCATGTCACCCTTCATGGCACTATATGCTTATGATGTACTAAATTTTATTGATTTAGTGTTCACCAATAGCAGGGTGCCAACAACGGGTGACATGGTGAAGCATAGTCAAGAGGTACTGAACTCACTCAAGGGTCATCTCCAACAAGCCCAAAATTGATAGAATTTCTATGAAGATCAAAACTACACATAAAGGTAATTTGAAGTAGCAGATATGGTCTTCCTGAGATTGCAACCTTATAAGTAGACCTCTATCAAAAGAAGTGGGCTAACAAGCTCAAACCCTATCTCTATGGACCCTATAGGACTTGCAGAGGATTGGACAAGTAGCTTATGAGATGGAACTACCAAAGGATAGTAGGATCCACAATTTTTTCCATGTGTCATGCCTCAAGATAACACTGAGAAAGCATGTTATGCATTCAACATATCTAGCACCCCTAGGTGATGAAGGGAATCTCATTTTGGTGCCTAATGTTGTTGTTGATACTAGGGGGAAGAAGTTGAGAAATAGAAGCATTATAGAGTACTTAATCTATTGGAATAATTTTCCTACCAAAGATGCTACTCAAGAAGGGCAAGAGATTTTGGAGCATCCAAATCTACATTGCTTAAGGGCAAGCAATTTTGGGAAGGGTGAACTTGTAATGTCCCAAATCCTAAGTATGAGAATATTAGAGTCTTTTTATAACATTGAGTTGGGTTTTAGGTTTCCTTGTGTTGTCATACCTTTTCTCTGACCCCTACTTTGTCTTACCCATTAGCATTTCAAACTTTCCCATCCTAGTATCCCTTTCCCTCCATTTCCCTCAAGTTCATGATTCCCTGATTCCCCACATCTCAGACTTTCCCTTACCGACATGCACAAACTCTAGGAGTTATCCTAGAACCTCAAACCTTGACCCCTACTCCTTCATCACTCTCAATTATGCAAGTTTTCCCATCCTCCCTTCCTTGTGCTAGCAACCATTATGAAATATCCCTAATCCCTAACCCTGGTTGATATCAAATATGCAACAATCTCAATCCCCTCTCTATCTAGTATCAGGTACCTCCTGACTCCAATCCCCACTCCCTCCTGCAACAAGTATCCCTAAAGATAAAGCCCAAAATTTGATACCCCTTGTAGTGAGTATCTCCTAACACCAATCCTTGATACCTCTTATAGCGAGTACTCCCTAGGTATCTCCTAACCCCAATCCGTAATAATTCATGTACTAAGTACTCCCTATCCCAATTCCCAACACCTCTTATAATAGGTATTCCTTGGCCCCAATCCCCACTCCCTCCTACAATGGGTAATCTTAAAGCCTGATCCTCGACTTCCCTTTCAGCAGGTATCTTCTCACCTCAATCCCTAATACCTCATGTAGCAGGCATGCCCTGGCCCCAATCCTTGACACCTCTTATAGTAGGTATTCCCTAGCCCTAATCCTTGCTCCCTCTTGCAATGTGTATCATCGAAGCCTAAATCCTGACACCCCTTGTAGTGGGTATCTCTTGACCTAATCCCCAATATCTCTTGTAGCAAGTATTCCCTAGCCTTGATCCATGACACCTCCTATAGTGGGTATTCCTTGGCCCTAATCCTTGCTCCTTCCCCAATCCTTGCTCCCAGTCATGCCTTGCCATAGAACTCCATCATTCAAATAAGGGACTCCACCTATCACCCTGCACAATCTATAACACCATTAATGGCCTTAGTTGAATACGTCAAATGGGAGGTAAACTACAAATTCCTACTAGCATGTGAGTGGTTCCCATGCTAGGTCCTCAAGCCTTTATTTAGCACAAGCTACTTGCTCATTTTCGAATCTTTTGGCCACCATGTCAATCCCTAACTTGCAAAGTTGAACACTTGCATTCACTGAGCAAATCTAAGGTTGGAAACCCTTAGGTTCTAAAGATCAGTGGAAAAAACCTCATTAGTTTCCCTGGAGTTTGGAGGATGAAAACCCTTTGAGTTCTCATGAGTAGATTTACCCAAAGCTTACAATTGCACTTCAAGCATGGAAGATTTTTAATGGCATTTTAGGCATCTCAACATTGTGGGTATTTCAAGAAATTCTTATAAACCATTGTAATATCTATTATCAACAATATTTAAGCAGATCCTTTTATAATGTTGGGGACAACAATATATTTGAATGAAATATATGAATGCAATATACCAGTTCTAGCAAGTTCTATATGTGCAAGTTTATTCTATCAGTTTATGGGTTTTCAGATTTAAGCATTTTACATTAATATAAGTTACAAGTATTTCAATTATGGGCATTTTAAGATAAATAGTTGATTTGGGTATTCTATATTTGGGCATTTTAAAGAATATTTTGGCTTAATTTCATCACATCTTCCCTCCTGCCCCTAGATGTTGTCCATATATTTTCTCCCTCTCCCTAGAGCTATTAGGAACCCCACTCTCTTTCCTAATTCTACGTCGTCTCTTTCCTTCACCCTCTCTTGTCATCCTTTTGCTTCCAATACATCATCCATTTCTATTTGATCATCTCCTAGTCATATCTCGTCCATTTTCTTTCTTATACACCTCCTAGGGTTAACCTTTACACTCTAGGGTTTTTCCTTATTTACTCATTATTATCTATTGTAGCCATTTGCTTCCATTTACTATATTTGCATATATCATTTGCTAAGTGTTTCATGTGGTGCTTTGTTGCAATAACCCATAAGGGGGTTGACTGAGGTAGGTGTTGACGCCTGAATTGACTGGTAGTTTTTTGAAAAATTTTCATTCAGGCACTCTCCCTAAGTATCCAAAAAATGCTCTAAGTAACGGACCTCCTCAGTATTTTTCAGCTGCATCATCATATTTTCTTGAGGAGGTCATCATCATCATGTTTGTTTCCATGAAGGTCAGCATCATCATGTTCTTCGTCGACCGGTTTCTCATCGTCATCATCATATTCAGTCATCGGGTGATGTTTGGTTTTTATCATGATGATGCTGCCGAGCTACAGTGCGCCCTCATCTGCTTGCGAGGGTGATGTTTCAAAGTCTCCGGTGATCTTCCATTTATCACCTTGCGCGAGCATGATGATGATGTTGCCTATTCTTTGAGTTGCTCGACCTAGCTTGTTTTTCCTAAGGGTCGTGTTCATCATCATCATATTTCCAGTTATCATCCTGCTGCTTGCGGAGGTCATCATATTTTCTGCCTTCATGATTTTTCGCCGGGGTGATATTTTTGTCATCAGGTGATCTTGGTTAACATCATCCTGATGATGTTGTTGAAGAGTTGTAATTGCGACCCGATATTCACTAGGGTCATCATATTTTGGAACGTCAGGATGATCTTAGTCAATATCATCCTGATGATGTTGTATCACTTCCTATTCTTTGTTTCTCATCCTGATGATGCTGACGTCATCCGTATATCAGGGTGATATTTTTCTTTCTGCCTATCTGCATCATGATATTCGCGAAGGGGGGGGTGATATTTTCATATCACCCGGATATATGTTTGTCCGAATATCATGATGATGTTGATATCAAGGAGATATCCGCCTGCTGGTTTCGCGTGTTATCTATTGAGGGTGATCTTTTTAAGCAGCATCATCATATTCTTCTATCGCCCCGATCTTATAGTGGAGCTACAGTGCAACCTGATATTTGTGCATCAGGATGATATTTCCAAATATCCGGTTGTCTTCCGAATATCATGATGATGTTAATATGATGATGACGTCATCAAGGTCCGCGGGGGTCATATTTCTAACAACTGATCATCTTGAAGAGACCTCCTGATATTTGCAAACATGATGATGACGTCATCCGGATATGAGGAGGTGTGCAGTAGGCAGACATGATGATGACGTCAGCAGGATATGATGATGACGTCATCAGGATGATCATCGGCCAGACTTTTGGTATCAGCTCAGCAGGAGGATGTTCCTCCGATGGATCAGGTTGTGCCGATGAAGGCGATTATCATGAAGGATTTGTTTCAAATATCATGATGACGTCAGGGTGATATTTCGAACAACAGGATATCATGCTGCTGGAGGATGATGATGATGAAGTTTATACTAGTGTCGTCGGGAGCAAAAGTACCGACATGATATATGCTCATGACCTAGTATATAAAGTGCAAAGGAGGTTGCTGCGGGGTGCATGTGGGATAATGTGATCCTGCATATTCGAAATATCATGATGATGAGTCTCGGCGGGAAAAGCTTGCGATGGTCTGTTTGATGATTTTCCCAAGGCCGCGGGTTGGTGCGCCATTAATGGCGATTGTTGCAGAGGTGTGGGCGATGGCGTGGGTCGATCTTGTACCCGACTAGAGGTGTCAATCAGCGGGCAGGAGCGCAGGGCTCGAGAAATCTTCCTGTCTCCTCCCCTACCTGCTGCATTCAAGTTTGGGCGCCAATCCGGTTGCGTTTGAGCGCCATTTTCATGATACTGTGTATCTGGCAAAATTTTGGTCAACATTGTAATTAATTGCTGAGCACCTACCTGGCTGTTATAAGCAGGTTGTGTTGTTCATTTGTGGTTGTTGAAAGTTGATGATTTTGGCTCTGTAATCCATAACCAGCTGATCTGGTTGCTCTGTACAGTTATCTTGTGAGTTTATGTATCTCCTGTTGTAGGACTTGGCATGAATCCACTGGTTTCATGGTTGATCTTATATGAGTAATGCTGTTTAGCATGTGTTGTGTTAATTCTGTCTCCAGTATTGCATGTATCCTTCTTCTGGATCTGGATGTTTGCTTATGTTTAGATTCTAGAGCATAGAATTCCTATGTTGAATGTCTGATCTTTTAACCTCTGCTCAAGGGGCAGATTAAACTGTTTTCAGGTTGAACATTGGGAAGGGTATACTGCAGTAGGGATGCCATAAGTAGAGATAGCTCAACACTCTATATTGGGAGATATCTGTAAGGCAGATATCATGTGTATCCCCCTGAAATCCAGTTTTAGCTATTTATGCTGATCATTCACAGGTGTATGTCTACTGACTCCAAGCCCTGGATAGGCACCAGTCATGCTGTGTTCTTGTGTTATACACCATGTCCAGCTTTGCATCCAAATTCAAACTAAAACACTTCATACTTCCACCTGTTAGTTGTAGGAGTAGGATTAGGAACCCCCTGCATGCTCTCATACCCAACCAGACATCATGTCCAAGAATGTTGCCAGCCTTGTGATCTATCATACAGATCTTGGTCCATACATGAGAGCATTCTGCCTGCTGTTGTCAAGTCAGATCTTTCTATCTTTGAGCCAGTCAAGGTTACATCTTAAGTTATAGGGATACCCCCCTTGGTGCGGCAGAACCAGAAGTGAAGGGGAGGAGCTCACGCAACCTCCTGTATTCAGTTGGCCTGAATCTGCCTGTGCATTAGAAGTGGCAAACCCTAATGCTGATTCAGAAGAAACGTCAACAAAATGGCGACTCTACTGGGGAGAAAATTGATGAAAAAGTGTTATATCTTGTGACCCATCCGAGTCACTAACAAAATGATGCTCTGCTGGTGGAATGAACCTGGAAAAGTAGCTTTCAGCTATTGAAAATTTTGTCCTCTCTGGAGAGGTGGCGACTCTGCAAAAAAGATCTAAATGCACATGAAAGATAGATGTATGTTATTGGTTGAAAGATGTACATATTTCTGCATCTGTATGAGAAAAGGTACCTTGTTCCTTCCCCTTTATTTGATGTTTTACTGCATAAGTTAGATGCCAGGGGAAGCCTTAGGTCTTAGACAGACAAAGGATGTCTAAGAGTAAGATTTTTATGAATCCAAATATGAGTTATCCCATACTCAGTGGTGAAATGTTGGATAAAGGAATAGAAGAGATAAGAAATAGGTTGATATTCTTAGAGGCTGAGCAGGCCCAGTTAAGAAGCAGTAACCCTGTTGTGTCTGCCAGTCAGAAAGCTAAACCTCCTGTCAGCCCTTTTGATCCTTTGTATGACCAACTGGATTTGTCATGGGTGGATTATAAAGTAGAAACTATGCCTGCTAGGATATACTGTCAGATGCCTAGATTTAGTGGTCACAATGTATGTGATGGGAATGCACATATCCAAAATTTTCAAAGTTTTATGGGAAAATATTCATTCAGAGATGAGGATATGTGGATGAGGTTTCTTGTTAGGTCCTTTGATGCAAAAGCAAAAGACTGGTATTTGAGCTTTCCAAAGAAGTCCTTTGCCTGTTGGGATGAGCTTGCTGACTGTTTCAAGGAAGAATTTGCAAAAGAACCGGCTGATCTTGTTGCAGAATTGATGAGAATCAGAAAACAAGATGAAGAGCCATGTGTTGATTTCAGTCATAGGTTTGCAGTAGCCCTTTCACATGTCCCTGAAAGTTTCAGACCTGATATTTCAGCCTGTGTTGGCATATTCTTTGAAGCTTTTGAGGAGGGCTCTAGTGCATTACTGAGGGATTTCAAGGTGACAAGTATGCAGATGGCATACAGGTTCATTGAGAATGTAGAAGAAATGAGAAATATGCTCCTGTTGAAACCCCTCTCCCCAGGCCTTGGTGTGAAAAATGGTTATGAAGCTGCAAATGACCAAGTCATGAAGGCATCATGTGAAGATGAAAAGATGAATGTTGAGGATGCCAGTGAAAGGACTAATGAGGATTCCCATTGCAATCATGAGGCATCTGACCATGAAGACAACAATGAGGTTGTGGACAGCAATGAGCAATTTTTAGAATGGATCTGTGGAGAAAATTGTGAGTATTGTACTCAAGACAGAGAAGATATAAGCAAACAGAGAAGCAGTCCTATGTGTGACCCATTGCCTATCTTTCAAACACATGGAGATCATGAAGAGCAGTCAGAAATTGAAATAAGTGCTAGTTCAGAGCATGACTGTTTTTCATTTGATGGCTGTTTTGCTTATGATACACAGGCTGATACTCCTCCACAGAATGAATCCATTGGTGATGAAGAGGTATGCTCTGCTGCCCATGAACAAATGGCATACTATGATGAAACTGATGCACCTGGGTTACCCATTTATGACACATATGGTGATGAGGATCTGCCTGAGTGTGGTGAAGATCTAGACACTATTTTTGGCTTGGATTCTGTTTCTCATCATGATGAAAGAGGAAACAACATACATCAGGTAAGTGATTGTAAAAATGTGCCTGATTGTAAAGAGGTGTCAGAGCCTGATCTTTTCCAGCTTGGTGTACCAGATGGTTGTGTACATGATGTACACAATTGTGATTTTGAAAGCTTTTCTTTTGATGAGCCAGCATATAATACAATGAGCCTTGATCTTCCTAGTTGTGTGGTGGACTCTGAGTGTTTCCTATTTGCAGTCCAGCTAGGAGATCATGTTGCAATGCAAGATGATGATACAGATGATAACCTGTATTCCATACTATTTGAGTATGCATTGCCTGATATATTCTACACCCACATGACACATGATGCTGAAGGTTATCTGCACAGGGGTGATGATGACAAGCCAAACCAAAGGATTGAATATGCAGATGACAAGATTTGTTTGTGGGTGGATCCTGACAGTATCTCCAAGCTTGACCCAGTGCATGCAGATGAAAACAAGATATTTGACAAAGGGAGATACATGTTTTTCTTTTCTTGGTGGCCTTAGGCCATCAAGTGTGTTTGGTGATGCAGGTCAGTGCAGTATTTGACTCTGTGCCCAATGAATAAGGGACTGGTCTGCATCCCAGAGATCTGGGGTTCTCGCTGCAGTCTTTCACCTGCATGTCCCCAGACAGAGCCACTGTTGACGCCTGAATTGACTGGTAGTTTTTTGAAAAATTTTCATTCAGGCACTCTCCCTAAGTATCCAAAAAATGCTCTAAGTAACGGACCTCCTCAGTATTTTTCAGCTGCATCATCATATTTTCTTGAGGAGGTCATCATCATCATGTTTGTTTCCATGAAGGTCAGCATCATCATGTTCTTCGTCGACCGGTTTCTCATCGTCATCATCATATTCAGTCATCGGGTGATGTTTGGTTTTTATCATGATGATGCTGCCGAGCTACAGTGCGCCCTCATCTGCTTGCGAGGGTGATGTTTCAAAGTCTCCGGTGATCTTCCATTTATCACCTTGCGCGAGCATGATGATGATGTTGCCTATTCTTTGAGTTGCTCGACCTAGCTTGTTTTTCCTAAGGGTCGTGTTCATCATCATCATATTTCCAGTTATCATCCTGCTGCTTGCGGAGGTCATCATATTTTCTGCCTTCATGATTTTTCGCCGGGGTGATATTTTTGTCATCAGGTGATCTTGGTTAACATCATCCTGATGATGTTGTTGAAGAGTTGTAATTGCGACCCGATATTCACTAGGGTCATCATATTTTGGAACGTCAGGATGATCTTAGTCAATATCATCCTGATGATGTTGTATCACTTCCTATTCTTTGTTTCTCATCCTGATGATGCTGACGTCATCCGTATATCAGGGTGATATTTTTCTTTCTGCCTATCTGCATCATGATATTCGCGAAGGGGGGGGTGATATTTTCATATCACCCGGATATATGTTTGTCCGAATATCATGATGATGTTGATATCAAGGAGATATCCGCCTGCTGGTTTCGCGTGTTATCTATTGAGGGTGATCTTTTTAAGCAGCATCATCATATTCTTCTATCGCCCTGATCTTATAGTGGAGCTACAGTGCAACCTGATATTTGTGCATCAGGATGATATTTCCAAATATTCGGTTGTCTTCCGAATATCATGATGATGTTAATATGATGATGACGTCATCAAGGTCCGCGGGGGTCATATTTCTAACAACTGATCATCTTGAAGAGACCTCCTGATATTTGCAAACATGATGATGACGTCATCCGGATATGAGGAGGTGTGCAGTAGGCAGACATGATGATGACGTCAGCAGGATATGATGATGACGTCATCAGGATGATCATCGGCCAGACTTTTGGTATCGGCTCAGCAGGAGGATGTTCCTCCGATGGATCAGGTTGTGCCGATGAAGGCGATTATCATGAAGGATTTGTTTCAAATATCATGATGACGTCAGGGTGATATTTCGAACAACAGGATATCATGCTGCTGGAGGATGATGATGATGAAGTTTATACTAGTGTCGTCGGGAGCAAAAGTACCGACATGATATATGCTCATGACCTAGTATATAAAGTGCAAAGGAGGTTGCTGCGGGGTGCATGTGGGATAATGTGATCCTGCATATTCGAAATATCATGATGATGAGTCTCGGCGGGAAAAGCTTGCGATGGTCTGTTTGATGATTTTCCCAAGGCCGCGGGTTGGTGCGCCATTAATGGCGATTGTTGCAGAGGTGTGGGCGATGGCGTGGGTCGATCTTGTACCCGACTAGAGGTGTCAATCAGCGGGCAGGAGCGCAGGGCTCGAGAAATCTTCCTGTCTCCTCCCCTACCTGCTGCATTCAAGTTTGGGCGCCAATCCGGTTGCGTTTGAGCGCCATTTTCATGATACTGTGTATCTGGCAAAATTTTGGTCAACATTGTAATTAATTGCTGAGCACCTACCTGGCTGTTATAAGCAGGTTGTGTTGTTCATTTGTGGTTGTTGAAAGTTGATGATTTTGGCTCTGTAATCCATAACCAGCTGATCTGGTTGCTCTGTACAGTTATCTTGTGAGTTTATGTATCTCCTGTTGTAGGACTTGGCATGAATCCACTGGTTTCATGGTTGATCTTATATGAGTAATGCTGTTTAGCATGTGTTGTGTTAATTCTGTCTCCAGTATTGCATGTATCCTTCTTCTGGATCTGGATGTTTGCTTATGTTTAGATTCTAGAGCATAGAATTCCTATGTTGAATGTCTGATCTTTTAACCTCTGCTCAAGGGGCAGATTAAACTGTTTTCAGGTTGAACATTGGGAAGGGTATACTGCAGTAGGGATGCCATAAGTAGAGATAGCTCAACACTCTATATTGGGAGATATCTGTAAGGCAGATATCATGTGTATCCCCCTGAAATCCAGTTTTAGCTATTTATGCTGATCATTCACAGGTGTATGTCTACTGACTCCAAGCCCTGGATAGGCACCAGTCATGCTGTGTTCTTGTGTTATACACCATGTCCAGCTTTGCATCCAAATTCAAACTAAAACACTTCATACTTCCACCTGTTAGTTGTAGGAGTAGGATTAGGAACCCCCTGCATGCTCTCATACCCAACCAGACATCATGTCCAAGAATGTTGCCAGCCTTGTGATCTATCATACAGATCTTGGTCCATACATGAGAGCATTCTGCCTGCTGTTGTCAAGTCAGATCTTTCTATCTTTGAGCCAGTCAAGGTTACATCTTAAGTTATAGGGATACCCCCCTTGGTGCGGCAGAACCAGAAGTGAAGGGGAGGAGCTCACGCAACCTCCTGTATTCAGTTGGCCTGAATCTGCCTGTGCATTAGAAGTGGCAAACCCTAATGCTGATTCAGAAGAAACGTCAACAAAATGGCGACTCTACTGGGGAGAAAATTGATGAAAAAGTGTTATATCTTGTGACCCATCCGAGTCACTAACAAAATGATGCTCTGCTGGTGGAATGAACCTGGAAAAGTAGCTTTCAGCTATTGAAAATTTTGTCCTCTCTGGAGAGGTGGCGACTCTGCAAAAAAGATCTAAATGCACATGAAAGATAGATGTATGTTATTGGTTGAAAGATGTACATATTTCTGCATCTGTATGAGAAAAGGTACCTTGTTCCTTCCCCTTTATTTGCTGTTTTACTGCATAAGTTAGATGCCAGGGGAAGCCTTAGGTCTTAGACAGACAAAGGATGTCTAAGAGTAAGATTTTTATGAATCCAAATATGAGTTATCCCATACTCAGTGGTGAAATGTTGGATAAAGGAATAGAAGAGATAAGAAATAGGTTGATATTCTTAGAGGCTGAGCAGGCCCAGTTAAGAAGCAGTAACCCTGTTGTGTCTGCCAGTCAGAAAGCTAAACCTCCTGTCAGCCCTTTTGATCCTTTGTATGACCAACTGGATTTGTCATGGGTGGATTATAAAGTAGAAACTATGCCTGCTAGGATATACTGTCAGATGCCTAGATTTAGTGGTCACAATGTATGTGATGGGAATGCACATATCCAAAATTTTCAAAGTTTTATGGGAAAATATTCATTCAGAGATGAGGATATGTGGATGAGGTTTCTTGTTAGGTCCTTTGATGCAAAAGCAAAAGACTGGTATTTGAGCTTTCCAAAGAAGTCCTTTGCCTGTTGGGATGAGCTTGCTGACTGTTTCAAGGAAGAATTTGCAAAAGAACCGGCTGATCTTGTTGCAGAATTGATGAGAATCAGAAAACAAGATGAAGAGCCATGTGTTGATTTCAGTCATAGGTTTGCAGTAGCCCTTTCACATGTCCCTGAAAGTTTCAGACCTGATATTTCAGCCTGTGTTGGCATATTCTTTGAAGCTTTTGAGGAGGGCTCTAGTGCATTACTAAGGGATTTCAAGGTGACAAGTATGCAGATGGCATACAGGTTCATTGAGAATGTAGAAGAAATGAGAAATATGCTCCTGTTGAAACCCCTCTCCCCAGGCCTTGGTGTGAAAAATGGTTATGAAGCTGCAAATGACCAAGTCATGAAGGCATCATGTGAAGATGAAAAGATGAATGTTGAGGATGCCAGTGAAAGGACTAATGAGGATTCCCATTGCAATCATGAGGCATCTGACCATGAAGACAACAATGAGGTTGTGGACAGCAATGAGCAATTTTTAGAATGGATCTGTGGAGAAAATTGTGAGTATTGTACTCAAGACAGAGAAGATATAAGCAAACAGAGAAGCAGTCCTATGTGTGACCCATTGCCTATCTTTCAAACACATGGAGATCATGAAGAGCAGTCAGAAATTGAAATAAGTGCTAGTTCAGAGCATGACTGTTTTTCATTTGATGGCTGTTTTGCTTATGATACACAGGCTGATACTCCTCCACAGAATGAATCCATTGGTGATGAAGAGGTATGCTCTGCTGCCCATGAACAAATGGCATACTATGATGAAACTGATGCACCTGGGTTACCCATTTATGACACATATGGTGATGAGGATCTGCCTGAGTGTGGTGAAGATCTAGACACTATTTTTGGCTTGGATTCTGTTTCTCATCATGATGAAAGAGGAAACAACATACATCAGGTAAGTGATTGTAAAAATGTGCCTGATTGTAAAGAGGTGTCAGAGCCTGATCTTTTCCAGCTTGGTGTACCAGATGGTTGTGTACATGATGTACACAATTGTGATTTTGAAAGCTTTTCTTTTGATGAGCCAGCATATAATACAATGAGCCTTGATCTTCCTAGTTGTGTGGTGGACTCTGAGTGTTTCCTATTTGCAGTCCAGCTAGGAGATCATGTTGCAATGCAAGATGATGATACAGATGATAACCTGTATTCCATACTATTTGAGTATGCATTGCCTGATATATTCTACACCCACATGACACATGATGCTGAAGGTTATCTGCACAGGGGTGATGATGACAAGCCAAACCAAAGGATTGAATATGCAGATGACAAGATTTGTTTGTGGGTGGATCCTGACAGTATCTCCAAGCTTGACCCAGTGCATGCAGATGAAAACAAGATATTTGACAAAGGGAGATACATGTTTTTCTTTTCTTGGTGGCCTTAGGCCATCAAGTGTGTTTGGTGATGCAGGTCAGTGCAGTATTTGACTCTGTGCCCAATGAATAAGGGACTGGTCTGCATCCCAGAGATCTGGGGTTCTCGCTGCAGTCTTTCACCTGCACGTCCCCAGACAGAGCCACTGTTGACGCCTGAATTGACTGGTAGTTTTTTGAAAAATTTTCATTCAGGCACTCTCCCTAAGTATCCAAAAAATGCTCTAAGTAACGGACCTCCTCAGTATTTTTCAGCTGCATCATCATATTTTCTTGAGGAGGTCATCATCATCATGTTTGTTTCCATGAAGGTCAGCATCATCATGTTCTTCGTCGACCGGTTTCTCATCGTCATCATCATATTCAGTCATCGGGTGATGTTTGGTTTTTATCATGATGATGCTGCCGAGCTACAGTGCGCCCTCATCTGCTTGCGAGGGTGATGTTTCAAAGTCTCCGGTGATCTTCCATTTATCACCTTGCGCGAGCATGATGATGATGTTGCCTATTCTTTGAGTTGCTCGACCTAGCTTGTTTTTCCTAAGGGTCGTGTTCATCATCATCATATTTCCAGTTATCATCCTGCTGCTTGCGGAGGTCATCATATTTTCTGCCTTCATGATTTTTCGCCGGGGTGATATTTTTGTCATCAGGTGATCTTGGTTAACATCATCCTGATGATGTTGTTGAAGAGTTGTAATTGCGACCCGATATTCACTAGGGTCATCATATTTTGGAACGTCAGGATGATCTTAGTCAATATCATCCTGATGATGTTGTATCACTTCCTATTCTTTGTTTCTCATCCTGATGATGCTGACGTCATCCGTATATCAGGGTGATATTTTTCTTTCTGCCTATCTGCATCATGATATTCGCGAAGGGGGGGGTGATATTTTCATATCACCCGGATATATGTTTGTCCGAATATCATGATGATGTTGATATCAAGGAGATATCCGCCTGCTGGTTTCGCGTGTTATCTATTGAGGGTGATCTTTTTAAGCAGCATCATCATATTCTTCTATCGCCCTGATCTTATAGTGGAGCTACAGTGCAACCTGATATTTGTGCATCAGGATGATATTTCCAAATATTCGGTTGTCTTCCGAATATCATGATGATGTTAATATGATGATGACGTCATCAAGGTCCGCGGGGGTCATATTTCTAACAACTGATCATCTTGAAGAGACCTCCTGATATTTGCAAACATGATGATGACGTCATCCGGATATGAGGAGGTGTGCAGTAGGCAGACATGATGATGACGTCAGCAGGATATGATGATGACGTCATCAGGATGATCATCGGCCAGACTTTTGGTATCGGCTCAGCAGGAGGATGTTCCTCCGATGGATCAGGTTGTGCCGATGAAGGCGATTATCATGAAGGATTTGTTTCAAATATCATGATGACGTCAGGGTGATATTTCGAACAACAGGATATCATGCTGCTGGAGGATGATGATGATGAAGTTTATACTAGTGTCGTCGGGAGCAAAAGTACCGACATGATATATGCTCATGACCTAGTATATAAAGTGCAAAGGAGGTTGCTGCGGGGTGCATGTGGGATAATGTGATCCTGCATATTCGAAATATCATGATGATGAGTCTCGGCGGGAAAAGCTTGCGATGGTCTGTTTGATGATTTTCCCAAGGCCGCGGGTTGGTGCGCCATTAATGGCGATTGTTGCAGAGGTGTGGGCGATGGCGTGGGTCGATCTTGTACCCGACTAGAGGTGTCAATCAGCGGGCAGGAGCGCAGGGCTCGAGAAATCTTCCTGTCTCCTCCCCTACCTGCTGCATTCAAGTTTGGGCGCCAATCCGGTTGCGTTTGAGCGCCATTTTCATGATACTGTGTATCTGGCAAAATTTTGGTCAACATTGTAATTAATTGCTGAGCACCTACCTGGCTGTTATAAGCAGGTTGTGTTGTTCATTTGTGGTTGTTGAAAGTTGATGATTTTGGCTCTGTAATCCATAACCAGCTGATCTGGTTGCTCTGTACAGTTATCTTGTGAGTTTATGTATCTCCTGTTGTAGGACTTGGCATGAATCCACTGGTTTCATGGTTGATCTTATATGAGTAATGCTGTTTAGCATGTGTTGTGTTAATTCTGTCTCCAGTATTGCATGTATCCTTCTTCTGGATCTGGATGTTTGCTTATGTTTAGATTCTAGAGCATAGAATTCCTATGTTGAATGTCTGATCTTTTAACCTCTGCTCAAGGGGCAGATTAAACTATTTTCAGGTTGAACATTGGGAAGGGTATACTGCAGTAGGGATGCCATAAGTAGAGATAGCTCAACACTCTATATTGGGAGATATCTGTAAGGCAGATATCATGTGTATCCCCCTGAAATCCAGTTTTAGCTATTTATGCTGATCATTCACAGGTGTATGTCTACTGACTCCAAGCCCTGGATAGGCACCAGTCATGCTGTGTTCTTGTGTTATACACCATGTCCAGCTTTGCATCCAAATTCAAACTAAAACACTTCATACTTCCACCTGTTAGTTGTAGGAGTAGGATTAGGAACCCCCTGCATGCTCTCATACCCAACCAGACATCATGTCCAAGAATGTTGCCAGCCTTGTGATCTATCATACAGATCTTGGTCCATACATGAGAGCATTCTGCCTGCTGTTGTCAAGTCAGATCTTTCTATCTTTGAGCCAGTCAAGGTTACATCTTAAGTTATAGGGATACCCCCCTTGGTGCGGCAGAACCAGAAGTGAAGGGGAGGAGCTCACGCAACCTCCTGTATTCAGTTGGCCTGAATCTGCCTGTGCATTAGAAGTGGCAAACCCTAATGCTGATTCAGAAGAAATGTCAACAGTAGGTTCCCTCTTAACACTTTCTTTTGTAGGGTTTTGTTGTTTTATATGTGTTTAGAGAAGATTCGTGTGAAGCGACAGTTATAAGAAGTGAATACCAAGACCTCGCAAGATCTCTTACAAAGTTTCAAGCCATTTTGTGATTGTGCCATTTGCACCCCCTTATGACTATCCCATTGTCAAGATCAATCCTTTGTCAAAGGAATGATCCTAGCATCACCTAACTTCTCTAGACACTACCTTCTATCATTTCCAGCTAAATTCATCTTTTGTTTCAAGTTTTTATCATCTATAGCAAGCTCAAATTATTTGTTTTATGTTTAATTTCCTAAACATATTTTGTATTCCTTTACTATTTTGATGATGTCATTTCTCTGTGTTTATGCATCTCAAAAACATGTGATTTTCACTTTCTAGATGTAGGAGATCTCTAGCTTCATAAGTTCTAGTTTGGAGGCAATCCAGTATAGCACCATTCTCCCCTCTTAGGACATTTGCACCTCTTTCTCATAGGGAACCTCTTGGAACCTCCAAACTTTCCAAGAACCTTCTTGGAATCATTATAAGAATTCTAGTTTCACACAATTTCTTTCTCCTAGGTGCGCAAGTTCCTCTTTTGATGATTGCAAAGTTTAATTTCCTAGTTAGTTTCCAGTTGTGTGTTTCCAAGTCGTGTTGTTAGTCTTGGATCTAGTGTATGTTAGACTAGTTTAGGATATCACTCTTCAATTTAAATCTAAAAAGTGCCTTGAATTGATCTATTTTAATATACACATTAGAAAGAACACCTAGTACTAATTAGGTTTTCTTAACATCTAACTAAACTAAGAAGGGTTGTTTTTTGTTCTTTCATTTGTTGAATCTAGATGTATCTTACAATATCACTTTCTGATTTAATTTGTTAGATTATCTTGTAGCTTTTTTACTTTCATTTCCATTGTATACTTTCTTGCTTATGTTATCTCTTATGTGCATTAGCCTAGCTTGTTTACCTTTTTCCATCTTGCCTCTGTTTCTCCTCTTTAGTTTTCCAACTATAGGTCTTACCCTTTCTTTATTTTGTGTCTTTGTTGCCTTCGACTTTTATTTCACCCTTCATTTTTAGTTTATTTTTATTTTCATTCCTTTTCATTTTGTTCTCCTATCCCTAGTATCATATGGTTCGTGTCCCATAGTTGTCTTTCATGTTGCTATGCTACCAACCCTCATCCTTCTAGGCCTATTCTTTACCATAGACTACACCCTATAGCTAGTGTTCTTCCCCCATCCACTTCCTTTCAAGATATCATGGAATTCTTTCCTACAATCAATAACTTTGATTAGGATCCCAACTTACCTTGAACAAAGAACATTTCTCAATTACAAGAAGTCAAGAATGTTGCCAATCTTTATGTAGCTCCCATCCCATCTAACCTACTTGACTCTTGTAACCTAATCCTTACTAACTCTATCAAGCTTAATATTATGAAGAGAAACGGACACATAGTGTATTATCATGCCCTTTCTTTGCATATCTTTTATCCTATCAAGACTCCTCAAGATGTTTGAACCTTCATTATTTCTATTGCACCTACATGGATTGCAACCTTTCCTACTCCACCTACACCTCCAAACCCTTCAATTAACCCCACTTCTACCATTATTCCTCCTCCCTCTCAACCATTATTAAACCCACTACTCAAATGATCATTTCTACGTCTATCCCTTTCCTCTCTTTTCCTTCTCACACCTTAGTTCCTCCTCAATCTTTACCTTTCACTACTCCACCTACCTCTAATCTTATCCATATACCTTCCTCTACTAATGTTTTCATGACCACTACCATTCCTACTACCACCATGATTCATTCCACTTCTATCCCTCCCACCTCTTATGCTACTAACCATAACTATCAACCCCCATCATCCTATTATATGACTATGCCACCAACTTACTCTATGATTTCTCATCTTTTTCATATTTTCCTTCTTTCTCTACTCCTCAACAAGCCTCTTACTATTCACCTCATCCTTATTCTTACTCATCAACATTTGACTTCATCATGTCCCATGTTTTACATCACTTATAACATATGCAACAAAAATGTTATGCTTTACCTATTAGTTCTTGTGAGGTAACCTTGAATCTCCACCACAAACCCTTGTCATGTGATATTTTATCTCACCCCTTTCTATCAAACTTCAAATCTTCTCGCCTTCCTCTCTTTGATGGCAAAGGAGACCCTACCACCCATGTGCATCAATTTTGATCCTTTTCTCTCGATTATGTCTATGATGGCCACATTCTTTGCAAACTTTTCTCCCGATTAGTCAAGGAACATGCCCTTGAGTGGTTTTATTCCTTTCCACCTGGCTCCTTATGAACCTTTGAC
This sequence comes from Cunninghamia lanceolata, assembly GCA_027924645.1. Taxonomy (NCBI): domain Eukaryota; kingdom Viridiplantae; phylum Streptophyta; class Pinopsida; order Cupressales; family Cupressaceae; genus Cunninghamia; species Cunninghamia lanceolata. The sequence continues at coordinate 1,590,774 of BSBN01001609.1, forward strand.
ATGATTTACATGGCCTTTGTCAACCACTTCCAAACACAAATAAACCTTGAATTTAGTTGCATCAACCTCATCCATTGAAAACAAGGACACAAGAAAAAGTGAGTGATTTTGTCTTTCATTTTTAGACTATCTTAGATAAAATGTACTACCATTTAGTTGACATTAAATTCAACACATCTTCACAAACAACCTCATTCCTTGTATCCTAGAAAAGATCATGTTTCAAAAGTACAACACCTTTGCCAAACTATGTGCCACATTAAGATATTATGAAACCAAAATGGATAGAGTTAACAAAGCCTCTATTGGTACACCTACTTCTAACCCTTCCACTTCTTCTCAAAAGTACAATAAACCATACAAAAAGCCATTCAACAAAAACAAACAAAGAAGCAATCAACATAGAAATGCCTCTTAAGCACCCTTCTAACACACCCCCATCTATTCTCTCATCTCCTATAATTCCTTCTATCAATGCCATTTCTTTTTGTCCTCAACTTGTTGACTCATATAAATATATCAGGAATCAAATCATTTCTACCAATCTTCTCACACTTCCTTCTATTTGTCATCTTGACACTTATCTTCCACTTCCTAAAGTTACAATTAAAATTCCTTATGTCAATATAATAGGGTCATTGGGCATGATATAAAATGGTACATGACCCTTAAACATATATTACAAAACCTCATTGATAATAATCTTTTTCAAGTAGATAGACTAAATGACAAAGGAAGCCCTTTCATCACCCCTCACAATAAAAACTTACGAATTTTCACCAATTCCTTTCCCCAACACAATCAATCCAACAACCCTGGCCCTATCATATCTCTCAACCTTTTTTTGACACCATTCTTGATTTTATTGAAAATATAAATCTCTTTTGACGACATGATTAGTATGGTTAACACAGATCCAACTAACAAGGACGCTTATTTTTCTTCTTATTCCTTACACCCTCTTGTCATCGCTTTCTCAACCACAAATATTCTTGACAAAAACTACCATGGTCCATTATACATTAGTGGCTATTGTGAAGGGATTCTTATTGAACCTACATTTCCATTTAACATCATAACTGAAGAGTACCTTCTTAACACCCACACTCAACAAGAACCATGCACTAAATCTGGGTTGGATTTGAAGGGTTACAATAGAATTCATATCAATAATCTTAGTTATGTTATCTTACCCAGTAATATTTTTTCAAAATCCATTCTTATTCTTGCTCGTGCCATTCCCCTTTCTAATCTCTTTAACCTTCTTCTTGGCTAGACTTGGTTAGATGATTCCAAGTAGTTCCTTCCATCCTTCATCAATGTCTTAAATTCATCCACAATGATTCCATTATTACCATCTCTTGATCTATGTTCAAACCCATTTGCATTAATGCCAACTTTGTTTGAAACATTTCATTCAAAAACCAAGAGTCACCCCATGTCAACATACTAATCATATGTTTTAAATATATAAAATGTATGTGGAGCAAAATGTCTGTTACCATACCAATGTCTTTCCTTAGATACCCATGTCATGATACCTAAGATCCCACTTCTCCAACCACAAATGGGTTTTGATATTTGTGACCCCTCTTCACCTACCTTTGTCACTCAACCACCACAAGCTCTCCATGTCCAACATCTTTCTTTTCCCTATGACAAACCCTATCCTATAAATTGTGATCCTCTACCATTCCAACCTAGGGCCCAATTTCCTTCTCTGCCACCTATTTCTAAACTTGTACCCACTCCCTTAGTTTATCCCCAACTACCTTCTCCTACACCTTCTTTAACCAATACCAAATGTCAATTGATTTCCCAACCTTGAACTCTCCATCTATTATCCTTGTTCCTTCTGCACTTCCACCTCTCTTACCCACTCCTTCCACTCCACCTCCTGTTGGTCCTCATAACCATTCCCATCCATTGATTATGATTCCTCCCATGCCACCCAAACCCATACCTAAATCCAAAGACATTATCAAACCTACCATCCATTATCATCATTCTCCATCTAGACCTAAAGATAAGCAATTGCAACTAGCTCCTACCATGTAGTAGAGACATTTAGGTAATCTTTCTTTAGTCAGCCTTGCTTATTGTAGTTTTTCTTTTGCATCCACGTCTATTTAGTCACTTACCTCTAGTTTAATCCCTCGTCATTATTACTATTCCCCCTATAGATTACATTACCCCATCCTCTTGTCATGGCATTATTATTGATGAGACCTTGGCACCCTACTTAGAGTCTCATTCCATTGATCCACCTTCTTCATCCATCACTAACACCCTTGTAACCACCACTAGTGTTGCACCTCCACCATCCATCCATGTCATTCCACCTCTCATTGACACTATCACTAATATCTCATCTCTTACTTCTACCTTTACCCCTAGTATTGAGGCAAATGTTTTTACTATACGCATTTTGCTAATGATGACCTCATCAATGATGAGCTTCTATCTAGTGATTCTTAGATGCCTGTCTTATCTCTTATCCCACTTTGTACCTTTAACTTACCCTACTTTTTGTTGGTGTGAACAGGGTTATCACCCATCCGGTTTAAACCTTGTTGTGTGAATAATTAATATTATTTAACTATTTATTAGTTAAATAATACTCACACATATTCACATGTTAAGTTGACTTAGGAAGCATTCTAGTTGTTTCTAGATGTCTATAGTTGTCACATGTCATAGGATTATAACACTTGTCCTAATCCTATGTTGTCTTGTGTCTCACCTTGGTATTTATAACCAAGGCCTCTTTGTACACTATTGTATCCAATATTGTCGTATCATGGCAATATAGCATTCTTTTTGCTTGTCTCTCTTGTGTAGAAGGTTATTTGGTTTTGCAGATTTGATCCTGGTGGTTGATTGCTCCAACACTTTTATCCCACCCTTATTTGTGCCTATCGCACCTTGTCTACGTGGATGAGCTATTATGCCACCACTTTGGGGGAGTAGCATTCGTGTTATGTATATCCTTAAATTTTTTGTTTTCCTCCATTTGTTATGTTCCCTTTTTGTGTTCTTTTGTGAACTTGCCTATTGACCCCCATCTATGTGGATAATTTATAATGCCAACACCTTGGGGAGGCATTGTTTAATGTGGTGTTATATATCCTTTGTGTATTTATTTGTCTTGAATGTGTTCTTCCTTATGTTGATGTGTTTCCTCATGTCTCTCTCTTTGTCTTGGGAATGATGCAAAATACTGGGGACTTATCACCCCTTTTTTAACCCAAGTATGACCTCTTTGTTTCCTATTATTTTCTATGTTCTTATGCTTCTTGTATTATTCTCATATGTGCTTTTGCTAGCCCTTCTAATGGAGAATGATGATCCATTCACTTAGCTAGCATATATACTTGTATATTTACTTGATTGTATGCTTGTATTAATACAATCTAAGTGGTTTAGCAATCTTACTTGGCGTGATTACCTTTCTAACTAATTTATACACCAAAATATTGTCTAGAATGGGAAAAGAGTTGTATTGGTGCGTGCATATGCACTAGAAAAAGTTGCATGTTCATTCTATGTATGGTATTGTAATATTAAATTAGTAGTTTCCTTTTATCTTGTATTCATTTTAGAACTTTGGAACGTCAAAAGGCTAAAGCAATATTATGTCAATGTGATTCTATGTGGGGTTTACATTTTGAGGCCCAAGGTAAATGAGATGATTGCATGTGAACATTATCCATATATCAACGTTGGGTTTATCAAATAAATACTACCAAATGATGTATAGGTGGCTCATGGATCTCCATTAGCAATTTTTATTGACCAATCATATCAATTTTTAAGATTTATCTTAAGATACTTTTGGTTGCAAACTCGGACCTTTTTACCTTAGTGATGATTCACTCCACTAATTAGGTAGAAGCATGACTATCTTGTTTCTTTCATAAATGGAATTTGTAACATAATATGAAGAGAGATGTATGGGATTGTTTAAGGAGAGTATAATTGTGTAAACACATAGTTAATATAGTCAGTGATTTAAAAGGTATTGTTTCTTTTAAAAGGTCCACTACATTGATCTCCTTAATAGAATTATATCTCTAGTGTTTAGTTTTTTATATTATTTTAAAGGAAAAAATAGCATCTTAAAAGAAATGTCTTAAATAATTTGATTTGAAATAGAAGAAAAGAAAAGATTTTCTTACATTTTTTAATATTTACTCTTCAATTTTGAGTGGTAATAGTGTGGAGTCAAAATTTGTTACTTTGTAATTTCTACTCTCTATTACCCGTTCATTTTACTATTCATTGCCTTGGTATGTTTTAGGATTTATTTAGCCAATTACCAAGCCTTAAAACTCTTTTTCAAGATGCCATGTAGACCCAAGCATAGTTTAATGTTTATTTTTGGTCCTCTCCTAACTTTCTAAAAATTTATGCCCACCCAGACACTAGCATGGTTGTGGTACTATCCATATGCACTAACTATTCAAAAATCGTTAAAAGTTGTTTCTTGTGGTGTTTTGTAAATTTTATAAGCATGCAATTTTAAAACTTATCTCAACATTAATTTATACATCCAATCTTCTAAGATCTCACAAAACTAATTTGGAATTCCCTCTTCTTATTTGAATTAGTTTTGGCTACTTTCTTCCTTGTGAATATCTTGAGGTTGTTTCTTCCATTCCTATGAATTACCTACAACTCTTTGTCATTCCTGCATAGCCATTCCTTCTTCCATAGCTTTGTCCATTTCCCAAAACATGTAGCCTCATATACTTCTTCCCTATGGCATCCTAACAATTTCTATTTCCAATATCCTCTTCCATACACAGAAGCATCAAAACACAACTATAGAAGCCTATGTAGGATTTTTGAATCTTTAAGCACTTACCATTATTCTACGCTATTATATCTAAGAAAACACACACCCCGGGATTATATCTACTACTAGATGAAGGTTGGAAAGCACCATAGCCATTTCTCTTGTCCCCCATACAAATTTAGACTTACATATCTCTTTAGAAGAATAATAGATCTAAAGTTTGCATGCACAACGATGATTAGCAAGAAAAGACAACTAAGTTGTGAAAATTTGAGGTCTCAAAACTCAAAGGATGCTACCACATCTATCAAGTGGCTACTACAAACGTTCAATTGAGACCACAATTTCCTGTTTCTAAATCCAAAGACATTTTTTCCTATTTCAGTGCAATTCTTCCTTTTATACCAGGTCACTACCATAGAATCCAAGTTGCTTGCATGTTGTATAGATCACTACCATCTATTTCCTATGCACGATTCTGACTCCATTCTAGAATGCCTACACCTCTTTTCCAATCTTTAACTATTTCCACCGACCTTCACTCTAGTATTCTTTGATCATCACTTTATTCTTTTTACTTTGGTCGTATGGTTCATATTTTTCCTAGAGAAATTAATTGAGATTATTAATTTAGCAATACACTAAGTAAGGTTAATAAAGTATAAACTAGTTTAAATTTACCCTACATTTTGGTGAACTATGATTCTTTTTACAAATCTACCTTATGATTTAAAACAAAACCAAACTCTTCTCTTACATGACACTTGAAAATAAAAGCACACTTCCTTGTTACATTAAATTTGAAAAACTAAAACAAATTCCTCTCCTTCATTAATTTAAAACAAAAAACAAACTCCTCTCTTACATCACATCTCAAAACACAAAATGCATTCTTCTCCTTCTTTTCTCAACTTATTTGTTTTTCTATTAGTTCATGTCCTCTTTATGTCCTTCCCAACCCCTTTGTTATAGCACTCACTTGAACCCAACCATGTCTCTCTATCTCACCCTGAAGATGTCCCTACTTTCACTACCTCCCTCAATGATGATTTTGATCAAAACATTTGCTTAGCATAATTGGAAGTTGAGAAGCATTAGAAGCTAGCTTCTCAATTGCATATCCTCTAAGATTAGGTTTCCACCCTTGAGGATGGCATCGACCCAAGTTAGTGATTATACTTTTTTGTTCTATCGTAAGTCCTTTGTTAGTAATTATTGCCACTTATAATGAAAATTAATAGTTCACTTATCTTTGTTCCTAAGCATTCATTTGTCTAACAACTCCCATCTTTTCCTATTTGTACTCTTAAATGTGCTCAAACTCAAAGAGGATTTCACTTCTAATAAAAAAATTAATTCATTTTTAATTCTATATGGTAACATTAGATTGATACTATATCTCACTTCATCAAGGGAAACGATAAAAACTTCTTCCCATCATTGGATAATTTTTTAACTTTCCTCGTTCCCATTTTGAACTACATATTTGTCATGTTGTGTATTCCTTCATAATAATAGATGGAACACATCAATTCTTGATGCCTCGCTATGTTGAATTCACCTCACCTTGCCTAATCATTACTATATAGTGAAATTTCCATAACCTTTACCTCAATATATTACCATAACCTTTAAAACAAATTCCTTCAAATATATTACCATAACCTTTACCTCAATATATTATTTTCTCTACAATAATAAAGAGCACCAAATTCATGTTTTCCAAACCCTTTGCATGTAACTCTTATTATTCTCTAACATACTCTATCTCTCTTCTTTCACCTCCTATAAAGAGTCGGTGCTTTGGAATCCAACACACCGATTATTTACATGTGAGACTTGCTTCCACCATAAACAATTGGTGCATTGACTCCAACACACCAATTGTTTATACTCTTCCCCTTTATTTCATCTTGTAATAGTTACATTATGTTTCCTCTACCCTCAAGTCCAATCAATATGTGACCTCTATAAAATACAATTTGTGAAAGCTTAACTCATAATCAATGCAGTTTCGCATCATTTACATACTTTGGACATCTTTTCATACTTAATTACCTTCTTGTAGAACACATCAATGCATGGCTCTTAGCCCAAGTTGTAAAATTTTATTAGCCCCTATAAATATAATTGTGTCCTTTTCCACTCTCAAACTCTTCATTTGTAAGTAATCCAACCAAAGGAATGCTAAGTTGGTGTATATAACTTATGTCCCCTAGAGTTTTCTAACTTCTCATACATAATTTTTTTTTTATATATATTTAATAGATTAATTCCTTAAGACTCATATTTTCAAAATAAATGGAATTTAATATGTGAGATTAATGACACAAACCTATAATCAAATAAATAATAAAATCTACAATCATAAGAAAGAACAATAATATAAAGTGGAATAAAGAGACACCAAAAGAATAGTATAATATAAAAAGATATCAAAATTGGAATGTGAATCAATTAAAAAAATGTGGAAGGTATTGCCTCTATTTATATACTTCTCAAGAAGTCATATAAAGGTAAATCTCTCTTTAAGGAGCTAACTTCGATAAATATAATTGCAAGTTACAAAGACAAAGGTAAACATTACATATACAAGTTGCACCTAAATGGTATATATAACCTAATGGTATACTTCAAGTATCATAAACTCAAAGGAATTTAACTAGATGGATTTTACATGCTAACATTCCCAACAAAACATAACTTGGAGAGATAAAAGGTGGTCTTAACAAATTGAACCTCCTAAAAAACGAGAGGACTTAACATCCTCCTTAATTATGACTTCTAAATGGCTAAGTAACTCTAGGAACTTGGTGAATTGATTGTCAATCTACACAAATCTAATGTTTTCCACTAAAGGTTTGTGATGATGCGTTCACATCCTCCTTATTTGCTTAAATTATTCAAGGCAAATAATAGCCCATTTGGGATGCTTAATATTGCCCCTCAACTAATGCAATGTCACTTGAAACAACTTCATCACTCCTTCAAAGATCCTCAACAAGCACAATTGAAGGACACTCTAAACTAGAACTAGGTATATCATCCTCATCTGCATCAACAATCTAGTCAGTATGAGTATTAGTGTACTTTGCAACATCCTCAAATGACTCAGCTGATAAAATATTGCAACTCTCTAAATGATGATTTAATTCTTTGTAGATCACATATTCCATAGACTTTGGATTCTTATATATATTCCATCACAATGCACTTCTAACTCTTAGGATCAAGCTTCTTCCTCATAAAAAATGTGGGCGCAAGAAACACTACTAAACACTTTATAATGAACAATAGTTGGTTTCCTAGCACCATTTCTCATATGGTGTCACATCTCAAACAACTTTGCAAGAACCATTTTAAAAATGTAATCAATACAACACACTACTTTGCCCTCAAAATCTGTCGTGTATCTTTTGCTTGTAGCATACAACACACCATCTCAACAGAAGTCTTAGCTTCATCTTTTATTCACCATTTCATTGTAGAGTTTAAGCAACAATACACTACTAAACAATACTCTTTTAAAGCATGATTGATGTTCTTTACTCCACAATTTTATCACACAAGATGTATGTTCATATTATTCCTCAACAATAGCTTTCCACTCAAAGACTTAAAACTTAAATTTCACCTAATAAATTGAATTATACTTAGAAATCATCAATGAAAGTTAAAATATTCCTCAATCTTGCAAGAGATGGCTTAGTCATAGTGCATACATTATAATGAACAAGCTCAAGATGTTCCTCAACATGCAACATTCCCTCTTTTTAAAATCTTCCAAGTGATGTTGGCAAGCCTTTGTTACCAAATTTTGTAGGAACCCTCGTCGAACCTAAACCAATCTAGACTAAATTTTAATCCTAGTCCTATTCCAACCCGAGTTCACATAAGGCCCTACCCCAAGCCTCTGGATTTGGGTTGGGTATGTCCGAAGATACCAAGCTGAATCCAAAGGCTTAAGGAAGAACCCTATGTGAACTTGGGGTGCATCCGACAACAATCCATCTAGGCCCAAAAATAGCTTTTCGTGGTCTTAATCGAGATAATGAGGGGCACAAGGTTGCTATACGACATTACTTGTAGGATGTACTTAATGGGAGTGGCACCAATGTTGCTTACGGTTCCAATGAACCAGCAAATGGCATTGATGCTCTTGATAAAGAGCAATATTGTTATTTCTAATTTATTTTGATATATTTATTAGACAAATGAAACCAATCATACTGAACCCATAGAAGAAATTTAGTGAATCACCAAACCCAAGCTAGCAAGACAATGGCCAACACATCATTTACACACATTTAAATGGAGAAACAAAAAGTAATCCATGAAACATATCATCATGGCCCATTAACTATATGCTTCTAAAATTTAAGTGTCCCAAACTATCATATTGTAATTGTTTTGCATCATCACCTTGGCCGCCATTACATCCAAACCATGATTCTTTAGATCAATGTTAAAATATGTAAACTTATAAGCTTTTGCTTTCTTATCAATCTTACCACTAGTAGTCACCTGAAAACTTTGTTGCTTAGATCAAGAGGCCCCTGGTCTATTAGTGAAGTTGAATGACTCATAGAGAGTCCCCCAAGAATCAAGTCTTGCTAAGTGCAAGGCCCATGACACTTAAAGGAAGAGGTTGAGATCAATCCATGGCTATTAGTTAAAGGAGGTCAACTATTTGTGAACTTCAATTCATGTTTCCGATACCAATGAGTTGCAAAAACAATTAGAGGTCATTTATCCTCTCGCCAAATTTTTTTTCAAAAAAAAAATTGTTGCTTTCTCTTCCCAACATATGTTTTAGGCCAAATTCAACCTTATTTCCTAGTTGATTTATTGGATAAACAAACAATACAAATCCAAAATTTTGCCCTTTCCTGAAAACTCATTACAAATGTGTTCCTAAGAGCATTGAAAAATAAAAGTAATTTTCTTAGTTTAAAATCCCTTGATTAAAACCTTAGTAGCATGATGACATCATTAGCATGCTTAAATTCAGTATGGTCCACCCAGTTGCGCTATTAAATCGCTATAGGTTCAGACCCACTAAGATGAATGCGTTCTTACATGTATTCCAAGATAAATCCCGCAAAGATTTCATACCAATTGAATTCTGCACCCAAGAAAATTCCTTTCTCGTCAATATGGAGAATATCTGCTCGAAAACATGCTAATGTTAGTGCATTCACAAACATCATTAACATCTACAATTTTGACTCGGCTTAAGCCAACACTTCTTCATTCACAAAATACAGCAAAATATTTGACTGAGAAGTTAATAACAGCCATAGCTACTATCTGCATGACATAAGGATAAACCAGGCCAATCTTACTAGTTCCATCGTCACACCTTAGCCTACCATGAAGTAGCAGAATTAAAATTAAGTCAACGCCCTTTTGGCACTACATGTTTATGCAACCTACAAGAAACCAAATGTGTACTTGATCTTCATAACTACTGAGCAAGAACATGGTGTCCCATCACATGTACAATACCATAGGCTAAATGAAAGACCATCTGTTAAAGGCTAAAGTAAGCCTTTATTTCTCGTGGAACTATAACTTTCTATTTACAGTTATTTTAGTTTGATAAAACATAATACTAAATATTCATCTTTGAGCAGGACTGGCAATTCATGTTGATCAAACTGGCAGGTGCATAACAACTTTACAAAGATGCATTTAAATATAATCATTAATTCTTATCAGCCACTATCGTTTACATACATGGCATTCTGAAATGCTAGAATAGCCTGTGAGAAATAACTATTTGCAAACCTGAATCTATTAGTGTCTTTAAACAAATAAAGCATTTGAAATAAAATATGCACTTCTCTTGAGATCTTTGAAGAAATCCGCATGTCAAAATCTTCTAAATGGTACCTATAAGCACAGAAAATATTACTGTTTCAAGCCAAAAAAAATGACTACAGTTCGGAAGAATTATCCAGAAACCCACAGGTCAAAATCTTCTAGTTCTAAATGGTACCTATAAGCACAGAAAATATTACTGTTTTATGCCAAAAAAATTACTACAGTTTTGAATAATTATCAAATAATTTACAACAGGTTAATTTGGGAGCATCAGAGCAGAACATGTGGTAACTCAAAGTAGCCTGCCTGATCTCACAGTCAGGAATTCTGATTCAGAGGCCTTCAGAATACTTAATAGTAAAACTTGGATGGGAATCCAGTGGCATGAAAAACACTTTGGATCATCAAGTACAATGCACATATCCGCAGAAATTAAACCCTTGCAAATATTAGGTCTGAACTTAGTCCCCCTAGGAAGAACAATGAAAGAGGAGTTTCACCACGCATTTTTTCTAAGCACAAAAACAACGACCAAAGGGATTGACAGATTGAGCACTCCCTCCAGATGAAGGGCGAAACCAACAGTAGAGCACCCACCCTTCAGGTCAAAAACCAATCATAAACTGGACTAATGAGATTTTGACTGCTACGATAATAGATGCTTTTGAACCTATTTCAACCTTCACTATTATTTTGCTATTATCTCAAAGGTCGAGCATCCCTGACAATCACACCATTGTGTCAAAGCTGTGAAGGCCTTCAGCCATGTGGATAGTTCAATGCACTCATGAAGGCAGTTTTTTATGTAGAAAACTTACAACATTCATCTGTAGAAGGCGCACTGTCTTAGGCCTCTTCCTAAAATGAAATTAGGCTGCCAGGCATCTGGCACAAGAACTTAGTATGGTGGATTAGAAACCAAGACAAGTCAATGGACAACTTGATGTGGAGTTGTAAATAATTATGATTCCAGCTGAAGCTCCATTAGTCAATGACTACAAAAAACTATTTCCCCAAAATTTATCATTTCACTGAGAGGGCTGATTCAATTTTGTTTCCTATATAGTTAGTTTTTATAGCATGGTGATCTGATATAGATCTCCAACTCAATCACTAACCCTGACAACATTTCTTGTCAGCTTAATGAAGCTAGACTGATCAGACAATGTCACTACACAGCAATTCCGGGGACTGTATTATTCGCTCTAAGCGGTATTTGCCAAACCCTACATGTGGGAAACAATGGAGTCACAATTGGAGGCCCTGGTGATGGATGACTTACTTTTTTGCACAAAGCCTATCTCGCAACTACAAGTCCACTTTGGCTGAGGCACTCATGCCAGCACATGGCCATTGTCCCACAGAACAAGCAAAAAGTTGTATCATTGCCTGACTTGGAGCCCATGTCTGTCTGATGTTTGCTATCTAGATGAGCCTAATTTCCCCTTCGAAGTTTGGATGCACGATATTATACCTAAAAGAAAAACTACCAGACAGTTGAGGATTGTTTAACTTTAAATTACTTACATATGGTAATCCTATGTGCCCTTACATCAGGACTAATTTCACATATCTGAGATCACCTTTTGATATTGAATCGTCCATAAATATTCCATTCAAAAAGAATTTGTCTGAGGTAACGGAGATAACAAAATTACTCAATATCAAAAGGTCTGATCTCTGATATAGATATTGTCATCCATCCACAATAATATCTTTTTTAATAAGCAAAAGAAAATTAACTATTATAAAAATAAAAATATAGTATAAATATGCAGAATCATATCTGGGAGATACAGTACCAAGACCTAGGACTCAGAAGCTACATAAATTAATTACTACCTGGTTAAAACGTGAGAAAAAAATTTAAATCTTCTTCCATTTACTAAGAATGTCTCGGGTAATGGAAATAACAAAATTACAACATGATTTCAAACATAAATTTTTTATGAAATGCATAAAAACACCTCCTGAATAGACATGCTAATTCTTGCAAAATCAATTGAAATATATAGAAAGTAGAGACATTCCCATGACATGCAAATCATCATGCCATTTGATATCGGCCAAGGTTTTCCAATTCTGGCTCCAATGATGATCATATCCAAGAATATGGAACTGTAGCTCATAAATATACCAAGATAATACCCATTGATAGAAAAAGAAACTCAATACCCAGACATGGGCAGATCAGAGAGAACAATCATCATAAACACCAGTATTTAAGGCCTCACATTCTTCAAGTTTTCCCGGATGTCATGTAATGGGCATAATTTTTTTCGTACAAATTTGATGAGTACAACCATATACCTAGGCAGAACTGGCATAAACTTCACCAATTCCAAACTGAAGTATAGGGAAAACAGTAATAACTAACTTCAAGCAAAGATGAAGTTGAACTTTTCAAGGCTTGAGCTTTTTCAAGCCTCTGGTTCCCCTACACCAAGATGACTAAGTTTTGGTTCTGGTTACATGAAAGCAATGGATAGCAAAATATGGCAGATCAGCTGACTGTCATTCCTGAAATGTTTCTAAAACCGTACCATAAATATCATATTGTTTCTTCGGAAGGCATGTCTTCATCATCGTGGTAGATATTTTCTGCCATCTGCCAGATTTGAAGAATGTTATCCTCTGCCACACTGGCTATGACCCAATCCTCAGATGGATTCCACGAGAAATCTGATATCTTGCTTGTATGTCCCCCATGAATGAACAATAATTCAGGTGGTCCATCTTCTGCATCCTCTGGTGTTTGCACATCATCAATCCTGCAAAATCACAGGCAATTTGTAAGTATTGAATTGTAAATAAAAACTGCAAAAAACTTTATTAGAATGTAAGGACACATGAGTATCAATAAATGCGGCATATGGAACATGTAACTCAATACGTCTGCTTAGCTTGCTTTATTATCAGCTAGATTCTCAGAGATGACAAACCGGATAATTTTTACTGTATATCCATTACACTTGCAAATATAATTCTGACTGTTGTAACACAATACAAAGCTTTATCCAGGCCAATTCAAACACCCAAGGACTAAAAGCAGGACAGGAGACACTGACCAGGAAAGACATGTCAATTGGATATTATGGAATATATAAATCAATATCATAATAATACGTCAGAAAAATACGAAGGCCTTACAATTTCAAGAACACATAAATATTGGATACTGATGTCCCAATTGTTTAACAACATCAAACTACTACCTCTGATTATCATAAAACAGCATAGGAAATTAAATCTTCGTGCGGTAATACTGCCAAAAATGACTTGTTTGGCTAAGCCAGTATTTGTGGCATTTCACAGAGAATGCCGCATTCTCAAAACAGTTAAGGGAAAATACACAACAAATAGCAAAAGCATCATTAACGATGTTATTTCTGCAACATTATGCTCAAAATCAAGCCAAGGTGAAGTGCAACATAGCAGAAATTAAATACAGTTACAAAGCCTACCTGCTAAGATCCCACACCATAAGTCTCCTGTCTGCACTACAGGAAGCTAATATTGTTTCATTTTGAGGGCTCCAGCCTATTTGAAAAACCTCTTCCCTGAAAATTATTAACAAGATAACAAAAATGGTTAATAATAACCAATAACTAAAATTAATGAACAAACACACATAACAAATTGAATGAATGCAAACGACAGGTGATCTGTAATCAGCATGGATATTCCATTGTGCAACTCATCAACATGAATCTCATATTCAACACCTTGCTACTCACAAGTTCTATAGTTAATTGATCAGCATTAAAGTCTGCAAATTATGATGCTCCACAGCTCTAAGACTGATTTCTAAACATCTTACATTCATTAGAGAAGACAGAACGTGCTCATATTATCCATATCCACTCGTGCTCTAGTTGCTAACAACTTGCAAGAAATAAGCATAAGCGAGTAAATGAAAACATCACATGGGGAAGATAAAACAAGATTTACCCTAGAGAAACACAATACGAGAGAAAACTTCAGCAAGGATCCACTATCAATCACTTGTACAAGCTTGCTCCCTTAATGAGGGCCACTAAGAACACCAATCTAGCATTCTCTGACTTGCACCTAGCTTAGTGAACTCCACTGGTTACATACAATCTCAACAAAACATGGCAATGGACTTTTATCTTTAATTGCCAAAGCCCCTAACACGAGCAAGATTTGAATGAAACTCTCAAATGAAATTCCATCTCTCCTATCACCAAAGCATCAACTTCAACAAGTGTATTTATAAGGACAAGGATCGAAAAAGAATAATTAAGCCATCCCTCATACAAAGGGACAAAAGAAGAACCAATTCAACTCTCTAGGAAGACTCTCAGCTCTGCTATTTTTTCCTATATGTTACAAATTCATCCTCAGCTAAAACTATCTTCTGTGCCTCATTCCATGAATGACATCTTTGTTTACAGTTGAAACTGTCACTAATATGGTGTACTGCAACTGGCAGAGGTCATAACTTTCACTTATGAACTTGAAATGAGATGCCGTTTTTCGAAAGTGCATAATGTTTCAAGAGGAATTCAAATACGTAAAAATATTTCACTTTAGATATATCCCATATACTGTTTTTGTCCCTGCAACAAAACTGCATCTTTGTGCTGTCAGCAGTCCAACTGAAACTGAATATTTGTCTGAATGTTTTTGGATCAACAGGTATTCTCCTGAACAACCAAGCCCAACTCTCCTTGGCATGACAATGATATCAACTCAATTACTGTAGATTTAAAAAGCAATACAGATTAAAACCACAACTAAAATCTTGAATGAGCTCTAAACAATTCAAAAATGATAGCCAGACCTAAGTTTCTAGAATATTATCATGGTGAATTAAAGAATAGACAAGAACTCAAATCTGATGCGCCTAATATCCTTATACCACTTAACATATTAACATTACAGTGAATTTACAACGTCCATGGAGAGAGGAAATTACGTAGAATGTAGTTGAATAATCTTGTGCCTTAGTAACATGCACCCTGTGTTCTAGATGGCCCTTTCATGGGAGCTCTAGAAACTCAGCCAAAAGAGACACTATTCAACTACCAACAACGAATGTTGAGAGCATAGAAGCAAAAATCGGCAAAAAATCGCCAAAATCACGAAGTTTGAAATTTCCAATTTTTCCCTGAAAAAATGTGATTTTGCATAGAAATCATTGACCGCCATGTTTGACAGATTTTGGTAAATTTTTCCTGATTTTTACAAGTTTAATCGTGATTAAATCGCATGTTTGACGAATTTCAACGCTTTTTGGAAACCCACGAAATTCTTGGTTCACAGTAGGGTTTATACCCGCGACTGACCAAAAAACATGACAGGAGATCAAGATTTGTTCAACTGCCCGCAGCTTTTGCAATTTTTTCTTCTATAAATTTATATATTTTTAATATATTATTATCAAAATAGATATTTATATTATTATCAAAATATATAAATTTATAGAAGAAAAAACTGCAAAAACTGCAGGCAGTCAAACAAATCTTGATCTCCTGTCATGTTTTTTGGTCAGTCGCGGGTATAACCCCTACCGTGAACCAAGAATTTTGTGGGTTTCCAAAAAGTGTTGAAATTTGTCAAACATGCGATTTAATCACGATTAAACTTGTAAACATCAGAAAAAAATCAGCAAAATCTGTCAAACATGGCGGTCAATGATTTCTATGTGAAATCACCTTTGTATCCATATTTGGAGAGTCGTCAAGTACTCGCCTTAATTTTTGAGCGCCAAGTTTCTGGTGTAAACTCGCAGGTTTTTTCTGCCACATTTTGTGGTAAAAATCAGAAAAAACTCGCCAATTTCTTTACAAAAACTAGTTGATTTTCCTCCTGCAACTCATCGCCTATCAATTGCATCCGAAAAAAGCCCTAAACATGCCCTCAAAATGTGCAAAAAACATGGACACACAAAAAACATGCAAAAAAATGTGTTAAATCCGCAATTTCATGCCTTTATAAACCCAATTCGGCCCTATGCACTACACACCAACAGCATTTGGGCATTTTCAAGCGAATTGGAAGGATTTTTGAGGAGATTTGAAAAAAAAATTGGCAATTTCGGATTTGCAAGTGGTTAGTTTTTTTTTTTTGTTTCCCTTTTTTTAAGCATATGAATTTCTAAGGCATCTCTAATTTCGTAGGCATGTAAAATTTAGGAATTTAAATGCATTGAATTGAATTTATGCAAATTTTTATTGATTTACACTTAGACAAATTTATGCGAATCAATTTTTTTATTTTTTTATTTTTTTATTTTGTTTTCCTGAATAGAGGGTTTACATTTTAGTTTAAAAAATGTTATTTTTGTCAAATTCGTTAATTCCTTTACTATTTTTTTAAATCGTGTTGAAATTGTTGTGTTTTTATTAAACACTATTTTTTTGTTTCTATTAATTTGGCAAGTTATTACACAATGGCATCTGGCTCTGCATCAAGTTCGGACTCAAGAATTGGAAGTCGTCCCATTGGAACTAAACCCCTTAGAAGTCATGGCCTCGCTTGGAAACATGGCATAATGGGACCAATAGCGTGGAGTGTGATTTGTACCTATGCACGAAGAGGGTTAGTGGAGGCATCAATCACCTCAAATACCATCTTGCAAGCATTCCTAATCGTGACACCAAGGCGTGTGACAAAGCCCCAAAAGAGGTGAAATGGGAGATGCTAGCATTTCTTGTAATACTGGATGAGAAGAAATTGGAGAGGACTAGGGCACAAGAAGCCATTGCTCCTAATTCGCTAGAAGAAATTGATGTAGATATGACAAGCATTGTGGACTCTAGTCGCGGTCCACGCATAAGTAACACATCCACCTCCTCTAGCTCTAGTAAAGCTCAATTTTTTATGCCTAGAAACGTATTTGGAGCACAACCTTCGCTACAAGGTATAGGGTGGAACAAGGAGATGCACAAAAAAGTAAATAAGGCATGCACAAATTTTTGGTATTACAACAACCTTCCTTTCAACATGGCTAGGAGTCCATATTGGCAGTATTTGGTGATGTCATTGACAGTTGTAGGGAACGCGTACAAGGTGCCCTCTCCAAAAGACTTAAGTAGGAACTTGCTCCAAGATGTTATTGTAGATGCAAAGTTAATTTTCGAAGAACAAAAGAGGCGATGGTAGAAGTATGGATGCACTATTCTTTATGATGGTTGGACGGATGGAAAAAACCGCACCCTTATCAATTTTTTGATAGCTTCAAATGGTGATATGGTATTCTTGAAGTCAATTGATGCCTCTAACAAAATTAAAAATGCAGAAACTTTGAGCCTAATGTTGGAGCAAGTTTTCTTAGAGATGGGGATACAGAATGTGGTGCAAATTATCACTAACAATGCAACAACATATATGGCTGCTAAGATATTGTTTTACAAGAGGCATCTTTTAACCTTTTGGGCCCCTTGTGTGGCACATTGCCTTGACCTTCTTTTGGAGGACATAAGAAAAATTGATTGGGTGAGACCAGTTGTAAAAAAAACAAGAAACATCAAAAAATATATTTATAATCACCCTTGGGTTCTTAGCTTGATGAGAGATCACACAAAGGGGAAAAAGCTTGTGTGACCAGGTGTCGCAAGGTTTGCAACTCACTTCTTAACATTGCAAAGCATTACCAGTTTGTTGACACCGTTGAAGCAGATGTTTATGAGTCAAGCATAGCTAGACTCATCATATTCAAAGAAGGTTGATGGAGAGAGGACCACAAATACAATTTTTGATAATGTCCTTGCGAATAGAGCTACAGAGATCGTCCGGGTAACCTTTTAACTTCAATTTAAATTTCAAATTGTAATACTACTTTCTCTCATAGTTATTTAGCTATTAGCAACAAATTTATTATAGTTAACATTAGAGTTAAGATAATATAGAATATTAAATGGTGTAAATAACAAAGGTAAATTACAACATGTGATAATTTATTAAAAACTCTAAAGTAAATCATTAACAAAGCAAATTGAATAACATAATGATATAATCAAGATTAACATCAACACCCACATATATCATAATTCTAATATCTTTTATTAACAATAAGTTCGGTACTTATCTGAATCATGAGCACTTGGATAAGCCACTCTCACCCTAGAAAGATTTCAATGGTCTTGGCCCTCATAGCTATTGCACATTCCAAGAGGAACCAGTTCTTATTCAAAACCAACACACATGCTTCCCAAGCATCAACCTTGGCCAAGACAATCCCGGATGTACATTGTACCCCAAGTTGAACACATACTGTTTGCCCCTTCTCTTAATGCCCATAACCCACCAAAACCACCTTCTTCCTTAAGTGATCTCCATGCCCTTTCCAAGTCTCACATAAATTCCTTATATAACCTTTTAAGGGGTGGTTTTCAAACCATCACACCCTTTCACAAAAGTTATCATTAATAATTATTAGCATAAATAATAATTCCTCCCTTTTAAATGGATTTTTTTTATAAATATTCTTTATTTATTTCCATTTTAACCAAAGGATCATAATATCCTTTATTTTCATCTCCTTTTAATTAAAAAGGGTTAAATAAACTTTATCCTTTTATAATTTTAAAGGGTTATTCATTAAATGACATTCTTTTCCATTTTGGGGAAAAATTCCATAACATTTCCCCCCCTATAAATCAATTGTTGTCCTCAATAGCTTAAGTTGAATCTACAACACAATTCAACAAAAATAATTAGTCAAGTGTGGATGTAACATTATTGATATCACAATGAATCTATTTCATTTTAACTTCATTTATAATTATATTTCTCAAATTTTAGATCTATTCAATAACTCTTCTATTTTAACTGAAACCACAATTAGATCCCATAGAAATAGTTTGTTAATCAATAACATGACTAGAACTATAAGTACATTTTCATATCCATATTATTACCACCCACGAAGTACTTAGGGAAAATTATTAATTAAATTTCAATTTAACTTATAAATAAAAATTGGTTATGATTTTTATTTTTATTTTTTAAATAGGTATATAATTGATTTATTTTAATATCAAATTCTCGTAGAGGTTGTCTCTCCCCCATAAAATGTGACATGTCCCCATGTCTAATTCTAAGAGAATCAGTGTAGTTTTATATCTGGAAAACATCATGATAATGTTTTACCAATTTTAAGATGTGAAAATAATCCTGGGACTTGTGAGTTATGGGTCCACAATGTAAATTAAAATAGACTTATGTAACAACTCAAGGTGACAGTTTTCAATAGACATAACAAGCATAGCAAAACTACAATATATAACAATAATCACAAACTCCCAGACATTTATGGAAAGTTATAACATCCACCCTCCTAGATTCCTCTTTTGAGCAATTCAATGCTAAATATTATATATATATTAATTAAAGTATAAAAAAATATTTTAAAACAAATGTTAAGAAAGGAAGAATATTTATCTTTCCCATGATAATGAAAATTCAACCCGTGCTTCCACAAGACAAGGCATTTTGAGAAGTTCACTCTTTCGCCGAATGGGAGGGCCATAGTTTAATATATAACCTTTCAGCAATTTCCATTTAGATAGCTAAAAAAGAAAATTATAAACATAAGTGTATGTGTGGTAGTGTGTACAAACTGTTGACTGAAACACAAGTCCATGTATTCACCACCATTTATTGGGTGATGTTTATGACACACAAATAGAATACCTTAGTTTTTAAGAGAAAGTCATAATGTAAACTTGATATATAAGTGAACAAAATAAGCTTACTATAAATGACAAAGAACATTTACATAGTTATTTGGAGTCATGCAATAGAAGCCAAGAAAAAAAATCAATTATATAGAAAATTACAATTTACATGCTATTACTCTAGGCGTCTATCAATTATGGTGAAAAATGTGTCCTTCCATGATCTATGCTCGTACAAAATACAGTTCTCCAAGGAAAGATGAGGAAAGCAATCAAGAAATGATCATATACATTGTGGATTAATATGGATGTGTGCAATCGCATTGTGGGATTTCTTTTTGTTGTTTTGTTTTGTTTGAACGGTTGACGGAATATGGATTACTATGTCCAATTACTGAACTATGGTCTTATAAATGGTTCATAATGGGTGTTTAAAAAAATACTTGTTTACCATATTTTACACTATGGCTTTGTTTGTTAAACAATCGATCAAATCGAATGTATAGAATAGATAAGTTAATTTTTAGTTGGTAAAACTACATACATCAAATGCAAGAAGCAACTAGCGGAAATAGATCATATGTTTTATGCACATTTGGAGTTAGAAAAAGTAACATACTAGTATAAAACATTGCAGTATTACACCCTATTGAACTACAACAAGAGGATTAAAGGTAATCGTGCAAACCATAACATGACATTAGAGATAATTTTAATCCGTCAAGGAAAACACGGAGCTAATACCATACCGGGTATATTAAAACTCATGATAATTTTATGTTAATCAATGTAGGTTTAATTTCTTTTCTCACGAATGAAAAATATAAAATGTCTATTGCTTCCCACAGAAATCACTAATTGTTTTGATTTCAACATACTTCTTAGCATTCAATCGTGGTGTGTTATTTTTAGTCCCCTAAGTGATTATGTTGTAGTTGGCATTAATCCATTTTCCGACCCACTCATGTTTTGAGAGCCGCTCTCATATCCAAAATGAATGTGCAAATTTTCAACACCAAGAACATTTAAACCATGAACAAAGTAATCTGGAGATGCAGAGCCATTATAGGACCTCCCATGGTTGAGACTATCTATTTCTGAATTCCTAATGTACTTGGCCTACAAACTGCATCTTCATGTGTGTTTAAATGAAAATTTTCGTGAGTTTTAATAGAACCTTGGCAATGGTAATAGTATCTATGTTTGTAACACAAAGATCTATTTATCATTCCATCCAATTCACTTAAGTCGCACCCATATTGTCTTTCTTATTATCAAGAAAATGCAAACCATGGCAAGACCTCTCACCTCTTCGGAAATAGTCAAGTATTTATGCTTGTGTACAATAGTGCTTCTTCTATAAGAAGAAGTGCTCCAGTTTTGTCTACCCTACCACTTTTTAGAGCACCTAGTGTCCCAGTGCTGAAATCGATCAATTATATTCACTCATTATGCTCATTGCTCACCCTCATATCACTCCAAAGAACGTGTCCCCTCATCTCGTCTCTTTGTCGTGCATTATGGTAGGAGGATGTGTCCCTTCCCTGTAGGGTCATCCCACAGTAATGGGTTACACTTTTTGGCCAAACTTGAGATTGAAATCAACATTTTGAACTAAATCTTCACTTTCTAACACATATAGCCGCTAAACCGTTAGGAATCTGAAGATGATGCGAACTAGTGATTCGTGAGATTTTGTCTGTATATTCTAAATATATTTTTTTTTTTAAATTTAGAGTTAAATTGTAAAAAAATTTGTCTCCTTTGATAACTAGTTTTTAATAGTAAACAACATTTTTTTAAAGTGATGTGTATTCTGTCACAACTTTTTTTCTACGAAGGATAAAATTCTGATTCTTTTGAATTTAGATTGGTAACACCGATATGTAGAGGATGCATTTGGTTTCATAATATTTTGTTGAATTTTTTTTTAATTAAGTTTTGTAGTCAAACCAATTATAATTTAAACATAGGTGTATTCTGTCTAACATAATTTTTTTTGTATGTATCAAAATTCAATTTTTTTTTTGTTGGAATAAGGACATCAATACCTAGACGACATGTATTTTTTAGAATTTTTTTTCTCTATTTTCCTTTTTTTCCGTATGTGTGAAACAAAGACCTTGATGTTCATTGAAAAACCTACATTCACAAGAAATAAAAAATAAATAAAATAATCAAATTAAATATATTTAAAATTATATTTTTTGGGAAGCTTATAATAAGGACTACATACTTACAAAACATAAATTTTAAATGAATTCATTTGATCCCCCAAAAGGTAAATCAAAAGTGGTTTTTTATCAGCATTTTGATTGGTGTAGAAGAGACTCCATTATAGGTATGGTTTAAAACTAGCAGGGTTCTATCCAAGGGTGTTTGAATCTAAGGCGGTTTGATCAAACCCTCTTCAATTAAAATCCTTTAAATGGAACCTTTCAAAGCTTAAATCACTATATTTTTTAAAAACGTGTGATTTCAGCAAAAAATCAGAATGTCCCAAAAAGTGTAACACATTCTTGTGGCAGCACCCTATAACTACATTAATCCATAACATTTATGTTATTCTTTCCCCTTCCCAAAAAGAAAAACAAATAAATAAAGCCTTGGTTCACAATTAAACAGATCCTTTTTATCTACTACCTAACCGCATTGGAAGTGATGAGCACACGGTTATACTGAGAACATCCACAATAATATCAATTGCACAACATCATTCACTTAAGATCTAACAATTATGCAACACAAGATGAACACATAATTTACATGGAAACCCTTACGGGAGAAAACCACAGCAACACGGGATGAACACATCATAATGGAGTCCGACTTGGCATAGTCGAAGGTGAAGAAAAAGGAAACTAGTGTTGACTTACTAAAGACCAAGGTATTGAACGCCAACATGGAATTATCTGAGAGTTCTTTATTTATTTATTTTGGGGGAAAAGATTCAATCTTCCAGGCAAAGCGATCAAGGCAACAAAAGCCCCTACTTTTATCAAAGATTTGGTGGCTTGGGGCACCTAATGATAAGTTAATCCCATTTTCAAGAAGCTAAATTTTATCAAAGTTAAAAAAGTTATATATCTAAGGCAATAGCAAAACCATTTGACCTTGCAGTGCGAATGCCAAATGTGTGTTTTCAAAAAATATTTGGACCATTGATATCATTAAAAAAGATGTCTTTTAGAGGAATATGTTGCCTTTCTTTAGAAAAATAATTCCATCTCAACAAGCCTTTTGTTGAAGCATTATTGTTATTGAAAGTTTGGGCTAGACAAGAAAATTGTATCAATGCACTTGATTACATGAATGGATTCCTAATGTTTATAATTTTAGCATAACTTATAGTAAGATTTAAAGGTTAATGCATCAAAATGTAGATGACAAGGCTTTACGCTTTTCATGTTTTTTGGACCACACAAAAACTTTAGGTACCTTAGAGAAGGGTTTATTCATGCAACCTATATTTGATGATAATTTGACATTGGAGCAAAAGAAATTCCTTCTCCATAGTTTTGGCATTATAATTTGGGATCCAAGGGGATACCTTAACTTGGCTTTGATACCAAAATGTAATACTACTTTTCTCCCATAGTTATTTAGCTATTAGTAGCGGATTTATTATAGTTAACACTAGAGTTAAGATAATATAGAATATTAAATGATATGTAAATAACAAAGGTAAATTACATGTGATAATTTATTAACAACTCTAAAGTAAATCATTAACAAAACAAATTGGATAACATAATCACATAATCAAATTAACATCAACACCCACATATATTATAATTCTAATATCTTTTATTAACAATAAGTTCAGTACTTATCTGAATCATGAGCACTTGGATTGGCCACTCTCGCCCTAGGAAGATTTCAGTGGTCTTGGCCCTCATAGCTATGGCACATTCCAGGAGGAATCAGTTCTTATTCAGAACCAACACACATGCTTCAACTTTGGGCATGACAATCCCGAATGTACACTATACCCCGAATTGGACACACATTGTGTGCCCCTTCTCCTAATGCCCATTGCCCACCAAAACCACCTTCTTCTTCCTTGAGTGATCTCCATGCCCTTTCCAAGTCTCACATAAATTCCTTATATAACCTTTTAAGGGGTGGTTTCCAAACCATCACACCCTTTCACAAAGGTTATCATTAATAATTATTAACATACATAATAATTCCTCCCTTTTAAATTGGGTTTTTATAAATATTCTTTATTTATCTCCATTTTAACCAAAAGATCATAATATCCTTTATTTTTCCATATCCTTTTAATTATAAAGGGTTAAATAAACTTTATCCTTTTATAATTTTAAAGGGTTCTTCATTAAATGACTTTCTTTTCCATTTTAGAGAAAAAGTCCCATAACACATTGAATTCTTTATTTTTAAACTTTAAAAGTATTTATTTTCATTGTAAATTTGTACCTTTAAATTTTGTTTGTACTTGTAGGATTCAGAGCCCTTGGTGAGAATCTTGCACTTCGTGGATGGGGATCAAAACCTAATAGGGCACATTTACGAGGCCATAGATAGGGCCAAAGAGGCCATCCGAAACTACTAAAGGGGGATAGAGACAAATTTGATCCCATTTGGGAGATCATTGTTCGGAGGTGGAACAATCAACTTCACCAACCCATTCATACAACAAGGTACTACCTCAACCCAAGGTTTTTCTTCTCCGATAGCTTCACAGATCCTAATGGTGAGGTTATGGAGGGCTTCTCAACATGCATTTAGATGATGAAACCCGAGGTTGAGGCAAGGGACCTCATTATTTCACAGTTGCAACTTTATAAGCAATCTCGAAGAAAGCTCTTTTCTTCACCACTAGCTATTTGAGGAAGATCCACCCAAACACCAAGTAACAAAAATTGAAGTCTTATGTCTTACAAGTTACAAATTACAATTATTAATAAAATATTTCTTGCTTACAAACTTTTAAATATCTTATTTGCAAGTTCTTGGTGGGAAGATTGGGGTGGAAATACCCCAAATCTCAAAAACCTAGTCCTTTGAATTTTGTCTCAACCTTGTAGCACTTCTGGTTGTAAGCGCAACTGAAGTTTGTTTGACGCCATTCAC
This sequence comes from Cunninghamia lanceolata, assembly GCA_027924645.1. Lineage (NCBI taxonomy): Eukaryota > Viridiplantae > Streptophyta > Pinopsida > Cupressales > Cupressaceae > Cunninghamia > Cunninghamia lanceolata. The sequence goes on from BSBN01001609.1 coordinate 1,616,142, forward strand.
ACGAAAAAGCACAATAAGTTGACTCGATGACCTAGTCTTTGTGCAATACAACCTTCGACTTCGCACAAGTAAGGTGGAGGACAAACCAAAGGAGCTTATTGATTTCGATGAGATTGATCCCTATACTGATTGGATCGAGCAAGATGAGGAGCCTTCCTTGTTTACAAAGGAGAAGATTGGTGATTTCGAGAGGCAGGCTATGGAAGATGTGGCTGCAACATAAGCAAGAGAGATTGGATTGGATGATATTGATGTGGTTGAAGAGGAATCGTTGCCATCTAGTAGCAGAGTGGAGCCATAGGCACAATTAGGTCAAGTGAGGAGCCACAATCGAGTTAGAGTGCGAGGACTAGACCCTCTCCCCAATTTTTCACTAGAGCAATGAAGAGAAAATTGTAAAATGTTGTGATTTGTAACTTGCTTAGATATGCAATGTATGACAATGATTTTCAAAGACAATCATCATAAATTTATTATAGTTATCAGCTAGCTATTGTATTTGCATGATAATGTGATTTTGTACTTTATATGTATTCAAATCTAATAGAAAACACTTCCCCAACATTTTATACATTTTGTAACTACATTCTACATAAAATTTGTGTTTTTTTAGAAATTTAAGTATTTTGTTAAGTTGTCAAGTTTGTGTTGAGTTGGAAATTTTGGGTTTGTTGAGCTTTTGTCGAGTCTAAGTATGCAAAGTATGGCATGGACCATAATCACCACTTTCACCTTCAAAATTTTCTTTATCCGCGGATCAAAGATCTCCCCAATGAAGGAGAGTTGTTGCTTCTGGCGTATAATATTACTGTAGTATCCATTGAGAACCACTTTGGAGTCGTTTAGCAGAGAATAAAATGTGCGCATTTTAATAACTCACTCACCATATCTAGCCATATTTTATCTTTGTAAGCATCGTAACCTTGAGAGGACGACGTAAGTGAATTTGCATGATTTGTAATCATTTTGCCCCGACACTGGGAGGGACCTGATAGCTCAATGATAAAGGATTATCATTAAATAAAGAGGGATATTTGTTCATCCAGCAATCTAATTTATTACCAACAATATGCCCTATGTCATATTCAATACTAAAGTTGGCCAACACATCTACATGGTGGTTCCCTTCCTTATACACATGCTTTATGGTGAAAGCCTTAAGTTTATTAATTAAGGGTCAAACTTGGCTTATTATTCTATTGATTTTCCAATTTTGAGCCCCTTTTTTCCTTATAGCATTTACTATAATCTAGGAATCTCCTTCTATCTGCAACCTCTTTTTGCCGATTCGAAAACATGTTTGTAATCCTTGTAGGAGCGCCATGGCCTAAGCTTCATTATTTGTTCCCTATCCTAGGCCCTTCGAGACAACGCCAATCAAGTGTCATTCGTGATCTCTCAATATGCATCATTCCCTAGTGATGCTAGGGTTGCCTTTAGATGCCCCGTCAAAATTTAGTTTGCACCACCCCTCGGGAGGGGCCGTCCATCTAGCATCTTTCCTTAGGTTTGATAGAGGATCAACCCCCCTTGAATGAAGGGCACTCTCAATCCTGGCCAGCTTTTCATCAATTCAATATCCCAAGAGGTGAAGGCATTGTGTTTCTTGCTTTGGTTCCTAACATTGTTATTGACCAACTCTTCAATTGCACTTTCCAACTTTGCAATGAAACATTCCATAGAAATTTCTCTCTTGGAATATCCTTTTGTTCTTTTCCTTCCATATTTCCCAAATGATAATTTTTGTGCATAGCGTCCAAATGCTAGAGAAAGTGGCCTTGTTATGGAGGGAAGACCGTGATTTAAAAAGCTCAACAATATCCTGTGTGCAAGGCTTGTGCCAATTTAGTTTTCTTCTGCAACACTTGCCAACATCCATCTACAAATTTACAATTAATAACAAGTGGTCGATTGTTTCCTCTTTGTTTTTGCATATGACACATCTAGAAGGTCCCAGGAAACCCATCTTCATCAATCTATCTACAGTTAAGATTCCCTTTTGTATGGCAGCCCAAGTGTATGTCCTAGGAAACCTATCTTCATCAATCTATCTACAGTTAAAATTCCCTTTTGTATGGCAGCCCAAGTGTATGTCCCAGCTTTGGGGAGGCAATTCTTATTTCAACAAAGATGTGCAAGCCAGTCATCTTTCTTCCCTCCAGCCTCCTCCAACTTATATCCCAATTTTACATTATAATTCCTAGATTTAGAACCACTCCGCCGAATGCAATCATCTTCTTCAGTTATGAATATTTTCCTCCCAGCCAAGGCTTCTTCAATGATGGGTTTTTGATCTACCTGAATGTGAAGATTCTATAGGCTTTTCCATCTCCACTCATTTAAACCATTGCATTCCACACTTGTGACGTAATCTCTTACATATCTACCCCAATTATTTTCCATAATTCGCCTGGCCTTGTCGACATTTGGAAGATCTTTCGAGGTTGCATACCTATTCTATGAGTCCTCCCAAAAGAGAGCCTTGCACATATTTCTTATTTCCCAAGTGGTGTGCTTGGAAATTAACTCCTTGCAACTTGACATGAAATTCCATATTGAGGATCCCCTAGGGAGTGTTTCTGTTGTGATATATCTTTCTAGGGATTCGAAACCAAGATACTTGTTTTGCAAAATCTTTGCCCATTTTAGATGTGATTTTATGTACATTCCCCATACTAGTTTAGCTCCCAATGCCTTGTTTAGAATGTTCCATCTTCACAACCCCACACCACCCGCCTCTTTTGGCTTGCATATGTTATCCCATGCAATGAGAGGGAATTTTCTATCTTCGAAAGTGCCTTACCAAAAAAATTCCCTCATTTTGTGGTTAAGGGAATCCATAATCTTGTTTGGCATTTTCAAGCATGAGAGCAAGAAAATAGGCATAGCAGAAATGACAACCTTGAGCATCAAGATTCTGCCAGCCGATGATAACCACCGTCCCTTCCAAGAAATGATCTTACTGTTGCATGTTGTGAGCAGAGGATCCCACAAAGTTGATTTTCCCATACCAGAAAACAACATAATACAAAGGCATTTGACAAGAAGTGTGCCAATTTTACAGTCCAAGATCTCAGCCACTTCTTGCTAAGTCCTGATATTGGTGTTGAAAAAAAAATTCAGACTTTTGTTTGTTAACACTTTGTCCAAACACTTTGCAATAATCTTCCAATATGTCCCTCACTGTTTGTGCTTCCCTCTTACTTGCAACACCAAAGAGAAGTGTATCGTTAGCAAATTGCTGATGAGTTGTTGGACTCACGTTTGGTGTAATCTTGATTCCTCTCCATCTTCCCCTAGTGCTCTCTGCCTGAATGAATCGTCCCAAAGATTCATCCATAATTCTAAACAGGAATGGAGATAGTGGTTCATCCTATTTAATCCACGAGAGGAGCCAAAGAAACCCAAGGGGTCACCATTCACCAAGACTGAGAATCTCGGTGTGGAAATATAGTTGTGTATCCAATCACACCATTCATTGCTGAAGCCAAATTTCTCCATTACCCTCAATAGAAACATCCAGTTGCCCTGATCATATGCCGTTTTTATATCTAATTTTACCAACACTCTTCACATTGCAATTCTAAACCATATGTATGGCTTCATGTGCAATGATTATTCCATCAGTAATGGATCTACCAAGAGTGAAGCCACTTTTTGCCCACAATTTTTGTCCTCGAAATCAATTCTTTTGCCTACCATTCGAGGCAGAGCCCATCAATATAATTTGTTGTTGTTAATTAAAGACAATAATATTTATATATTATTAATATATATATTTTAATATTTATTATTATAATATAATATATATATTATAATGATATTATTAATATATAATATATTTATAATATTATAATATAATATTTATATTATAATATGTTATTAGTAATACATATTTTATTATTATAATATTTATAATATATTATTATATTATATATATATATATGAATTTTACATGTTTTTTGTATAAACAAGCCAAAAATGAACCCAACACCCAAAAAAGTTGTCATATCCACAAACCAATCTGCAAACCTACAGCGGGACCCAAACTAGAACCAGCAACATAGTTGAAAATCATAAACAAAGCAATTCAAAAAAGCAACACTTTGAATTAAAGACACAGACGATATTTTAGTTTGATATTATTATTATTTTTAGTTTGTACAGCCCAACTAAAACATTTCCAGATGCAACAAACATAATGTTTATATATATTTCAAAAGCAACGTCAACTAATCAATTAGATATCGAATGCTTCTAGATTTAACTCTGTCATACTTTTTCCATTAACATTTCAAATCAACTCGATGATCCATCTCTCTCTCTTCTCTTGCTCTCTACATCCTGATGATGGATCATGGAGTGTGATCCGAAATGTTGATGGAAAAAGTATCACACAGTTAAATCCAAAAGCAGACGATATCCAACATTACGGATTGTGGAAATTTAATGTCTTCAACTAGTCAATTTGCAAAAAGAAAAATCTTACATAGCATTCTATTGGTGTTGTTTATCCCTGTTGCATGGCTTTTGAGAATCAATGGGCTCTACTACCCAAACTCTGAACCTCTTTTCTTCTTCATAGCACTCCTATCTTCACAAGCCCACAGAGGGTGCTAATATATTCCAGCCTTATACAAAGGTTCTTGCAGTCCTAAAAGGCATATTTTTCGTCCCACAAAGAATTATTTGCTGTTGCAAAAGATCATCCACCTCCTCCATGGCAATCCATAGTTTGATAAGTATGAGAGTCTTGGACCTTGAATCCAAGTTTTAAAATTGTTATTCTCAGAAGGACTAGTCTCTCCTTGGGTTAGATTCATTATTTATTTCTCTTGCTATAAAGATGTCGGTCCTCATAATTTGTAGAATAAAAATTATGAAGCAATTCATAAATTTCCAAGACAACCCCTTTCCATGATTGAGTTATTCACTTTATTATTCACACTCCCACTTCTTTTTTCTCACATCACAAATGGTGTTTTATACTTCATAGAACAGCAATGGTCCTCATGAAAGGATGCAGCCCTTGTTAACCAAACAACTCTCCATTACTAATCGCACCTCTTTCTTTTACCTTTCATATAAGACATTTTTTTGTCTTTTAGTGGGAATTTTGTCCTCATGTGAGGAGTGCTCTCCCTTAACAAAATCGGCCACATCTTCTCTTAATTACCATTTCTCAATCTTTTCAACTGATCGCAGCACTCTATCTCTTAGTCGCCCACTTCTAATATATATTCGTTGCCTTCTTTACTAATTGCTCCACTTTATCTCTTAGTCGGCCATATTAAAATGAGCATAGTTTATATTAAATCAAACTTAAATCTTGGCCCTTTTAGAAGATGTTGGCCCAAACAAACTCATGTTTAAATCTTTAATTCAAACATTATCTTGGCGCTGCCTCTTATAATGAGTCGGCCTTTTCACATAGTCGGCCACTTCTAATTTTATTTATCTTTATTTCTAAATCTTCCCTTATTAATCATCGCTGCTCCCTTTTTAATAATCGTTGTCTTCTTATCATTAATAGCTGCTTAGTCGGCCAGCATAAATGTAAGTTTGTATATATGCCAATACGAATGGGGGTCGGCCTGCATTCTTGGACAGCCATAGGCTTGTCTTTAACATTAAATGACTTTGTCTTGGGCACCAAGGATAGGGAGTCAGCCTCTTATTTTACTATGTATTTGCTTCTCCAATAAGTGTTTATAAATGATCTTCAAGCAACACTATAAACCCTTCTTTGACATCGATGACAACATTTGTAGTCTTCTTTATCATATTCAACATGATTTGAGTGTGTCACATATCTTATTAAAATATAGTATATAGTTTATATTAATGGTCATCTTAGGATATTTTTATTTCAGTCTTAGTTTAGTTTAGTTTAGTTTAGTTTAGAATGTTTCTATTAGCTTTGCTTTATTAGTTGTTTTCTCTATTTAGAAACATCATGTAAATCCCTTTAAATAGAGTTGTGCTCTTCGTTGTAATTATCTCATTTTATAATATCAACATGGTATCAGAGCAAGAAACCGATCTCTGAATTTTTTTCCTGTGTTTTTTCGTACGCGTCCGTACTGTCGTACGACTGCCGTACAAACGGCTCCCCTGCTCTCTTATAAAATCATGTTTCCTGTGGGACGCACGTTTTTTTCCGGTCATCATTTGCATATATATGTGCGTTTTTTGAATGGTCGTGTGTGGAGAGATTAGAGACTCCGTTTTTGGCGTTTTCTGGGCACCACTTCATCTGGGCGCCACTTCTTGTGATTTCTCTTGCTCAGTTCGCGATTTTTGAAGTGATCACCTTTTTTCTTTTGCGGGTTTGGCTCTGTGTTTTGTGATCAACAGACTTCTCGCGATTTGAAGGCACTCAAGAGCCTTCTTTTATGATTTTGGATCACGGTTTTGGTTCCTATGTTGGCAGTGTTTTCTTCTGCAGCGTCACATTTTACTGTGGTGTTTTTTGGTTTCCTAAGGCTGCTTTACCGTCATCTGGGTTTGCCGTTATCTGGTGGGCCATTTTGCTATTCTAATTGGTTGCCGTATGTGGTTTGATCACCTGTTTGTTCTCTATGGTGAGTGCAAGTTCCGATGGCGTGTGCAAATTTTCTTCAGGCGATTTTGTTGTTTTTTCTTTACCTGTTTTTGGCAGCTGTTAGGCTTCAACGTGAGGATTCGAGGTCTTTATGACCAACGACTTTTGTTATGGTGCGATTTCTATGTTGGAGTTTTATTTTGGTGAGCGATCTTCTGTTTGAAGGATCCAGTTTTCTGAATTCATCGATTTGCAGCTTCACTGTTTTTGGGCGATTTTGTAAAAATCGTGTTTTTTATGGCCATATGATGGGTCATTTTTTAAGCCAGTTTTGATAGAATTTCTAGAACAAGAAAAAAATTATACAAAGAGTTTTCAAAGGTTTTTTCTACAAAAATCTTACTTTTTCAGAGTTTTCGAAGGTTTTTTCTACAAAAATCTTTTTTTTTTTAGAGTTTTCGAAGGTTTTTCTGAAAATCTTACCGTTTCTAGCCTATTTTTTTTAGACAATTTTGGAAAAATCGTGGTTTGTGCCAGCTGATTGTCCAGGGTTTGTGCCAACTGTTCACCAAGTTACCTCGTTTTTTCGTGCTTTGGAAAACGGGAGGGATGGCGTCTTTGGTGTCTTCGTATTTTGGGAAGATTGGTCATATCAAGAGGTTTTGCAGAATGTGGTTGGCCAGTGAGAAGTCCAACCAAGAAAAGTTTCAGCAAAGTGCTCAAGTGGCGGAGCATACTGAGGAGTCTGCATTTTATGGGTTGAATTAGTTTTTGTTTGTACGATGACCATTAAGGGAGGGTATTAAAATATAGTATATAGTTTATATTAATGGTCATCTTAGGATATTTCTATTTCAGTCTTAGTTTAGTTTAGTTTAGTTTAGAATGTTTCTATTAGCTTTGCTTTATTAGTTGTTTTCTCTATTTAGAAACATCATGTAAATCCCTTTAAATAGAGCTGTGCTCTTCATTGTAATTATCTCATTTTATAATATCAACATATCTTTGCTATATCAACCTTTTGAGATCTTCCACATCTTTGTTCTTCTTGATAAGTAGGGTCCCGATGGACTTTCTTGAGTTCCCAATTGACTCCTTTGACATCAATGACAACCATCTTCTAACAATTTCATCCATCCATACTGATAGTATGCTTTCCACGTCTTTTGACATCAATGACAATATTGCCAGCAAGTATGAAGCCTAGTCATTTTGGACAAACACATTATGTTATCGTGTGAACACTTAAAAATGAAAATTGAGGACCACGAGGTCTTATTTACTTGCACAGCCTACTCATAAAAAGATATTCTTGTTACAATAGTAAATCCACGTAGTTCTATGCTGGAAACCAAAAAAGAAGTAAACATCTAAGCTTTTCGGTCACAATTATATACATGTGAAAATTTTAAAGCTGCCTAAATTTCCATTGCTCAGGTGCTGTTGAGGATTTTAGGCTGCAGTCGCCATCCTCAAAAATCTTGCTGCTGAACCAACATACACAATGCTACTGCACATAGTGCAATTGGAGTTTGTTACAGCACATAAATGGTACAGAAGCAACTTAATAGTTTACTATTAGAGCACTATAATCTTTCTACACTACTATTGAGAAGCCTTAATCAATTGAGATGGGCAAATATGACCCAACATTAGTGGGGATTGCTGAACCATTGGAGCCAACATTTAGGGCTATGTATTTGAGGTGTCTAGGCACACAAAAAGCTTGGAGGGTGAGACAATTGGACCTTAATAATCGAAGACAGCTCTTTGTGGCATCTCTCATGCCATTGACCCCATAAATCTGTTCTTTAGACAATACCAATGTTAGATCTTGTGTCCTGAAAAAGGTTTAACATCGATGTCTGAGTTGATAAACAATATAAATTAGACTCCGTAAAATTTAATTCAAAATGCATTTGTTTGTGTCGATGTCTATGAAGTTTTTTAATCAACCAAAAAAGGCATCATATTAAAAGATAAAAGGAACCATTCTACTATCCAGGCACATTCTGGTGGCAGTAAAAGCTCTGGAATCACACAGCAGAAGACTAAACCAAATGAAAGCAAGGATTCCAAAGAGTGAAACCTAAAAGGCTAAAGTAGAAATTGAAGCATGAATCTATGATGGATCAGCAAATATTGCAAAGAGCCTTAAAAGAAGAAACAATGGACTTTATGGCCAAAATAACTAGAACAGAACAAAGTCACCACTTTCCTTGAGAAATGACACTGAACATCATGACCAAACTAGAATCAACTGAAGCCTAAGTAAAGAGGCATATCATCTTTCTCACTAGGAGTAGCCACAAAGTCTATCAAGCTTTGAGGTTCAGTACCTTCTTTGTTGGATGTACAAATAGTGAGGAGACCTCAGACCTGTTGTGACCAAATCACACATCGCCCCATTGCAAATGGGGACCCCTTTTTTTTTTTTCCAGTGCTTTGCTAAGTCTAGGATGATGTCCTTTGCATGATGAAGTCAGTGGTGTTTGAGTCTTAGAGCCCCTTGATGACCTGATCCTGATGTTTGAGACCCTGAAAATGACTAAGTCTGGTATCCTGATCCTGAAGATCCTGAAAATTGGCTAAATCTGAAATCTGGTGGATCCTCAAAAATCTAGAATCTGCATGTGAAATCTGGTGGATCTGAGACCTATCTCAACATCCTGAAAGGTATATTGAAAAATATTTAAAGTATAAGCAATTCAATCTCTAAACTTATACTTAAATATATTTTTCAATATACCTTACCTCGGGTACTGTCAGTTTTGGGCGCGAAATTGCTCCAGGATCACCTCAAAATTCCGCCTAGAACTTAGGGCGCCTTTCATCATCTGGACAAACTCACATCAGCGCCTAGAGGAAGATCAACTTCCAAACGCTCCAAGATAGGGCGCCTTGATTCAAAATTGACATAAAAGACCTTAAATATCCAAGAAATCGACGAGGGAGTAATCTAGGAACTTAGGCGCCCTTTTCATGCTCAAATGACCATCAGACTGCGCCTTAGGTTGAAGTTGTATGGTTTGGCGCCTTGAAGCCTAAGTGAATCATTTTTGGCGCCTTGGAAGGTGGTAAGTGGGTCATCATCAAGTGAAGAACGTTTTGAGTTTAGAAAGTTTGGTAGATCATCAAGATGGCGCCTAAGCAAATTCGGAAGTGGATTAAGAGTTTGAAGCGCCCTTGGCCGTTGATAGCAACATGTATTGGCGCCCTATAGCGCCTTGAGGTAGGGAACCTACATTAGCGCCTTGATGTGATAGATTGCGCCTAAAGGTATAACAAGTATTGGAGAGCCTTGAGGAGGAAAACACCATTCAAATGAGCGCCTAAAGACCTCAATGAGCGTCTAGTAAGAGGGGTTGGACTCCATTTGTATCCTAATGATTGGGAATCATAAACTCTTGAAGTGAACACATATTTATCCTTAGGCGCCATTTTACATACCCAAAACCATCAAGTATGAGCGCCTTATGTAGAGGACCTCCAAATGGCCAAAGTGTGTTAAAGGGATCAAGGAGCTAATTTGTATTTGTAGATCCTCACGTTTGCGTTTAGGAAGAAAATGATTTGAACTCATGAAAAATGAAGGAAACACCTATCTAAGATTTAGGCGCAAATTCACATTCAAAAACTCATTAAAGTGCGCCTAAGTGATAGAAGGCTAGAAACCTTGAATTTTGATATCACTTTGGGGTAAGAGGTTTTCGAGACATTAATATTATGATTTGAGATCATCATCAGTGCCCAAAAGCAAACCAAAGTACTTGTCTCCAAGTTAGGCGCATTTTCCTGCCTTCCCAATAAAGTGAATGTAAACATGGGAATAAGCGCCTAAGGATGCAATGATCTCCTGTGGATGTAGACAAGTGTTAGATGTCTCAAAGTGTCAAACAACAAACTTAGCAAGTTAAAGCACCAATTCATAGACATCCTCAGTGAGTGCCTAAAACTATAAGAAGTTGATGGAGTTATCTTGAGTTTTCTAAAGACTTTAGGCGCATTTCCATCACTGGAGGTTACAAGTTGGCGCCTAGGAATACAAAGTGGTAGAAGTCCAACTCATATTGGCGCCTTAGCATGAAGAGATGTTCAAACTAACCCAAAGTTGCGCCTTAGCATGAAAGAGCATGATATGTTTAAACTAACTCCTATCATGATGTTTGAGATCCTGAAAATGACTAAGTCTGGTAGCCTGAAATCCTGAAACACTGAAAAATTGGCTAAGTCTGAAATCTGGTGGATCCTCCAAATTCTATAATCTACATGTTAAATCCAGTGGATCTGAGACCTATCTCAAACATCCTGAAAGGTATATTGAAAAATATTTAAAGTAATCTCTAAACTTATACTTAAATATATTTTTCAATATACCTTACGCTCTGGGACTACTATTTCTAGGCGCGAATTTGCTCTAGTACTTAGGCGCAATTTCCCCACTTGCAAAGACCCCAAAAGTGCGCCTAGAGGACAATCAACCTTCAACCTCTCCTAGATAGGCGCCTTGATTGAAAATTTCCTAAGATACCTCCAGAAGTGAAAATTTGACCAATTAAGCACCTTGTGAGTTAGGCGCCAATTTCACATTCAAGTGATCATCCAAATTGCGCCTTGAGTTGACATGATTGAGTTTAGGCGCCCATTCTTTGTTCCCTTTTGCCATTTTTGGCGCCTTGAAGAATTGAGCGCCTTGAGCATCAACAATGAGTGCCTAGGGGAAATTGCATCGAAAGACCATTTTGGGCGCCTTGGAGTGAATTAGTGAAGAAGTAAACTTGGCTCCTTGAGGGAAATAACTTAAATTCATCTTTCAAAAGTAGGCGCCCATTCCTATTCCCATGAACTAGCATTAGCGCCTAGAGATAAGGATAAAACCACCTCAAATTGGCGCCATTTCTAGAGTTTTTGATCTTCAAATAAGGCGCCTTATAAGGAGAAAGATTAAGGATATGAAATTGGAGCTCATACGAGTGTTAAGGTCACCAAGAATTCAAGGAAATAGGTCAATTATGTTAGACGCCCTTTGCCTCTAAAATCACCTCATCTTGGCGCCTAAGGGAGAAATTGTGTTGAAAGATACCTTTTGGGTGAACCTTATAGGGGATTGACCTTCTTTAAACCTTTACAATTGCTAGAAATCATTTGAAATAATGAATGTGGGACTAATTTGTGTTAGGCGCACTTTGTTCCTATTTTTACCTATATTTGCGCCTAAGTTTGAAATGGCGTTATTACATGTTTAAAGTTGTTTTTTCTTATGAAGTCATTGATATATCGTTTACCTTGTCTTGTAGGAGCATTAACAAAGCTAAGGAGTTATCCAAGGAATCACCTTCAAGCGAGGAGTAAGGAGCATCATGCTAGCCGCCTTTGAAGATTATCAAGTTGCATCATTGAAGGAAGGGGTGTTGGTGAAGCTAAGGAGTCATCAAGGACAAGTACCTGAGAACCCTTCAAGTTGCAGGGGGATCACACCTCAAGTCTCCTACATCAAAGACATCATGTTAGATCATATCAAGTTCAAAGTATACTTCATCCTTTGCATCATGTTCAAAAACAAGGAGTTTCCCATCTAAGCTTCAAGTCAAGGTTCGTCAAGCTTCAAAGTTTCTTCTAGAGGCTATCAACATCTACTTCACATCCAAGGAAGGGGTTATCAACACACTCCAAAGGGTCAATTCAAAGGTCATCATAAAGGATTACTTCACCAAGTCGTCTACATCAAGCAAAGATATTCATCCATCATACTTCAAGCTCCATTCAACCTTCAAGTCCAAGAGATTCTCCTACATTCTACTTCAAGTCATCATCAACTTACCTACAAGAAGAAGAAAGAATTACAAAGTCAATCAAATGAGCTACAAGTATCATACATCCAGTCTACAAGAAGAATGAACAAGGCAAAAATCAACAAGATGTATTCCTAAACATACAAGTTCAAGCAATCACATTGAATACATCACATAAAGATGATACAATTTTCAAAGTATGCTGAGTTGGCATCTATGTGGCGAGTACACATCATTCAATTTTGATTAGCCGCATTATTTAATGCATTAAATGTATCATTTAATGAAAGAAGCCAAAGGGATTCCTATGTGGAGGAATATTTTAAATGCTTTCACATTACCTTATCACATTGGAAAACGTGTCTTCATTGCCTCTCTCTTTGTACTAAAAATAGAAAGTTGTTGTAACTACCTCTGAGGTGGCAAGATCTAAACCCTTGGCTATTGAATTAATCTCAGCCATTCATTGTATTCTGGGCACTATATAAAGGCCTTGTTGCCTCATTTGTAATTCAGTAGATCATTAGTAGTAGTAGAGAGTAGATTTTAAGAATAGAATAGGAGAGACTCTCAAAATTCTCTGAGAGGACTTGAAATTGTTGTAAATATTTCTCAAGATTAATGCAAAAGACATTGGAAGTTTATTTGGTGTTCAAGTGTTATCTTGTGAAATAACTTGGTTTCTTGTACTTCAATGGAATGGAGATGATGTTTCAAGTAGATTAGAAATAGATTAGAAGTTCATTGTTGTAATGTTTGTTGTGTTGGATATTTGATCAACTCCTAGCTCATGCTTTTAACATTCATCGCTGGTGAAGTCTTGTGTAAAGCTAGTCCGAGCCTCATTTGCTTAAGTTCGATTGTGAATGCTTGTTTGAGCTGCGCCGTTTAATGGGTGCTTGTATAAGCCTTCATGATTTGAAAACCTTTCGTTTACCTTAGGAGATTGCACCAACTTCATGTAGTTGTAGGCACCCTTGACGAAGTGGAGTTAGGTTTATCCAGGAGTTTGTCTATTCAATACCTCATTGTTACTTCATTGACCTTAGATTAGTTGCCTAAACCTTGTCTTTTTACATTTCTTTATCATTGAAGCCTTGTATATACATCATCCACACTTAAAGGAGGAATAAGCTAAACAAGTATGAAGAAGAATTTGCGTAAGTCCCTTTGTGATTATCAACAAAATCACATGTAATCACTGAGTTAACCCATCAGGAATCATAAAAAGGAACCTTGGAGTTACTTCACTGGATCACATAGTTCAGCCTTTGAAGAGCTTTATTCAAGAGGGAGTCAGATACTTAGTATTTCACTCTAATTGTTGACTTGTCCAAAAACAAACATCAACAAGACCTAGATACTTAAATGAAGGGGGCCAAAGCAGAAACATTTACCTTGTTGGAGCACTGCATAAAATGCTGTAAGGGCTGATTGTATTACAGAAAGGTTTGTTATCTACCTGGATTGAATTCAGGTTGGTTGTTACTTAGGTGTTGTCCAGCTGAGGAGGTCGCAGTTGAGAAGCACCCACTGCAGATGCATCCTGATGAACTGATGCAGTGCTCATGATGCATCCTTCTTGCAATGCTCAGTTCATCACATAAAAGAAATTTAAGATTGTTTTATGGTGCCGCCTTCTTGTAGAAACAGGTAGGGAACTAGCTCCACTTGTACAAGAAAGTATAGAGGCATTCCACTTATGAAAGGTAGGGAGCAGCCATCAAGTCCATTTGGAAGGCCTGAGCACGGACAGCCAAAGGCATCAAGAATTTGTATCATTTTCAACTGCTCACATTTTCATGTTACTATGAATAGTTTTACTTGCCGCTTCTTGTGATATATACATAACAAGAAAGGAAGATGAGAGGCACTCCAACCTGAGTAAACACTCCAAGCAAGTAGCTGGACAAACACTTCCAGCAAGATGGAAAGTGTACCTGCATTGAAGGTGAAGCATCACGAAAGTGGTAACAAGCTAGTTTACATTTATCCATGCGAATCTAAAGTAGTTTATTCTCTCACCAAAATGGTGTAAAATGCAATTGGCATCACAATAAATGTAGCATAGATTATATGTCTAATTTCAACATCATCAAGTTGTTGTAACATGCATTTGGGCATCACGATGAAATCAAAACCCACTTGTAGCATGGATGTTGTGTGCCCATGTAAAATTGTTGATTGTGGTATGCATGTAGTGATATGGTAAAGAATGTAGCATGCATTTGTTGTATGTGCATAAGATGCATCTTTGCAGCAGGTTTAATAAATCTGATTTTACATGGCAATTGTTGAGGTGGACAGATTGATCGGTTTACAATCTGTCAAGCATAGTCATGAACCAAAGTGCTGCTTTCATAGTGGAGGAAAAAGGGCACAATATTTGGCAAGTTGAGAAAGCACTCAAGATAAATATCACTTCACAGAGAAGACTGCTGATGTCATGGATGCATAGTTTGACATAAACACCACCTTCATTGAAGTCATTTCTATACATATTCATTGTTGTTTCATTACCCAAGTAGAGCCAACTATGTAGAAGAGATTGTGCTTCCAGCCATTCACATAAAATGTTTAATCGCCCATTTAAAGGCTGTAACTTGGGCATTAAAATGTATCATACCATGTGTGCTTCACTATAACATTAGGTTGTACCACATAAAATAAATCTGATTTGCAAATGGCCACCATTGTAGCACATTGTTGACAGTACAAAAGGTTTGTAGCATGTGTGGAAGATCATAATGGTTCCAACTATGCATGTTTCATTATAAAAAATGTACTTGTAACAACCTACCCTTTTACCATTATAAAAATGTGTGGAAGAGAAGTAGCAAAGGGAGAAGAGCAGCTCACAACTTTTTCCATTAGGAGAGAAGAAGGTGCAAGAACAGCTAGATAAGTCTCAAGCCAAAAGCAAGATAGACAGAACCAGCACCATCTAGAGCACACTCTTGAGATGGGTGATAAGTATGCCTTTACATGAGCAAAGAAAGGTGTCAAGGAGAAGCAAGAAAGCTTAAGCTGCTAAGATATAAACCATTCACCACCTTATAGTGGGTTGGTGAGAACGCTTCCAAGCTTGATTTACCTTTTTTCATGAGGATGTATTTCATGAAAAAATTACATCTTTATGACTCTGAGCCTTCCATGTTGGATAAAGTGGAAGAAGGGCAATTTGAATTACTAACTTTCATTGAAGACTTTGAATTGGAAGCACAAGGGGAGTTGGAGAAGGACATTGTATTGCATAAGGATGGAGAAACCAAAATAGGAACACTAAAATCTTAGCAAGTTGGAAACAAAGGCCAAATGCCAAGGAAGTGAAATGGTTTATCAAGGACAAAATGGGAGAAATCTTCATATGTCTCATGAATAAGACTTTGTAGGGCAAATAGCCTTTAAGAAAGAATTGAATTGGAAAAAATCACACTGAAATGAACAGCAAGACAGCAAAGTTTACACTGAAAAGGAGGAAATGTCAAATCAGTGACAAGATTGCCCCTAGAGGTCCTACCCTGCAAACCAGAGGCTACGCATATCACAGGGGTGGTTGCATTTGTGACAATAGTAATCATGCATGTGACCATGCTAGTCATGCAATGTACACAAGTGGTCCTCCACTATGTACCATGAGAAAATAATAACTACTACAGTTCAATGTATCAAACGGTTTCTATATAACTGGGGGTATATTGAGTGCTAGTATAATGAGAGTGATGGGATGCATTCTAAGATGTGTAGGAATGAGTTAGACATGAAATCAATTGTTCTGTTGCAGAGGAAGTGTATCAGGAAGCTTAGAGTTAGGAGAAGTAATTAGCAGCATCATGTTAGTTTATACTCAATTGGAATTCTTTGTTATTTGCCAGTCATTGAAGGAAAGGAGGTGGTGATCAGTTGACACTACCAAGCTGGTTTTGCCACACTGGGGTTTCCAAGCTAAAATCCTTGTGAAATGAAGTATTTTGTTGTTTCCTTTCAGCTATCATTGTTATGTTTCAAAAGCAAACAACAAATGCAAATTGTGTTACTCTAATATACATTCTAAGTCACTGTGTTTTAATGTAAAATTCAAGTAGTAGTAGCAAACATTATCAGAGATCTGCATTGAATTTACAAACAGTTAATTTACTAAGAAAATCACAAATCACTACAAGAAGCATAGGACCTCACGACTTGGGTCAGCTGCAAGTTCACTTTGTAGCAATGACATAAAATATGTGAGGCCCAGTTTCCTCTGGCAGGCAAAAGATTTAACTACGACTCAGAAATATGGGCATGATTAAGGAATCTACCTCGCAATATCTACAAACATTAGTTTATCAATGGAAGGAAAATCTTCAAAAATATTTGTGAAATCATAAATATTTTATTTGGATAATTATTTTTCAAGTGTCAAATCTACTCCCATTTTGATTTCACTTGCCAAGAATTCCCAAATTGAATCACATTCCTCTGGAATCGGGATGGACTCCGAGGATGCCAAATAAAAACAACATCATACCTACAACATTAAGTACACAGGAGGAGCTATTATAATCCCTAAATAAGAGAAGATGATATTGTAGCTCTAATTTCTGACTCACAAGCATGACTTCACCATGCAGTCTTTTTGATGGAGAAGCATATTAGGATTGGATTTCTCTGATGAACAAAAGAACGAAAATTTTCATAGGCAAACAGTAGCAAAGACCCGCTCTCAACATTGCTCTACAATTATGTAATATTGTTGATTCAGAACATTATCTTGCTTAAGCGTGTAACAAGATACATGCAGGATCATATTGATCAAAAATGTCCAACAGATAGGCCTGAGGAATCTGTTGAAAACTGATGCAAAAGTTAAAAAACCAATCTAGTTCAAAGTACAAAAAACCAAATTCTCAATTTGGAACATGGAAACACAACCAGTTTTGTTAGTAATATAGTATAAAATTAAAGGCAACAACAAAAGTACAGGATGCAAATATCATTCTATACATTCTTCCATATAGAAAGACTGAATGTCCCTCAAAATGATTTTTCCTGTCTTTTATCCCTTTTAAGTCCAATTACATTCCATTAACAAAACGCAACTCATGGCAGTATTTTACCTTTAATAAGCTAATTAGATGATTTTGTTTGATCACACCATATAAACAAGCAAACAAATAAAACAAATTCCATGTAAAGTGCGTACTTGTGACACGAAAAGGTGTGTAAAGCATTGGAGATCTTTCTCAAATCGAAAAGTTTCACAGTTTTGTCTGCAGATCCTGTAGCCAATACCCATTCATTGAAGGGATTGAAAGCAAGACAGTTAACCTGAATAAATAGAAACAAAATCTATTAGAATAAATCAAAAGAATAAAACTACTTGAAAGCAAACACCACCAACTTTTAAAATAATAATGTAAAAGGTGAAAGGAAAGAACCAAAAAACAACATACAAGTTATATATGTTATAGTTCCAAACTTCCATGCATTGCCAATGCTTCCTCAAATATTGATACTAATCATTTACAAGCAGACTTACTATTTGGAGAAAATTTGAATTATGGCAGTGTAATCGGTTAAGTGCTAGCAGTTAACAGTCCCAAGCTTATGAGCAATTTCGTGTACGTAAAGCATGGAAGGATCATCACATCTATGGCTATCTCAATATCACTACTTAAGCATAAAACGATATGGAAAACAAAGTAACAAATTTTGATAATGATACAAATGGCAATGTAACTCTATGGCAACCAAAACCCCATTCAAGGGCTATCAGCTAACAAATCTGGAAGTATTAATAGAATAAGAAATAATGCAGAAAAGAAGGAATCCAATGAGAAGTGGAATCCCCCCTCCAGATAGCTTTGTAAAATTGAATTTTGATGGGGCCTTTAATCCAGGTTTGGTGAGGGTGGTTTTGTTTTAAGGAATTCTAAAGGTAGCATGGTATATGGTGGATCTTTATTCTTTGGTATTAGGACTACGTAAGTTATCGGATTCGCAGGGGAACCGCTAAGATCCGGGTCCAGTTCAAACGGGGTCTGTGATCTGGTCCAGTCCCCCTGTGGGTTCTGACAGGATCCGCCCAAAACAGGCCGGATTTGTCCCGGGCAAACCCGGAGTGAACCGGGGGCCCAAACCTTGAACCCAAAGCGAACCCGTCACCCATCCACCCAAAAAATTGGTTATTTAATTTTTTATTTTTTTATATTTTACTATGTTGCACGAAGACCCGTTTCCGACCACCTGGTACTCGTCTCCCCATCTCGGAGACTTCTTGGGTACGTCTCCCTGCAAAGGGAGACTTCTGGTTGAGTCTCCCACACGTCTCCAAATACCCTGCGTCAATAAAAAGGCGTCTCCATTTTTATTTTTTTTTCTACCTTTCATTTTTTCCACTATTTTCTCACAAACTCAATGGATTCTTACTCCTACGGACTTCAAACCTCAATACTAGTGTCTACAGTAATATATATACATTAAGCTATATTAAATTGTTACAAGTAAGCTATAAGCCTATAAGTAATATATATACAGTAAGCTATATTAGATTGTTACAAGTAAGCTATAAACTTAAACTTTACCAGTTCTCTTGTTTTAAAAGTTCAATGTCATGATATTTTTCAGTTTTAATGTTAGCATATTAATAAATTAATAAAATTATTAAATTATATTTTTAAAAAAAATGTTGTCTCCAAGTACCCCCGTCTCCTATTTTTCAAAAACAAACGTACCGGTACCAGTACCAGTCTCCCGTACCGCTACCAGTACCAGTCTCGGTGCAACCTTGATATTTTGACCCATTGACTTTAACCATTCACCCTAAAATGAATAGGCAACCCTAAAAAGACATTTTAAACACAAAAGCAAAGCCATTTTATCTCATTTTGTTTGCAAAACACAAATAGTTTTCCATGTGGCTGAACTTCCATTTTTGTTTGTGATTGAACAAAGAGAGTTGAAGATTGATTCTTGAAGGTTCAAAATCCATTGCACCACTATTCCTATGCATTTGCAAGTGTTTATTAGCTGCCAAGAAGATCAAAGGGGGAGATTTTTGCAAAAAGGTAGGTTTTGTTTTATTTTATTTTTTGCATTTTTAAACAACAGACAAACTCTTTTCAACTTCTTGTTTTTTTTTTTTTGAGAAATCTTAGTTTCTATGAATGTATCACTAGGCTTAACTAGTTAACATATTAAACAAGTTAGGTTTTCTTTTTTTTATTTTGAATGTCTTGTTTACAAAGCTTATTGCCACAAGAATTACAATGGCAGCTAGTTCTAGCTCCATAGCCCAGTCTAAATTCAAAACCAATCCAAATTCACCTCTTTAGAAGTATGTTGAAATGATACAACCGGTTCCAGGTGGTGGGGGGTGTATTTGGAAATGCAATGAGTGTGATGTGAGATATTCGAGTTCATATAGTCGGGTGAAAGCCCATTTGTGTAACACCCCTAGGATGGGCATCAAAGCTTGCCCAAGAAAGCCTAATAAACCTATACCACCAAAGCAAGTGATGGCATATATCATAGAGCAACAACAAGTAGATGAAGCAACAAGTCGTAAAGCAAGTTTATCAAAGAAAAAAACTCAAGGAATGAAGCCTCCATCTAATCCCACTATTGTGGTAGAGAGCCACCCATTTTTGCTCACTCCTCAAGAGCAACCCACAAGCACTACAAACAAGAGACCAAAGGGACCTTTGGAAACATCATTTCAAAATGAGGCTCGAGATATTGTTGACCAACACATAGCTAGATGTATTTATGCAAATGGGTTGTCATTCGATGTTGTTTGCTCACCATATTGGAAAGAGAAGGTGAAAAAATTCAATGAGGCTCCAAAAGGGTATAAGGGCCCGGGTTATGAGAAGATGTGTGGCACCTTATTGGAAAATGAGGTCAAAGGTGTAGAAGATTCGTTGAAGCCCATATGGGATTCATGGATTGAGACAAGGGTGTCGATTGTCTCCGATGGATGGAAAGATGTAAAAAATCGGCCTTTGATCAATGTCATTGCAGTGTCCCCTAAAGGGGCAATGTTTTGAGAGCTGTGGATTGTGAGGGGAGGTGAAGGATGGAAGTTTTATTGCTAACATCCTCATTGCAGCTATTGAAGATGTGGGATCTCGTAATGTTGTTCAAGTGATAACGGACAACGCAAAAAATTGTAGAGCTGCTAGGTTGATAGTTGAGAAACGGTATTCACCTATTGGACACCTTGTGTTGTCCACTCTCTCAATTTAATGCTACAAAAGATTAGGGAAAAAATTGTTTGGATTAGAGAGTTGTACGCAGAGGCCGAGGAGAGCCGAATGTTCATCACCAACCACCGCATGTCACAAAGCATATTTATATCATTTTCTATATTGGAGTTGTTGAAGGTAAGTGAAGCAATATAAAATTCTATGCTTTAATTTCACATATTCTAATTCTTCTTTAAAGTTTGTTTTTAAATGTTCAATTTTTATTATTTTTTTTAATTTTTGATATTTCAATAGCTCGCTAAGACTCATTTTGCCTCAAACACAATCGTCTTGAGACGACTTGTGAAGGTTCGAGAGCCTCTTTCCAACATGGTTATTAGCCATACTTGGTCCATTTGGAGGCAAAGCAACACTGAGAGGGCATCAAATGTTAAGAGGATGATCCTAGATGACTCTTGGTGGGATCTTGTGGAGTATCTCCTTAGTTTCACCGAGCCCATTTTGAGCATGATTCGTTATACTGACATGGAGAAGCCTTGCATGGGGGAGATATATGATGGCATTGATTCAATGATAAAGAAGATAAAGACCATCATAAATGAGGAGCAAGATCCTCAAGAAATTTTCTTCAAAGAAGTGCACAAAATTAGAGGATAGATGGAACACAATGACAACCCCGTTGCATCTTCTTGCATCTGCATTGACTCCAAAATATTATAGTGTTGAGATTCTTGTTGTGCCAAATAGGATTCCCCCATGGAGAGATTATGAAGTGTCTGAAGGGTACAAGGCAGCATTTCGTAGACCCTTCCCTAATCCAAAATTTCAGGATATAGTCACGCATGAGTTCACTGATTTTGTAAACTCCAATGGTCAAAGCGTTGAGGCTCTTCGTGATAAATTCAAGAAAAATGCTCACAATTGGTGGTACTTTCATGGCCAACAATTCTAACACCTACAACTTCTCGCAATCAAAGTTTTATCACAAGTAAGTTTACTAAATTTCTATTTTTTATCTTTAGTCTTTTAAAAATTTAAACTTTGAAGTCTCATAATTCATTTATAATTTTTTAAATTTTTAAAAATTAAAGTTCATAACTAATAAGTTTTTATCTCCTCTCTACTTTCTCTTCAGAGGTTGCTAGTTCATCTACATCTGAGAGGAATTGGAGCACATACTCTTTCATCCACTCAATAAAGTGCAACCAATTGCACTAAAAAAAGGTGGAGAACTTAGTGTACGTGCATTCCAACTTGCACCTCCTTTCGCACAAACAACATGACTATAAAGAAGGGGAATCAAAGTTGTGGGATGTGGAGCCAAAGCAAATTGACATGGATGCTTGTAGTTCCCATTCCCAACATGTTGCACTTGAGGGATCAGAGAGTGAGCACACTTTTACAGGGAGTGGCAGTGGCACTAATTGTGGTTCTTCAAATGTTCCTATGTCAACTAATGTCCATGATGTTGATGATGATGATGTGGATGATTTAGCAAATCCATATGATTGATGACATTTGTCATTTGACATTGAAAATTGATAGTTGAACTTGATATTATTATTTTGAATCTTGATATTGAACTTTAAGTTCGAGCAATGAATATTTCAATTTTTATGTTTTAAAATTTAAATGATATTCAAGTTTATGGTGGTTTTGTTGATTATATGATGCTATGTGGTGTTCTACACTTAATTTCTGCTTTTCTACACTTAATTCCTGCTTTTAGGCTGCATATAATATATATTATATAAACGAACCCAAACCCGAACCGGCAACTTAGAGGACTAATAATGAAACTGAGTAGGAAGCATTATTAGCTGGTTTGGGAGCTTCTCAACATCTGAAAATTCTAATTGCAGAAGAAGATTCTATGGCAGTAATAAATGCCCTTCAAAAGGGAAGAGTCCAAATTGAAAAGTTAAAACTAAATCACTATGTAGATGACATGTCAGGTATAAAAGAAAATTTTGAAAAGCTCTGCTTTCAGCATTGCTGGAGAAATTTGAATACAACAACAGATTATTTGGCTAACGAATATGTAGATCAAGAGCCAATTACCACTATCTGCAGTCATATATCCAGTTCCTAGATAGATTTAGAGCACCACTTTTGCTATCAGCCTCCTTGATTTTTGCAGAGTACAGATGTTTTGAAAGGTCTGGATTTAGTCTAATTAAAAGAGATGGCCTAACTTCTTTAAAGTTTCTAATTCCCTTGTATTCGTGCTGGAAAGCTAAGATTTAGCCTTCAATTTGGCCAAGGAGGTTATTAAGAATGCTCTTTAAGAGCATTAGAGGTTTGGTTTAAGATTTTATATTCCCTAAGTCAGAGCAAGATTCTTAATCATTGCATTGTATGTGGGAGTAGAGGATCGGCAGTGTGGGTGGCTTTCTCAACAATTAAGTGGTATCACGGTCGATTGTGGGAAATAAATGTGCTAATTATCTGCATGTGTTGAGGAGTCTATTTTTACTTTTTAGTGATGAGGCAGCTGTCATGTCCCCTTTTTCCCACCAATGATTTTTATTATTAATTAAAAATAGAGTTTTTAACACTAATATTATAAAGTAATAAACATAAAATAAAATAAATTCAAATCCATATTTTCGCACTTCATTTGGGACCATGGGTCCTATTTCCAGCCAGGTATAACTACAAGCTCATTTTGAATCTTGAAGGGCATCAAAAACTTTGTGGATTTTCTCTATTCTTCTAGCTGGAAGTGATTTGCATCAAGGACGCAAACCCTTGATTTCAAATCAATTGAGGTGAGGACAAAACCCTGAAACTCTTTGAGAGCATTTCCATTTCAGGATCTGCATTGAGTTAAACTGAAGGTTTTCTACATTTCAGGGAAAAGGGCGATCACTGAGGAGACTTACCCCAGCAGCAAGCAAACTGACCCAGTGCACATCTTCACATCTCAAGGGTTATCTATCCATTGGGGAATCAATCCAGAAGGCGAGCTGTTTGAAGTACCCAATCACTGCTTGCACTGCCATTCAGATCAATAGCAACTACAAACTGTGAGGAGATGTGTGAGCGATCCATTTACTGCAGACAACTGGAAGATCATTCTATTCGCTACACAGGAATTTAACTAGGATTCAAGTGCAACCAGGCCCTTAACATTAAGTCAACCTAGCACCACACTAAATTCAGACATAAAGGTGACAAATTACCAGATCGTGGGAGTGCAGGCCTGAATCATTGTCTGAGTTGAACTAGTGCAAGGAATTGAGGGCACAATAAGGTAAGACACAGTCCTTCACTTATCTGATGTAAATCTGAAACCATCCTTTCTGTAGCAAGTTAAATATGAATGACTGTATTAAGTTGGTTGACAGTGCCTGTATCTCTATAATATTATACTGAGCCTATTTTGATAGGAGTTATTGGACTGTTCTCTATGTTTTTTTAAAGTAGAAGATGAATTAGATTAACAGCAGTAATAATCTGATCTGTCCTCTGTGTTTGAGCATTGAATAGTATTTCAATTGTTTGGGCCATGAGTATTGAGGACTGATTGGATTGTGGGTGCAGAATGGTCTGTCTATAAATTGGTTGTTCATTAACAGTCGCTGCGAATCTGATCTGTTTTTCTGTATATCATGGAGTAAATCTGATCTGCTTCTGTATATTGTGATGATTTCATTTGCTGATATAATACATACCTGTGCTTAAATCTGGGAAGGTCAAAAATATCACATTGCAGCCCGCTCAGAAAACCCTAGATCAGTAGCTACTGGACATCTCAGCAGCTTATGGAGATCATGCTAGAGAGACAGTGGTGCTTGGCGGTTGAAAGTCTTACTTTTTTGTTTGCAAGGTCCTGTTTTATATTTTGCAGTGGATCGGATGGCTAGCAAACAGAGCTCAGGGAAAGGCAAGGAACCAAAGCACAAAGATAATGTTTCAAATAGATGACTTCAACAAAAAAAATCGTGAATCAAATATTGCACTAGGGTTTGTCAAAGGTGTTCTTGGTGAAACAGGAACAGAAGCAGAATATAGGCCGAGGCTGCAATTTGACGTGATTTTGTCTCTAACCTACCTTTGGTTATTTCTGATACTGATTTAAGGTTGTGGCTGTTAAGGGTTTTTTTACCAGACCAATTTGGGGAGATGGAATTGGTCAAGGATGAAGAAGGGGAAGGGTTGTAAAAGAAAATAGCTGCAAAGTGCTTTGGAAGGTGCTGAATCAGTTATCTTGCCGGCTCCAAGAAATGGCAAGCAATCAGAATTAAAGGATGCTAAGGGAAGTCTAGGTGTTGCATGCCTATTGCAGCGCTGTAGGAAAAGTGGTCATTGGTCTGCATATTTTGCACAACAACAGCAGGGTGTAAGTGGGTAATTACTTTGCAATTCCTATTTTCTGTGGTGGTTCTATACATCAGGCTCATCATCACAAAGAATTATGTAGAGGAATTGGATTCCCCTTCCTTGCAAGTGCAAAGTAGGGTGGCAGGTCTTGGGTGCAGCAGCACGAGTGGCTGGTTAGCTCGAAGAAGAAGTGGAGGTGGTGAAGGAAGACACTGCAACAAGAGAATGCTGGAGAGAAGTTTAAGGAAGGTGGCAGCAGGTGGAGGCCTATGGAATTGTCTCCTATGTTTGCATAAATGGATGTATATGGTCTTGTTTTTGCAGTTGCTTGTCCATGCTATATTCCAACATTAGGTTTTTGAGCCGTAGGTGCCTTGAACAGTAGCATGCAATGTATGGTAGTTGTTGTTTTGACAGTTTTATTATTCACTGTTTTTATTGTAAGGCGGTGCTTATATCTAGGTATATGTAATAGTTATGTCAAGGACGGGGGCCAATAGAACCCAAGACTAAATTATCTAAAAAAAAACTCTATGGCAAGCAGAACTTGATTGTTGAACTTGAAACAGTGAAACCTAAAAGCTATATGGAAAAATATAGCTGTTATTACTAGAAGCTAGAGCAACTAAAATGATCAATCCAACCCAATGAGTTGCAACAAAGTAAAACAATAACATGTTATTTCTTAACTCTCGCATTTTGATGCATGAAATATGCAATCTGCTGTGAATGATAAGAGACCAAAGTTTGTCAAAACTATATACAAAGATTTATTTCAGACACCCAAACGTGAACAAATTGCAATGAAACTACTCACAGACAAGTGAACAAGTAAACAACAATCAAACTATAAAGGTCATCCTCAAACAAAAATTTGATGGGAGACTGTCAAATTTCACTCAATTAAAAGCATGCACCCTCTGGTTCTACTGAGAAAATGATCTCACGAATTTTAGAAGTGAAGCAAGTGCCGTCTAAAGAGATGCCACACCAAATAAGAAATAAAATGATTGATTGCCAAACGTAAAAGAAAAGGGTGATGAGAAGTAGGGTTAAAATTATTATCAAAAACAGACTGACATCTGATAGAATAAGTCTGCCTCCAAGTCAGACAAAACATTTGCATACTCAAACAAAGACATGAAAAAACAGCTCCAACATATTGTTGTATGCTTAAAAAGTGGAAACTTAAAAAATGTACCATATAGACTTGACAACTCAGAATATGGTGCATTAAGTATTCAATGTGAATTTCTTGGAAAAGCAAAAGCCAGTGTGATGCTCCTAATCTCAAAATAAATCAAATTCACCAGTGAAATTGCATTACATGAAGCATTTCCCTATGCTTGTAAGGAATATCTTCAAAACAGATTGAATATGAAATAAATTACTTGTAATTCATTGATGCAGATTTATAAATATAGACTATTGTCATCTAGTCCACATGTAAATTCTTTGAATGTCCACAAAACTCAAAAAGATTGCAAGACGCATACTAGCTCAAATCCAACCCAACATCAGGCCTAGAGTCTAGACACATCAAAAGAGGCTTGCAAAAAGACAAAAAATGAGGGCTTACGAGTGTTGTTTAATAACAAAGAAAACACGGTAATACATAAGGCATAAAACTAACAATTTTTTTATATAAAACTTACAAGTAAATGCTACTGAGAACACAACTGATTCTTCTAATTGGAAGTACAAGAAATAAACCTGCTATGGAATCAGAATATGCTGAAAACCTCCCGGCCCAATTTGTATTCCACATTACACTAAAACACGAAGTTGTATCATAACAAGGGAGCATATTCCCCATTGAAGGGTTGATAGGGAAAAATAATATTGAAAGAAGAAATAGCAAATGGAGACCACGTAAGGAGGGCAACCTAAAACTAAATTTTGATGGAGCAGCTAGGGGAAATCCAGGGTTGGTAGGTGAAAGAATGGTTTTGGGGGATGAGAATGGGAAGTTTGTCAAAGGTGGTTACTTCTTCTTAGGAAACAAGAGAAATAATGAAGCAGAATTTTTAGTTTATTAGAAGGTGTGCATTATTAGAAGGTGTGCAGATGGCCAAAGGGCTGGGTTGTAAGTGCTTAGAAGTAGAAGGTGACTTGTAGGTGGTTAAAAATGGTTGTATTAAAGGGCTAGTTATGTCAAGGGTGGTTCCTTCTTCATAGGAAACAAGACAAATAATGAAGTGGAATTTTTAGCTTTATTAGAAGGTATGCAGATGGCCAAATGGCTGGGTTGTTAGTGCTTAGGAATCAGTGACTCACAGGTAGTTATAAATGGCTGTATTAAAAGGCCAGTTAACCATTGGAAGTTAAATTGAATTCTAGAAGAAGTGAAAATGTTAAAGACTGAGTTTCAGTTCTTATCATTTAAACATTGCTTTAGGGAAAGCAATAATCTTGAAAATAAATTAGTGAATGAAAGGATAGAACTCTTCTCTTTCACAGCCAGAGTTAGTTCAGCTCTCTCAGAATGGTAGATAGAAGATTTGCTTCTACATGATTTTTACTGACCTCTACCACCCCCACAGCCATCATTTCATTCACTGACTTAATGATATTAATTCAAGGTATAAAGGCAAGCCTATTATGTTATGAGATGGCAGAGTACTTCAGGTGATGTAGTGAAGTTATTCAGCACAAGAGGATCATCACACAACACAAGTGGGATTGTGTGCCAACAATATAAAATTTTATAACTTACCGTTTGTCTTTTAAATAGGGTTTGAAGGCATGACAGTTGGCGTTGCATCATGGTGATAAAATTTGTGAGATCAAATTACAAAGCGGTCATGAAGAGGCCAAGTAGAAGACTAGTTGCAGAGAGATAGGAAGTCAGTGATGCTTGGTTAGGCAAGTTATTCAATATTTTGGATGCAGAGTCTTTGTTCTTCATCAAGCAAATCCTGGGAGAGGAAGCTATGAAATGTATAGGTATGCAGAACTCGAATGCAACAATAGTAGCAAAGTTTGAGGAGAATTTGAAGGCTCGGGTGAGAGATGTAGCAGTTACAAGATGGATTTTGCATGCACTGTTGATGGACAATAAGCAGTTGTTCATCAATTTGGAGGCAGAGGAGGAGTATGCAGAGCTGAAGAACAAAGTGGGAGTGTTACAGTTAAAGTTGGAGGTAATTTCAAGGGGAATGACAGCATCAGAGCACCGTTTTCTGGTGTGAAAGCATTCTGTAATGATATAGCAATGGTGGTGGAAAACTTAAAAGAGTGATTTTGACAAATGGAAATCTGGAAATCTCCAGTATTTTTATTACTCCTTCCATTCCTTCGGAGGGGGTAATTCAAGCAGAGCAGAAGGATCTTCTTGAACTTGGTGTTATGCTGGCAGATTAGTCTTGTGTTGTTTATAAGTCTTTGCTACAAAGTCAAGTTTAGATCTTTTTGTATGGGATAATATGTAATAGCTTATATATGTATAGCAAGAATGAATTAACAACTTGTAATAACGTTTTTTCTAAAAGTAAGTGGGCCCTAATAGAACCCACAACTAAATTATCTTGAAAAAACAAGGAAGCATATTAATGGGACAAAAAATGGCAAACATATGCTGAAACTCCAATATAATGCATCAAGAGCAAATTTTTGGGAGATAATAATTGCTAGCAGAAAGCTTCACTCCATATATGACTTACCTCATTTTGATGACCTGCTACTGATTGTGCGGGCTTATTAGCACCAGATGTACGCAAGTCCCATATCAGCAAATTGCGATCATCTCCAACAGACCCGAAAAGATACTCATGCCTTAAATGCCATGCAACATCTTCAACTACACCGTCATGGACCTGCATTGTAATTATATCATGAAATGGTGTCAACTAAGCATTCTCGACTAAGCCAACACTATTTGACAGTGAGCAAAGTTGCAATGTTAAAACAAATTGAAATTTCAGAAGACCTAACAAAATTTAATTGACAGGAAATAAATGCTGGGAATGTAAAGGCCTGAAGCTTATCTTATATCAAAATAGCTATGCACTCAAAACCAAAAATTACCATGAAAGGCAGCAACTAAACTAGCTCACCTTAAATATTTGTTGAGCCTCAAGTACTTTGTTTTTGGCAGGTGTGTTGATGTCCCACAAACATATTTGCGCATCATCCGAACCACTCAATAGATAACCATGCTTAAAAGGGCTCCATGACAGACCATACCCTTCTGTATTATGACCTCTCAATCTAAGATCAGGATTACAACCACCATCTTGAGGTGGCTTTGATGGATGTTTGCTGTAATCAAACACATAAACTTCTGCACTAACTGTTTTGGTAGCAATAATGAAAGGATTTTGTGGCATGTATCGGGCTCTGTTGACCTCACCATCATGATTGATCTGCTGTATAACTTGGACCTGCAAACAAAAGAATTATTGAGAAACCTAGCATAAAAAAAGGTGATACATAATCTAATTAACTATAGTCCCAAAGCAGTTTAAAACCACCAGCTCAAATGGCAAAATTGTTGTTTATACTCAGAAAGTTAAAATGAAGTAGAGATCTTTGATAACACTAATCAAAAGGTTTAGCTGATACCATATTAAGAGTATAAAACATAACTTGCAACCTTGCCAACAAAACTAATAATGTAAGTCTACCTCAAACATGTGTAATGATAGGATACATTTAGACAGCTTTCACTAGATATTCTGAAGGCCTATTTTTTTCGTAAATATAATAAAGTATAAACATGATCTGGTAAACATTAAAAAGAAATACCAAATGGAAACACATTTAGATTGAAGCAAGGACAGAAAAACATGCTTGGAGCCAATTAAACCCTTCAATTCTTATCCTTTTTTCCGGAAAAATACAGCTTTCTTCAAGGGAAAAACCATGGTAGGATCCTGTGATGCAGAAATGGTAACTGTGCTGGCATCAGCCAATGCAGAGACATCTGCTTTTTATAAACTGACTTTAATCACTCTTAATTTCACAATAAGGCTCTTCAAAATATGCTACTTCTAGGCAACTCTACTCTAAGAAGATCCTCAAGAGGATGCTGTCAACTTCTTACTAAAAACTCTTCTTAAACATCAACCTCATGTGAAGGAAGGAGAAATCAGACCTGCTTGCTGAAAAATGAAACAACAGTTTGACTTACAGAAATAATACACTAAAATACCAACAGAAACTTGGGACACACTTGACCCTTAACTCAAACAAACACAAAATGCCAAAACAGAAACAGAAGGACAATACTCAATTCATCAATGTAGAAGCTTAAACCCTAAACCCTGCAGTTGGTAGTCCTATATAAAGACATGTTGCAAATTTCAACTCCAGGTGGCACAAAACCAATCCCAAAAGTCCCCACTAATCAAAATCGCATCTTTGGTTGAAAGAAAAGTAAATAATAAGATAAATTTGATTTAAACTAAACTTAAAAACCTAACCTCCCCAAGCAAAACCAGATCAAATCTACCAAAATACTTTAACCCCAATGCAAACCAAGACCGTAATATTAGGCA
The DNA here is from genome assembly GCA_027924645.1 of Cunninghamia lanceolata. NCBI lineage: Eukaryota > Viridiplantae > Streptophyta > Pinopsida > Cupressales > Cupressaceae > Cunninghamia > Cunninghamia lanceolata. The sequence continues at coordinate 1,646,491 of BSBN01001609.1, forward strand.
ACAAAAACATAAATTCTCATCAATGCCATTAACAATAATCAAAATCCTACCAAGAAAATTTGCAAACTTTTACTCCAATAGAAACAAAACCAACCCCAAAGAAAACCATGTCAAATATCTGTAGATAAACTTATCTAAAACCCTAGATACCTACCCCAAATTTAAAAAGGGCTGCACCATTTGGATCCAAACAATGACCCAGACCAAGATTTTTAGAAATGGCCAATAGATATGGCTATTATCATTACTTGCCAGCAAAACCACTCAACAACAAAACCATATTCCACAAACCAAACTATTACCTCAACTGCTGCAAACAAAATCCAGACTAAGGCACTGTAAATTTTATCCCCAAACGACATAAAACCACACACCAAAAAAATCTATTGCTCATAATTTCTCTCAGACAAAATCTGTGTAAAAGAACATCACATTCCACTAACCTAACCTAGAACCCTACCCGCTGCAAGCTACAACCTGATTATTGCAATAGCATCGCCCAAAGAATGCATCAGCATTAATACCACCGATCAATAACATTAGCAACAAGAAAATACCTAAAGCTCAAAACCTGTTGAGCAAGCTTCCCATGTTTAAGTAGACAAAATCCTAAGTCTAGCACACTTGGTCAAGTGGTAAGGAAAATCAATTACTGTGGTAAAGGCTAGGGTTCAGATCCCACTAGGAAAGCTCAACATGTTAAAGTAACCATATAGTTTTGAGACTCTAAATGTTGGGAAAACGCGCCAAACCCCAGACAAGTGAGATATAGCAAGTTCAACTGCCTCAACTAGGGAGACTTAACATTCAATAACTAAACATCCAAAAACATAAGAGAAAATATCTTGAAGGTGCCAAACTGCCCCTCCTCATTTGACATCTAAAGTTCTGTTTCACAGCACCTACAACAAGAAAACAGAATTTGCAAGATGGGCCACTAACTTTCAGAGATTTTGGTCAATTTTTTTAGTGATTTTAATTGTGTTTTAATCAAATTAGTTTGCCAAGTTTTGCAAGTTTATTTACTTGAATACAAGTCTGAGTCTCAATATTTAAACTATAAACATATTCCCTTGAGGTAAGGAGGGCATGTCACAATAAAACTAGCGCCAGTTAATCTTCGGATATTTTACAGGGCATCAGCCAACAGAGCCATACTTGAACCCAGGTGGGCTGAGAGCTCTAAAATTATTTACAAGGCAACCTTCCTAGAGGATCAAGAAAAACTTCAATGATCTAAATATAATGAAAATATATTATAAAATTGCGATGGTATGATCTCATGTCATAAAAGCAAATAGGCTTCCAAAGCAAAACCCCTGGTTCAAATCCCTGGGAGATAAGATAAAGTGTTGAAATCATGTGAATTACTGCAGCCAACAAACCAGGTGCAGCATGATAAAATGCCAAATTTTGGTAAAATACTGCATCCAACACACTGGGCGCAGCATGATAAGATGACAAAGTTAGATAAAATGCTGCATCCAACACGCTGGGTGCAGCATGATAAGATGTCAAAAGTTAGATAAAATGTTGCATCGTAGGATGTTAAAACTGCGGAAAATGCTATATCCGCACAACGGCTGTGACATGATTAAGTGTTAAAATCAGGCAAAATGCTGCATCCGAAGCATGGATCACGCCAAATGCAAAACGGTTGAAATTGATGCAAGAGATATCCCTCCATAGTGGCAAGTACACCGAATGTTACTTCAAAAAAGGGAAACTTACCCAGTAAAACTAAAATTTAAAATAAAAAACCCTGCATGAAGATTAAGAATTTACCAAACCAAATCGAAAATTTTAAAATAGAAAATAAAGAATTTTTTTTTTAAATCCAAAAAACGAGAAGCTTACCACATGTTGTCTACCCCAAAACTAAATTGGAAAAAGGGGAAGGGGTTAATTTTCAATTCACCAGACCAAAATTATAGAACAGAGCAAAGAAAGGACTAACTAAGCCCAAAAATAAAAGGAAAGAGAAACTACAAAAACATAAAATAAACCCTTCCCAGCACAAGCTAGTGCAGTGTAGCCATAAATTACCGTAATTCAGACACCTGGCCTGAGATGCTATGTTCAAATCCCTTCGGAGAAGAAGATAAGGCGGGTGATTGTGGCCTCCCCAAATTTAATCAATACAAAAAATAACCCCTTCCCTGCCATCAACAGTGCCAAGCCCTCCGAGACCAAGGCTACCCATACTAAGTAGAGGCATAAAACAAAAAGAAAGGAAAAGAAAACCTCACCTTGCCATTAGCACAGCCAAACCCTCCAATCTCGCCACGTTCCTCGTCATACTGCCTGGCGTCGTTCTCAGCATCCTCGAGGGGAAGCTGCACCTGTGCCAGCATCAGATAGTTGGGCTCATTGTCGGAAGTGTGAGTCCCCAGTATCATTTTCTGAACGGAATAATCTTTTCCGGGCGGCTCGTCCCTCTCAGGGAGCCACTGCACCGTAAGCGACGGCCACTCCAGGGCGTGGGTGATCACCAGATCGTACAAGAACGGCGTGTTTTTCTTCCATATTTTGTACTCCTCATTCACCAGGCGTTCTTCCATTTCACCGCGAAATTCATCTTCGTCTTTCGCCATTGTTGAAAGGAAAGAGGAACACACACAGCGTTTTCGTTCTACCCGCCAAATGAAGATGAGGGAGGTTTATGGTTTTTGATTTTATGCCTGAGCTGTATTTGTATTTAGCTTTAGCCTTGTTTTTTAAATATTTTCCGTCAGGTTCTTTGCTAAATTGACGCGTCATAAACTTATGCTTGAATTTGAAGCGTCAAAGTTTTTGAGGGTAAAATATTAAAAAAAAATGTGGAAACCAGCTTGCTCAAAAGGGCGGGAAAAGGATTATGGTCCAACCCCTAATACATAACATGTCAAAAGTAAAATTTTGAGGTATTAAGTGTTGTGTAGTGGTAAGTTGTCAAGGTAGTGGGTTTAAGTTTTTGATGCAGATGAAGTTCTTCAATTGGGGTCTAAAAATTTTGATCAATACAAAAAATTATAAATTCACATTTATAGGTGTTAATGAAAGGGATATGGATAAAATCTTTTAGTTGTGACCTTGAAACTTTGATTGATACAAAAAAAAGGTATTGGGTTTAAGTTTTTGATGCAAATGAGGTTCCTCAATTGGGGTCTAAAAACTTTGATCAATACAAAAACTTATAAATTCACACTTATAGGTGTTAATGAAAGGGATGAATGAATGAATGAATGAATGATTTTAATAACGTCCACGAGGCCACAACAGCCTAAGGGACCCAGAACCGCATAGCACGAACCAAAAAACAAGGCAGCAAAAACACTAAACAGTTTGAAGTCCCTTGTCGAGATCAGATCTCCACAGTGAATTTTGATCAATAAGTTTGTAGTTTTGTCCAAACTCGCCTCTTCAAACAAGGTGCTTAAACTGTTGATTTTCAAAATGCCTTCATAGCTAGCACGAATGTTGCTATATGCTGAGCACTCCATGATGAAATGTCACTCCGTCTCCACCACACCTTTGTTGCAAAAAAGGCATATTCTATTTTCCCACTCCCCTTTGGGAATCAACCACCTGCCCATTTCACGTCTAAGATGATGTGAGCTAGTCCTTATTTGAGCAATCAACATTTTTGCTTTCCACTTAATATCTGCCCCTATGTAGGCTTTTCGACATGATCCCACCTAGAGTTGAACTCTTTGATATAGTAAGTTTTTTTCCATCCCTTTTGTTTAGTCCACATGTTCTGCCTAGATTTTTCTCTAACATATTTTTTTATTTCCCTGTTAGCATGCAGGCACTCCTACATATTAATGTCCCATTTCTTTAACCACTTGTCATTTTGCTTCCTCCATGTCTTCTTTCTTCTATTTAGCTCTTCATCCATAATTAACTTAGGCCAACGATGGCTTTCCATATTTTGAGTCTTCATTAGGTAACTTACCAAACAAACCATCACTGACGCCTCCAAAGGGAACATACTTGTTTCTGCCAATAAAATCTCATATGGGATAGCTGTCTTAATTTTAAGACTGCTAATGATGAGATGCTTCTGGATCCTCTCAATTTGCTTCCATTTCTGATTAGACATACTGTTGCCCCAAATTTCGCAACCATAGAGGATCACAGGGGTAAAAAGCAAACCAAAAAGAGTTCTCTTGGTTTTCCAATCCCATAATTCTGCATTTCTACATCTATTCTGGAGGGAATAAAGTGCTTTCCAGCCCCCCTGAATTCTTTTTGCTCTGCATGTTTCCCAGTTGAGCTTGTTGTGGATAGGGATAAAATCCTTTGGTTGTGACCTTGAAATTTCGATTAATACAAAAAAAAACATAACTTGGCATTTATAGGCACTCATGAGAGGTTAATCAATATCAATATTTAAAACCTATTCTATAATGTTGCAAACACTCTACAAATCTTCAAAATACAAAGTTTTTTTTAATAATGTTACAAACACTATATGAATCTTGAAAATACAATGTTATATAGGTCTCTCCACATTTGTATTGTTGATAGAAATGGAATTAGATTGAAATTTTCTATATTTTCCAATATCATAAAGCTAGTGAAATTGACAAGTCCACATGTTTGACATCTAACCTTATCACAACCCTTTCTAATCACATTTGTTTTCAATATTTTCACAATAGAAAAATATTGTGTTTTGGTTAACTATTGTAATGGTGAAAATTGCATACCTTGCACTTTTCTCCTTTGTTTTAGACTCGCTTTGACTAGGTTATCCTTTATACGATAACTAGGGTACAAGTGGTGTGTTTTTGCATTAAGAGTTTGTATATTCCCTAAACGTAACCTAATTTTGCCTCCGTACATCCCTGAGAACCGATTATGATCCTAAATTTACCCATTCACCTACCTAGATCAATTCCACTGTACAAAATCAACCCCCACCTTTTTTAATTCAAAATTCAAATTGGGCTCATGTCATCCCCCTCCAACTAGTTATTATGTGCCAACTTGAAGCACAAAATATTTCAAATTGTATTCTACGACGTTGTATAAAAGGACAAACCCTAATTCATTTTAACCGAACCCCTAGAGATCAAGGATCCACCTAGCTCTCATTCACTACTTGTTGCATCATTCAAGGAGCACATTTGAGCATTCATTGTTACATCACCATCGACATGCTTAGCAATAGATAGGCATATTGCATGTTTGCTTTTCTTCGATCTTTGTTCCAAATTAATTAAATCAGTTTGCTTAGGGGTTTAACCAAGGGATATTCACCCTGCATAGTAAACTCCTAAATGGTATCTATAGGCACCACTTTTCCTGTAAATTCAAATATATGAAGGCAAAGTGAACCAATTCTTAAATCACAAAAGTGGCTAGATTTATTTTGCACCACATTTTTGACTTGGATCTATTTCATGCTACAATTTCATCCCATGTTAAAGTAGACTATAGTTTGTTATCTATCTAAGTGTTGTAGAACCAAATATGATATCAAAAATATCATTTTGGATCACAAAATAGTTTGCAGTCGAACATTATCAAGTCACATATAGAGCTAAGTAGCCCTAATCCATCTTCATCATTTCAAAAAGTTTGCTTATTTATTTGCAATTTAATTTCTCAACTCATAAAATCTAAGGTTAAATTGATTATTGCCTGGTTTATTTATTTTCCCTAAGATATTTGAAAAGGTTTATTATTCTTTTTCGTTTTGGTGAACACAACATATCCTACAACCCCTTAGGATTTTGGCCTTTGGGTTTGTTTCTGATTTCTAATTCATTTTACAAATCCAATACTAGTTTTCTAATATCCATATCAATACTTCTCCCTTGTGTTATCTTTTTCTATCCTTTAGGCTTTGTGTATTGTGTTTATGCCAGAGTATCATCGATATCAACCTTTCTTTTTTAGAAGTGCTTGCCTCAATCCTAACATGGTCGAGCTCATTCAACTAATTAGAATATCCATGTTCATTCTATAGATGATGTTCACCATGAGGAGAATGAATTTGATCACGACGCACATGTGGACAAGCAAGAGTTTTCTACCATTGCACAAATGATTTTTCAAAAGCTTGTTAATACTACATCTCCTACATGGTTGATTATCTACATAATTTGTTGCTTGGTACACCATTTGGTTATGAGATTTTTTTAAGCTTTGGTGTTAACTTTAGCTCTTCTAGTTCTTTACACAGTACATCTTTCCCTCCTCCTACCCAGCATTCTCCGACTATCAGTACTGTACTCCCACCTTTGAGGTTTCTTGTATACCTTTTAGCATGACATCTACCCCCATGTCCCTTCCTCTTATATTCCTACTAGTGTTCCATCTCTCTCCATTTGTCTCGTCTCTTTTTCTTATCTTGCTATTTTTCCACCCACTTCATATCTCACTAGTTTTAGCTATGTCACTAGTGGTGTTCCTATAACTTGATATTACAGTGTTGCACATTCATCTTTGCCTTATAGTGGTGCTTCCCCTCCTTCTTAGGCTATCTCTTTTCCTTTTATTCACCATCTATTATTACCCATGCTTCTTCCACCGCCAATATCCCCACCTCTACCCTCAATACACCATTACAAAAGCTAGATAGAGTTAAGTGTAAAGTTAATGTTATACCTAGTTAACAAATTGCACTTGAGTATACTCCACTACATCTTGCTCCTCTTTCACTTGATATATCAGCATATGCATTACCAATTGGCTTTGTGGCACTTAGTTTTGAGTTGTATTATGGAAAATATGACCTCAATACACCTTTAGAGGATTTTTAGGCTTCATGTATAGATAAATTGTGTATGGTGATAATTTGTTGGCTAAGTTATTTCCATGCACTTTGAAAGATGATGGTATTCAATGGTTTTCTTTTTGCATCCCAAGTCTATTCATTCATATGATCAACTAGCCACAACTTTTTTTAATCATTTTCACATGAATTTGAGAATTAGAACCATAGTTTTAAAATTGTTTGAGATTTCGCAGGGATCAAATAAGAAGATTGATGATTATGTGAATAGATTTTGATCATTAAGTGCCAAGATGAGACATCACCTCCCTAAGGATGAGTTATGTAATATATTTGTTAAGGGATTGTTTTCACCTATTAGATACAGTGTGTACCTGAACAATTGTTCATCTTTTATGGATTATGTGCTCATGTGACAAATTTGGAACTAAAAATGTTGGCTTCTAATGTTTTGAAATATAGTTCTTCTCTTGTTCCTTCTATGTCTTCTTGTGTTTCAAAGTTTCAGGGGTACAATATTTTTCAAAAGGGTAGTGATAAAAAAGAGAACATAGTGCTCAGCGTAATGCATCCAATGTTATTACATTCAAGCCTAGATGTTTCAAAAAGTTTACCATGTTAAATGATCCCTTAGAGAAATTGATTCAAAGTTTCACTGGTGCTAATATGATTACTCTTCCTCCCATTTTTCCATTGGATACCTCTATGGTTGTACCTAAGGGATATTGTGAGCATGTTTTTTTATCAAGTATCATATGGTTAATGGGCACATTACATGATTTTGTATTAGTCTCAAACATAAGATGCAATATTTGATTAATAATAACATGATACATGTAGAGGGACTTAATGACGGGGACAATCATTTAGTGGCTCCCCCAATTAAAATTTGAATATTTACATTGATCCTTTTCCCTCCCATGACAAAGCTAATAATATACACTTGCATATGGATTTTCATGAGATTCATGCACATGTGAGTCACAATGAGGTACATGAGCATGGAGATGGTGTGTATGAGATTGATTACAAAGTTCATTGTAGCAATGATGCACAACATGATTCTTTTATGGGCATGGTCCACACTATAAGTGATTGTTCTTCTTCTTCATCTTCTTTGACATTGATTACATCTTTTGGTGATGGGATTCCATAAAATAATTATTATGGGCCATTAAATGTTAGAGATTATGTGGATGGTCCTCTGTAATGTTACTTTTATAGATCCTGGTTAATAGTCAATTTAATGTTTGAAAAAAAAAAAAATCTCGTTTAATCATCATATTCAACAACAAACATATGCACATCTAGGAGTCTCATTAAAAATGATAAATGGAATATTGATTGAAACTATGGAATGCATTATCTTACCTTTGGACATAGGTTAAAAAGAAGAACAGATTTTCTCGCATCATTCCTTCTTTGAAGAGATTTTCTATTTTAATTGGTAGACTATGGATAAAGCAATGTAGAACAATAACTTCACTATTTCATTAGCATATCAAATATGTTGACGAGGGTAAAGTGCTCAAAGTTGATAGAGATCCATACAAGCCTTTATGTGAATTAAGGCATTTTAATTTCAATGCTTTTATGAAGACACCTCCATATGAACATAAATATTGTGTGCATGATTTGTATAATTTTCATAAGTTAGAACAATGGAGGGAAATGAGGAAAAGAACTAGCAATTTATAAGACCGACAGAGCCTATAGTGGTGAAATCACATGTTGCTTACGCACCTTCTTATTTCAACGCACTTAATAAAGATAAACAGTCTTAGGAACTTTAGGCTACAAAACCTATAGTTAATGTGCATAAGGGATTGGATATATGTCAACCTTCAAAAGATCCTTGCGAGTATCCCACTACTCACGTGCCAGAAAAAAATGAAAAGAACGAAGGCATTGTAAATAATAAGGCAAAGCATGTTTCTTTTTCTAGATATATTTACAAGGTAAACAAGAATAAAATTTCCATATGCAACCACCTACAAAGAAGCAAGAACTATAAAAATTTTCCCACATCATTGGTTGTGACTTTGGGCCTTATTGCTATACCATTATAATTATGTTTTTCTTCCATGTGGGGTTTGGGAAAATGCAAAGTATGGACTGACCAAAACCACTCTCATCCTCTTGACTAAAAATAAATTATTGTTCACTTTATATTTTTCATTTGATCAACCTTATTTATTAAGCTACATTTGTTGTGCTCCTCCCTTGTATATATTTTTATTGTCTCGTGTTTGTCTTTTGATTTGGCCTTTTGTTTAAGTCTTGTTTGTTATGCTTCTTCTTCTCTCACTCTCATTTGGGTAAAAGCATAACAGTGTATCTCACTTTTTAGCCTTATTAGGCCACAAAAATAATATTTTTCATCATTAAGTATATTCAATCAATTTTACCAAACAAACTATCAAGAATTTAAAGATGATGTAAACTAGCGATTTGTGTCATTTTCTTTGTAGATTTAATTTATAATTTATTGGAATTTAAAAAAAAACTCTTTTCTAATAAAGTAGAAAAAATAATTATCAAAAAGAGGGAACAAGTCCAACTAAACTAGTAATGCATGCATGCAAAAACCATCCTTTCCAACTAGCAACAGACATAGAAAAATAGTTTTGCACCCCCAACTACTACAATGGATGGAAATAACGAGAGGATCCATATTAAGATAGTTTTGTAACTTTTCTATCTTCCCTGACAATGATCTTTAGAGGATCAAGGTTTTTTTCTTTAGAAAAACCATTGCCCACATGGGCAATAAGGAATAAAAACACGCATGAAGGCTAAGGTTGGCCAACCAATTGATAACCTTGTTACCTGCCTACATAATATGCTTTATTCAAATAACTTTAAAAATCTTGATTAGCCTTTTGGCTTCCTTTATATAGCTGCAAATCTGCCAGTGATAGATTTTCCATTTTGTAAACCATATATAATTAGGTTAGAGTACCCTTCAATGATAAGTTTCTGGATTCCAAGCTGCACACCCATTATGAGACCCAACGTAAGACCTTCCACTTCAACAACATTATTCATATTAAGACTATTGAAACGAGTACTCAATAATTATGAAGCCATCTAGATTCCTAGTAATAGCTCTTGTCTCAAAAAGTTTGGGATTATTCTTGGAAGCGCCATTGAAATTCATTTTGAACCACTCGATCGACAAAGGACACTAGTGTTCTTTTTCTTTCTCAATCTATATTTTAGGACGAGACAGGTCAAAATATTTACCAAATTTTGGCTAATTACTTAAGATATAAATCTTTGAAGGGTTATCTTCTTCAAACTTGGAGAGATTAAGTGTAGCAATGTTTTGGGAACAGGCCTCCCTAATCTCCTTCTATATCTAATCTTGAGACCTTTCCTCACCATTAAAAATTTCATTATTTCATTCCAACCACACTTTCTAGAAAAATAAATTAGGAGTCATATTCCATATGTCTCGAATGATATTCAAAGTCACAAGGCATCTCCAAGCCTCCAAATTATCTTTGAAAGAAAATTGAAAAACCCACTTAAGATTAAATATATCAAGAAAATTGTTGCAAATACCTTTCGCAAAAGCATAAGAGAGAGTAAGGTGAGAACCATCTTCCTCTTGACATAAACATAGAGACCATTAACTAGGACCAAAAAAACCCAATGTCGAAGCTAGTCCCAAACGAGCATCCTAGATTGACAAGCAAGCCAGAGGAAAAACTTTGCTTTGGGCCAAGCCTTGGACTACAAATGCTTACCATTGATCTAAGGTTTAGGAATACCACCCGACCTTCATGTGATCTTAAGGTTTAGGATAACAAAGACAATTAGAGTGCATTTTAAGATATTGACAGTGAAATACTTTGTGAGAACAAGGACACGAGGATGTACCATCAAAGAGAGGTTCAACTATATATCTTTGTCAACCAATGTCAAGTACCTACATGAAAATTAATACTTTACAAAGAATTAGGTTATCCTATAAATAGAAATTTAGGTTTTTCTAAGAGACATTTGCACACACATAGTTGGGAGAATTTAAGCTCTAGAGAAACAATGATTGTTTTGTGTGGAAGCAATCGACAAAGAGAGCATAGGGTGATGATCACGACCATGGTTGTTATGTAGGGTAGCATAAGATGACATGTGCACAAAATTTGAAAAGCCCTTTTTGCCAAAAACCTTTTTGTTCATGACAAGGTGGAATACAAAGAGGGTATTGATTGAGAAGGTCAACACTTTGGAGAATGTTGTATATTCATTAACAAAGCCAAAAAGCATAGTGAAGTTCCTTTGGTGCAAGACAGTTATGGGGACGTCTCCCCTTAGTAGCTAGTTAATTTTCTCTATGTTTGGACCCTTATGCAATGTGTACAAGGGGTGGAATATTAGGAAAGGTGTTGTACACTATCACACCCCAAATTTTCATTATGTTTTACTTTTTACTTGTGTGTAATTAGTAGATAATTTTGCATGGATTATTAATTTGACGTTATGTGGAAATGTCAGGATAAATCAATGATATCATGAGTTATGTTTATATGTTTAGAATTTAGACATGTGATTATATGTTGTCATGATTATTTTTTCATAAAGGTATATAGATTGAAGTTAATGATACACTAATCCCAGTTTGGTGATTGTAAGTTGTAATCAGGGAATAGGTTTCCGCCCTCCGAGAAAGAGAGGGAGAGCATCATTGGAGAGAAGTGAATAGACGTATGGATAAGAATAGGTTTTTCCATCTAAGTCTCGTCCTTGTATCATTTACTAAACCCTCGTCAAGTTTGCTAAGTTGTGTTCAACCAGTTGGTCAAAGTTTGGTTTCGACTCGACAATCGTCGATTTGTCATCAAGATTCTTTAGAGTAGGTTTTGTCAAAAAAAATGAGTCGGGATAATATGACCATCGACAAGATATGGTTGATAGTCATTATTTTCCTTATGTGATATGAATATAGTTTATATTATTATAACAAATTAATTATCCGTGGTTAAACTATTTCATTATTGGTGATTTTCTGATAAGTTTTCCATTTTGAAAACATATCTATGTTGGCGTTTACGCAAGATAGAGAGGAGGAGAATACCTCAAGCCCATTCTCGTACCTTATCAAGTGTTAGGACAAAGTAAGTATACATTGTATATACCTACACTATGATGCTTTATATCTATTTAAATATTATCTATAAGTTTAAACTTGTAGTATGTTGTCGAAGAGCTTCATTTAGTATCGTGGGATAGTGGCAATTATTGTAAACCACTTCATGTTTATACGTGAGCACTCAACCCCTATCTCCATGACAATTATGGAGTTAAGGAGGAGTACAAGAGTGGTCATTAAAGAACAGCTACTCCAGTACGTTTGCATGCTAACGAAGCACGATAATAGGCAAGGATCCTGCCAAGGGCTGAGCGGGAAGGTTGAGGGGTTAAGTCTTAATAAGACTATATCATTAGGAGGTAATCATATTGAAGGCAGGGGAGTGATATCCATGAAGGGATAACAGGCCTATGTGAGTACAATGATAAGTGATAGTGCACAGTAAAATAGAGAGAGAGAGAGAGAGAGAGAGAGAGAGAGAGAGAGAGAGATGTCTTTTACATAGTACCATGAATCTGTAGAGTTTAGCAGTCCCAATGTTGTCATTCAACAAAAACAACTATATAGGATAATTCTCTCATACTATCATTTTGTCATCAAACTTATAGGATCTTTAGGTTACTAACTCAGTAGATGGAGGACACCAATTTGTGGAGAAATGAGTTTGAATAACTCTATTTGCATAGAGGATATAGGGATAGGAGAAAAACATCTTATACCAAGTTTACACCTAAACAAACAGTGTTTATTGTAGCTAACAAACACCCTAGGTGAGCAGAAAGTTCGTATATTCATACAGAGATAAATTAATACTTTTCTCATCTTTGAATGCATGCTATTATAGCTTTATCTCATTAAGGTTGCAATGTATAACTAGGAGAAGTTATGTATGCATTTGCATAGACCGAACCTTACCAGAACTCTGAATTTAACCTAGGAATGGTTAAGATTAGGAATGTATAGGTTTTATTGCTTTTCGATCAAATAATTTTGTGTTGATTTATCCTATTGTAGAATATATAGAGAAGTTATGAATATCTTTTGAAACATCTAGAATAGTGATATGTCATCACATAAGCAACCTACAACAATGACATGTATCATCATGATATTTGAAAGATATTCTATGCGAGTTCAAAATCTATTCTATGTAGAAAGTTCAAGATATAAATAGGTTTACGTATCACAGTGAGATAATGGTACAAGTTGTATGCCTTGAGATCAAAGATTTTAGAATTGATATTCATTTATATTAGAATATAAAAAAAATGATATTTTTATCATTAAGAACAACTTTGTATAGTGATACAATATCACTTACTCATTCAACAACAATGATAAGCATTATCAGGATAAAACATAGGATGTTAAACATTAGTTCTTAATCTCTTCATTATAGAAATTCAGTTGACTTGAGAAGACCAAGAGGTCAAAAGCATTATATTGTTATCGTAGACTCAAAACCTATCTAGATTATAAGATTAAAGAGCATTGATGATAATGATAGTATACATCAAGGTATTATAAATGAAGATAGAAACTTGTGTTTTTATGAGAAAATATGAATTCGTTTAGTGCCTAAGTTGTCTAGAAAAGATTATAGGGTATTATATTTTGTTATGTCATAAAATGTCCCCCAAGGACTTTTACCTCCTAACTTTAGCTCCTGGGTCCCTTGTTTTGCATCTTGCATGTTAAATTTTACTCCCGAGACAAAATGGCCTGAAAACCATGTCAAATGGGGCTTAAGGGACATTGTTGAGTTTGGCCCTGCCTTAAAATAGGAACCAAGGGCTTGGGTGGTCACGCCCTAGTCCTGCCTTAGGTAGGTCCCAAATTTGAATGTTAGTTATGTGACTGTTAAAAGGTTCTGTTGCTGACATCTTGAGTTTTAATTACAAAATTTGTAGCGGGAATGCATATATAAGCATGCTTATGGTTTCATTTGTAAACTAGAAGATGATTATGAACTTTTGGTGAACTTATGATTTTAGAGCATTCAAAGAATTCATTGTTGCAGAGTAGAATATTGTTGTTGTGTTTGTTATGCAGATTTGGCTTCATCTTCTCATGTGTTGAAAGACCTTCATCTATATGTGAGTTACACCTCCGAGGTGATATCTATTTGTGTTGAATAAATCATTTATCAAATTGGTTTTGCCTCTATCCCGCAGGGATACACACTCTTTATCAAACAATGATGTTGGAAGGCTTGAATGCCACTCTAGGGCTTGACTAAGGCAAGCTCTTAAACACCACAACCCCCAACCCCATTCCTTGTGATTATAGGTGACAGGTGTCGTATCTTGCGGAGTGGAGTTGCAGAAGGTTGTGATAGAGTGTGTATATTCCAAACATGAGAAGAAAAACATTGCAAAGGGCTTGGGCGCCCACCCTGAAGCCCTCTGGATTTGTAGACCTAAAAACCTCCTAGACAATGGTGAACAGTAGCAGACAACTTCTGGAAATCCCTGAAGAAATTCCTACCTTGGGCTTGGGCGCCTTCTCTTTATCCCTCAACTTTTCCCCATCCCTAATCTCAAAATCTAGTATGTATCTACTCTGAATATAACATCTCTCTATCCAAGCATTTGTCGGGATTCGTCTGTTTACTTACAATTTTGCATAATTAGGGTTTTAAGTGTAATTGGGCATTAAATTAATACATTAATCAGTAAATTCCAAATCTCCCTATCATTACAAGTGACAACCATCCTGTAGGTGAATCCTCTAGCAAAAGTTGTGATTCAAGACGGTTAAATGTCCTTGAATGTGTGTAGTGAAAGGAGGATCTAGGCATATCATTAAATCAACCCTATTCACACATTTCCTACATAACATATTCATGTTTTATTATTCTTATATTTGGATAACAAGAGTTTTGATTTTATATATATAGGGTTAGAGAAGTTAAAAACCCTAGATTCAACCCAAAAGGGTTTGGAAAGCATAAAATTGTAAGTCAGTTATGACTTTGTTATAGTCTATTGTAAGTTATGGTCAATGGTAAATTGTCGAGAAAACCATAGTTCTAGACAATGTAGATTAGAGTAAAGTCTAAGTTGTACTTTGCTTAAATTAAGTGATTTCTTCATAGAGTTGACAAATTGACATATAGCACAAGAGAGCTTAATTTTTGAGTCTTTGAGTGGAATGACAGGAAGCCATAGACCCTAATATTTGCAAGAATGCAACTAGGGACTCTTTGAAAAGTCAAAATCATCTAAACTACATATTGTGTATATATCCTAGATTATGGATTAAATTATAAGTCAGATTGACCAGAATTTGAGTTTAGTCAAGACAATTCACGTCTAGAGTTACTAATCAAATAAATCAAAACTATAGGATGAGGTAGTTTCCAAGTCAAGTTACAGGTGTGTGGACACACGACTACATTTATTGCAAATGTCTATATATATAGAAACTTTGGCCAAAGTGATACATTTGTCTCTGCATGGATTAGTTGGTTCACCGTGTCTAGATGGCATGACCTGTCAAAATGATCATACTTTGCTAAAAGATTGTCTGTCTAGAGTCGTATGGTCGATTCAGTTGCGTAAGACACAACACTACAACTCAGATGGCAACTTGTTGGTTCCTTATGTATATACTCTTCATGAAGCGTAGGGCCACTTCTAGGAAGGAAGGTGTGTGGGAGATAGCTGGTCTATGATTGGAGGAGCACTCACATGATGCTCTCCCTCTGTAGCAGAAGAGTTACCGAGACTTGTGAGACATATATCAATATTCTAGATGCAACATACTTCAAGATTGACTTATGATGTAAAATTATTCTTTTTTCCAAGTGCAACATATTTGTAAATGTAAAGTGAAATGTTTTCACTACAAGTTATCTTTGAATATATTGTAATTCAAGGCTGGAAAGATATTCAGAAAATATATGCATGTAATTTTATGTGATTATGCAAATGTTTTTTTAAAAAATCTCTCATGTTTATCATGTTCTTTTACTTTCTTAGTAATTTGTGTTTGTAATTCCTAGTAATATGAGATGACATGTTACATACACCTTGCATAAAATGTTAAATATTTTACAAAAGTTTTGTTTCATCTTGTAGTGTTACGCTACACTTTTGAACTGTAATATTTTCCCAGGCATTTGTTGTATGGACATTTAGAAAATATATATAATGTATGTAGGTGGGTCACATGAAGACATGACATCTTCAGTACAAAATTTATTAAGGTTCATTTCAAGATCCAGTGTCAATCTTGGGTGCTGACCATGGGAAATCCCACTTGGGTGCATTAATTAGGAAATGTAGTAAGTAAATTATTTGGTTGAACCTTTATCTATTTATAGAGTGCTTGTGATGGGATGAAATAATAATGTTGCTTTTAGATGGGTGAATGCAACCAGAATTACTCTGGGAGTGAGTTGAAGATCTCTTTGATAGCACAAAAAATTATACATTCTATTGTAAGTTTTTGTTGTGAAGACAAGAAGAGTGGTGCTTATTTGTTTGGGGATTTTTCCCTTTAAGGATTTCCCACATTAAATCTAGTGTTGTGTGTATTTTCTCCATTGAAATGCTTTGATTTTTTGTTTCTATGCAAGTATTCTCTGGTTAGATTGATCTCTTTTCCTACACTAGATCCTAAACATGTTTGTCATCGAAAAGTTGCTTGATGTCTCTTCAGGCTTGCAACTTCGTGACTACTCATCCCAAGGTAGGATAAATTTGGGATATCTCAATTATCATTAATATTCATCTACATGGTTTCTATATGAGGACTTGATTGATTGGATGATTCACTAATTCCAAACTCTATGATAATGAGGATACTTGAATACATGAGATGCAAACACATGTCTCAAATCTATATCCTAACACTTGGATCTCCTTTAAGGAACATTACATTGACACGAGTCAATAATCAAATAGATTCCAACTAGAGTGTAGATCAAATAAGGTCATCACTTACTATGAAAACTTACTATGGGGAAAATGTATCGTAGAGATCACATGTAGGGTTATCTTTTACATTAGTTAGAAAAAATGGCATTCAATGTGAGGTGTCACGTTTAGAAAATTGTGTTGATTCCTTGGGATCTATAATAGGTTACAAGTGTAGCTTGTTGTGTATAAATATGTATCATTTCTTTGTATTATAGCATCTTAACTCAAATAGAAGTAGCTCAATCAATCAATAAAGATAGAAAGTCTTAAGAGTGGAGAATTTGTTCTTTCAATCTTGTGTCCATTGTAATTATGAAAGATAATTCAGATATTCCATCCAATCTTCACATGCTTCCATAATTACAAATGTTTATTTGAATTGATCCTCGATTTGATGGCTTTTTGTTGGGTTCTTAGAGCCTGATCTACCCAAGTGAGTAGGAAGAGAAGAAAAGGAAAAAAGAGACAATTCATATATTCAAGAGCCAAAGGAACGAGTAGAAAAAAAGTTTGAAGAGGTAAAGACAGAGGAAGAAAAGGTAGAGTGGGTAAAGAAAGAGGAAGAAAAGGTTGAAGAGGTTGGAGTAGTACCAAAAGAAACAAAGGGTGTAGTGTATAGACATCTACATCACCACGAGGGGAAACAAACATGGAAGCATCGAACATGACACATTAAAGTAGCAACAACCATGGAATTACAATGAATCGAAGAAGTAATTCATATGCCTATAGATGAAATAAAAGGAACAAAAACTATCTAGACACAAGGAATTAGAGGATCAATAACCATGGACAGACATGGAGTCAAAGGATAAACAACTACAAAGAAAAAGAGGGTCAACAATTGAATTGGAGGAGCAAAAGAGGGTCACCATGACATGACTTGGATTATAATAGTGCAACCAAATATAAAACATCATGGAACAAAGTGCAGTTAAGAACTATCACCCATGAAGATTATATTCAAATGGTTGAATTATAGAATATGGCGTCACGTGTGCAATGATTTGTTATTTTACTTTTTCTCATGATTTAGGGATGAAGCATATCAAGTCTACAGATTGTATGTTATATAAACCTAGGCATATAATATTACACAGGGGTAATAAGATGTTGAAATGTGGCATATATCCTTGTTGATTTATTATTTGTTGTCAAATGGGTCATTGAATTAGTCTTCCCATGCTAAGATTAGTAGTTCATCCCTCCATCGATATTATTGAGAGGTCCACATATATCAGGTGAATATCATTGTAAAGGATGCCAAGTTTATGGAGAGTGTTCCATTTGGTTGGGATCTCAAGTTGAAGAAATTGCATGGTGTGGCTTCTTCTCCAAAGATTTTTTATGGTGTTACCCAACCTACAAGGCAATTAGTCTATTTATGGATATACTAGATATTATTGTATCTTAGCTTGCAACCAAGGACACACAAGGAATCATAGGTGTGACCACTATGGTCATACATGAACTACTGAGAGTAACAACTATGGATATACATGAAATTAGAAAAACTAGGGCATCACTATAGATATACATCGAAGTAAAGGAGGAACAACTATCTAGACATGGATGACATTAGAATGCATAAGAAAATGTAGATAAAAGCTTGGAGTAATGTTAATCAAGAACTAAAACCTACCAAGATCACATCTAAATATTTGGATGAAAGAGTGTGACATCATACATGCAATGATTTGAGCAATTCTTATTATTTCATTTACTCCCATGTTTTGAGGATGAAACATATCAAGTATAGGGATCTTATCTTATGTACCCAGGAACATAATATAATGTAAATGAGCTAATAGAGATGCTAACATGTAGCATAAATCCCATTAGTTTTCCATGTTGGGTCAAACAAATAACCTGTGGAATTAATTATATTTTGAAAGGAGTCATCTTAAGTTGAGATTAGTGCTTTCCTTCTCCAATATTATTAGTGAGAGGTATATTTATAAGAGGTGAATATCATTATGAAGGATGTCAGATATATGGAGAACATTCTATTTAGTTGGTATCTCAAGTTGGAGATATTAGGTAGAGTGGATTTTCCCTAAGGAGTATTATATTTGTTGACAACAAGAGTAAACTACTTCAATGACAACTTAAGAAAATAGTGAACAAATATAATTTACTGACTAAAGTAACTTGTAATTAACCATTAAATTAATAAGGAGCAACATATATCAACAATAAAACTAACAATCTCGTAAAATCAAACACATAACACTAGATGTACATGGAGAAACTCTTTCAAAAAACTCCACCACCAAAGAGAGAACAAATGTATATTAAATTTGCAAGAGCTTCTAGAGAAAAATGATGCATAGCTTTTTTGCTTTGACATTTCAAATAACATTTTGTAATACATCATCGGGAAGAGGGGTGATTTTTTATCCTCTTCCTAATGATGGAACATAGTGTGATTCAAAACATTGATGCAAAAAAGCTATACATAATTTTTCTCTAGAAGCTCTTACCAATTCATTGAATGGACTATGTAAATATCATGTCTTTAAGTTTGTATTAATTAGAATAACATTGTTACTTTGATATATCAACTTCTCTCTTCAATTTGATAGCATGTTGGTACTTTGGTAGTACACATCCTACAAAAGACCCACAAAATAACTATCCAATGCATACAATTTATCGAGAATTAGAGAGATGAAAGCACAAGTGGATTTACCAAAACCAACAACCATAAAACCCATGGTATGGCAAAAATCCAATACCCCCATGACTAGTTATTCAATTCACCATAAATAGAAATGTCTCAAACACATCTTTGGCCTCTTACACATTGTGGGCACACTTCCCTAAAATGGCACTCCAATATAAAGACCATAACTCATGAGGGACTTGCCTGATATAAAGAATATGCTCCACTCTCTCCTCTAGGACGCAAGAATAAGAAAGTGCCATAAATGCATTCAAATCACCATGTAACTACCATTGTCATAAGTAAACTCCCTTGTTAATACCACTACAATAATATTCCAAGTTACAAGGATAATAATAAATATATGGACAACATTTTATTTAGTTGGAATCTCAAGTTGAAGATGTTAAGTAGAGTTATTTTTCCCTAAGAAGCATTATATTTGTTGAAAAATAGGGTAAACTACTTCAATGAAATCTTAAGGAAATAGTGAACGAATCTAATCTATTGACTAAAGTTACTTGTGATTAACCATTAAATTAATGAGGAACAACATATATCAGCAAGCTCATAAAATCAAACACATAACATTGGATGTACATGGAGAAACCCTTTCAAGAAGCTCCACCACCAATGAGAGCACAAGTCTTTATTAATTAGAATAACATTGTTACATCGATACATTAACTTCTCTCCTTGATTTAATAGCATATTAGTAGAATGTTAGCACTCAATCTGCAAAAGACCCATGAAATAACTATCCAATGCATACAATTTATAGAGATTTAGAGAGATGAAACCACGAGAGGATTCACCAAAATCAACAATCATGAAACCCATGGCATGACAAAAATCTAATGCCTCCCATGACCAATTATTTAATGCACCATGAATAGAAACCACTTAAATGCATATTTGACCTCTTATACATCATGGGCACTCTTCCCTAAAAATGGCACTCTAATATGAAGACCATAACTCATGAGGAACCTAGCCAATATGAAGAAGGTGCCCTATTCTCTCCCCAGGTGCCTAGGAGTAAGAATGCCACAAATACATTCAAATCATTGTGTAACTACCATTGTCACAAGTAAATTCCCTTGTTAATGCCACTACAACAACATTCCAATTTACAAGGAGAATAATAAAATAACAATAATATCTCTCAACCACCATGGACATCTAAGCACACATTCTGGGATGTTTGGAAATCTAACATAAACATATGATTGTAAAGTTAATATCACATTAATCATAAAATTATCCCACTTGATATTGTTCATTACAATGACATAAGCAAGAAACATAAAATGAATTAGGTATAAGATACAAGGGCCATGCACTCCATGTACCAAGAGAACTTATCCCCACACATTGGTTTTATAAGCGAATATGCACCATTATCCAAGGTGTTAACTTTCAGAATCATGACCTTACCATTCTCCACCATCTCATGAAATAAGTGACACTACACATCAATATACTTAATATGACCATGGTACGTGGGATTCCTAGTTAAACAAATAGCACTCTAAGTGTCACATTTGATTTGAAATGCCCTATCACATCTCTACTTTTGACTATGTTTTACTTTTTTATTTTGGTCCGTAAAATATAGTTTATATTATATATTGAAAATTCTGAGAACAAGGCAGGTGTCCTTACCTAGTTTGCCTGCATATATAGGTATATTTTCTATTTCTTTATACAAAGGCCCTAATGGGCAGAGTTGCAAAATGGATCCAAAAGGCAAGATCCAACCTCAAAAACACTACATTATATGTCTATTATAAACTAAGAGAGATTAAAGCCATATATACCTATCGAGGAAATCCTGCTGATCTTGACACTACCAGTCTAGACAATGAAACCAAGAGATAGAGATCACATAAAACCCAAGACAAAAGCCATGTCTTGCAACTCCCTTACCCAGCTAAAATTGCCTGAAGCCTCCACCATTCCCAATAGCTTCCCCAGGATTAGGGTTGCTTTTGCAGTTGATTCCCTATGTTACAACAAAGTAAATCCCTTTAGATCCAATAGGAAGGGAAAAATCTTGCCCACCACGTTTGGGTCATTCATCAGAGGGATGTCCTTGGGGTGAGGGGACCCGACACCAGCAACCACTGCACCGAGACAATTCTCTAGTCCAATAATGAACTCGGGCTTAAACATCTTAATCATAAGGTCCTTTGCCTCCCTTTTGGCCAAACCTGCATCTAAGATCACTACTAGAAAGTGAGAAAAGACACTAGTGTCAACCTTGAAAAACTCGTCTGCATCCAGAAAGTTTTTGCCGAGAATAATCTTAACCGCTGCCAACAAAAGATCATCATGGATTTGTAGAATCCGCTTCAACCGTTGGTTGGTTACAAGACATTTAAATGCCATTTATCTCACTGAACTATCTAACTAGATCGACGTATCAATTCCTAAGTTGACCATTCCTTCTATAGAAATCATTGCAATAAACCCTGAACCGCCTGCCATCAGAAACCAGAGGAGAAGAAAGCTGCAAATTTTGACTTATGCACTATTATTTGATGGAAAAAATAGAAACAAACCCATCTTAAATCCAGAAGCAACGCCAACACGAGCTACGGACACCATCATTCAAAAATAAGCTCGAGTGAAGAGTTAAGAAATGATGCCTCTTAACCCTTCAAACCTATAATGTGCATACTTTGTAATAATGAGAGTGAAACACGAGGAAAAAGGAGAAACTGCCAGCCTGTTAGCTGGTGACGACACGACCCTTCCATTCTGTGGGAAGGGTGCCCACCCAACCGCCCGATTGACTATGTTTTACTTTTTACTTGTATGTAATTAGTAGAGAATTTTACATGATTTAATGATTTGATGTTAGGTGAAAATGTCAGGATAAATCAATGATTCCATGAGTTTGAGTTTATATTCATAGAATTTCGACATGTGATTATAAATTATCATGATTATCTATTCATGATATATATGGGTTAATTAATGATACACTAATCCCAGTTTGGTGATTGCAAGGTGTATTCAGGAAACAAGTTCTCCACCCTCCAAGAAAGAGAGGGAGAGCATCATCAGAGAGAAGTGAATAGACATATGGAAAGAACAAGTTGTTGCCATCTAAGTCTAGTGTTGCACAGTTTTGTGGACCCTGTCGAGTTTGGTAAGTTGAGTTCGACTTTATTGGTCTAAGTTGGATTTCAAATTGACAATAGATGATTAGACATCAAACTCCTTTTGATATAGGTTTTGTCATAAAACCAAGAGGGATGGTACAACCATCGACTAGATGTAGTTGATAGTCGTTATTCTTATTTATTTGAGGAGAATATAGTTTATATTAAGGGGAGTATATTTTTATATATTTAAGATAGTGGTTAACTATCTCTTCTTTGGTAATTTCCGATTGAAATTCCAATAGTGTATTCTATTAGGTTAATGTGTTCATCTTTTTGCTAAATATGCGAGACAAAGAGGGGGAGAAATTCCTCAACCCAATTCTCATATCTCATCATGTGTTTGGAAACAACATAAGATATACGTTGTGTATGCTTTATATATATATATATATATTTGTATTCGTATTCGTATATATATTAAGTTGGATATCTAATGAAACCTTTCATGATTAAGGTTGATAACTTCTTTGAGAAAGAGGATAAGATTTTATTTTATGTTAATTGCTTGTTAGAACATGATTGTTCAACCCCCTTCTTAATCTCAACTGATTAAGAGAGTGGAGGATGTGTTTGACTAAGTTTTTGGTGGTCTTTAATGACCATTATCTCTTTTCGTTAGCATGCCGTCGTGAGGAATCATGACAAGCATTAACATAAGTAGTGGGATGCAGATAAAGAGCACTTCTCTATTTATTATTGCAAGGAAGTTCTCTTATACACATATGTATACGGAGACTAGAGCACAGGAGGCACAAAGAACTAAATTGGAAGTTTGCTGTGGAGGAACAACCTTAGGAAAAGATCTAGGAGAGCTTTGTTGTGAGTCGAAATCACAGGTTCCTCTTTGCTTTATGTAAACGTTATTTGAACTGAAATTTATTTGTTTATCATCGACACTGAAGATAGTTATCTATTTTTTGAGCCATAGATAATGTAACACTTTTTACTGTGTTTTAGGCAGTCGATAGATTATATCTTTAAACTGTGTTTAGTGAAACTGAGAGTCATATTTTAACTATGTTTAGTGAAACCAAAAGTAATCTACTTGACTGTGTTTTTGAAGCCGACAGCTTTCTACTATCTTAGTGACTTAGAAACTAAAGAGTTAATCATAACTCTGTCACTAGATAAATCTAAGAGCTTGAATATCCTTGTGATTTGTATGGATGTTAGTTCGTATGTCTCCATGTTCTAATAGTTGTAGACGTTAGTTATCACTACGATAAGAGTAATCGATAGCTAGAAGATTATCTAGAGTTGTATGGTCAATTGAGTTACGTAGGACGCAACACTAGGACTCAGATGACAACTTGTTAAATCCACGTGTCCATACTCTTCGTGAAGGTTAGGGCCACTTCCTGGAAGGAAGGTATGCAGGGAACTGCCGGTCTGTGGTTGGAGGTAAAGAACTCAGATGATGTTCTCCCTCTGTAGCATAAGACTCGCCAAAGATTTGAATGACAGCTATCAAGACTCTAGAGACAATACTTTTTATGTAAAATTTCATGTATTGATTTGATGTAAAACTATTCTTGCCAAGAGCAATGTATTTGTAAATATAAAGTGGTATGTTATCACTATAAGTTATCTTTGAATATATCAAATTTCAAGTTGAAAAATATTCAGAAAAGATGTACTTTTATTTCTTTGAAAGTTTAGCAAATATATTTCACTCGTGTATATCCTATTAGTTAATTTCCTAGTAAATTGTGTGTGTAATTTTGAGTAATTATGAGAAGGCATGTTACACATGGTATCGGAGCTAACCGGGTTCAACGCATGGACCTATGTGTTCACTATGAGAAAATTAGTCAACATTAAGCATATAGCTAATGTTGGAAATTGGTTTTATGCCAGAATGGCGTTGAGAACCAAGAAAACTGCCAGAAATTCTGTTCCCTAGTGTTTGCCTAAGTTGGTAGTTAAGAAAGAACTTATTGAGGAGGTTGAACTCAAGGAGCATATTAATTATGATGATGGTGCATGTCTAGAGGATTCAAAAACTTTAGCTGATGCTCTTAAGCGTATACAACTAGAGAGAAAACAACGTATTAAATTGGCTAAGAATCCTATTGTTCCTACTTGTGTAGTTAAACCAAGTAAACTGTCTGCTAGTCACGACATTCCATTTGGATGTTGTCGTGATGCTTCTATTTTAGGAAAAGAGGTGATGGAAGAGTACATACATGTACATCCACCCTCTAAGTTTATTTTGTTGGATTCCCATGGGGAAGAAGAACCTGAGGAATATCCTTTAACTGATAGTGACATGTAGTCTTGTCGCGTTAATTATCTAAATAAGGATGTAATTATACCCAGAATAAACTATAATAAAGTTGAGATTATTTGCCATTTGAGTTTTGTGAATGGATTTTATTAATAAATTTTGAATTTTGAATTAATGAGATGCATTATTCTGAATTCTAATTTATAGTTTGATACAAATATCAGATGTGATATAGAGTATCATCATGGTTCAAACTCGAACAACTCTTGAAGATAGTCAAGGAGAATCAAATCCTTCTGAAAACTCTATGGCTAAGTTGGATCAAATATTGACCATGTTGAATGAAACCAAGGAGGGGCTTGGAAACTTGGAATAGGAGGTTAGGGGCCAAGGTAAATCTAAAGTAGGACATGAGGATTCACATCAAGGAGATGATGAATATGTCCATGAATCTAGTATTCATAGTGATCAAAGGGAGAATGTTGATAAGACTAAGTTTCAGGAAGAGAAGAAAAGTAGACTTGCATTTGAGTTATCTAGTGATATGAAGAAAGTCACACCACCCAAGTTCGATGGAACTAAAAATGGTGATGCTGCTAAAGCTTGGTTAACGGAGATGGAAAAATATTTCAAGATCTAAAATTACTCTAAGATAACCAAGGCAGTATGAGGTGCCTTTTAATTGGCAGGAGAAGCGTCCATGTGGTTGATGAACAAGAAGATGGAACTGGGGTTAAGTTCTTTGAGCTTAACTTGGGAGCAATTTGTGGTTACCACAGGTTTTCTTTGACTAGAAGTTAACACATTTCCAGTATCTGAGACAAGGGGATATGTCAGTGGTCGAATATTGGGAAAAGTTCACCAGTCTCCTGAAATATGTGCCTCAATATCAGAAAGATGAAAGGTTCAGGATTAGGAAATTTATCATGGGTCTAACTACCCATATAGGTGGAGAAGTGGATGTTCATGGCCCTTCTACTATGGACCAAGTTTTGGAGAAAGCAATCAAGCAAGAACAAAAGTTGAAGTTGATTTCTACAGATTGCGAGAAGAATCGAAATAGCTTTAATAAGACACCAACTTATCAACCTTTCAAGAAAAGGAATGACAAGCAAGATGTGGTTAAGAAAAGTGACAAGGGTTCCAAAAATAATAAGAGTGGACCCAGGATTGAGAAGAAAAGTGGCAATGTTCAGAGGAATGATAATAATTCAAGTAAACCTGCTGAGAAGCGAGGACATCCTGTGGATGTTTCACTTGTGGTGGAGATCACTATGCAAATCAATGACCAACTAAGAACTGGGGAGTTTAGCAACGTGGTAATGCTTTACCCACTCAGCAAGTACCCTTTCAACAGAGGATCCATGCGGCTTTGGACAATCACTAGGTGGAGCACCAAATTACTCCCATTGAGACAACAGGTATTTTGTTTGGAGTTCCTATTTCTATTTTGATTGATATTGGAGCAACTGAAAGTTTTATTTCTCCAAAGGTATTAAGTAAATTTCCTAGAAGAGCTGGATACATGGCTAAACCCTGGTTAGTAGAATATGTTAGCTAGGCTAGAGCTCAGGTAGAGCAATGCTTGTTTGAAGCTAAGATTGATCTTCCTAGTTTCTCAACTGAGAAAAATTTGTTTGTAGCTCCCCTAGGTTCCTATGATGTTATCTTAGTAATAAATTGGCTATGGAGGCATAGAGCCAATGTTGACTGTTTTGCAAAAATAATAGAGTGTCTAGACAAAGCAGGAAACAAAGTCTTTTTGCAAGGCACTCAGAGAGAAGTCAAGATCAAACCAATCTCTGCTATGCAATTGAAGAGGGGTAGGCGAAAAGGTTGTCAACTTTTTGCAGTCAAAATAGAGCAAGTAGAAGAAGATCCTAGTAAACAAAGCGTATCTTTAGAGAACTATCCTTTCCTTAGAGATTTTTGGGATGTTTTCCCATAAGAACTTCTAGGATTACCTCCAAAGAGACCTTTCAATTTCTCAATTGATATTATACCAGGATCTAAGGCGATTTCAAAGGCAACATATCATATGACTACTATAGAGTTGTTGGAATTGAAAGCCCATCTTCAGGAGATGCTAGCTAAAGGATTGATTAGATCCATTGTTTCCCCTTGGGGAGCATCAGTGATCTTTGTCAAGAAGAAGGATGGAACTTTGTGTCTGTGTATAGACTATCATATGCTTAACAAAGCAATGATAAAGAATAAGTATCCTTTACCATGTATTGATGATCTTTTTATCATATGCGTGACACAACAGTGTTTTCTAAGATCGATTTGCGATCTGGATACCATTAGCTGAGAATAAAAGATGAGGTCATTATGAGTTCACGGTTTTATCTTTTGAACTTACGAATGCCCTTACTGCATTCATGAATTTGATGAATAATATTTTATGAGATTGTTTGGATAAATTTGTTCTAGTATTTCTAGATGACATTCTCATTTACTTTAAGAATGAGGAAGAGCACTTGCAACATTTGCGGATAGTTTTGCAGTGGCTGTGAGAACATAAATTGTTTGGGAATCTTTCTAAGTGTACCTTCTTTCAAAAAGAGATATAGTACTTAGGGCATATTACTTCAGCGGAAGGAATATCTGTGGACCCTACAAAGATAAAATCTATACTTGAGTGGTCTGTGCCTAAGAATGTGCATGAAGTGCACAGTTTCATGGGGTTAGAAATATATTATAGGAAGTTCATTTTAAACTTTTCTAAGATTGCAAGCCCAATCACCTCACTTTAGAGAAAAGAAAAGCATTTTGACTAGACATCTGAATATCAGGAGGCATTTGATCAGTTGAAAGAAAGGTTGATAACTACACCAATATTGAAAGTTCCTAATCCAGAAAGTCAATTTGTTTTCAAGAGAAGGTTTGGGAGGAGTGCTTATGTAGAATGGGCAAGTTGTAGCCTATGAATCTAGGAAGCTGAGAGAATATGAGCAAAATTATGCTCCTCATGATTTAGAATTGGCAGCAGTTGTGCATGCTTTGCAAGTGTGGCAACACTACTTGCTAGGAAAACCTTTTGACTTGAAGTCGGATCATCATGGTCTTAAGTACATATTTTCCCAACCCCATATTAATGCTCGACAAAGAAGATGGTTGGAATTGATATCTAATGATGATTTTGAGATAAATTATATTAAAGGCAAAGAGAATCGCGTGTCAAATGCTCTAAGTCAACAGAGACATATCTCATCAATTGTTTCTATCCACTCCAACTTCAAGGATTTGGTTTTACAGAAATATGCAAACAATGAATTTTATAAGCAAGTCAAGCAAGCTCTCTATGTAAATCCTCAAGATTTGAGGTATGATGTGGACTTATAAGATTTAGAGGAAGAATGTATGTTCCAGATTTGACAGAATTAAGAAACCTTGTGTGGAAGGAAGTTCATACCGCACCATATTTAGGTCATCCATGAGTAACTAAACTCTTAGCTGATGTGAAACCTCTTTATTTCTAGAAAGGAATGAAAAATTATGCTGCAAGATTTGTATGCAGTTGCCTAGAGTGCCAGAGAGTCAAGTCTGAGCATCAACATCCATTAGGACTTCTATATCCGCATGATATTCTAGTGTGGAAGTGGCAGGTTATTAGCATGGTTTTTGTGCAAGGTCTTCCAATGTCTCTAAATAGACATGATACTATTTTAGTAGTGGTAGACAAACTCACCAAGGTAGCTCACTTTATACCTACAAATTTAACAGATGGAGCACCAGTCATAGCTCGCAAGTTTGTGTAGGAAGTGTTTAGATTGCACGAAGTTTCTTAGAAGATATCTCACATAGAGATGCATGCATGACATCAAGATATGGGCAAACTTTGTTTTCGGCGTTAGGAACTCAACTTAATATAAGCTCATCTTATCACCCTAAGATGGATGGTCAGACAAAAAGGGTAAACCAAGTTCTTAAAGATTTGTTGCGAATGTCTTGTATGGATCAACAATACAAGTGGGAAGAGTATCTACCACTTGTGGAGTTTGCTTATAACAACTCCTACAATTCTGCTATTAAGATGTCTCCATTTGAAGCATTGTATGGAAGAAGATTCTAAACTCCTATAAGCTGGGATAAGCTTGAAGATATGATTAGCATTGGTCCAAAAATGTTAGCAGAAATGGAAGAACACGTTAAGCTGATTAGAAAATAATTAGTAGAAGCAATTGATAGACAGAAAAGCTACGCTGATGCCAAACGTTCACCAAGGAAATTCTCAATTGGAGAAAAAGTTTGTTTAAGGGTTAAGCCTCAAAAATGTTCCATAAAGTTTGGGAAGTCTTCCAAACTAGCTCCCAGATATGTAGGACCCTTTGAAGTTCTCAAAGTGATCAATCTAGTTGCCTACAGAATCGTTCTACCACCAGCTCTTGCCAAGATGCATAATGTTTTTCATGTTTCATATTTGAAGAAGTATATAACAAGTGATAATCATATTCTTGATTGGAATGCTAAATATAGGTGCAAGACCAAGGAGTGGTCGTGATCGAGCCTCTCAAAGTGCTCAAAGTTTGTAAGATCCGTTTGCATAATAGAGAGGTTACTCAGTGTAAGGTCCAGTGGGACCAATATGTAGAGGACAATGCTACATGGGAAGATTATCATGATTTTCAATAGAGATTTACTCATTTGTTTTATGCCTTTTAAAGATGAACAAAAACTTTATTATGTTATTATTTTTGGATACATTGGATCATCGAGGATGATGAATCTTATGGGGGGAGATATGTCACATCCCTAATTTTGACTATGTTTTACTTTTTACTTGTATGTAATTAGTAGAGAATTTTACACGATTTAATGATTTGACATTAGGTGAAAATGTCATGATAGATTAATAATTTCATGAGTTTTAGTTTATATTCATAGAATTTAGGCATGTGATTATAAATTATTGTGATTATCTATTCATGATGTATATGGGTTAACTAATGATACACTAATCCTAGTTTGGTGATTGCAAGTTGTATTCAGAAAATAGGTTTTCCACCCTCCGGGAAAGAGAGGGAGAGCATCCTCGAAGAGAAGTGAATAGACGTATGGAAAGAACAAGTTGTTGTCATCTAAGTCTAATGTTGCATAGTTTTGTGAACCCCATCAAGTTTGGTAAGTTGAGTTCAACTTTATTGGTCTAAGTTGTATTTCAATTTGACAACAGTCAATTGGACATCAAACTCCTTTTGATATAGGTTTTGTCGTAAAACCAAGAGGGATGGTATGACCATTGACTAGATCTAACCGATAGTCATTATTCTTATTTGTTTGATGAGAATATAGTTCATATTCAAGGGAATATATTTTTATATATTTAAGACAGTGGTTAACTATCTCCTCTTTGTTAATTTTTTATTGAAATTCCAATAGTGTATCCTAAATATAGGTGCAAGACCAAGGAGTGGTCGTGATCGAGCCTCTCAAAGTGCTCAAAGTTTGTAAGATCCGTTTGCATAATAGAGAGGTTACTCAGTGTAAGGTCCAGTGGGACCAATATGTAGAGGACAATGCTACATGGGAAGATTATCATGATTTTCAATAGAGATTTACTCATTTGTTTTATGCCTTTTAAAGATGAACAAAAACTTTATTATGTTATTATTTTTGGATACATTGGATCATCGAGGATGATGAATCTTATGGGGGGAGATATGTCACATCCCTAATTTTGACTATGTTTTACTTTTTACTTGTATGTAATTAGTAGAGAATTTTACACGATTTAATGATTTGACATTAGGTGAAAATGTCATGATAGATTAATAATTTCATGAGTTTTAGTTTATATTCATAGAATTTAGGCATGTGATTATAAATTATTGTGATTATCTATTCATGATGTATATGGGTTAACTAATGATACACTAATCCTAGTTTGGTGATTGCAAGTTGTATTCAGAAAATAGGTTTTCCACCCTCCGGGAAAGAGAGGGAGAGCATCCTCGAAGAGAAGTGAATAGACGTATGGAAAGAACAAGTTGTTGTCATCTAAGTCTAATGTTGCATAGTTTTGTGAACCCCATCAAGTTTGGTAAGTTGAGTTCAACTTTATTGGTCTAAGTTGTATTTCAATTTGACAACAGTCAATTGGACATCAAACTCCTTTTGATATAGGTTTTGTCGTAAAACCAAGAGGGATGGTATGACCATTGACTAGATCTAACCGATAGTCATTATTCTTATTTGTTTGATGAGAATATAGTTCATATTCAAGGGAATATATTTTTATATATTTAAGACAGTGGTTAACTATCTCCTCTTTGTTAATTTTTTATTGAAATTCCAATAGTGTATCCTATTAGGTTAATGTGTTTGTCTTTTTGCTAAATGTGCGAGACAAAGAGGGGGAGAAATTCCTCAACCCCATTCTAAGTTGGATATCTAATGAGACCTTTCATGACTAAGGTCGATAAATTCTTTGAGAAAGAGGATAAAATTTTATTTTATGTTAATTGCTTGTTAGAACATGATTGTTCGACCCCCTTCTTAATCTCAATTGATTAAGAGAGTGGAGGATGCACTTGACTGAGTTTTTGGTGGTCTTTAATGACCATTATCTCTTTTTGTTAGCATGCCGTTGCAAGGAATCATGATAGGCATTAACATAAGTAGTGGGACGTGGATAAAGATCACTGCTTTATTTATTACCGCATGGAAGGTTCTCTTATACACATGTGTATATGAAGACTAGAGCACAGGAGGCACAGAGAACTACATTGGAAGCTTGCTATGGAGGAACAACGTCAAGAAAAGATCTAGGAGAGCTTTGTTGCACGTCAAACTCATAGGTTCCTCTTTGCTTTATGTAAACGTTATTTAAATTGAAATTTCTTTGTTTGTCATCGACACTGAAGATAGTTATATTTGTGTTTTGAGCCATAGATAACGTAACACTTTCTGCTATGTTTTAGGCAGTCGATAAATTATATCTTTAAATGTGTTTAGTGAAACTAAGAGTCATCTTTTAACTATGTTTAGTGAAACTGAAAGTTATCTTCTTGACTGTGTTTTTGAAGCCGATAACTTTCTATTATCTCAGTGACTTAGAAACTAAAGAGTTAAGCATAACCCTGTCATTGGATAAAGCCGAGAGATTAAATATCCTTGTGACTTTTATGAATGTTAGTTCATATGTCTCTATGTTCTAATAGTTGTAGAGGTTAGTTATCACCACAATAGGATTAACCGATGGCATGGTTATTCCTATATATTTCCTTTAAGAAATGAGAAGTCGATGATTTGGTTTTCTCCATGTATTGAGTGTAGTCTTTAACTTGTTGAACCCTGTGCAAATCAGGATGTTTAACTCAAACCATTCAGAGAGATGTTGAGGCTGAAGGACCATTCACTTTAATTATTTTGGATGGAACCAGTATAGTTAAACTCTTACATATGGAAAACAAGAACTTTATGTGTTGTCTCTTAACCTTATAAGTATAACATGTTTGTGTGCAGATTGTTAGATTGTTAATACTTTACCTGAGCAGGTCGAAATGATATGGTCTCGATAGGCATGATATAGATGCAGTCAGTTAACTTTAGTAGTTTAGAAGACAATCTCTATGAGAAATAGTATGTTTTATGATAAAAGTGAAGATTCCCTGTCTTACATAAACTTATAGACAGAGTCTGTGTATTAAGGATTTTACTTCGAATTACTAGAGTGAACTGTTGTCTTAAGTTATCTTGCACTCAGAATAGTGAAGAATGTAAATGATGTTTTATTTTATTGTTGAATCTATCTTTAGATGGTATTTTGAGCCCTTCGAGATCTTTGAGTCTCTCAAAATCTTTTGTTTCGAGTCTTAGAAGTTTAGACTAGAAGTTTCTTCTTAAAGTCTTTTTAGGTTTGTTGTTTTCAATCTAAGACTTCGAGATAGGTTTTCTCTTATTGTAAAAGTGTATAGAAATGATATGGATATCGTTATACGCACTTGAAGTTGTGTTATATAATTATATACTAGCATACATGTTTTCTACTAGTAAAGTATGTATTTCCATTATGTAAAGATGATGTTCTATCATTCTTAATCTTTCAATATCAGTGAACGAAAGGTGACCCTTAGGTCAAAGACATCATTACTATTATCTATCCAGACTTATATCCTTTATTAGATTAAAAGATTGATTTTAGTCAAGAATTCTTATTCTTTTGTTAGTTTCTATTAAGACTTGGCATAGAGGAGGATAACCTTATGCATTAAGTTTTTCAAGAAAAGGTGAAATGGATCAATGACCAAGTAGTCAAGACTTGACAAGAGGTTATCTTATTTCACGTTATATTTTGGATATAACTTATTAGTTTCTAAGGGTATTATGCTTTTGCAAAGTAGTAGATAAGGGTATCTAGTGAACCCTAGATTTTATCCAAAGAGATTAGAAAAGTTTAAGACAATAATGATATTGATTTGGTCTATTGTGTACTTTAGTCGACAGACAAAAAGGATTGTGAAACCATAGATCAAGACATTATAAGAACTTGTTGTTAGAAAGACAATATTAGTTATATAAACCAAGTGAGATTATTATTGAGTAGAGAGAGAAAGATGACAGAATGTCATAGACCTTGATCAATTGCGGACATGCAATAAGGGACTCTCAGAAAAGATAAGGTTATTTAACTTGCATATGGTATGTATATCCTAGATATGGAATACTTCTTAGTCAAATGAACTAGGGATTGAATATAGTTTAAACAATTATGACCAGAGATACTAGCCATACAAATCAAACTGTAGGATGAGATAGTATTCAAGTCGAGTTAGAGGTGTGTGAACACACGACTACGTTTATTGCAAATGTTTATTTATATAGAAACACTGGCCAAAGTGATGCATTTTTCTCTGCATGCATTAGTCGGTTCATAGTGTCTAGATGACGTAATTGGTCAGTATGATTATACTTAGCTAGAAGATTGTCTAGAGTTGTATGGTTGATTGAGTTACATAGGACACAACACTAGGACTTAGATGACAACTTGTTAGATCCACATGTCTATAGTCTTCATGAAGGGTAGGGCCACTTCCAGGAAAGAAGATATGTGGGGATCACTGGTTTGTGGTTGGATGTAAAGCACTCAGATGATATTCTCCCTCTATAGCAGGAGACTTGCCAAAGATTTGAACGACAAATATCAAGATTCTAGAGACAATACTTTTTATGAAAAATGTCATGTATTGATTTGATGTAAAACTATTCTTTCCAAGAGCAATGTATTTGTAAATGTAAAGTGGTATGTTATCACTATAAGTTATCTCTGAATATATTGAATTTCATGTTGAAAAATATTCAAAAAAGATGTACTTTTATTTCTTTGAAAGTTTAGCAAATATTAAAAAAAATATTTCACTCATGTATATCCTGTTATTTACTTTCCTAGTAAATTGTGTTTGTAATTCTGAGTAATTATGAGAAGGCATGTTACATGCCCTATAATCAAAACCAAGTCCTGAACATAGCCTCTATAACCAAACCACCTCTTTATAGGAATGTCTAGCAACCATATACACTTCTTCAATAGCAAGCATTGTAATTGTGGGTTTCCTCTTACTCGTCCAAGTGATAACACTGCCAAACAAAGACAACAGATAGCCACTACTCAACATTTGACTATCCAAGTCACTTGCCTTATCTAAATCAATAAATCTTGAATATCCAAGAACTTGCCCACATCATTATTGTTGAAGTAATAGGTTAATTACTTAATTAATTTAATCATATTGATTAATTAATTAAGTCACATTTACTTTATTTTTCACTTAAGCTAAACTTAGGCTCATTAATAATTAATTATTAATTTTTCATCTTAGGGTTTTCACCTTTAGGGTTTTGATCTCCTTTCTTAAGGATTGATCTCTTTGTAATTATTCATTCTGGTTAATGCATTTTTGCTTCAAGGTTGTAGAGCACCATTTTTGTGCCTCTTGATCTCCTTTATGTGACAGGTTATTTGCTTGCAGGTGTTCATTGGGATTTGTGAGGTTGGTTTACCAACTTCAACATGGTATCAGAGCTCCAGATTTGCAGCTTCCTGTTCATTTTTTGATGGATCTTGCCTTAAAGTGACATTTTAGTGCATCTTGAGTCAATTTGGACCTCACCATTGTGTCCAGAAGGTTCGAAATAGTCAAGATTGACCTTTGTTTCATCAATTTTGGTTATACGGTGCCCGATCTATGAAGGTTTGAAGTTTAAGAGGGTTTCCAGATCCAGAGGGTACCTGCAATTTTTGGAGCATTTTCTGCCCAAACGGACCTTACCATCGCGTTCAGAGCGCCCCAAAACCCCAAAATTAACTGTCAAATCATCAAAATCAGTCACAGTGACTCCGGGAGGTAATTTTTTTTTCATTTCTGGGTCGTACGGCCTGGTACGACACGCAATCCAAGAAAAAAAAATAAAAAAAATAGTATGCATAGGCGCTGCAGTCAGTTAATGCTAGCGGTTAACCGCTAACGGTTAATGCTAGCGGTTAATGCTAGCGGCTAGCTAACCGCCAGGCTTCCCCCAAAGCCCTTTTGGAGCAGTTTTGGTATTTTGGCCATAACTTTTACATACGAACTCGGATTTTCAAAAACGAAATATTGCCGGAAAGCTAGTTCCGAGCCCGATCCAGTGGTATAGGTCTTTTTTCCTGGTTTTTCTTTTTTTTCTGCATTTATTTCCAGTCAAAGTCAAACCTTATTTTCGCGCTTCCGGGGGCATAACTCTTGCATACGAACTCCTTTTTTGCAAACGAATAGGCGTTGGAAAGGTCTTACAGTGCTCTTTCCAGATCTATAGATCATTTCATTAGAAAATTTACCAGGTACATAGAGAATAGTCTGAAGTGATTTTTTCTTTTTCACTCTTTCCAGCTTTCAAATTTGTACTGGGGTTTGGTTTCTTGTGTTGTGGGGGGTGTTTTTTTCTTGTTTTCTGTATATACACATCAGAAATCAGAAACCTCTATCATTAAACACATTTCAAAAACTCAAACATCATGGCGGACACCTCATCAGTTGAACGTCTTTCCCCACACAATTATCATACCTAGAAAGCACATATGACCAGACTTCTCATGTCTAAGGGGTTATGGTCCTGTTTGGATGAGATTCAGCCTCAGTTGCAACGTCAGTTTGAGATTCTGCAGCATAGGAACAAAATGGATGAGGCCATGGGTTTGATATCATTGCATGTTTCAGACAGTCTTTTATTTCACCTTGAGAGTTGCACAACTCCTCGGGCAATGTGGACAAAATTCAATGATCTATTTGGCACCATCAATGAGTTCAAAGCACTTCAGATTGAGGCAGAATTGATTTCCTTGGTACCTGATTCTTTTCCATCTATTGAGGATTTCTTGATGAAATTCAAATCACTCAGATCTTTGTTACAGGGTTGTGGCAAGACCAAAACTGACATTGAGAGTATTTACCTGATTCTATCTAAGCTCCGAGGTTCATTTCAGATATTCTCTTCTACATTCTACTCCACCATGGATGCTTTGGGTCCACGATTTACCATGCCTACATTTGAGGTATTTTGTGATCGATTGTCCCGTGAGCAGTCCAAGTTATCACAATTGGATGCTCTTCCAGGATTACAGAACCATGCATTGGTAGCTCAGTCATCTCAGGGGAAGCAAAAGCAGAAGCAGAAATAGAAACCAAAGACCACAGAGCATGGGAAGGATTTCAGTTCACAGAACACTTCTGATTCTCATTCTCCTAAGGGGGAATCATCAAAGAAAGAAAGACCTAAGTGTACTTATTGTAATAAGTCAGAACATGATGAGTCTAAATGTTATGAGAAGAAGATAGATGGATATGCACAACAGGTTTTAGATTTGACAGCTCTTCTTATGAAGAACAATATTCATCCCTTTTTTTCATCTACATCAGGTGGGTCTTCTTCTTCACCATCATTCCAAATAGATGGACAGACTCCACACAAGGGTCATGCATTATGTGCAACCACCAATTCACATTCATCTAGATGGCTATTGGATTCAGGTGCTTCACACCATATGGCATCTTCTCAGGACATGTTCTCATCTTTTGAGGCTGCATCCTCACCACACATATTGATGGGTAATAACACTTATATGAGTGTATGTGGGAAAGGTTCTATCGACATTGATGACGGTACATTCAATGATGTACTATGTGTACCATCTTTGTCCACCAACCTTCTCTCCATTTATCAGATTTCTCACAGTGGGACAGGGAAGACAGTTGAGTTCACACCGGATTTAGTGCACATCAGAGACATTCAGACTGGCAACATTGTTGCAACAGGGACAGTTGATCATTCTTCTTGATTGTATGCATTCACACACTTTGGTCCACCATCTCCACTGTCTGGGTATCACTCTCTTTCTCCAAGAGAGCATGTTGTATCTGAGGAGAAGTTTGGTCACTTGAACTTATGTGTTCTTCCATCTATTCATGAGACCAATGTTGAGACTTCTACACCTCCACCTCCTGTTGAGACCACATCTGTTCAGCAGGATCCCTCTTCAAGTTTGACTGACATTGTAGCTCCACTCATCGAGCCAACTTGTGCAGTTGTTGAGGCCATATCAGAGGATATTCATTTCCTCACAAATGATAGATTCAGCACATCTGTTATCCCATCTTCATTGGAGATTCCATTTCAGGATCATCTTGAGTTGTTTGATGTTGATACATTTGATTCAACATCATGTCATTCAGATAATGTTGCTACATTTGATTCAACATCCTGTCATTCAGACACTCATGCTTCAGTTCTGTTCTCCAATGAGCATCATCTAGGACTTCTATTTCCACCTCACATCCAGGGCTTTCCTCATCATCGACTGTTGGATTGGTTTCTTCCTCAGGGGAGTCACATTGGTTTGATCATCGGCACAGGGGTTCTCTCATTCTGGGAGGGCTTTGGAGTCTCCACTCTCTCTCATGGGGGGGTATCTGATTGTATATCTGCATATGTTCTTGAGAGAGTCTCTTGAGACATTTCATTTGTACTTTCTTTTAGCATCTCTTTTAGGAGAGGAGTTTTTTCCCATTGGGTTTTCTCCTTTTTCTCCACTTTATAGAGATTTCATTGTACTTGGGTACCTCATCAGGCCTAGTTGCCGGGACCCATCTTTGCTTTCATGCATTTTGTCCTTAGTTTTTTTAGCTTCTCCCTAAGTTCATCTTAAGGGGGGGTGTTGGAGTAATAGGTTAATTACTTAATTAATTTAATCATATTGATTAATTAATTAAGTCACCTTTACTTTATTTTTCACTTAAGCTAAACTTAGGCTCATTAATAATTAATTATTAATTAATTATTAATTTTTCATCTTAGGGTTTTCACCTTTAGGGTTTTGATCTCCTTTCTTAAGGATTGATCTCTTTGTAATTATTCATTATGGTTAATGCATTTTTGCTTCAAGGTTGTAGAGCACCATTTTTGTGCCTCTTGATCTCCTTTATGTGACAGGTTATTTGCTTGCAGGTGTTCATTGGGATCTGTGAGGTTGGTTTACCAACTTCAACAATTATAACCACAATAACATAAGCAATAATTATAAGTTCCTCACAGATATCTAAATACCCTCTTAGCATAAGTTCAATGTTCTCTACCAAGGATAGATATAAACCTACTTAAAATGGCCACTATTTGGGTAATATCTGATCTAATATATACCATTGCCTATATCAGGCTACTTACAACACTAGTATAATACATATTAGACATGCACTCCAAATAATTGTCTAACTTAGGGCATTGATCCAATGAAATCTTAGTGCTTACGAGTAAAGGAATTCTCTCTAGTTTGCAATCTTGCATAGAAAACCGTTGCAATATAGTGTCAAAATACTT
Source organism: Cunninghamia lanceolata (assembly GCA_027924645.1). Lineage (NCBI taxonomy): Eukaryota > Viridiplantae > Streptophyta > Pinopsida > Cupressales > Cupressaceae > Cunninghamia > Cunninghamia lanceolata. Next base: position 1,685,154 of record BSBN01001609.1, read on the forward strand.
ACTCTAACTAAGCCAAATCCTTTTTGTGAACTTGGTCCTTATTAATTTTCATTCCAAAAATGTGTTTTTCTACCCCTAAGTCCTTCATGTCAAAAGCACCAAAAAGTTGAGTTTTACACTCTATAATCATCACCTTGTTGTTACCAATAAACATGTCATCAACATACAAGATAATAATTAGAATCTTATCATTAATACATTCAATGTATACACAATGGCATTCTTCACTTCTAACAAAATCCAACTTCAATGTAAGAGAATCAAACTTCTACTACCATATATGAGGCTATTGTTTCAAACCATACAATGATCGTTTTAACTTGCAAACCAAAATTTATTTCCCTTTTACTTCAAATCCATCTAGTTATAACATGTAAATTTCCTCTTCAACATCCCCATGCAAAAAAGTAGTTTTAACATCCATTTTCTCTACTTCAAAATCACAATCAATAGTAAAAGAAAATAGGAATCTAATGGAAGACAATTTAGTAAAATGAGAGAAATTTTCACCAAAACCAATTCCCTCTCTCTGGGAATAGCCCTTAGCCACCAGTTCTACCTTATAACTCTTTAACTTACTATTTGCTCTAAATTTGTTTTTAAACACCCACTTTGAACCAATGGGTTTTCTTCCCTTGGGCATGTTAGTGTATGTTTTTATTTTCTTAGTTGGGTTATTTATTTTCCTATATTCCTAGGTTTTTCCTACACATGTTATTAAGCTTGCTTAGGGTTAATTAAGTGAGTATTTGTGTGAGTGGGTTCAAGGTGTCGACATATTCCATGGGAGATGCACTTGCCTATTTTAGGCTATTGTGGTGGACTCTTCCCATTGGTCGTATTTGCCACCTCTCCCCTCTCTTCTAGTCTATTTATACTCACCTCCTAGCTTGTATTTTCCATCTTTTGATTTTACATTCTCTTAATGCTATTTTGATTTTGGAGCATTTGCATTACTCTCATGGAGACTAAATTTATGCTGGTATTTTGATTTCGTATCATTTGCATTCATAATTTAATATCTATTCATTTGCACTAGTTTTTTGGGTTAATCATCTTTTCATATTTTAACATGCTATCAGAGCTATTATAGTGCAAAATAAATTTTAGTTTCCTTTTTGAGAGATTTGGGGGAAGAGGGGGCTAATAAGCTTTACTTGCAGGTTTCTTGAAAACCCAGTATGCTCTTCTCTTGCATCTTCGGATGATCTGGAGAATCATAAAAGTTTGACAAAAATATTTTAACCTTTGGGGTTTGGCATATGTGTTTTGTGAGATATAGGTGATTGCAACATTTTTTGTTATATTGGGAGCATTTTTGGATGTTCCAACATGTCCAGGAGGCTCGAGAAAGTCAAGATTGGCTTTCTTTTCATCCGACTTGGAGATCGTTTGACAAAGTTGTAGAACATGGGTTTTAAGCTTGGATCTGGGAGACAACATATGTTCAAAGCATTTTTAGGCCAAAAAAACCTTGCCATTGCGTCCAAGAGGCCTCACAAATAAATTTTGACATTACATGTCATTTTTTTGTTGTTGGAGGCTTTTTTTTGCATTAGATCCACATCTTAGGCATGTCAAAAAAGAAAAAAATTATGGGTTTTGTTCGCCGCATCAAGAAACTATCTAGGTATCTGTTATTTTTTGCATGCATTAAACAAATCATGCGCAAACTTAATCAAAAATTTTCTGCAGGCTCCCTCTCCGTTGGCATTTTGATTTTGGCAGTCAAACTTTGTAGGCCTCTATCTCAGTCATCCAGGATCCTTTTTTGGAGCAATGTTTTTGATTTGGGGTATAATTTTGTAGGCTTCGCAGTGGTGCAAACTTTTTTTGGTTTTGGTGTCTAAAGTTTCCAGATATTGCAGATTCTCACATGTGACGCTACACAGTTCATGTTTTTAGAACTTCAGAGACTCATAACTTTCGCATACGACCTCGGATTGAGGTACTTCTTTTTTGAAAGTGGATGATTTTTCGAGTAGAATGAAGTGGTGTTGTTAGTTTCAATTGATTTCATTCCAGTATTGTACCTTTAGCATACACCTATTGTTGAGGACTTTGTAAAGCATTGAGATCAAATCCACTTAGCATTTCTTACTAGTGGTAATTGTAATTGTACTAAATATAAAGTGTCAAATCATATTTGCTTGGGGGGTTCTTTGACTGAGTAAAAAGGGGGGTGTCTCATGTGCTCTCTTTGAGTTACAAGGGAATCTTTTATGGGGTTATTGTAATCATGAACTGAGATAAAGTTCCATTTTGGGGGGTTCATCATGGATTTTGGTATTTATTTTCATCCTTCTGTTTAGGGTAGAAAAGGGAGACTAGCCTAAGAGATTAAACTAGATCAAAACCCTCTTCTATTAAACATTAGAACACAAACTGAGCTTGGCTACTACCCATGTAGAAGAGCCAAACTACAGGGGTTCTATTCTTTTGTTGTATAGAGAAGAGTCTACCAAATTCAACCAAGATCTAGAAAGAAAACTAGGGCAAATGGAAAAAACCCTATTTGACAAAGATCTGCAAATAACTAACTGTAAGAAACAGTTATCAGAAATCCAAAAGTACAACAAAGATAAGGAAGCAAAGTAGAACCTAGATCTGGATTCAAAGGCACTAAAGACCAGGGCACTTGGACACCTTAGACCCTAATTAGGGTTAGGCAAAATTCTGAGTTTCACCAGACCTGTACTTGCAAACCCTTTTTCTTCCCGATTCTTGTCTTTAGAAACGTGTATCTCAAACCTACACACAAGCAAAGAGGAAAATATTGTGTTGTGTATAAAGGCTTTCCTTAGTCAAACCCTGTGTTGGTGTTTCCACCTCCACTGCAGCGATGATTAGATCCAAGAGTGTGTACACTAGGAGGGTAGAGGCCGAATCAACAATGTGTGATAGAAATATGAGTGAAAATGATAATGATTTACCACAAGATGTGAAACCTTAGTTGATGGAGATAACTCAAGATCATGTGCCAACAAGGAGAGTGATGAGAAGTCTTGAAACTTCCTTCAATACCTACAAAGAAACTTCATAACATCCACAACTAAATAGCAATCCCAAGTATGAAGAGCACTTTAGCATAGAAGGTTAAAACATGTCAGCAAACTTACAGTATCCATCTAGTATTCTCTCTAGATGTAAAATGAATTGTAAAACTCCTTTATATATGCATTCCCACTCACAAATGACAAATAAAACCAAATGGGGCCGACATCTACAAACTAAGGAGGTGTTCTAAGCTGACGCCACAAGAAAGGGGCTAAAGGACCCATCTGGGACCAGGGCACTTGGGCGCCCTAGTCCTTTAGCCCCACAAACTTCGGGGAGTGTCTAATATCGTGGGCTTGGGCCAGTCCTGAGTTTATTCTATCGGGTTTATTCATCGGGATCAAGATTTTATCGTTTTATGCTCAAAAAGGTGTTAAAATAGATCCTGATTAACAAAGGTAATATTTTAGGTCCAACCGAGTGCTAAATGTTAGGAAATGTGTCTTGACCTTGCAACTACAAAAGGTTACTATTCTTCCCAGTTTTGGTCTTTTCGAATACCCTTTATCTTGAAGAATGGTTTAGAACTTTCAAAGTTTCCAAAAGGGCTAAAAACAGGAGGAGTTACTATTTTTAGTAACTCTACATTTGAGCTCAGATGGACCAAAATTTTTTCCAAAAGGTGCCGAACTGTTAAGTAAACATCTCGGGTGAGTTTCGACTCAAGATCATACTTGGATTGCAAGATATTAAGGTTTTTATTTTTAGAAACTATTGAAAAAAAGTTTCAAACTCACATTTGAGGCACTTAAAGGTCCCTAAATGGACTGAAAGCTGTCACAACCAAAAAATTTGGTTATAGATTGATAGATCTCTTCACGAGCTTTTTTCGACGCATCAAATGGTTTGTCAATCGGATACCCGGATCAAAAGTTATGGCCTCTGGAAGTTGGACCTCCTGTTTTTGGGAAATGTGAAAATGTGTTGGACACTTAAAAGAGTTGTAAATGGGAGAATTACACATGTTGGTGTGTGATTTGACACATCACAATGCATCTTTGATTGGAGATAATTTAGGTGCCAATTTTAGGCAGTTTTTTGGCTCATGGTTTTGTAATTACTGTTGACGGTTTACTGTATTGTATCTCCTATATATCAGGAGCTCAAGATGGAGGTTGTGTGTAAGAGTCTTATAGATGTTGAGTCATCTCCGGGTCTCTGGTTGGTTATACTTCTTTGAAAGCTTACTCTGCAAGTATATTGTAATCTTCTTGATTCTTGAATAATATATTGGGCGCCTTTGGAGTATGGGGTTTTTCTCCTAAAAGAATTTCCCCACATAATTATCGTGTTATGGTATGATTGCTATTTATGTTTATTATGTAACTGTTGTACAAATCTAAAAAGTTCTACATATCTCTCCCCTCAAGATTAGTGTAGGAAGTTGTTCCACTACCTTATAAGTGGTATCAGAGCTTCATCACCTTTGGTTTTGGTTGTGGCTTGTTGGGTTTTTTGAACTAATCTAGTTTTGAGACATGGGAGCTTATGCAAAAGATAGTTTGTGATCTTGTTGTAGGGATTTTCATATGGTGAGCTCATCAAGGAGAATAGAGGTAGAAAATTTTCTGGTAACAATTTTGAGATGTGGAAGCTGAAGATGGAGGATCTATTAATTGATTGAGATGTGTGGGATGCTATTGATGAGAAAGTTTCAAGGCCCGCAAATGCTACTTTGGTTGTTGAATATGATGTTATGGATTGTAAAGCCAAGGGTCTAATTAGATTGTGTCTGACAGACTCTATTTTAATCAATGTCCATGAAGAGCCCTCTGCAAAGAAACTATGGAAGAAACTCGATGAAATATATCAAACCAAATATTTAGTGAACAAGTTTTTCTTGAGGAAGAAATTGTATTCCTTGAGAATGGAAGAGCATGGACAAATATCAGACCACCTGGAAGCATTCAATATGTTGGTGGATCAATTGGTGTAAAAATGGATAAGGAGGAGAGATGTCAGATCTTCCTTTGTTCTTTGCTTGATTCATGGGATTCTCTTGTTATGGTGATTGCAATTACTTATGTTATCTTGAAAGTTGAAGATGTCATTGGTTCTTTGCTTTCTGAAGAAATGAGGAGGAAGGTGTCCATCGATGCTAAAGAAGCCCTAAGTGTTCATAGAAGACCTAAAGAAAAAGGCAAGAAGAGCAAGAAGCGTGATAAATCCAAGTCTAAGGGGAGATCCAAATCTCCTAGAAAGTCCAAAGTTATTAGCTGGAATCATGGTAAGCCTGGACACTTCTGTAAGGAGTGTAAAGAAGAAAAGAAGAAGAAAAAGAAGTTTGATTTTGATTCCGAGTCTAAGGAGGAAGATGGTGATGTGTTCATTGCATCTTTGGCCACTAATGTAGGTAATGATGCATGGTTAATTGACTCAGGTGTATGTTTCCATATGCCCCCTAATAGAGATTGGTTTTCTGAATACGAAGAATTCGATGGAGGTAAGGTGCACTTAGGTGATGATTCTCACTTAAGTATTGTTGGATATGGTAAAGTTAAAATTATATTTCCTGGTGGTAGAATAAAAAGGATTAATGGTGTGTTGCATATCCTTGGATTAGCACAAAATTTATTATCTGTGAGTAAACTAATATATGAGAGTGTGTAGGTAGTCTTTTCTTATACAAGATGCAAGATGGTTAGAGATGCTATGGTGATCGCTAGAGGTGTTAGATTTGGCACACTGTATAAGCTTGATGCATGCACTCTTGAGTGTAATAGTACTTTTGTGAAAAGAAAATCTATGACTACTTCATTAGAAAAGGAGAGGGTTTTATTTTCAGTGGATGGTCGTGGCTTGTGGGTACCTAAGGGTTCTCTTTCTTCTGAATCAAAATTGCCTACAGAAAATACTATATTATGGCATTAGAGATTAGACCACATAGGATAAAAGGGTCTAAGGACCTTGAAAAATAAAAACCTTGTTGAAGGGTTGAGTGATTGTAATCTTGATTTTGATTTCTGTGAGCATTGCATTTATGGTAAACAAAACCATGTTTAATTTTACTCGAGTTCTCATAATTCTTGTGGTGTATTGGATCTAATTCATTATGATGTGTTTGGTCCTGTAGATGTTCCTTCCATTGGAAATTCCACATATTATGTTTCATTTGTTGATGACTACAACAAAAGGACATGGGTATATTTTCAAAAGAGTAAATATGAAGTTTTTAGTCAATTTAAAGAATTTAAAGCAATTGTTGAGTTGCATAATGAAAAGAAAATAAAATATTTGAGGATTGACAATGGTGGTGAATTTTTCTCTAATAATTTTGATAGATTATGTAAAGATTGTGGCATTCAAAGACAAAAGACAACTCTGTATTCTCCAAAGCAGAATGGAGTTGTAGAAAGAATGAGCAAGACATTGATGGAGAAGGCTAAGAGTATGCTTAGTGATGTTGGTTTAGAACAAAAGGTTTTAGGCTAAAGCTGTTGCCACTACCTGGTACTTGATTAACAGGTCTTCCACATCAGCTCTTGGAATTGAGTTGTAGAAAGAATGAGCAAGACATTGATGGAGAAGGCTAAGAGTATTCTTAGTGATGCTGGTTTAGAACAAAAGGTTTTAGGCTAAAGCTGTTGCCACTGCCTGGTACTTGATTAACAGGTCTTCCACATCAGCTCTTGTTGATAAAACGTCTATGGAAGCATGATCGGGGCACAAGGCTTCACTAAGACATCTTAGAATTTTTGGTTGTGAGGCATATGCACATGTGCCAAAGGAGAAGTGAACAAAGTTGGAGAATAAGGCTATGAAATGTATTTTTATCAGGTACAGTTATGGTGTGCAAGGATACAAGCTTTAGGACCCTGTTGCATAAAAGGTAATATATAGTAGAAGTGTTATTTTTAGAGAAACTAAGTCTTCTTTTGTTACATTGCAGCCAGAACAAAGTGAACAGAAAGATGTGATTCAACTCTGATCTATACTTGAGAAAGTTGAATCGAGGCCCCTAAACAGAGAAGAAGTTGAGAAGAGCTCGTCTAACTATGAATCTTCATAAGAGGAGGAAGAATCTCCAACTCAGCTTGTTGGAAGGTCTACAAGCCATGGACAACCACCTGATGACTGGAGATGTATTTTTGCTTTGAATACTAATATAGATTGTTAGGGTTAGCCGGCATAAGATATCAATTAAATGCAAATAAAGATTAAACAGAGGAATGAAAAATACACATAAATAATAATGAGAGACAAGTTTTAACGTGGTTCACCCAAACTCGAACTACATCCACCAACAGAGAGTCCAATATTATTATCTAGTAAATCAAACCGATTACAACCAGCAATCCCTGCAACTCAATACTATTGCAAATGCTACAATACAATGTATCCACCAAAACCCTAACTCTTAGCCGCTTTTATCAAGCCTTATGTCAGTTACAAAATAGGGTTTTTTCATGTCGGTCCAAAAAAAAATTCCTGGCGAGGATACATGACTAGTGTACAGTACTTTCCTGATTAGTCACCACCTACCAACAATCTCCCACTTGGAGACTGATCAGGCTCCACACCAAACAATCTCCCACTTGGAGACTGATCCTGGACGACATCGCTGCCCGTGCAACTCCCATTGGAAATAAGGATCTTGGACTCTATTGTTTTGTTTTTGTTGTTTTCAGTCTTGAAGAACAACCGAAGCTGAAGAGGATCTCAACTTCTCCCTTGTCACTACCTTTGTAAACATATCCGTTGGATTTTCATCTGTATGTATATTTTCCATCCTTAACTGTCCATTATCCAACATCAACTGAATAAATTGATACCTCAATTGTATGTGTTTGGTCTTTGAATGCAAGGCAGAATTCTTTGCAAGATGTATGGCACTCTGACTGTCTGTATACAAAGAACTATTAGCCTGTTGTTTGCCCAATTCTTCCATGAAAGATTGTAGCCATATCATCTCCTTGCTTGCCTCTGTTGCAACTACATACTCTGCCTCTGTGGTGGATAAAGTAACCACCTTTTGCAACCTGGAAATCTAACTCACTGCTATCCCACCTACAATAAACGCATAACCTGTAGTACTCCACCTGGTATCAATATCACCTGCCAAATCTGAGTCTACATAACATGCTAAATCAATATTAGAGCCCCCAAAACATAAGTGTTTATTGGATGTACCTCTCAAATATCTGAGAATCTATTTTACCGCATTCTAATGCTCCAATCCAGGATGACTCATATACCTACCGACGACTCCTACAGCATGTGCAATATCTGGTCTCGTGCATACCATGGCATACATTAAACTTCCTACAACTGAAGCATATGGTACCTTAGACATTTTTTCTTCCTTCTCTTGTGTCTTTGGACACATCTCCTTAGTCAATTTCAAATGACTAGGCAAAGGTGTGCTGACAACTTTTGCATTCTCCATATGGAATCTCTGCAACACCTTTTCAACATAAGCAGCCTGAGATAGAGTCAATTTTCTAATCTTCCTATCTTTGCAAATTTTCATACCAAGGATTTGTTTTGCTGCCCCCAAATCCTTCATATCAAATGACTGTGCTAACTATTGTTTTAACTCTCTTATGTGAGCCATGTTAGACCTAACTGCAAGTATGTCATCAACATATAAACATAAAATAATGTAGCTGTCATTATCCAACCTCTTAAAATAAACACAATGGCTAGAATTACACCGACTGTAGTCTTGCTTAGCCATAAAACTATCAAATTTCAGATACCATTGCCGAGGTGCTTGTTTCAGGCCATACAAACTCTTCTTCAATCTGCACACCAGTTTCTCCTTACCTTTGACCTCAAATCCTTGGGTTGTTCCATGTATACCTCCTCCTCCAAATGACCATGGAGAAAGGTAATTTTCACATCTAGCTATTCCAAATGCAAATCTTTAGTAGCCACAATACTTAAGACAATACAAATAGAAGTTATCTTGACAATTGGAGAAAATATCTCATCAAAATCAATACCCTTTTTCTGTGCAAATCCTTTTACAACTAACCTAGCTTTAAATCTTTTCTTACCTCCATCTTTCTCTTTTAGCCTATAAACCCATTTGTTTAGTAAAGCCTTTTTACCTGCAGGCAACTTACATAATTCCCAAGTCTAATTTTTTAGCAAGGAGTCCATTTCTTCTTTCATTGCAAGCTCCCACTGAACCTGTGTATCCACCTCCATAGATTCATCATACCCTTCTGGTTCACCAGCATATGTTAACAAAATAGAACACAAAGAGGGAGAAAACCTTTCAAGAGGTCTACTTAGCCTTGTTGACCGTCTAGCATTCAGTGGAGTTTGTGGTATTTCTGGTTGCTGTTGTGGAGCATGAGGAACCACTAGAACATCACTATTTGGAGTATCATCTAGCACCACATAATCCTTTTCTTTCTTCTCATGCTGCTGCAACTGATCTTTGTACAACACCTTCTCGTTGAATATAACATCTCTGCTTCTCACAATTTTTTGATTTTCAAAATCCCAAAGCCTATAACCAAATTCATCAATGCCATATCCAACGAAGGTACATTTTTTTGATTTTGCATCCAGCTTGGTTCTATTTTCAGAATCTATATGTGCAAATGCTTCACAGCTGAAGGTTTTCAGAAAAGAATAACCCACCTTCTTGCCTGTCCATGCTTCCTCTGGAATACCACAGCCTAAAGGAACTAAAGGACCTCTATTAATTAAATATACAACAGTGTTGACAGCCTCTGCCCACATGTTTAAAGGCAGCCCAACATGCAATCTCATGGTCCTTGCATGCTCCATTATTATCCTATTCATGCGTTCAGCCACTCCGGAACCGTTTTTTGCCTACGAATTCCATTAAAGGAACAATAATCTTCAAATTCTTTGCTGCAATACTCACCGCCATTATCAGATCTGAGACATTTTAATCTTTTATCCGTCTCATTCTCAACCAAGCTTCTCCATTTCTTAAATATTTCAAATACATCAGATTTTTGCCTAAGGAAATAAATCCATACCTTCCTGGTTGCATCATCTATGAATGTAACATAATATCGAGAGCCACCGAGAGAAGATACCTGAGTCGGTCCCCATACATTGGTATGCACAAGCTCCAACTTTTCATTTTTCTTTTGCTTCCCATCCTTGAGAAAATTGACTCTCTTTTATTTTCCATACACACAACTTTCACAGAAATCTATATTAATACACTTCAGACCTAGTAAAACTTTCTTAGAATGAAGTACCTTCATACCTTTTTCACTCATATGCCCAAGTTTGTTATGCCACAGTGTTGTCTCAGAATCTGCAGCAACTGTTTCAATCTCTTCCTACAAACCTGCAGCAAGTATTCCTAAACCTGTTTGTTCTTTCTTTGCAACAGCTAAAGTAGAAGGAACAGTATGACTTGTACAAAGATATAAGGTGCCTACTTTCACACCTTTTTCTATGACTAAGGCACCTTTTGAAACCTTCTAATTTGTGTCAGTAAATATAACGATGCAACCTTCTTCAGCTAGCTGCCCTACTAAAATTAAATTCTTACTGAGCCTTGGAACGTGCCTTACCTCTTGTAGTAGCCAATTATTCTCATTCTGCAACTTAATCTTAATTCTTCCCTTTCCAACAATCTGACAGGGTTTGTTATCTCCCTAATAAACCAGCCTAAAATCCCCTTGAACATAATCAAGAAAATAACTTCTATGGGGCGTAGCATGAAATGAGGCCCCTGAATCTAAAACCCATGAATCATCAACATTATCTAGGGAAAGAATCAACACACCATCTTCATATTTATTACTTACCACATTTGCCTCCTTGTTGCCTTTTTGTTTGTCTTCTTTATTTTTTCGAGACCAACAATTTTTCTTCAGATGACCTGGTTTCCCACAGTACCAGCAATCCTTCTGTTCTCTGGTTTGGGATCTCTTATCCTTTGATTTTCCTCGTGACTTCCCATGACCTCCAAAACCTTTTCCTCGTCCTTTGATCTGCCCCTGCTTTCTGCATTTAAGACACTGCCTGATGTGGATCCACCTGAGCTTTTCCTATGAATTTACTCACTCAAAATAACACCAACAACATCATCAAATTTCAGGGTATTTGAACCAGAAACAGAGTTACTAACCGCCATTACCAAACTATTTTAGCTTTCAGGCAATGAACATAATATCAAGAGAGCTCTAACTTCATCAAATTTTACATTTATAGAAGTCAATTGACTGAGAATTGTATTAAATTTATTTAAATGATCTATCACATATCCACCTTCAACCATTTTTAGATTAAACAAATGCTTCATGAGAAATACCTTATTTGAGGCTGAGGGTTTTTCATACAATTTAGCCAAAGCTTTCATCAGACCGTCTGTTGTCTTCACTTTCGTTATATTGAATGCCACCGATGGTGCCAGGCACAACCGAATGGTTCCCAGTGCCTTTCTGTTAAGAAGATTCCAATCCTCATCACTCATTGTTGCCGGTTTCTTAGCTACTCCTTCCAACATCATCCATAAATCCTTTTGATAGATGTAATCTTCCATCTGCATCTTCCATAACTAATAGTTCTTCCCATTGAATTTATCAACCTTCAATTTACCCTCGTCTGCCATTGCTCCCACTCAACCGTGAGACCTTCCTGCAGATGATAATCAAATACAACCCTCTCTGACACCACTTGTTAGGGTTAGCCAGCAGAAGATATCAATTAAATGCAAATAAAGATTAAACAGAGGAATGAAAAATACACAGAAATAATAACAACGAGAGACAAGTTTTAACGTGGTTCACCCAAACTCGGGCTACATCCACCAACAAAGAGTCCAATGAAAGCAACACTACTTCAATGGAAATCTGATTCAAAATAAATTTTAGCAATCTTTAAGTGTGCATTAACAATGGAGATTGTAACAAAACATAAAACCCCCTACACAGAAAATGCCAAACATGAAGAACTCAACACAAGACACAATGACATAGTTTTTAATGTGGAGAAAACCCTTTCGAGTAAAAAACCACACACAGAAAAGAGACCCAATGTTTGTATTAATCTAAAAATGATTTAGAATACAACACCACCAATCTCTCCTTCAGTCTTCAATCTAACAACATTCCAGCAGCACCTAAGTACCTAAAATTTGCCTTGTAGCAACAAATAGATGGCAAATACTTATATAAATATTTTTCAATTCATCCTAGGTGTTTACTTTCTCTCTCATGAGATTCCCAACATGCAAACATTAAATGCCATCTTACAAGCACCTTCCACTTGTCCAAAAATAGTCATGCAAAGGTTGGGTGCCCAAGACTAAATCTGGCCTCTTACAACATCTTATGACGCGTCATAACCATCATAGACCCCACAAAAGAGTATCTTTCCAAGATAGGAACCTTGGGCTAAATATAACAAATATACAACTAACATATCTATCATATGCATCATAGAATCACAAAATCTTATGACAACTTGCAGCTGTCATAGATTCACTTACCAAACATTATGATAGTTGTCATACATGCCAAATATAGTAGATTCCTCAAAGTAAAGCGCCTACCCTCATTTACTTTGAGTTTTTAAATTTACCAACAGTAAAAGTCACTCCGTAATTACCTCTGGTTACTCCAAAATTACCCCTGCTAGTGAAACTAGTACATCTCCTCATGGATAATTACAAATTACATATAATAAATAGAATAAATACAATATTGGGATTTACAAGGTTAATGGCACCTTATGCCAACATTCTCCCACTTGACATTATACATTATAAATCAACCCATAAGAAATCAAATGAAAAATAATCAGGCACTAGAAACAAGGCCCATGGCCTCTCTGCACCACATGAACTTCTCTGTGCTTACAGGTTTGGTCAATGAATCTGCAACATTCTCCTGAGTGTCTATCTTCTTTAGCTCAGTCTCTCCATTTGCAACCAACTCTCGAATAAAGTGATACTAAACATCAACATGCTTAGTCTGAGCATGATATATGGGATTCTTGGCCAAACAAATAGCACTCTGGCTATCACAACCAATTTGAATGATCCTGCAATCAAATCCAATACCTGTTCATAGTCTTCTCAACCAAACTGCCTCCTTAGAGACATGAGTTGCAGCCATATACTCTGTTTCTGTGGTGGACAAAGCAACTATGGGCTACCTCTTACTCATCCAACTCACTACACCTTCAAATAGAGTAAACATGTTGACCTATTTTCCTCTGCCCAGAGTTAAACAATTCACCTTGTATTTTCTTGAAAAATCTTTAGAAAATGCCCATACAAGGCTTAAATCCTTCAAATATTTATGATATGCCTTGTCGTAATTTCTTAAAAATCTCACCTCGAGAATCCTTGCAAAAAATCTAGAAAAACCCAGAAATCTTTTAGCTTCAAGTATTTTCTATCGCTGGGATTTCTCAGTTTCATGCTTGTGCTTCAATATGCATTTTTAATGTATTTTCGCATATATATATTTGCCTTTGTATGTTGACAAAGATACAACGAAAACATACAAGGGTGGAATATACATTGAGGATTCCCAGAATATTCCGTTGATGTATCAAAATGTTTGCATGTATATTGGGTCGTATGTTTGACATACAACAAGTAGATACATTGGCAGCCCGAAAAATGAGGTAAATCGGCTTCAAAAGGTGTAAAAGGTGTAAAAGGCAATTGTATGCATTTTGTATGCATATCGGGTTCTACATTGTAGGTATATTCCATCAAAGATTCCTGCTTACATGTAGGGGTTTGTATGTTGTTGTTGTATATTCGGATATACAACGGGTTTATACATCGGCGACATACATTCGCAACATACAACGAAAAGATACAAGGGCCCGATGCATGTAAAAGGGGAAACATATAGGGCAGATTGTATGTTAGAAGATACAAGGGTGAATGTACATTTTGCAATGTACATTAGCAGAATATACAAAGGCCAATGTATATCATGAACAGTGCATTGTATATGCGGCTTGTATGTTTGCACATACAAGTCAAAGATACAAGGGCGATATACATGCAAAAGATCACATGCAACAGTGGAATGTATATCGCGCACATACAAGCAAAACATGCAAATCAAACATACAAAGGTGATATACAATCTGGATTTCAAAGTCTTTCCAGTCTGCTTCATAAAAATTTGAAATCTGCGGCTTGCATGTATATGGTGCTTGTATATGCCGATATACAAAGAAATATACAAAGAGGAATGATGCAAGCTGGACCCGACATGGCCAAATACAGCTAATGGTCATTTTGGGGTCCGCGGCTTGTCTGTTTGCAGATACAAGGGAGATACAACTGGTGGGGTCCGCCAAAGCACAAGCGCTTTGCATGTTTCTTCTGCTTGTATGTTTGCTTGCATGTTTCGATATACAAGGGCAAGATACAAAGTTAATATACAATGGTGGGGCCCACACATACAAAGGCGATTGTATGCATATACCTATCCGAAATACAAGAGGTGAGGCCCGATATACAAAGTGCCATGCATATCTAAAGGCAGTTTCAAAGGCTGATTCAGAGGCCGATATATACATAGGTGCATAGCGATATATACACAGGTGCAAAGCGATATATACAGGTAGTTGATCGAAACTTTGACCGTATCTCCTCCATTTTAACAAATTTCAACATGCTGCAAGAGGCAAAAATGCATGTTTTTGTCCCCTCTTTTGTTTGGCAGGGTTTTCAGGGGTTTTCGTCGCCTTTCAAGTTTTGGATTTGGCCTTGCATGTTTTGGACGAGTAGACGTCTCAGCGACCATTTTGGGCAGATGCAGATATTTCTTGCATTCATTGCTGCACAAGGATGTAGCTGCTCGCATTAATGATGAAAGATATTTCTCCACCGCCTTGTTTCAGATCGATGATGCAGCAGCTTGCATTAAAGACTGAAAATATCTTCTGTCTGCCCAGTTCCAGATATTTGGTGCCATAACTGTTGCAGGTGGACAGTCTTTCAAGGCAGATATTTTTTCTGATGCAGCTCATTGAGAGAATTTTGTAACCGACCTAGGTTAGTTTGGAATGCTATATATATGCATTCAAGTGATGTAAACATGGTTGGAAATTTTTTGAGCATTGAGGCTTTTTCTGTTTCCAAACAAAGTTTTTCTACTACTGTAATTTTGCCTTCCCATCAAATATATGCAAGTTATTTTTGCCTCTTTGGACTGAGTTTTAATTTAATGTGAATCTGCATGTGATTACCGATGAACACACTTTTCCTTTCAATCATTTTGTTTCTCACCTCTGCTAGGATCAGTTGAATCTGTGTATGTCATACTTGCTGTATTTGGTTATGCTGTGCATTTTCTTAGTGCTGTAGGAGTTCTTTTATGTAACTTGGTGGATCACCCTTTACTTTTCAAGTCATTTATTTTCATCTTTCATTCAAAAGCATTCCTTCTCCCTTTTCCTCTTAAAAATTTAGTAGTTCTAGGTGATAACCAGTTAAGGAAGACGGCCTTCTCCAGAGGTCTGATTTCATTTAGCAAAGTCCCACACTTAGAGATCATTCCTATGTTACTCCAGATTGCTGAGGTTTCACAACTGCAGCAAGGGTGCAAATATGTTACTCCAGATTGCTGAGGTTCCACAACTGCAGCAAGGGTGCAAATATGAGAGACAACAAAACACATAGCCACTAGTGGACCTTCGACTATCCAAGTCACCTACCCAACTACATCAACAAAACCCTATATGTCCAAAGATTTATCAGCACTATCAGTACTAGAATAAACCAAACAATGATTAAGAGTACTTGCAAGATATTTAAACACCCTCTTTGCATAGTTCCAATGCTGTCTACCAGGGTTAGACATAAATATGCTCAAAACTCTCACTGCTTGGGCAATATCTGGTCTAGTGCAAACTATTGCATACATCAAACTCCCTACAACACTAGCATATGGCACATTAGACATATCCTCAAAATCATCCTCAGTCTTTGGACACATATCTAATGAAAACTTAGTACCAATGGGTAAAATAACTCTAACTGGGTTATAGTCCTGCAAACTAAACCTCTACAAAATAGTATTCACATACTTACTTTGTGACAACCAAAGCTTTCTGTTAACTCTGTCCCTCTTGTTCTCCATTCCCAAAATATACCTTATAGCACCAAGATCCTTCATCTCAAATGCACCTAAAAGTTGGGCTTTAAGCTCACTGATCATACCCTTAGTATTGCTGAAAAACATGTCATCAACATACAAAGCAATAACCAGTATAGAATCAACACAATAAATGTAAACACAGTGATCCTCCTCGCTTCTAACAAAACCTAATTTCAAAACAAATGAGTCAAACTTTTGATACCACATTCTAGGGGATTGTTTCAGACCATAAAGAGACCTCTTTAACCTACAAACCCAATGTTCTTTTCCTTTTACCTCAAAACCTGTAGGTTGTTGCATATAAATTTCTTCTTCAAGATCTCCATGCAAGAACGTAATCTTAACATCCATTTGCTCAATCTCCCAATCATAAGCTACAGCAATGGATAAGAGAAATCCAATAGAAGTCAATTTAGCAATAAGAGAGAATATATCACCAAAATCAACTCCCTCTCTCTTGGAGTAGCCCTTGACTACCAGTCTAGCCTTGTACTTCTCCAATGAACCGTCTGCTCCAAACTTCTTCTTGAAGACCCACTTACAATCTATGGCCTTTCTTCCTTTGGGCAAACGAACAAGATCCCAGGTGTTACAAGAGTCTAAAGCCATCATCTCTTCATGCATGGATAATTGCCAAGACTCACTATTATCTGCAGAAAGCTTCCCTATAGGATCTAGGTTCATCGTTAATACTCAATAAAGCATATACACAATGAAAATCTGGTGGGCTATACTTGTCAACTAGATTATGTTGTCTTGTGGATCTCCTCAAGGGTGGAGTAAGAGACTCTACTCGTTCTTCTACATGATCATCTGCACCAACTTCTTCTGTCACAACAGATTCATCTTCATCAGAACTACTTGAATCTTCTTCTTCTTTTTCACCCCCGAATCCATCATTTTGTTCTTCCTAAGGTGCATCTTGCTGCTCCAAATCAAAGTGCACCTTATTTTCCTTTTCTTCTTTTTCTTTTGGCTACTCAGGTTCAGAAATAGCTTTAAGTTCCCTAAAAAAATATCTCTAGAAAATATAATCTTGCGGGTTAGTGGATTCCAAAGCTTATAACCTTTGACATTATCACCATATCCAATGAATGTACACTTTTCAGCCTTTGGATCCAACTTAGATCCTTGGGCACATGAACAAAAACCTCATATCCAAAAACCCTTAAATGTGAAATAGAAGGTTTCTTACCTATCCACACTTCATAAGGTGTTGAATCAAGAGCCTTGAAAGAGATCTGTTTATCAAGTAGCAAGCAGTACACACATCCTCTACCCAAAAGCATCTATCCAACTGTGTATCACTAAGCATACTTCTGGCCATTTCCATAATTGTTTGGTTCATCCTTTCTGCAACACCATTTTGTTGTGGTGTATACGGAGTTGTCTTTTGTCTGATTATACCTACATGCTTGCAAAACTTGTCAAATTCCTTAGAGAAATATTCCCCTCCATTGTCAGATCTCAATATTTTTATCTTTAAACTTGATTGGTTCTCTACTAAGACTTTGAATTCCTTAAACTTAGTGAAAACTTCAGATTTATGTTTCATAAAATAAATCCATGTATATCTGGATACATCATCAATGAAGGTGACAAAATAACGAGATTTTTCAATAGATTCATTATCCACAGGTCCAAACACATCTATATGAATAATTTCTAATTTCTCTTTTGCTCTATAGTGTCTTGAAGGAAATGATTTTCTGTTTTGTTTACCAAACACAATGCTCACAGAAATCAAAGTATTCATCAGAATAAGAGAAACCATCCAATAATTATTTATTCTTAATAGTTTTCAATACATTATTACTTGTGTGGCCCAATCTGTAGCACCACAACATACACATGTTTTAGGAAGCCTCAAAAACATAAGAGGCATTAGAAACTGTAGTGGCTTCAAGATTAAACAAGTTCCTGAATCTCTTCCCTTTCGCTACCACCAAGTTCCCTCTCACCAATCTGCAGCCATGCTTGTCAAATGTCACATGCATTCCCAAATCATTCAACTTCGAAACTGAAATCAGATTTCTAGCTAATCCAGGAACATGCAAAACACTAGGGAGGGTTTTAATCCTCCCACCATTGAAACACAACAATACCTTTCTTTTCCTGACAATTGGATATCAAGAGTTGTCACCAAGGTAGATATTACCTCCATCGTATTCTTCATATGTGGAGAACCATTCCTTATGCGGGGTCATATGAAACAAGCATCTTGAGTCAACCAACCAGTGATCATTAGAAACAACATTACATGCAGAAAGTAAAACATCTTCACCTACATTCAAGGACTTATCTAAAGCACTCCCACTATTTCTTGGGGTTTCTACACTCCTTCACATGTCCCCTTTTACTGCAGTTCCAACACTTAACTCTGTTCTTTTTACCAAGAGTCTTAGACCGTGGCTTGACTTTGTCCTTAGCCCCTTTCTGATCTCCCTTTGGTCCTCTTTCCTTAGACCTTCCCCTGACACTGAGAGCATCCCCTAAACTATCCAAACTTTTCTTCCTCAATTCCTATGACAATAAAACTGTAACAAGGGCATCCAACTTCATATCTATGAGGTTAGCAATGATAGCAAGGATAACATTTTCCCAAGAATCAGGTAAAGAACAAAGAAGCAAGATACATTTATCTTCCTCATCAACCTCAACATCTACTGAAGCAAGATAACTCATCAACAAATTAAATGAATTTAAATGCTCTGCAATTGACTCACCCTCTTTCATTTTTAATGAAAATAAACTTATTTTTAAGTAAAATTTATTTACCATACTCTTGGCTTGATAGATCTCACCCAACCGTTTCCACAACTTGTGTGCAGTCTCTTCCTTTGCGACATTCAACAAGACAGAATCTGACAGACACAAACAGATAGTTCCCCCATGCCTTCTTATCCAGTTTTGCCCACTCATCCAGAGAGACATCATTGGGTTTCTTCTATTTTTGGATAGCCAACCATTGGTTTCTTTCTTCCAACAAATCCTCCATTTTTAGCTTCCACAACTCATACCCCGTTCTATTGAACTTCTCAATGTCCAATCGAGAGGTTGATGCAACAGTGGATGCAACCATAATAACAACACAAGATTTGTAAAACAAACACAACCAAATCTCCCACTGCAGCTATAGCTTCCACACTACCACCCAAGAGTCAAAACTAACCAGGCTCTGATACTAAATGTTAGAAATGAAAGCAACACTACTTCAATGGAAATCTGATTCAAAATAAATTTCAGCAATCTTTAAGTGTGCATTAACAACGGAGATTGTAACAAAACATAAAACCCACTACACAAAAAATGCCAAACATGAAGAACTCAACACAAGACACAATGACATAGTGTTTAATGTGAAGAAAACCCTTTCAGGTAAAAAACTCCACATAGGAAAGAGGCCCAATGTTTGTATTAATCTAAAAATGATTTACAATACAACACCACCAATCTCTCCTTCAGTCTTCAATCTGATAAAATTCCAGTAGCACCTGAGTACCTAAAATCTATCTTGCAGCAACAAATACATTGTAAATACTTAAAGAAATGTTTTCCAACTCATCCTAGGCAGTCACCTTCTCTCTCATGAGATTCTTAACATGCAAACATTAAATGCCATCTTACAAGCACATTCCACTTGTCCAAAAATAGTCATGCAAAGGTTGGGTGCCCAAGACTAAATCTGGCCTCTTACAACATCTTATGACGCATCATAATTGTTATAGATCCCACAAAAGAATATCTTTCCAAGATAGAAAACTTGGGCTAAATATAGCAAATATACAACTAACATATCCGTCATATGCGTCATAGAATCATAGAATCTTATGACAACTTGCAGCTATCATAGATTCACTTACCAAACATTATGATAGTTGTCATACATGTCAAATATAGTAGATTCCTCAAGAGAAAATGCCTACCTCATTTAATTTGAGTTTTTACATTTTCTAACAGTAAAAGTCACTGCGTAATTACCTCCAGTTACTCCGAAATTACCCATGCCAATGAAACTAGTACATCTCATGGATAATTATAAATTACATATAATAAATGGAATAAATACAATATTGGGATTTACAAGGTTAATGGCACCTTCTCTCAACAAATGAACCTATATCTGTAGAAGATGCATTAGGTATGAATGATGCAGAGTCCTAGAAGATTGATATGGATGAATAAATGGTAGCTTTGAAAAAGAATGATACATGGGACCTGATACCATTGTCTGAAAGATGAAAATATGCTGGTTGAAAATGGGTGTTCAAGAAAAAGATTGGTTCAGATGGAGGTATTGAGAAGTACAAAGCATGGTTAGTTGTGAAAGGTTACTCTTAGGTTGAAGGTATTGATCATGGTGAAATATTTTCTCATGTTGCAAAAATGGCGTCCATTAGATTCTTGCTTTCTATTACCGTTACTTGTGATCTAGAGGTTGAGCAAATGGATGTGAAAAAAACTTTACTTCATGGTGATTTGGAGGAGGATATTTATATTACACAGCCAGAGCACTACATGGTGAAAGGTAAAAGTAATCTCGTTTATAAATTGAAGAAATCTTTGTATGGCCTCAAACAAAGTCCTAGGATGTGGTACCAGAAATTTGATACATATGTGTTGAGTTTGGGATTTGAGCATTCTAAATCTATTGACCGTGTTTATTAAAAATCTGATGGTGATCGTTTACTGTTTATTGCATTATATGTTGATGATATGTTATTTATTAGTAAAGGGAAAGGAGTGATTTCAGAAGATCTTGGTGTAGCAAAACACATTCTTGGGATGAAAATAAGAAGAGATAGAGTGAATAGAAAACTATGGCTTGGCTAGAGTAAGTATGTCAATTCAGTTTTACAGAGGTTTAACATGCAAGATTGTAGACCATTATGTGTTCCTTTTATAGTTGGAATGAAGTTGTCTATTTCACAATGTCCAACATCCCCATCAGAGATGGAAGACATGAGTAGAGTGCCTTACCAGAGTGCAGTCAGAAGTTTGATGTATGCTATGGTCTATACTAGACCAAACATTGCCCAAGCAGTGGGAGTTCTTTCCATATACATGTCTAATCCTAGTAGAGTTCATTGGATGCAATTAAAAGATCCTTCAAATATTTACGAGGTACCTTAGAGTGTTCCTTGTGTTATCATGGTAATTTGATAGGAGACATGCATTCCCTTGATATTCATGGTTATGTGGATTCAGACTGGGCAGGTGATGTTGATAGCAGACGATCCACTAGTGCTTATGTATTTACTTTATTTGGTGGTACAATTAGTTGAATGAGTAAGCGACATGTTGTGGTTGCTTTGCCCACTATTGAAGTTGAGTATATGGCAGCTACTCATGCTTGTAAAGAAGCCATTTGACTTAAGACATTGTGTTCAGATATCAGAATAAAATAAGGTGCAATGACAGTTTATTGTTACAGTCAGAGTGAAATCTACCTAGCTAAGAACCCAACATTTCATGCTAGGACCAAGCACATTGAAGTACAATATAATTTTTTTAGATATATGGTCGAGGATGGCAGGGTGAAGCTAGTTAAGGTAGAGACTTTGATTAATGTTACAGATTCATTAACTAAGCCTGTGAGCACATAGAAGTTCAGATGGTGTTCAGAGTCTATGGGTCTCTTGGCCCCTATCAATTAAATCATGGTGTTGATACTCCCTTTGCTCTTGCAAGGTGTTTGATAAGTGGGAGAATGTTAGGAAAGGTGTCTCAACCTTACAACTACAAAAGGGTACTATTCTTCCCAGTTTTGGTCTTTTCGAATACCCTTTATCTTGGATAATGGTTTAGAACTTTCAAAGTTTCCAAAAGGGCTAAAAATGGTACGGATTACTATTTTTAGTAACTCTACATTTGAGTTCAGATGGATCAAAAATTTTCCTAAAAGGCATGGAACTATCAAGTAAACATCTCAGGTGAATTTCAACTCAAGATCATACGTGGATTACAAGATATTAAAGTTTATGTTTTTAGAAACTGTCGAAAAAAGTCTTGAACTCAAATTTGAGGAACTTAGAGGCCCTAAATGGCTTGAAAGTTGTTGTAACTAGTGAAGCTAGTTATAACTTGATAGATCTCTTAAAGAGCTTTCTAACGCATCAAACAGTTCCTCAACCAGATACTTGGATCAAAAGTTATGGCCTCCAAAAGTTGGACCTCCTATTTTTGGGAAATGTGAAAACGTGTTGGACACTTAAAAGAGCTATAAAGGGGAGACTTACACATGTTGGTGTGTGATTTGGCACATCACAAGACATCTTTGATTGGAGATAATTTGTTTGGGTAGTTTTTTGGCTCATAGTTTTGTAATTAGCTTTGATAGTTTATTGTATTGTATCTCCTATATATCAGGAGCTTGAGATGGAGGTTGTGTGTAAGAGCCTTATAGATTTTGAGTTGCCTTCAGATCTTTGGTTGGTTATATTCCTGTGAAATCTTGCTCTACAATTATATTGTAATCTTCTTGATTCCTGAATAATATATTGGGTGGCTTTGGAGCGTGGGGTTTTTCTCCTGAAAGGGTTTCCCCACGTAATTACTGTGCTATGGTATGATTGTTATTTGTGTTTATTTATGTAACTATTGTACAGATCTAAAAAGTTCTGCATATCTCTCCCCTCAAGATTAGTGTAGGAAGTTGTTCAGCTACATTAGCTTCCTTACACTAAACTAGGTGTAAAATGCTAGTGTACACACTTTATAACATTTAGCCCCCACTTTAGCATGGGTACAAACTTACATTCCAACTCACACTAAAAGAAGATTTCAAACACGAAAATATAGAAGCCAAAGAATTCCCCAAGTTGTGGACTATAGTAGCCCCCAAGCTTAGGATTCTAAGGTTGAAACATATGAGCAAAGATATTTCAAACACGCAAAACATTGTAACATAATTCACATACATGGAGTACTAAAAAGCATACATAGGAATACATGCAAAAGACACACAGTACACAATGCATACACGCTTGACACGAAGCATACACGTAAATACACACGACAAACATGACGAAGACACATAAGACATATGGAATCATTAAGGAATACAAGTTAAAATAATAGATCAAACAAACAAACATAGAAACAAACACAAGAACAAACACACAAGGCACATGACTCTGATGCTAGCTTGCTCTATCGCTAGGGGCCATGTGAAAAGAAGTGCTTTCATGGATCACACACTAATAAGGACAACCAAATTACTAGGTGACCACGACAAGTCACATGAAGCACATGGGCTAGCAAACTTTGTTGTACTAGGTGGCTCATGGACCAAAAGGAAACATCACAGGTTAGTGAGGACCACCGAATCACTAGGTGAGTTCCATGCCAACTATAATAAACAAGTATGTAATCACAAGAGCATAGAGCGATGTATGCCCCCACCTTAAAGTAATTGCTAACTCCTATCAGGGAGAAATTGCTTTAAGGTAGAATAAAACACAAGATAGGCATGAGAGCTTTCTGGAAGCACATGCCCATAAGATATGTGTTCCCCAAAACTATATCACAACAAGGGGTGGCCCCCACAAAAGGTAAACCAAGGCGATGCTATGAGCATGATACACAATGGCTTGTTTAGTCATGGCTTGTTTAGTCATGAGTATGTGTTTAGCTTTATTTGTGATGTTTGTTAAGGGAGCCATAGTGTCTTCCAACGTGATTTCCTTTTCTTCCTTTGCTTCAAGAACATTATAAGAAACATGAGGAACCACTGAAGGCTGGGAGACCGTGGGGGGAGGCTTCCTCAATGCAGGTTTCTCTTCCTTCTCAACTTGTGAAACAAGTGGAAGTACATGAGCATCCTCAAGTGGTTGAGAAACCTCAGGAAATAACACGTGCACAACCGATTAATTTCCACTAGTCTTCGCAGAAGGAGGTGAGACAAAAGTAATATTGCGACTGTGGGGAGGTCTATTTTGTGCTTAGAGGCTGCCTCATTTTCCTTGAAGGGATGATAGAGGGGGGAGCTCAACATATCTATCGAATGCTCGGGGATGTGGAAAAACCTCTGATTTGGGCTTAGCTTCATTCACCACTTGTGGGACAGGTGGAACTACTATCGTAGCCTTAGAAAATCAAGGAGGTTAGAGGACATCACAAGGAGGTATGTCACCAAGTGACAACTCTACTATTTTATTTGCTTTAAACTTTTGATATGACGAAGAATAAATCCTCTCTAGCTCGAGCGACTCCAACTGGCTGTGGCCAGAATAGTCAAGTGTAAAATGCCCATGTAGAGCAACGAGAAAGTACTGACTGTGATGTATAGCGTGCACACGTCTCTCAAATGAAAACTTTAAAAGCACTTATGAACCATAGAGGGGACTACCTTCATGGAGCTGAGCCATAGATGACTCAACTTCACATGAAAAAAGTCTGATGTAGGAATGATGACAAAATTAGCATCCAAGGTTCTTGGTCCAACCTTGAAATTAGGGGTCAAGACACCAAGAGTTGGAAGGATAGACCCCTCATGCGCTCTAATTGCGATTTTTGCTACATCATAGTGATCGCAATGTAAACCATGCATGTCTAGAAACTCTTCAGTTACTACATTTACCACACATATAGGATCTATCATAACACCTCTTATAGGCTTATCGTTGATTCAAATAGTAATGTAAAGAGGTCCATTAGGAGCTTCAGTAGTAGCATCATGTGGAGTAAAAGATATAACAGGTTCTGATTCCACTCACTCTTTGTGAGGGCGAGTATCCACCATGCAAATATCACCTTCATAATATTGTTCTTGAGATAGATCTACAACATTATATTCATGATGAGGTAAAGGATCAGTATATATTTGAAGATTTTGATTAGGAGCAGCCACCTATTTATTCCCTTTGTCATTCACACCGGCAACCTGGATGACATTGGAATCGATGAGGTCTTGAACTTCATGTTTAAGATGCATACATCTTTCAGTGTCATGGCCAATAGAGTGGTGAAATTGACAAAAGGCCTTCGAATCAAAGGAAGATGCTTGCATCTTACTTGGATCGAGAGGTCTAGCAGGTGGAAGCTTGATGAGATTGTTGCTTAAAAATTGTGTCATTATAGAGTAGAGAGACTCTGATAATGGTGTGAATTGTCTTATTTTTTGTTTCAATTTATAAGGGGCGGGAGCAGGAGATGACGTTGCTGCGACATGTTTTCTTATGTTACTAGCTAAAATTGTATTTATCTTGATGAAGTTTTTGTTTTGTCTTTTGAATGAATGATTGTGAGAGGCTTTGGATTGACCAACTAGAGCTAATGATGGATTATGCTCATACTGACTAACCAAAAGTTGGTAATCATGGAGAGTCATGCAAAGATGAGTGAAAGAATCATATTGCATCAACAATATCTTATCATAGATATGAGGTTGTAAGTTTCCAATAAAGATTCTTTGTAAATCAACTTCCAAAATAGAATATTGAACTTGCGAAAAGAGGGCTTGATAACGGCCCATAAAATCTATTATTTTTTCTTTCGTTCCTTGTTTGCAATGAACCACATCAGTTAAAGAGACTTGAGGTCCAATGTTCGCTTGAAAATGCTCAAGGAACTTGTTGACTAATTGTGAGAAAGATGTTACAAAATTAGGAGGGAAAGAGAAAAACCAATCCAAGGTTGTGTCTTTGAGTGACCTAGGAAAGAGTTTTGCCAAGATTGCATCCTCAAAGAAGAAATCACTACACATAGCGGTAAAGGTTGCCACATGGTTGTTAGGGTCTCCCTTCCCATTATATTTCTCAAAGAGAGGGGTCTCAAACTTCTCGGGCATTTGAGCTCTTAGGATTGAATAGGACAAAGGGCTACGGATATAATGTGTTGTCATATTAGGTTTAGGTGGACTATTGGAATGAATTGGAAGGACTAGCTAATAATGTATGAGTAACCTTTTGGAATGTGATAGTAAGTTTAGATGTAGGTGGAGTAACATTAGGTGTGGAATTTATGTAATTATATGGAACGGTATTATAATGACGAATATGATTCCCAATAGATAACCCAACACATGTGGTAGCACTATTACTTGGTTGTGTAGTAGTGGTGAGAATAGTAGAAGTATATGTAGGAAAAGAGAGTGTTGGTATGGATGCTAACACTCAAGTCTCTATTTGGTTAGAAGAGGTGACATTAGTGATGACTTCAATGCAACTAGATGTAGATAGAATGTTGTTATGCACTATATTAGCAAGGCCATACAAGACTTCCAATCCTTCTTAACCTTTGAGCAAAAGAATTCTTAGACTCTCAACAACAGGGATGGCCTCCTCAACTATATGTTATGAGCTTAAGTTTTTTTGAAAATTAGCCAACTCAGTGTCTAATCTTTGAATTTGAGCTTCAAGAACATGAGCCACAAGGTCATCAATGTTGATGGATTCATGAAAAGTCGATGCTTTAGGAAGATGTGAAGTAGGGATATCATGAAGAAGTGATTGACCTTCTTGTGTGATAAGACTAGGGAATCAGGGTTCCGATGTGTTGTTATCATCGTTATTCAAAGCATTAAAACCCATAATTCGAAGACTTCTTCGCACAAGAGTGTTGGAAATAGGGCACCGGGTCACAAAAGCTCATAAAATGTCTACAAGCTTTAGTAACACACAAGATGGACAAATAGAAGAAATGAATGATATAGCAAAAGAAGTGTTTGAATTTTTGTTTAAGTGAAGAAATGTTTTGTTCAAATGTAAACAAATATAATGCACATAATATATCCTTGATCAAATTCAACTCTACTTCTAACTCTTTCCATTAACATTTATTTCATCCCTTTTGCAGCCCCATACAATTGTGGAGTACAAGGGGTAGTATTCTATTGCACAATACTTGCATATGTATAGAAATCATTGAATTCCTTAGAGCAATATTCACCTCCATTATCAAATCTCGATACCTTTATCAGATCCTATCTAATTATTAATTAACGAAAGTCTTAAAATCCTTAAACTTAGAGAAAACATTAGATTTGGATTTAAGAAAATAATCTCAACTGTATCTTAAGTAATCATTTATAAATGAAACATAATTTTGTGATGTATTAACAAAACCAACATCCACTAGACCAAACACATTTGAGTGAATAACTTCTAAAACACTTTTTGCTCTAGTACTTCTAACAAGAAAAGAAACTCTATTATGCTTTCCAAACACACAATGCTCATAGAAATCAAACACATTATAATAATAAGAAAACCACAAGCCATATTTTTATTAATCATGGTTTGAAAACCTTTTTCACCAATGTGATCCAAATGTTGGCGCTATGGCATACATGCATTTTTAGAAGTTCCAATTACACTGGCATAATTATAAAATGTGGAGGTATTAAGCCTAAACAGAGTCCTGCACTATGAACCTCTCACTATCACCAAATTTCCTCTAGCCAACTTGCAACTAGACTTGTCAAATGTTACATGCACTCCAGAATCATTCAACTTGGACATAGAAAGAAGATTCCCCACACTTTTTCTAGAATGTGCAAAACACCATCAAGAGTTTTCACTCTCCCTTCACTAAAACATGACTATACCTTTCCACAACCAACAATTTGATGTGAACTATTGTCATCAAGGAACATCTCTTCTCCATCATAGGATTGGCAAAACAATAACCACTCATTATGAGGATTCATATGCTAGGATTAACCTAAATCAATGAGCCATGAGTCGTCACTAGCAACATTAGTAGAAATAGACAAAGCATCATTATTGCCATCTTTTGAGGATTTCTCTATGGAGGAATCATCAAAGATCTTATTCTTGTTTTTGTATTCCTTCTTCACATGTCCCTTATTTCCACAATTCTAACACTTCACTCTACTCATCCTAGGTGTTTTGGATTATATTTTGATTTGGATTTAGATTTCTTCTATTCCCCTTTAAACCCATGTTTATCCTTGGGCTTTCCATAAACATGCAAGGCTTCCTCCAAACATTCATCATTGGACTTTCTCCTCATTTCTTCATTGATCAATGTAGCAATAAGGGTGTCCATATTTAGATTTGTAGCATTATCATTGATAGAAACTATTAAACTCTCCCAAGATTTGGGAAAAGAACAAAGCAATAAGATAGCATGATAGCACTTAATGTACAAAAGACATATTAAACAACTATCTAGTGCGTACAATTTATAGAGTACTAGAGAGATGAAACCACAAGTGGATTCAACAAAACCAACAACCATTAAACCCATGGTATGGTAGAAATCCAATGCCCCCAAAACCAATTATTTAATGCACTATATATAATAAAGTCTCAAAAGCATCTTTGACCTCTTGCACACCATGGGCACACTTCCCCAAAATTGGTGCTCTAATATGAAGATCATAACTCATGAGGAACCCACATGATATGAAGAAGATGCTCTACTCTCTCCCTAGTGCCCAAGAATAATAAAGTGCCATAAATGATTTCAAATCACGCTATCACTACCACTATCATAAGTAACTTTAGTTGTTACTGCCAGTATAACAATATTCCAAGTTACTTACAACAAAGACTTATTAATTTTAGAATTCCCATCTTCCCTAGACAATATGAAATGATATGGTCTCAGGACAGCCGAGGTTTGTTTACGATCAAGTTTGCTTATGGTCTGTTGTTAGACCAATCTATAAGGAATAGCTTTTGGAAATTGATTTGGAATCACCATTTGATTCCTAAAGTTAATTTCTTCTAGTGGACAACTACTCATAAAAAAATCCCGACCCTTGATAATCTTAATAAAAGGGGTTTTCAAATTCCCAAAAAACGTGTGTTATGTTTCAAGGAGGAGGAAACTATTTCCCATTTGCTATTCCATTGTGATTTTACTAAAGAACTCTGGGGTATGACCTTATAAAATTTAAATGTGGTCTAGGTCATGAATGAACTTGATTGATGTTGTGGAGAGTTGGAAAGCCCCCTTCTCCCACCTATGGATTAGAGAACTATTGAGGTAGGTTCTTCCTCATATGGGTTGGACTTTGTGGAAGGAGAGGAATAATTGCATCTTCAGAGATACCAGTAAGAATCCTAAAGAGGTTTTTATTATCTTCCCTGAAATTTTGATTGAGAATGTTTCCAATCGTAACTTGAAAACTCCTCAAAGTCCTCCTACCCCTATGGAGATCAAGCTAGCCAAAGATTGGGCTCTCTCTACTAATATTTCCAAGTTTGATAATTTTAAGAAGCTAGCCCATGTGAACACTAGATGGAAGCCACCCCCTCAAGATTGGTACAAATTATATTTTGATGGGGCTACTAAAAGAAGCTCTGGATTAGCCAATGGTGGAGGGATCATTAGATATTTTCAGGGTAATCTAGCAGCGGCTTATGCTAGAGGATTCGAAGGCCAGACTAATAATGTGGCTGAAGGAATGGCTATGCTTTGGGGCTTAAAAATCACCCTTTCTTTGAAAATTGACAAAATTCAGGTTGAGGGTGATTCCAAAATCATCATTGGTGTTGTCTTAGGCAATGTAGACCCTGGTTGGCATTTAGGTGACATCATTGGTGATATTAAGGTCCTCTTGATGGGTTTCCAAGATAAGGAAATAACCCATATTTACTGGGAGGGCAATAGTGTTGCTGATGGCCTTGCTAACCTTGGCCAAAATTTCACTAATTGGAGATGTTGGCGGCATGTGGAAAATCTCTCTAGGCCTCTACAAGACCTCCGTCATAAGGAGTTGTATTTATCTAATAATAATAAAGATGGACAACAATGACTAGGTTTCATATTTAAATCCTTGGTGCATGATTTTCTGTGGCCAGGGTGGCAATGATATGAGTCATGTCAGGTGGATGATTGAGCTGATTCAACACTATATTCACGTGGACTGCGGGTTGATAGGGCAGAGATATTTTTAGAATTTGGCAATGTTTATCAATTATGAAAACCATCTCAGATGATACAATCAATTAAGTTCACGTAAGATGAACTTAAATCATTGCGGCTTCATCCTCCATCGTGGCAACAAGGAAAGTTCTCAATTTCAAAAACATATTAGTTGTATTTTTGTGAGAAATACTTGTCATTTTTCTTGGTGGTTGCCTGTTTCCAGTGATATTTCTCCTTTTCTCTAGTCATTCTCTGTTAAGCTTTCGTTTCATGCTACAATGGGGGGATACGATGAGGATTGAGCCCATTTCTTGTGAGGAATTCAAAAGAAATGAGACTATATGGTACATTTGTTGTAAGGGGGGTGGCTTCTTTTCTGGAGTGCCTTAATCGGCATGATGAAAATTTATCTATCCAGTGTGTTGCTTCTTGGGATAACAGGAAGGTTCAAATTGATGAGGTGGGTTTTGAAATCTTCGAGGAGGTCATTGGACTTTCTATGGGCATGTCTATGAAAGGCAAGAAATAGAAAAGGCAAAGCAAAGTCCCGAACCCTGAAAATCTTGCCATTTTCCTAAAGGAGGGAGAAGAGTTGTTTAATTTGCAAGGAGGGTTTGGTCGTGAGAAGCTATTGAAGCCTTGGGATGAGGTATGTTTTATGATTATGAAATATTTCATGCTCAAAGGTCACTTCAAAAGGTTCTACCACTACCACTTTGTGTTATTTAATCATTTTAGGCATAATCTTTTGATTAGTTTTTTGTTTTATCTCCTTTTCTCCATCGAAGCCTCTGTGAAGTTTGTTAGGGAGATACATGCCCAAAATCCTGAGAAACCCTTAATCCCTCTGCATCAAGGACTTATCTTTTTGCTCTACAAATTCCATCTTGCTATCTGTCCCCCTACACCCATTCTCACTAACCTTGTTGATAGCCCTTCTGTGGGCTCCTGTGAGGCCGATTTATTTCACTTCCCTATTTTGATCATTTTACATTATAGTTGGTGACATTATCAGACATTTAGATACTATTAATTTTCATTATACAGATTTAGACTATATCTCCTGATTTGGATTAGTTTGATTAGTGATGTGGTGATTTGATTTGATTATCTTTTTGATGCTCTTATGATGCTAGACATATGAGATACACTTGATGATTATTATTGATGTGGATTATGAGATCATTTTATGGAGTTGTCATTTATTCTAATTCTGAGATACTAGATAGAAAATGCAATTGTGAATCTTAATTATGATATGATTTGATTAATGTTGTGTATGAATTATGCGATGACATGATTATTAATTTATGTTGCTTCAGCTATGATTTATCTATGTTAGATTAACCATTTGGTTGAGTGCGCAGGTGATTTTCCAGGCCACAAAAAATTGGAGGCAGTTCTCACACTTATGTAAAATCTTGTTAAGCCGATCCATTCCCAAGAGGGATGAGGATCACGTTTGATCGAATGATGTTTTCATATATGCTTGATTTATTTATTTGGCCTAGTTCACCCATTTTAAATTGATTTAAATTATGTGTTGTAAAATTTATGTTTTGGTTTACACCATTTGGTGTGTTTTTTATTTATGGGCCGTTTAAAGTGATTTTACACCTCACTAAGTGTTTATTAGAGTCCCAAACTTACCCTAAGTGGTAACCCTAGGGTGTAGGGTCCATTTGGACTTACTAAACCCTAGGGTAACTCACATCTAATCACTCTAAACTTGGGTTTAGTAAATGTGACGAAATTTCAAATTGGCTAAGGGTGGGAGATGAGTCATGCCTTGGAAAATACCCATATCCCTTCCCAAAGCTTGGGGATTCCTCCACCAAGAAGACTTGGGGGGTCTTCAAGACCCCCAAGTGTGTGGGATCTCCTTCCAAGACTCTCACACACGTGTGAGAGCATCTTGGAGGATAAGAGGATGACATGTGTCAGCCCTTATCTTCATGGAGCTTTGAGGAGAGTTGCCACCTCTCCATTTGGTCTCTCACACATGTGTGAGAGCACAAGTGGATAAGGTGAGGGTTTGAATGGATTAGAAGGTGACACTTGTCACCCTCACACTCCTTCTCCCCTGCAAGTGGCATGGGATGAGGAAGGAGAAGGTGACAAGTGTCACCTTCTCGTTCCTCAAGGCCAATTTTGAAGGCCTATTTTATCTCCTCTTAGAGAGGAGTTGGGGGTTCTTACTTTTTAAAATTTTGTTCTATCTTTGGAGGTTTTGGGTAGAGTTCGAGAAATCTTGGAGGCTTGGAGACTTGGAGAAGCTTGTGGGCTCTTCTTCAAATGTGCTTCCATTGTTGGGCTCTTAAGGTAAGCCCTATGGCAATAGCCATTTCCTTGTGGTTATTTTTATTTTGTTGTGTGCTTGAAATTTGTGTGTTGGGTGTTATTTTATTTTTGTGGGTTTGGATGTTGGTGAGAGAATCTCCATTGGAGAAAAGACTCAACTCCTATGGGGTGGGGGAGAGTGAATCTCCTTGAGGTCACCTCCTAGTGTTGTTCTATTTATAGCCTTAAGGGCATTCTATGGTGTTTGGGAGTATTTTGGATGGCAAAAGTGCCTAGGTGATTTTGAGTTTTATGGAGGTATTATTTTGGCTTGAGACCTTGTGGTTTTGTGATTATTGAGTTGGAGTGACCTCTTGAGTTGAGAGGTCCACTCCCCTACCCCTCAAAAACTCATTTTAATGAGTTTAGTTTTGTGCAAATCCTTGGGTGATATTTTTGTGTTGTTTGTGGTTTTATTGTTGTGGTGTGTATGAATCCCGTGTGAGAACTACCTCCCTAGCTCGAGGGTGACCCACTAGTGGGTCTATGGTAGGGAGGAGGGCGATTTGTGTGGCCTTGGTTCCCCTTTTGTGTTTTTTATGCATTGCAGGTTTTGTTGAGGTTATGGAGCTTTGGAGAAGTCCATTTTAGTTTTGTTGCTTTATTTGGGTTGGCTGAATTTTGAGAGCCATGGCCTTGTAGGCCTTAATGTATTGTTCCCAAAATTATTGGTCTCCATTGTTCTTGCTGTTGTAAAGAATTTTAATGTGAAACATCTCTTGTTTTGATGTCAAAAAAAATTATTCATTATGTTGTTGTGTGGTGCCTTTATGGTTATGGAAAATGGACAAAAGAAAAATATTCTTGCCATTTTATGTTAATTGTTATTTTTGTTTTAGTTATGTTGTATTTAAACAAAAAAAATTTGGAGATAATGCTATTCAAATTTAAATGAATGTTTTAAAAAAAAGGAGATAGAACTGCCATTTTATTATTGTTGAAAGGATAGTTGTAGAGGAAAAATCTGTTAAAAAAATGTTTCCTGACTTATTTATTCTAAAAAAAAAAAGAAAAAAAAGTGGGAAATATAGGGGAAATAGTAATTCTAGGTTAACTGCTTTAAAAAAAAAAGGAACAAACAAGAAAAGATGAAATAACATTTCTGTATATTTAATTTCAAAAAAATATATATTACTGGTTTTTATTAAGTTACAAATCTGGATGTATTTTCTATTATGTTATTGTGGTTATATATATATCCGGTTTTTGATACATGTTAATCTCACTGTGAAACAAAAAAAAATAGTGTGTATATATATATATATATATATATATATATATATACAAAATACATAAACTAAATAATATCCATGTTTTTCTGAATAAAAAGTGATTGTCTGAAAAAGAGGACCGAACCCGTGAGGGTTTATATTGAAAATGTTTAAAGTTTTTTTTTTTTAAAAGAGTATACAGTGGATGGTGGCCATAGTCGCCGCCCACTACTATTATTGCATACAACGCGTGGTATGGGGAGGGGTCGTGCCCCCACCCATACCCAAGGGTGTGGGTGGAGGCACGGCCCCGTCCCCACACCCCTTCCCCCTTCTTTAAACTTAGCAGTAGTGGTGGTAAAACAGGATCAGGCCGTCGGCCCTACAAACCTTCACTCGGCCCTCCTTCGCCCATTTCAACCTGCAATGTTTTCTATGCCTTTAACAGTATAAAAATATATGTGTGTCTATATATATATATATATATACATACATCCTTTTCTGTATATCAAAAAAAAGAACAAACACTTCCAGATTTAAAAAATACGATATAAATATTTAAATACACAAAATGTATATATATATACACACACACAAATATATAAATATCCTGTATATACATCGAACATATACCTTTGTGAGAGGAATTCCCATGGCAGCCATGGATGAGCAAAACCCCAACTTGCAAACTAAAAAAAAATCAAAATGGAGGCAAAAGAAAAGATAGAAAACAAATGAAGAGAAGAATGAGAAAAAGATAGTTAAAGCTAGCCTTAAGTAAAGTAATAAAATAAGGTTAGGGCTATCTCTTGTAGAAAACAAATAAAATATTTAGATAGGGCTTAGTTGGAGGATGTGTAGGAAAATAGAAGTATTATTTTATTTCTCCCAAGTGCACGGGAGTTCTAATTTTCCCTCTCTTTTGCTTTCGTTGTCTTTTTAGATTTATTTGGCCTCCCCTTGGGTTTAAGTTACTTTAAATTTAATATCTTTTGGGGGTTATATTATTTCCATGTGGGATTTATTTAATGGGGAATGGGATTTTGATTTAATTGTGATTCTTTATCCCTTGTAAGGTTATTTGAATTGGACACCTTTATTAATTATCTAGTGTGCTTTAATTTAATCTTATTGGGGAAATCTTTTAATTAAATTATTTTTAATTTAACTAATTTTATTACGGAAAGGATGTTTTAATTTTTCCCTCTTTTAATCTTTTTAACTCGAGTTATTTAATAAATATAATTGTTGTAATTATATTTATTAAAGGACTTAATTATTAAATTTTAATTTGGTCGTCTATTTAATTTTCGAATTTTATATTTGGATGAGTGATAAATTCTATTGGACCTTTGGAATTTATTTAATTTATTCTTATACTTTATTTAATTTTAATTTTTGCCTTAACTATTTCCTTGGGAATTCTTTTTAAAATGTTTATTTCAAATGTTGAAAACGCGTTATGCTGCCGAATTTTCTTGGGATTTAGGGTTTTATTTTAATGGCAATTTTGTGACATTTATCTTATCACTCCTGTGAACAAGGAAGACAAATGAAAGTTGGAAATACAAACCAAATGCATAAATACACAAAGTTCTACCTTCAAATGTGATCCCTCTCTTTGATAGGGTGGAAGGAGTTGCACCCAAACTCCTTAGATTTTACCCAAGTAGATGAAATGTGGATTGCTTTTATTTTCAACATAATATGATGAGAGATAATGGATTTAGATGGAGATTGAGATGGGGATGAGGAATGATTTTGACATTATGATGGTATGATGAAAAGATTTGAGAGAAATTTGGGTATGGTAAGGATGCAAAAAAAGTTCTTGTAAATGGCTTAGAGAAGGGTCTCATTTATAGATTTTTAGAAAATGGATGGAGGGTGAGGATTAAAATATGAGATCAAGGACTAGAAATGGTTGAGAGTTAGGGTTTGGATTGAAATCATAGCCTTGTGACAAGTGTCACAAGGGGAGTGGATGAGAGAGATCAAAGGTTGAGATTAAGTCAATGGATTTGGAGGGCTCTCATTATTTGTGAATTTTAAATTCACATGGGGAAAGGTGTGGAAGATAAAAATGAATTAAAAATTCTTTTTTGGGAAGAGTGGATATGACAAATGAATTAAAAATTCAACTCATGGGGGAGTGTGAATTAGAAATTCACTTTTATGTGGAGATGTGAAGAATGTGTAAGAGAGTGATAAATGAGGTGTAAGGAAGATTTGACCCTTTGAATAAAAGATTGATTTTTATTCAAAGGTGTGTGGAAGGATGGGATAAGCAAGGTTAATTAAGTGTTAAGCTTAACTAATTTAGGTCTAGGAGATAGGTAGGCCAGGGTAGCTAATTAAATAATTGATATTTAATTAACTAGGATAGGGATAGGTTGATTCATAGGCTAGATTAATTAGATAAGAATGATTTATCTATTTAATAGGGATTAGGAGATGGACAAATTAGCTAAATAAATATTGGGAATATTTATTTAATCAATGAGGTTATAGTTATAAGGTATAGTGATAAATTAAGTGAATTAATTGATCACAGAGGATAGATGATAGATGGTTAGGGATAAATTAATTAAAATAAAATGAATTTATTTAATTAATAGGAGGGATAATTGGTGGTGTAGAGATGCGGGAAATTGGTCTGCGGAGCAAGTTAATTTTAGGTGTCTACATTTGCCCCTCTTTGGAATGGTGTTACGACTAAGTAACATTATTTCAAAGAAGTTAAAATATAGAGTTGGATTGGATAGAAAAAGATTTTGGTTTGGAAGAATAGGGTAAGGGATAATTGGTAAGGGGGACGCCCCCTCGAGAGAACAAGCAGGTTGCAAAAACACAGATGTGCTCTCGAAATGGATGAAGCGAATTGGTTGAAGTGGTTGAGGATAAGGTGCGAGAAGAAAGAAAGATGATGGATTGATGATTAGATGATAGATGGATTGGAAAATGGATGATCATGTGTAAGAGAGTGATAAATGAGGTGTAAGAAAGATTTGACCCTTTGAATAAAAGATTGATTTTTATTCAAAGGTGTGTGGGAGGATGGGCTAAGCAAGGTTGATTAAGTGTTTAGCTTAATTAACTTAGGGCTAGGGGATAGGTAGGCTAGGGTAGATTGATTAGTAGGGTAGATTAATTAGATAAGAATGATTTATGTAATCAATGAGGATTAGGGAGATGGATAAATCAGCGAAATAAATATTAGAAATATTTATTTAATTGACGAGGATAGTGTTGTAAGGTCTAGTGATAAATTAAATTAATTAATCACAAAGGATAGATAATATATCGTTAGGGATAAATTAATTAAATAAGATGAATTTATTTAATTAATAGGGGGGATAATTGGTGTAGAGATATGGGAAATTGGTTTGCGGAGCAAGTAAATTTTAGGTGTTTATAACTCTATTTCATCATGCGACCATTATATCATTGAAGCATTATTTTATTCGATTTATTTATGCATAAGAATTAGGGTTTGATTTTGATTCAGTCGAAATCATTTCACTCACCTAGGAAACTTAGGGTTTGAATTAAATCAATTCTAACCCTAGTAGCGATGCTCATCGCGTCTCATAACCCCCTAGTCGGCTAACATCTTGCAGGGGATTGCGTAGGTAGACGCACTTCCCCGAGTATCGATTGATATGTTTACACCTTATGCGTTTTGCCACTGAGCATGCTGACATGTGTGAGGGGGTTTCTAGGGACATGTGGAAAACTTTTTGATATTTCGTGTCATGACCACATAACAAATGTGGACATGACACGTGTGTTGCGTCTCATGACTGCATGGGAAATGTGGGCATGACATTTGGTATCAAAGCCCAAGTTTAAACACTGGACTTGTTTGGGCACATTATATTTTCTACAATTTTGATTAATTTATAAATACCTTGCTCTTGTAGGATGCCTCCCTGACAAGTTAGGCGAGCGCGTTCACGCCACACTAAGTCCGTCTAGGTGCACAGTGATTCTTTAGCTGAGGGTCAGGCACCGGTAGCCCTACAGGAACCACCGGCACCACCTATACCAGATATTGGGCCACAGATATTACAGGCGCTTCAGGCAGTGTTAGATAGGCTACCATCTGCCATAGTTGTGTCACGCATAGAGCCACGCGTTGAGCCCCGCGTAGATCCGCGAGAGGAGCCACGAGTAGAGTCACGTGTAGAGCCTTATGTTGAGGTACTAGATACGACTGCAGAGGAGGTTGGATTGACATACATGGCCCATAGCAGGAGCCCTGCATGCCATGCTAGGCAGGAGGAGGCAGTGAGAGTGGAGCAGATTTTTCACAGGCCTTATGATTTTTATGCGGATGAGCCTATCCGAGGGCACTAAGATCGAGGAGACCCTATCAGGAATTTGTTGAGGCTGAATCCACCTACATTCGTCAGGACTACAAAGGGAACCAAAGCTGAGGCTTGGCTCATCAACTTAGATAGGTGCTTCGTGTTGCATCCTTACGAGGGCAACATGAAGGCACATGTGGCAATCCACATGTTGTGAGATGCAGCAGCTACTTGGTGGTACATTGAGGAGTGCAAGCACCGTCTATCGTTGGACAAGCTCTCATGGGAGACTTTCATTGAACACTTCAATGCGCGATATCTATCAGATCACTACACACAGCGTCACATAGATGAGTTCCATGACCTTTAGCAAAGAGGGCTTATTGTTGCTCAGTATGAGGGCAGGTTCACCGAGTTGTCTCGATATGCGAAGTATTTCCATGATGAGAAATTCATAGTTCATAAGTTTATCAGAGGGTTGAACCATGGGATAGCAGGGCTTGTGCGCATGGAAAACCCCCAGACATTAAGTGATGCTGTCGAGAAGGCATACATAGCTGAGGAGATATAGGGACGAGAGCAGAGTTCATGCCCTTAATTTTGAGATTGTGGGCAGCAGCAGCATCAGCAAAGTTACCATAGACCACCACCACCACCTCAGAGAGGAGGATTTAGTTCTGCATCTTTACCTCCTAGGCCTCCACCGCAGCAGCAGTAGAGATCCAGGCCACAACAAAGGGCACATGGGGGTCATAATCGAGGTTGGCAGCAGTAGGCCCGCACAGGGATCAAAGGCAGCAGGGACCACCTATGGGACCCGCGAGGTCATAGCAGTCCTACAGGGGTCCATAAGTTGATCTAGACAACAACAATCAAGTAGGACTCAAACTGGACAAGTATAGGCTCGGGGCCCATGCTATGTTTGTGGTGGAGCGGGACATCTAGCCAGAGAGTGCCTATAGGCTTTACAACAAGGGGACAACCTCGTGCAGAAGGATCAGAGCAGACGGTTGGAGATGTGGGTAGGTCCCACCATATGTTCGCAACAATGGATAACTGCCAGGCTAATTTTTTAGGCATCAGTGGTTGAGACCTCAGGTATGATTGGGGGTGTCCCCATTTCTATTATTTTTGACTCTGGCGCTACTGACTCTTTCTTATCTCCATCATTAGTGGAACGTTGCAGGCTGGTGGCCACTAAGCAAGGTAATAGGTGGGAGGTTGAATTGGCTACAAGGGCCAAGATGACAGTAGATGCCTTAGTCCATGATAGTGAGATATCTTTGGGACCCTTTACTATAGTATGTGACCTTATGGTTATGACATTAGGATCCTATGGTGTGGTTTTTGGTATGGATTGGCTTGCGACTCATTGAGCCAAGCTAGATTGTCGTCGAAAGACAATTAGCTGCTTAGATAATCATGGTACGTCAGTTGAGATAATGGGCATTCAGAAGCCCATAGCAGTTCGTATGATATCTGCTCAACAGCTTAAGTGTTGCATGCGGAAGGGATGCCAGATGTTCGCTATTATAGTTAGTGACAGATCAGAGGACGAGCCTTAGGCATCATTAGACGACCATCCCATCTTGAGAGAGTTTGCCGATGTGTTTCCAGTAGAGTTACTAGGGAGCTAGACTTTCATATTGATTTAGTGCTGGGTGCCAAGCTAGTATCTCGTACACCCTACAGGGTGACCATTCATGAGCTCACATAGCTCAAGTTGCAGCTTGAGGACTTGCTTGAGAAGGGGCACATTTGACCGAGCGTTTCACCTTGGGGCGCTTCGGTCATCTTCGTGAAGAAGAAGGATGTGTCTCTTCGTTTATGCATGGATTATAGGCATTTAAATAAGGTGATGGTGAAGAACTGTTACCCTCTGCCTAGGATTGATGATCTCTTCGATCAGATACAGGGAGCCAGGGTGTTCTCTAAGATTGACTTGAAGTCCGGTTACCATCAATTGCACATCACAGAGGTGGACATCCATAAGATTGCCTTCCGGACTCGTTATGGTCATTATGAGTTCACTGTGGTTCCCTTCAGTTTGATGAACGCCCCTGCAGTGTTCATGAGTCTCATGAACGGAGTGTTCTGTACCTACTTGGATCAGTTTGTGATTATTTTCCTCGATGACATATTAATCTATTCGTGGACCAAGGAGGAGCATGAGGAACACCTACGTCAGGTTTTGCAGTGTTTGAGGAAGCAGAATCTTTATGGCAACCTAGCGAAGTGTGTATTTTTCAAGACAAAGGTGCAGTATTTGGGGCACATCCTATCTGGTGATGGTATCTCTGTAGATCCATCAAAGATCATGGCTATCAGAGATTGGCCAGCACCCACTAGTGTGACAAAGGTCAAGAGTTTTATGGAGTTAGTTGGTTATTACTTTAGCTTTGTAGAGGGCTTCTCTCAGATAGTGCACCCCATCACTTCCCTTCAGTAGAAAGGGAAGAGTTTTATATGGACTGAGCAGTGTGAGAGGGCCTTTGGGGTCCTCAAGGAGCGTCTTACTAATGCTCCCATCTTAGCGGTTCCTAATCCAACAGCGGATTTTATGGTTTGCACAGATGCATCACTTGAAGGTTTGGGAGCCGTACTTATGTAGGGTGGTAGAGCGATTGTGTATGAGTCACGAAAGCTCAAGACCCATGAGTTGAACTACCCCACTCATGATTTAGAGCTCACAATAGTGGTTCATGCTCTAGTTCATTGGAGACATTTCTTATTGGGTCATCGCTTTGAGCTTCATTCAGATCATCACAGCCTTCAGTACATATTCACGCAGCCAAATTTGAACGCCTGTCAGTGGCGTTGGATGGAGTTTCTTTGAGAGTATGACTTTGATATCCATTACATCAAAGGGAAGGAGAACGTGGTTACTAACGCATTGAGTCAGAGGCACCACAAGATCTTGACCTTGACTCTGAGTGTGGACTTGAGAGGATGCATTATTCAGCATCTGCCTGAGGATGAGTGGTTTCTTGAGGTGCAACAGGAGATCCAGTCACAGAGGGACCTGGTGGGCAAGTTTGCAAGATACTCACTTGAGGCAGATGGGTTACTTCGTCATCGAAAGCGCACCTATG
This sequence comes from Cunninghamia lanceolata, assembly GCA_027924645.1. Taxonomy (NCBI): domain Eukaryota; kingdom Viridiplantae; phylum Streptophyta; class Pinopsida; order Cupressales; family Cupressaceae; genus Cunninghamia; species Cunninghamia lanceolata. The sequence goes on from BSBN01001609.1 coordinate 1,726,082, forward strand.
TACCCGCGCAGGCAACCTATGTTCAGTAGTGTTATCAGAGGCTCACAGAGCACCATATGCAACACACCCAGGGGTGAAGAAGATGCATGCCGACTTACGACAGTTGTACCATTGGGCGGGTATGAGACGAGATATTGCAGAGTTTGTTGCTTGATGCCTTGAGTGCCAGAGGGTCAAGGCCGAGCATCAACATCCAGCGGGTCTTTTATACACTCATGAGATACCTGAGTGGAAATGGGATACCATTTCCATGGATTTCAATGTTGGTCTTCCTATGTCTTCGCTTCGCCATGATGCCATCATGGTGACAGTTGACAAGTTGACCAAGGTGTCACATTTCTCACCTGTATGCACGACGTACAATGCACCAGTAGTGGCAAGAGTATTCTTAGATGACATAGTGAGATTACATAGGGTGCTTCGCCACATCATTTCTGACAGGGATTCAATGTTCACTTCAACCTTTTGGAGGGCTTTGCAGCAGGTGTTGGGCACACAACTCAACTTTAGCTCCGCTTATCACCCTAAAACATATGGACAGACAGAGCGGGTGAATCAGGTGTTGGAGGACATGCTCCATATGTATGTTATGGACCATCAGTCTAGATGGGAAGAGTATCTGTATCTAGTTGAGTTTGCCTACAATAATAGGCATCACAGCTCGTTGGGTATGCCTCCTTTTCAGGCTTTATACGACAGACCTTATAGGACACCATTGAGTTGGGATCGGATAGAGGACAGAGTTGCCATTGGTCTAGAGTTGGTTCAGGATATGGAGCAGCAGGTCACACAGATTAGACAGAGACTTTAGGAGGCACAAGATAGACAGAAGAAGTATGCCGATGCTAAGAGATTTGATCAGAGCTTCTCAATTGGTGAGAGAGTATTCCTGAGAGTACGGCCACACAAGAGTCCAATCCATTATGGAAAGGGCTTTAAGCTCACACCACGGTTCGTAGGACCTTTTGAGATCTTGGAACGGATAGGACCTGTAGCCTATCGTCTAGCGTTGCCACCTAGCCTGTCACGCATCCACGATATTTTTTATGTGTCTGTATTATGGTGATATATATCTGATTTATCTCATGTATTGGATTGGAGTGCTCTACAGGTATAGGTGGATGGGCAGTTGGCTTTCGAGCCAATTTGCATATTGGATCATCAAACACTGGGCCTTCGAAGTCGAGAGCTGCACCAGGTTAGGGTCCAATGGGATCATTATGATGAGGTCACAGCGACTTGGGAGGATGCAACTAGTTTGAGGGCACTCTATCCTCACCTTTTTGACGACTTCTAGGAGGAAGTTTAGTCTTAGGGGGAAGGATGTGAGGCCAATTTATTTTACTCCCCTATTTTGATCATTTTACATTATAGTTGGTGACATTATCAGACATTTAGAGACTATTGATTTCTATTATGCAGATTTAAACTATATATCCTTATTTAAATTAGTTTGATTAGTGATGTGGTGATTTGATTTGATTCCCTTTTTGATGCTCTTATGATGCTAGACATATGAGATACATTTGATGATTATTATTGATGTGGATTATGAGATCATTTTATGGAGTTGTCATTTATTCTGATTCTGAGATACTAGATAGAAAATGTAATTGTGAATCTTAATTATGATATGAGTTGATTAATGTTGTGTATGAATTATGCGATGACATGATTATTAATTTATGTTGCTTTGGCTATGATTTATCTATGTTGGATTAACCATTTGATCGAGTGCACAGGTGATTTTCCAGGCCACAGAAAATCGGAGGCAGTTCTCACACTTATATAATCCCTTGTTAAGCCAATCCATTCCCAAGAGGGATGAGGATTACATTTGATCGAATGATGTTTTCGTATATGCTTGATTTATTTATTAGGCTTAGTTCACCCATTTTAAATTGATTTAAATTATGTGTTGTAAAATTTATGTTTTGGTTTACACCATTTGGTGTTTTTTATTTATGGGCCATTGAAAGTGATTTTACACCTCCCTAAGTGTTTATTAAAGTCCCAAACTTGCCCTAGGTGGTAACCCTAGGGTCTAGGGTCCATTTGGACTTACTAAACCCTAGGGTAACTCACATCTAGTCATTCTAAACTAGGGTTTAGTAAATGTGACGAAATTTCAAATTGGCTAAGGGTGGGAGATGAGTCATGCCTTGGAAAAGACCCATCTCCCTTCCCAAAGCTTGGGGATTCCTCCACCAAGAAGACTTGGGGGGTCTTCAAGACCCCCAAGTGTGTGGTATCTCCCTCCAAGACTCTCACACACGTGTGAGAGCATCTTGGAGGAGGAGGTCTCTCTTGGAGGACAAGAGGATGACATGTGTCATCCCTTATCCTCATGGAGCCTTGAGGAGAGTTGCCACCTCTCCACTTGGTCTCTCACACATGTGTGAGAGCACAAGTGGATAAGGTGAGGGTTTGAATGGATTAGAAGATGACACTTGTCACCCTCACACTCTTTCTCCCTTGTAAGTGGCATGGGATGAGGAAGCAGAAGGTGACTAGTGTCACCTTCTCATTCCTCAAGGCCAATTTTGAAGGCCTATTTTATCTCCTCTTGGAGAGGAGTTGGGGGTTCTTGCTTTTTGAAATTTTGTTCTATCTTTGGAGGTTTCGGGTAGAGTTGAAGAAATCTTGGAGGCTTGGAGAAGCTTGTGGGCTCTTCTTCAAATGTGCTTCCATTGTTGGGCTCTTAAGGTAAGCCCTATGGCAATAGCCATTTCCTTGTGCTTATTTTTATTTTGTTGTGTGCTTGAAATTTGTGTGTTGGGTGTTATTTTATTTTTGTGTGGGTTTGAGTGTTGGTGAGAGCATCTCCATTGGAGAAAAGACTCAACTCGTATGGAGTGGGGGAGAGTGAACCTCCTCGAGGTCACCTCCTAGTATTGTTCTATTTATAGCCTTGAGGGCATTTTATGGTGTTTGGGAGTATTTTGGATGGCAAGAGTGCCATGGTGATTTTGAGTTCTATGGAGGTATTATTTTAGCTTGAGGCCTTGTGGTTTTGTGATTATTGAGTTGGAGTGACCTCTTGAGTTGAAGGGTCCACTCCCCTATCCCTTGAAAACTCATTTTAATGAGTTTAGTTTTGTGCAAATCTTTGGGTGATATTTTGTGTTGTTTGTGGTTTCATTATTGTGGTGTGTATGAATCCCGTGTGAAAACTACCTCCCTCGCTTAGGGGTGACCCACTAGTGGGTCTATGGTAGGGAGGAGGGCAATTTGTGTGGCCTTAGTTTCCCTTTTGTGTTTTTTATGCATTGCAGGTTTTGTTGAGATTATGGAGCTTTGGAGAAGTCTATTTTAGTTTTGTTGTTTTATTTGGGTTGACTAAATTTTGAGAGCCATGGCCTTGTAGGCCTTAATGCATTGTTGCCAAAATTATTGGTCTCCATTGTTTTTGTTGTTGTAAAGAATTTTAATGTGAAACATCTCTTATGTTGATGTTAAAAAAAAATATGTTCATTATGTTGTTGTGTGGTGCCTTTATGGTTATGGAAAATGGACAAAAGAAAAATATTCTTGTTGTTTTATGTTAATTGTTATTTCTGTTTTAGTTATGTTGTATTTAAACAAAAATAAATTGGAGATAACATTGTTCAAATTTAAATGTATGTTTCAAAAAAAAAAAGGAGATGGAATTGCCATTTTATTACTGTTGAAAGGATAGTTGTAGAGGAAAAATATGTTTAAAAAAAAAAAGTTTCTTGCCTTATTTATTCTGAAAAAAAAAAAGAAAAAAAAGTGGGAAATATAGGAGAAATAGTAATTCTGGGTTAATTGCTTTTAAAAAAAAAAGAGAACAAAGAAGAAAAGACGAAATAGCATTTCTGTATATTTAATTTCAAAAAAAAATATATTACTGATTTTTATTAAGTTACAAATATGGATGTATTATTCTATTATTTTATTGTATATATATATATATATATATATATATATATATATATATATATATATATATAGTTTTTGATACATGTTAATTTCACTGTGAAAAAAAAATGTATATATATATATATATATATATATATATAACTGATTTACAAAAAACAAAAACTAAATAATATTCATGTTTTGCTGAATAAAAAGTGACTGTCTGAAAGAGAGGACCGAACCCGTAAGGGTTTATATTGAAAATGTTTAAAGTTTTTTTTTTTAAAGAGTATATAGTGGACGACGGCCATAGTCGCCGCCCACTACTATTATTGCATACAACGCGGGGTGTGGGGAGGGGGCCGTGCCCCCACGCACACCTTTGCTTGGCCCCCTCCCCACAACCCTACCCCCTTCTTTAAACCTAGCAGCAACAACGGTAAAATGGGATTGGGCTATCGGCCCTACAAATCTTCACTCGGCCCTCCTTCACCCATTTCAACCTGTAGTTTTTTCTATGCCTTTAACAGTATATATATATATATACACACACCCTTTTTTGTATATAAAAAAAAGAACAAACACTTCCAAATTTAAAAAATACGGTATATATATATATATATATATATATATATATATATATATATATATATATATATATATATATATATATATATATATATATATATATATATATATATATATATATGAGAGGAATTCCCATGGCAGCAATGGATGAGTAAAACCCCAACCTGCAAACTAAAAAAAAAAAAAAATGGAGGCAAGAGAAAAGATAGAAAAGAAATGAAGAGAAGAATGAGAAAGAGATAGTTAGGGTTAGCCTTAAGGAATGGAATAAAATAAAGTTAGGGCTATCTCTTGTAGAAAATAAATAAAATATTTAAATAGGGCTTAGTTGGAGGATGTGTAGGAAAATAGAAGTATTATTTTATTTAATTCTTTTATTTCTCCCATGTGCACGGGAATTCTAATTTTCCCTCTCTTTTGCTTTCGTTGACTTTTTTGATTTATTTGGCCTCCCCTTGGGTTTAAGTTACTTTAAATTTAATATATTTTTGGGGTTAAATTATTTCCATGTGGGATTTATTTAATGGGGAATGAGATTTTGATTTAATTGTGATTCTATCCCTAGCAAAGTTATTTGAATTGGACACCTTTATTAATTATCTAGTGTGCTTTAATTTAATCTTATTAGAGAAATCTTTTAATTAAATTATTTTTAATTTAATTTTATTATGGAAGGGATGTTTTAATTTTTCCCTATTTTAATCTTTTTAACTCAAGTTATTTAATAAATATAATTGTTGCAATTATATTTATTCAAGGACTTAATTATTAAATTTTAATTTGGTCGTCTATTTAATTTTCAAATTTTATATTTGGATGAGTAATAAATTCTATTGGGCCTTTGGAATATATTTAATTTATTCTTATACTTTATTTAATTTTAATTTTTGCCTTAACTATTTCCTTGGGAATTCTCTTTAAAATGTTTATTTCAAATGTTGAAAACGCGTTATGCTGCCGAATTTTCTTGGGATTTAGGGTTTTATTTCAATGGCAATTTTGTGACATTTATCTTACCACTCCATTTCATCATGCGACCATTATATCATTGAAGCATTATTTTATTCGATTTATTTATGCATAAGAATTAGGGTTTGATTTCGATTCAGTCGAAATAATTTCACTCACCTAGGAAACTTAGGGTTTGAATTGAATTGATTCTAACCCTAGTAGCGACGCTCATCACATCGCATAATCCCCTAGTTGGCTAACATCTCATAGGGGATTGCGTAGGTAGACGCACTTCCTTGAGTATTGATTGACATGTTTACGCCTTATGCGTATTGCCACCGAGCACGTTAACACGTGCGAGGGGGTTTCTAGGGACATGTGGAAAACTTTTTGATATTTCATGTCATGACCACATGACAAATGTGGACATGACACGTGTATTGTGACCGCATGGGAAATGTGGGCATGACAACTCTCCTCCATCTGCAAGAAGTAAGTCCAATCAGGCCATTGTGATTAGGGAAGTCACGCCTGAAGGACCTTTAGAGAATGTGGTTGACCCTAAAGCCTCAATGACTAAGAAAAATCCTAGCATCAAGCAGAGCCCATTTAAAACCCCTAAGTCTACTGAAGCCCCCCTCAGCCAGGAAGCTGCTGACAGTTTGTTTACCCTAAACGATGGTTCTAGTCAAGTTGTTACTACTAAGCTGGCCTCTGAGAGGAAGTCAGATGTTACTATTAGTTTTGGTGATAAAAAGAAGAAAGGGGTTGTTGGGTATAAGGAGGAGAAATGTAGGTTTATTGATGTCGGGAAGTTGCTCAATATAGAAGTTGATAAAATGGAGAAGGGGTAGGAGACGACTAAGTCTATAGAGAACATAAGGGGCAATGATGATACTAGGAATGAGGAAAATGTTAGTCCTCATGGGAAAAAGACTTAGAAACTCACTGCTAGAAGATCTATCAGATTAGTAGGCAAACCCACTTCCAATCTCAAGGAGATGGTGGTTTTTGGTGACTCTAACCAGAAGGATGAGGTTGAGGATAGTCAGGGGGATGTTGAGAAATTTGAGGTGACCAATGCTTTTGATGATGAAGGTCCTACTGGTGATGATGGCCCTAGCTTGTTTTCAGAGATGAACCTACCTTGCTCGGTCTTGGAAATGCCTAACCACCTCGTGGAAGAGCATATTGAATCCAACAAAGAATGTGATACCGGTTCTCAGGATGTTGTTGATTTTGCAGTTATGAAAGTCAAGCTGATGTAGCTAGAAAAGAACTTCAAGATCCTTGCTCACTTCACAACCAAGATTATGCACTGCTCAACCACCACTTTGGCCGTCTTACAAGACCTAGAGATGAAAAAACATGGAATTGGGAAGGACAAAATGAAAAACTATGAGGATATGTATACCTTCCTCACGGAAGACTAGGAGCAACTTTTTGACTAGGCCTTTCGGGTGGTTAATTGTTCTCTGTTGTTTTTTGTTGTTATCGGTGTCTCTTTCGTTTGTTGTCTGTCTATTGTTTATGTTTGGTTAATGCTATGTTTTTGGCTTTTTGAGCCTTTTGTGTCTTTTGGGCTATTCTGTACTGGGGATCGACATCCTTGTTTTGCCACTTATCACGATCAAAAACAATATTCCAAGTTACAAGGAGAATAATAATTGTATAACATGGAAATTGAGCATGAGAAACAAGTTAAAACACTAACCTATTTCACCCAAAATATAAGCTACCTTGGATTTAGCAAAAGGAATGCAAAACAAGAAAGTTAAACAAGATAACTACATGCAAACCTTGATTTTGTGATGTGCTTCTTTGATATTGGATGTAGGTGACTCCTCAAATGGTTAGCATAACCTTGCTTCTCATGGAGTCTTCAAGTGAAAGAGGCATCATTATGTTGCATGAAGAAGTTGTATGTTTTGTGAATGAGTGAGCTCCAATTTATATATTTTTTGGAGACTCAATTGAATGGTTAGGATTGGATTGAAAGATCAATAGTGGAGGATTCTTGAAAGCTCTCAAGAAAGGAGAGCTTACCAAGTGTCATGATGAGATTGGATGGGAAGGGATGTCCTTGGATCAAGGAGGAATGGATGGTCAAGATTGGGCTTTGGGAAGATGGATGGATGAGATTGTCTTGGTAGATGGGAGGTATGGGTTGGATTTGATTGCAATTTTAAATTGGGGAGCATGGGTACATGCCCAATTTAAATTTGGGAAAAAAAGGATGAGGTGGCTTAAATTTGAATTTTAAATTGGAAGCATGGGTACATGTCCAATTTAAAATTAGATGAATAGTGGATGGAGGACAAAAGGACCTTTGTACATGGGTCATTGACCATGCCTTTTGTAAGAAGGCCATGTGGACATGTACAAGAGGCCCATTCCTTCATACATTTTGGGGAATGGAGAGGATTTAACTAGGATTATATTAGGGTTTAGTTTGTGCAAGTGGGGGATTAGGTTAGTTAATGAGCTCTAGGTGACCTAATCAAAAGTGTATAAAATAGAAATTAAATAAATATAAATATTTATTTAATTCATGGGATGGGATAGATAATAGATAAATTAAATTTATCTAATGTTTAGACTATAGGTAGGGATTAATAAATAATTAATAAATCAATTCGGCTATGGTTAGGTAGCGATGCAAGTACCAATACAGGTACAGATGAATGGTGGATATTATGTGAATAGTGATTTCGACAATAAAATATTGTAAACTCACAGATTGAAGGGGAATTGGTCAATTAACTATCTAAACATGTGTTTATTCAATTAATGTGGTAGAAAGAGTGATTTAGGGTTGTTTAGGGATGGTTAGAGATGAATTAGGGTTTAGACAAAAAGTGGACATTTTTAGGTGTCTACATTTTACCTCTCTTTGAGATGGTGTTGTGAAGTAGCACCATTTCAAAGAAAGATAAAACATAGCGCTGGGTAGGATAGAGGAAGATGATAGGATTAGGGATAAAGATGCCCCAGCACTTGAAGCAAGAGTGACAAGGGGGATGATGGTAAGGATGATGATAGAATGTCCCCTCGAGAGGGCAAGCGGTTTCAAAAAGCACAGGGGCAATCTCAAAAGGATGAAGAGGGGTGGATTAGGAAGAAGAGAGTGAAATTTGAAAGACCACATGGGTTGGGGGGATAAGATAGGTTGAGTGTAAGGGATTGGAGGAAGGGGGTAATGGGGGATAAATGATAGGATAAATGATGAGATAGAAAGATGGGATGAATGGATTAAGGAGAAAAATCGATGGATGCAACATATACATGCCCAACATAATACAACTTTGTTTAGACGTGTGAGGAAGCAAACTTGGAGCATAAGTCCTTAGTGCACAGAAGGTATTGAATGGCCTTAGATGAAAAAGGATAACTGATATGCAAAAAACTATTCTTCCAAAACACACAAGTTATGAATATTAACTGGAGTAATGACAGTTATCCACCCCATGGATTATGTGTTATGTTTTATTGATAAATGAGATCCTTCCTTATTGATATGGCATGAGACATTATGCACCAAGGTATAAGGAACTAGGGTGACAATGTGTCCCATGCATAAAAGCCAACCGATTAGGTCACAAGCAACCCTATGTCATAATAGCACCATGATATGGAAGATCATGATACCGTTGTGGCAGGGAGGTTACAAGGACCCATACCAATGCAAGATAAAAGATAATGCACATACACAAGCAAGAATGCATGCACAAAAAATGATACAAAGACAAACATGATGTCACCCCTAGTCAAGCTGAAAAGCCAAAGATTGATGGATTGATGATGATTGGATTATGTTGTTGATGATAAGAACAACACAAGGATTGGGAACGATATATCCCGATGAAGATGATGGATGATTTGGATCAAAGGCTTGCAACAAGGCTAGGAACAAGACCATGGATGTGATTGGATGATTTTGATTATGATGCTAGATTGCGATGCACATTGATAAGGATTGATCTTGCGATTTGGATTTTTGAGAGATTTAGATATTTGGGGATTTGGATTGTTGGGAGTGGATTGCATTGGGTTGTGAGTAAGTAGCTTGAAGCTAGACGAGGCATGATGGGATGATGAGGATGAAATGATGAGGGGATAATGGATAATGGATAGGTGATAGTGGATAGTGGATAGGGAATAAAAGGAAAGGATAAACGAATGAAGGGATAATGGATGGTAATGAAGTGATTGGGCGATAGAGGGGGGAATAGAGTGCTTAGACTGAATTCAAGGTATCAAAATCACAGTCAAGGGGAGGATATGATGAGGATGTGGGGATAGGGGGATGACAAATTAGGAGGAAAGGATAGGGGATGAGGGGGATAGGTAGGTGATAGAGGATGACAGATGTAGGATGGATGGATGTAATAGGGTGACTAGTTGGGTAACTTTTTGGCGGTGTAAAGATGTGATGTTATAAAACCACCAAAGGGACTGGGGATGAGAGATGGGAGGGGTTAGGATGGTTGATAGAGGATGGAGGAGTGGTGGATATAGGGAGTTCGAAGGTGATCTCCAAGGACTATGTCACTTAGGAAGAGGATGCCTCACTTGTGATGTGTCGTGCATGACTAGGTGTTATGATGGTGGGGATGGATGTACGTTCTAGGATATGCTTGGAAGGAAGGTATGTCAAGGTGTGTCCAAGGCATGTCTTACATATATTGCCCCTATACTTAAAAGGATCACAAGCGGGGAAGGAGGATGAAAGGATGAAAGGATAGGATGGGAGATATGGATAGGAGATGATAGGATAAGTGGACAGAGATAGCGAAGGGGATTAAAAGATAAGTAGATGGATGATAGAATGAGGATGGGGAAATGTGATGGATAAGGAGATGATAGTCTAGGTGAGATTTGCCCCCAAGTGTAGGGTGCAAATGGAGGAGGGGTTACACATGATGCCCACAAGGGGTTTTCATCATGGTACTTGCCCAAGGTGCCACGAGAAGTGGTTTTCACCATTGGATGAATGTATTTCTTTTTACTTATTTTATTTTATTTATTTTTGGATTTTTTGGAATATTTGGGTAGGATGGATGGATTTGGATAGAGGAAGAGGATGATATGTAGGATGAGGGGGACTCAAGCATCGATTTCCATAGTAAGGTGGAAGTGTCCCATTTGGATGGATGTTGCACGTGGACCATGTCAAATGTTATATATGCGCATGTATGTTGGTAGATGGAGAATAGTGGATAATGATGTGGATTATGGATGGATGGATGGAAGATATTAGATCGATTATGAATTGCATGGATGGATGATGGTGAAATGGGGGTTTATGCAAAAGCATGGACCATAGAGATGTGATGGGAGAGATATGCGGGATAAGGGATATATAATGGGGGCATGAAGATATGTGGGAATGTCGTGACGAGAATCAAGACCAACGGTCGCACACACCATAATGGATTTTGAAGCTTTTGATTTGGAGGGGGTGTGGGGAGTAACGGGGATGTTTTATTATGGGATCGGGATGAAGGATTGGGGGATTGCCGATTTGGGATTTTAGGGACCCAAATGGTCTTAGGATTTTTATGATTTTTTGATGGGGAGTGAGATTTTTGGGATTTGGTGATGGAATGGGATGTGGGTGCTCCACTTGTATTTGTTTCTTGTTGTTTAGGGACCCACACCATTTTTGTTTTTGCTTTCGAAGATGTGGGCTTATGTAGCCTTTTAGATGGATTGTTCTTGGATGTTGTGTATTGATGCCCTACGACATCATACTCTTGAGGCTTTTACAAATTTAGTGCTTTATGAGTGGAGGCATTCAAAGAATTATTTTTGAATCCCATGGGTTTTTTGATAGCTTCGTGTTTTGGTGATGTGTTCTTTGGTTGATCTTGATTAGGAATTTTACAGGATCAGGATTTATGAATGGGGGTGCTGAGGATTGGGGGATAAGGGGATTTGAGAATGATGATATTAGGAGTTGGGAGTAGTGGAGAAAGTGTGGATTTAGGGAGATGTATGGTCACATGCATTTGGGATTGGTTGATGAAATAGGAGGGAGGAGGAGGGATGGTGACATATGTTTTGGAGGTGCGATGAGATGCACTGGGTTTGGAATTGGATGAATGGATTTTGGAAGGTGCGTGGGTGGTACCAACATGTTTGGATTGTTTGCCTTGGGATGTATAACCAAGGCCATGTGCACATGGGTGGATGTTGACATGGATAGGCTCCAAAATGTCATTTTCATGAAGGCCTAGGCCTTTACCATGATAGTTCTATTGAAAGTATGTGCCTAATCGGTGTTTCATTGATGTCAACATATTCTTGTTGTCATTAGTGTCAACTGTATCTTATTCTATTACTTGTTTAGAAGACTTGTATGTTGAGGATATTAAGAAAATTAGCCTCTCTGAAAGAAACAAGTGAATTACAGAGAAGTGCAGTACAGACAGTGAGTTGTATGCTGAAGAACAGTCTGGTAAACTGCTTCGTATTTATTCTTGCTTGAAGATTGTGGTCTATAGATTGGAAGTAAGCCAGAAGTATGTCTGAGGATGCTACATTTTAGGTTTGAGCCACAAGCATGAAGATCTGAGTGAGTTGTATTCACCAGAGTGAAATCTACTTTTTTCTGTAAGTTCAGTTGAGACAAGAAGATAGTATTTGGCTCCGCATTCCTCTGCAATAAAGTATTTTGCTCTGTGGTTTTAGAGGGAAGTCTGGGATGATGATAATTGCCTACAGTTGTAATAGTTCATAGTTTGGTGGTCCGCAAGCTATCTTTCTTTTATAATAGTTGAAGACAGTGAAGTTCATGTGTTCCGGTGAGAAGATTCCTATGGATAAAGTGGTTAAGGTTTGTGCGGTTGCTCCTGATGATTATAACATGCTTGTGGATGTCTCTTAATCATGTTCCTATCTAGACTTTGGTTCGCGTTAAGAAATTGTGATGGTGTGTGAAGATTGTTCCCAGTTAATGTAGCGTGTAACTAGTCTTGGCTGACTTGGTTGATCCCAATGATTGCAAAGATCTCTGGAAGATTGTGCCAGCATGTTGTGGCATGGAAGATCATGTTTCAGTCCCAGCTAAGGCTTGGCATGATCCACATTTTATTCCCTTTGCATGATATTGCAATAGGTCAGGACCTATTTTGTAAATGATTGTAATACTGACCTTGGAGATTGTTCCAATGGTTGATGATTGTGTTGCCGACCTTGATGATCATTCTAAGGTTGATGTAGTGTATAAATACTTGTAGTTGAATTGTGGAAAAGGTGTCCTTGAGCGGAAATAATAAGATATTAAGAAAGGTCCAAAGGTAGAGCAGAGAAGAGGCAAAGGAAAGAAGAGGAAGAGTAGAGCTGAGGAATTGTTTATTCACAAAATAGAAAGGTGTTGATAGTGGTAGTGAATCTGGCAGTAAGCCACTAGTAGGGTTTAACAGCCCTCAAGGTTTAACAACCCTTATTGTAATCTTGCTAGGTTTAGGGTTGAGGCAGTGAGTCTGCTAGACCTAGTTGTTCTTCATGGCAGTAAGCCAGCATGTTTAGGCCCATGGGGTGACCAAGCCTAAACATCACTATTTCAAGATTGTAATATATATTGAGAGTTAATCCTCTATGTGGTTTTCCCCACCTTGGGGTTTTCCATGTAAATATGGTGTTTTTTGTGTTTGATGTTGCATCTGTGGTTAAGTTTCTGATTTCATGCTCTCATTGTTAAATCATAATAATTGTGGATAAGTGATGAATGTTTAAATTGTAGAAAGTGTTTAAGTTTTTGTGACAACTGATTCACCCCCCTCTCAGTTGTTTGGTGCATATCAATAATTGGTATCAGAGCCAAGTTCCTCTGAAGAAAGTTTAACAGCTTGAGGAAGATCCAAAATGTCTTACAAGAAGGAAGCGTCGCATTTTGATGGAACTAATTATGTTCTCTGGAAGGCTTGAATGAAAATCCATCTTCTTTCTCTTGGTGTCAAAGTCTGGAAAGCTGTAGAAACAGAATACACCATACCTCAAAATGGTCTGACAACTGAAGATGAAATCAAAGAATATGAGATAGATATCAAGGCAAAGGATGCTCTCCTAAGCTCATTAACTGACTCAATACTGACGAAAGTGGTGGATCTTGAAACTGAAAATAAGGTATGGGAAAAGTTGAAAAATCTATATGAAGGAGATGACTCTATGAAGGAAGCCAAGTTACAAAGTATGAAAGTGAAATATGAAAACTTGAAGATGAACAATGATGAAAACATATCAACTTTTATGCAAAGAGTTGATGAATTTATTACAGGGATAAAAGCCATTGGTGGAACTCTCGAAGAAAAGGAAATTGTCATGAAAATACTCAAATCTCTGCCCAAGTCCTACTGTCACAAGATGGCCGTGATTGAAGAATTCATGCAAGTAAAAATAGTTAACATGGATCAGTTGCTTGGTAAGATTACTGCTTTTGAAATGAGGGAGTTAGATGATGCTCTACTAAAAGTTGAGACTGCCTTCAAAGCCAGTACTCCTGGAAGTACTTCCAGATCAGAAAAGTATAAGGTAGAATTCGATGATGAGTTAGATGAAGTTGAAGCCAACTTTGTGGATAGAATGCAAAGAGGATCCGGTAAGTATAAAGGCAAATTACCTTTCAAATGTTTTTCTTGTGGTAAAGTAGGTCATTTTGCTTCCAGATATCCTGAAAGAATTGAAAGAAATAAAAGAAGATATGAGAACAGGCCTAGGACCCAAAAGAAGTGTTACTATGTTGAAGATTTTGATGATGATGGAGTATCAGATAATGGCGAACCAGATAATGCTAATTCCTCTGTAAATGAATTTTTGTTCATTGCTATTAAGGAAGATCTTGTGTCTACTAATTCTTCTAGCTGTATGAAGGAAGAAAAACCAATGGAAAGTGCTTTGGCTGCTCAGGTCATTAAGGACAAGGATGAATGGGTTATTGATAGTGGTTGCTCTCACCACATGACTTGTGACAAAAGTAAGTTTGGAAAAATATGATGGTGGACTAGTTAGGTTTGGAGATGATACAGCTGGTAGAATTTATGGGAAAGGATCTATTTCTTTTGATGGCAAGCATAATACTAAAGATGTCTTGTATGTGAAAGGATTAAAGCAAAATCTTTTGAGTGTGGGTCAGATGTGTGACAAGGTCTATGACTTAAGATTCAAAGACAATGGATGCAAGATTAGGGAAAGCTCTGAAACAGTCATTGCAACTAGTAAGAAGACCAGAGGTAATAACTACACTTGAAAGGAATCAAGAACTATTGTTTGTTGACTTAGATTGATGAGAGTTGGTTATGGCATAGAAGTTTGTGTCACATAAATTTTGATAATATTATGAAGATAAGTACTACATAGATTGTTAGAGATCTGCTTAAGGTTGTGAAGCCTGCTAATCCAGTTTCCAAGGAGTGTCAATTTGGGAAACATAGAAGAACAAGTTTCAAAAGTAAGGATCAATCAGTTGGAGGACTACTTGAGCTAGTGCATATAGATTTGTGTGGACCTACCAGAGTAAGAAGTTTGCAAGGAGACAAGTATTTCATGTTGCTCATTGATGATTATTCTAGAATGACTTGGGTCACCTTTTTGAAAGAGAAAGCTGAAGCTCTAGATAAATTCAAGGCATTTAAGGCAATGGTTGAAAATGAGATGGATTTGAAAATTAAATGCTTGAGGTCTGATAGAGGAGGAGAGTTCACATCAAATGAATTCAATTTATTTTGTGAAGAACATGGAATAAAGAGACAACTATCTGCGCCCAGAACTTCACAACAAAATGGAGTTGTTGAAAGGAAAAACAAAATAGTTCAAGAAGCTGCTAGAACCATGATGAAGGAATCTCATCTTCCAGAAGCATACTGGAGAGAGGCAATTCATACCGCGGTATATATCCTAAATAGAGTTCAAGTAAAAGGTAACAGTTCAAAAACTCCCTACGAATTGTAGCATGGTAGAGTTCCTACTGTGAAATATTTCAAAGTTTTTAGTAGCAGATGTTATATCAAAAGAGAAGCAGATTTAGGCAAGTTTGATGCTAGATGTGATGAAAGGATCTTCCTTGGTTACTCCACCAAGAGCAAGGCCTATTGGTGCTATAATAAGAGGTTGAATAAGATCATTGAAAGTGTAAATGTTAAAGTTGATGAATGTAAGGAAAAGTCTTCAGAATCAAGTGGATATGAGTTAGATGATCTAGATGTTTCAAAAGTGATGTAGCATGAAGACAACACAGATGAAGAAGAACAAGCTCCATTAAGTGCTACCAAAACTCCAAGATATGTAAGAATCAGTCATTTTGAAAATCAAATTATAGGAGATAAGAGCAAAAGGATCTTAACCAGAAGAAAAGCTGTAGAAGAACAAGTAAATTTCTGTCTGATCTCTAAGATTGAACCTAAAACTGTGGATGAGGCATGCAAAGATGAGAATTGGATAAAGGTCATGGAAGAAGAATTGATGTAGATAGAGAAGAATTAGACTTGGGATCTTGTTCCCAGACCAACAGACAAGAATGTAATTGGTACAAAGTGGGTTTTCAGAAACAAAATGCATGAGAATGGTGAAGTGGTAAGAAACAAAGCAAGATTGGTATGCAAAGGATACGCTTAGGTTGAAGGAATAGACTTTGAAGAAACTTTGGCTCCAGTAGCAAGGATTGAAGCAATAAGGATGTTTCTAGGTTTTGTGGCATATAAAGATTTCAAGGTTTATCAAATGGATGTAAAGTCTGCCTTCTTAAATGGAGAGTTGGAAGAGGAAGTCTATATTGAACAACCGAGAGGATTTCAGTCATCAGAACAAGGGGATATGGTATGCAGATTGAAAAAAGCATTGTATGGATTAAAATAATCTCCCAGGGCATGGTATGCATGGTTGGACAGGTACCTGATACATATAGGGTTCAGTAAAGGTACGACAGATAGTAATCTCTACTTCAAGATCAATGGATGAACAAACCTTGATTGTTGTAGTTTTTGTTGGTGACATTATTTTTGGAGGCAATGAAGGTATGTGCTCAGTTTTTGTTGGAGAGATGCAAAGTGAATTTGAAATGTCTATGTTTGGAGAGATGAACTTCCTTTTAGGTCTGCAAATAAGTCAATTAGATAAGGGTATCTTCATTTCTCAGTCTAATTATGTGAAAGAGTTGTTAAAGAATTTTGGGATGGAAGACTCTAAACCAGTATGCACACCCATGATAACTGGTTGTAAGTTGAGCAAATATGATAACTCATCCATGGCAGACCAGAAAAAGTATAGATCTATGATTGGAGGATTACTTTATCTGACTCAAACCAGACTTGACATAATGCATGTAGTGTGTCTTGTGGCAAGAATTCTCTATTGTGCCTTTTAAATATCTCAGAATTCTCTGGACTACCATCACATGTGATTCCTTGGATATGAGTGAGTTGTATTCACCAGAGTGAAACCTACTTTTTCTGTAAGTTCAGTTGAGACAGTAAGATAGTATTTGGCTCCGCATTCCTCCGCAATAAAGTATTTTGCTCTGCAGTTCTAGAGGAAGTCTGGGATGATGATAAGTGCCTACAGTTGCAATGGTTCGTGGTTTGGTGGTCCGCAAGCTATCTTTCTTTTATAACAGTTGAAGACAGTGAAGTTCATGTGTTTCGGTGAGAAGATTCCTATGGATAAAGTGGTTAAGGTTCGTGTGGTTGCTCCTGATGATTATAACGTGCTTATGGATGTCTCCTAATCATGTTCCTATGTAGACTTTGGTCTGCATTAAGAAATTGTGATGGTGTGTGAAGATTGTTCCCAGTTAATGTAGCGTGTAACCAGTCTTGGCTAGCCTAGTTGATCCTAGTGATTGCAGAGATCTCTGGAAGATTGTGGAAGCGTGTTGTCACATGGAAGATCGTGTTTGAGTCCTAGCTAAGGCATGGCGTGATCCACATTTTATTCCCTTTGCATGATATTGCAATAGGTCAGGGCCTATTTTGTAAATGTTTGTAATACCGACCTTGGAGATTGTTCCAATGGTTGATGATTGTGTTGCTGACCTCGATGGGCATTCTAAGGTTGATGTAGTGTATAAATACTTGTAGTTGAATCGTGGAAAAGGTGTCCTTGAGCGGAAATGATAAGATATTAAGAAAGGTCCAAAGGCAGAGCAAAGAGGAGGCAGAGGAAAGAAGAGGAAGAGCTGAGCTGAGGAATTGTTTACTCACAATACAGAAAGGTGTTTATCGTGGTAGTGGATTTGGTAGTAAGCCACCAGTAGGGTTTAACAACCCTTATTGTAATCTTGCTAGGTTTAGGGTTGAGGCAGTGAGTCTGCTAGACCTAGTTGTTCTTCATGGTAGTAAGCCAGTATGTTTAGGCACGTGGGGTGACCAAGCCTGAACATCACTATTTCAAGATTGCAATATATATTGAGTGTTAATCCTCTTCGTGGTTTTTCCCCACCTTGGGGTTTTCCATGTAAATCTGGTGCCTTTTGTGTTTGATGTTGCATCTATGGTTAAGTTTCTGATTTCACATTCTCATTGTTAAATCATAATAATTGTGGATAAGTGATGAATGTTTAAATTGCAGAAAGTGTTTAAGTTTTTGTGACAACTGATTCAACCCCCCTCTCAGTTGTGTGGTGCATATCAACAAGTTCATGTTTTGGAGCATAGGATGTGTGATAGGATGGGTGTTGTTTTGGAAACAAGATGCGAGTACATTATTAGATGGAGGGGGATGAGTGGTGGAAGAAAGTTGTTCCTCTCCTGTGAGAGAACCACCGCAGAGGAAGGTAGCGGGACTAAGATGATAGGATGATGGATTTGGGATGGGGTCAATAAGCAATGGTAAAGGTTTGATGGGAGATGGTAAAGGATTAATGGGGGAGGATGGGAGATCAATAGGAGATGGTGTGGGATTGGGAGATGGAGGATATGGGATTCTTGGATCATTATTATGAAGGGGTGTGGATGTTTTGATATGCCTTGGACTAGGCTCTTGACATAGCTGGATTTGCGTGGATGGTGTAATGTGGGAAGATCATGTAGTTTCAACTATTTGAATAGGCTCCTTGGATGCGGCGGATGGCAAAGAAGGTGAGACTTTGGATAGGACTTTAGATAAAATGGAGGAAGATGGTGATGTGGTTTTAATCAGGGTGAGGTGAATGATGGGGTCATCAACGACACATGTAGGTGATTGGGGAGGAATGGGGTGATATGACTCCACAAGTTGGATTGGACAATTTTTCTCTAGGTCCTTAGTGAACAGTCCATGGAGAAAGGATGATATAGATTTAGTAGGGAATTTGGATGATGGAATAGATGGGGGATTAGATAGCGGGGTATATGGTGAGGTTGATGGGTAAGGATTTTGTGGATTTGGATATGATGGATTGGGATAAGGGGGTGGTGGATTTGGATACGAGGGATTTGGATAGGGATATGATGGATTTGGATATGTGGAATAAGGATAAGAAAGGTGCGGATAAGAGGTGGAGGTGATGGGGATTTCATATGAGGATAGATGTTGGGGGATGGATGGATGATAGAATGGGTTTCCCTTGTCAAGGGTAGCAAATGAATGAACATAGGATATGCAAATAGGTGCGGGGGTGTAGTTTGTGCTAGCCAATGCATGGTAAAAGGGTGCTTGTGTGTTTATGGATGAGTGAGAATGGTTTACAGAAAGCTTACTTGCATGGATTTCATCAAGGATTTCAAGTTTAGATTATTCAACAACATCATCAGATGAAGTCATGATTACATTTGGATTTACGATGATGTGATGTAGGATGACTTGATGAAATTGATTTTGATTTTGGATTAGAGGGGGATTTGTTTGGATTGATCAAGGTTAACGATATATGACACTTGATACTAGAATGTATTTGATTTGATTAGTCAAGGCCAACGAAATATGACACTTGACCAGATTTGGATTGATTGGGGTTGATTTGGATTAGGCCAAAGGCCCTTTGATGTTTGGATTGGATTGGATGATTTAATTAAGGATTACGCCAAGCGCCCTTTGGATAATGATTAGGATGATGATTGGAGGAAAATGATTATGGGTTGGATGAAATTGGATGGGTTGTGATTAGGATTTGGAGAGGGTTGAAGGAGGTTAATTCCTTAAACAATTTTTGATTTGAATGTGATGGTTTTGGATCAAGGATTTGAATTAGATGATGATTAAGGATTTTGATGAAGGATGGTTAGAGGAATAAAGGATGGTGGATGGTTGATTTGAGATGGGGGATGATTGGACTAGATTAGGATTGAGATGAAAGGATATTAAGTGGATTATGATGTAGATTGTGGGTGTATTTGATAAAGCTCAAATGAAGGGATTGGATTAAGCTCAAGTGATGGGAATGATTAGGATGATAATGATTGGGAAATGGATGAGGTGGATAGAGGGATATATGATTAGGATAATATGGTTAGGATAATGGATTGGATTATATGTGGAAGCAATTTGGATTTGTTAGTGTAGGTTTTTATTTCCTAGTTGGGTTATTTATTTTTCCCTATATTCCTAGGTTTTTCCTACACTTCTATTAATCTCACTTAGGTTAATAAAGCATGATTAATTAAGTGAGTGGTCATGAGGTGTCACCTTCCTACATGTGAACATCCATTAGCTATCATGTAAGGACCCGCTTGATCCAAACTTGAATTTTCAAAAATTTTACTTTATTAACAAGTTCTTATGAGATATATCAAGACTTTCATTGAGTACTCAGGAGAAACTTTGGCCAAAACGGGCCATATGTTCAAAACAGAACATTAATTTCAGCCAAAATGGGCCATATGTTCAAAACAGAACCTTCTTAAGCCAACTCGAGCTCTTCTATCCTTTGGGCAAATAGGTTCATACAGAACCAAGTCAAACGGACCTTATCGCTACCTGATTCAGGTAGAACAAATAGTGGCCAAAAGGCCTAGTGGGTCAAACAAACCAATACTCTATCCAATCCAGGATACATAAACATAACAGCCTAATGGGCTAAAGAGGACAGGAATCATTATGCTCTGGCTAGAGACTTCTGACTCCCTCGGGACCAATATAGGTTCATGAGTCACTTCCTGGGGACCACAGTCTGCCCGAACACTGTACTAAGGACGTCGACCAGGGAACACATAACATCAACTTGTACTCACCTTAGTTTACGACAACGCCGGGTACAAGTAATCCACCCCAGGGATTCTTCTGAGTACTAGGAGAGTTCTTAAGTTACCTAGATAACCTTTTAACTAGAGATCAAGATTATGAAGTTGATTATTAAAGAGTTACCCTATATCCGAGGGACCTGAGTACTGTGGGCATCCTTCGCCGTCCAGACTGCCTACATACCCTGTATCCACGGGATCAAGGCCCTCTACGGATGTGATCTACACGACGAATGCGAACATGTAGTTCTGTCTTGCACTATGTTTATGTAACTGTGGTTGGTACACATCACTATGTCTTTATTTGAAATTGTAGTTATAGCAATTATTTATATTATCTTTATTACTATCAAGATTTAGTCTTAAATTCTAAATTGAAAAATTTATGGGTGTCAATTGGCCGATAGGCTTTTATATATGAGTATTATAGTGTTTGGAAAATTGCCACAAAATTTCACACCAGAAAATTTTCTAACCTTGTTGGTTGTCCCTATTCTTTGAACTTTCTACGGTGCAAGTGTTAGTTTATATTACAGACGTGGATTATGTTTTTAAGAAAAGATATAGAATTGCAAATAGCTTATAAAATGAGGAAATAGGTTTGTGAAAGTGAAAATGGCTCCCCACACTTACCAATGGAGATATCATTATGTAAATTACAATGCATATTTTCCACATTCAAATTACAATCATAAAATGCTATTTCCGTCCATTGCTCATCTCAATCTCACAGCATTATGTAGAGAGGCACTGCACACTCCACTTAAAGTACACAACCCCCAGGATGACATAACATTACATGACCTAAATTAGTTACTTCAAGATAAGTGGGAATGCATGCAATGACATAACATTACATGACCTAAATTAGTTACTTCAAGATAAGTGGGAATGCATGCAAAAAGTGGAATCATAGACAAAGTGTGTGGATTGTTCGACAGATTGCCTCAAAGAGATGTCGATTTATGGAATGCAAGATTTCAGGCTCGCACAAAATGGGTTCGCTGTTAGGAACAGGGTATGGATATCTAACAAAGCATAACAGAGGAGTTTTGTTAGATAAAAATGGGCTCTGTATGCAAAACGAGGAAGCATGGACAAGGCATGTCAACTGTTTGACAGAATGCCTGAAAGAAATGTCTTCTCGTGGAATACAATGATATCAGGTTCTGCTCAAAATGGATTTGAAGGAAAGGCTTTAAAAACCTTTCAAGCAAAAGCAATTGGCGAATGTAAAGCTACATCCCCCATCCTTGCTACGTCCTCCCTGCCTAGATAAGTGGAAAGCTTTGGCACAGGGTATAAACATTCATCAGGCATTAAAAACTATCGAGCAGATGCAATTGTCAGCTGTAAAGCCAAAGTCCCTAACCTTGGCCGACGTCCTCAACCAACTATAATATGTATTCCAACTCTCAAATGCAACCATATCACTATGTCTTTATTTGAAATTGAAGTTATAGCAGTTATTTATATTATCTTTATTACTATCAAGATTTAGTCTTAAATTCTAAATTGTAAAATTTATGGGTGTCAATTGGCCGATAGGCTTTTATATATGAGTATTATAGTGTTTGGAAAATTGCCACAAAATTTCACACCGGAAATTTTTCTAACCTTGTTGGTTGTCCCTATTCTTTGAACTTTCAACGGTGCAAGTGTTAGTTTATATTACAGACGTGGATTATGTTTTTAAGAAAAGATTTAGAATTGCAAATAGCTTATCAAATGAGGAAATAGGTTTGTGAAAGTGAAAATGGCTCCCCTCACTTACCAATGGAGATATCACTATGTAAATTACAATGCATATTTTCCACATTCAAATTACAATCATAAAATGCTATTGCCGTCCACTACTCATCTCAATCTCACAGCATTATGTAGAGAGGCACTGCACACTCCACTTAAAGTACACAACCCCCAGGATGACATAACATTACATGACCTAAATTAGTTACTTCAAGATAAGTGGGAATGCATGCAATGACATAACATTACATGACCTAAATTAGTTACTTCAAGATAAGTGGGAATGCATGCAAAAAGTGGAATCATAAACAAAGTGTGTGGATTGTTCGATAGAGTGCCTCAAAGAGATGTCGATTTATGGAATGCAAGATTTTAGGATCGCACAAAATGGGTTCGCTGTTAGGAACAGGGTATGGATATCTAACAAAGCATAATAGAGGAGTTTTGTCAGATAAAAATGGGCTCTGTATGTAAAACGAGGAAGCATGGACAAGGCATGTCAACTGTTTGACAAAATGCCTGAAAGAAATGTCTTCTCACGGAATACAATGATATCAGGTTCTGCTCAAAATGGATTTGAAGGAAAGGCTTTAAAAACCTTTCAAGCAAAAGCAATTGGTGAATGTAAAGCTACATCCCCCATCCTTGCTACGTCCTCCCTACCTAGGCAAGTGGAAAGCTTTGGCACAGGGAATAAACATTCATCAGGCATTAAAAACTATCGAGCAGATGCAATTGTTAGCTGTAAAGCCAGAGTCCCTAACCTTGGCTGGTGTCCTCACTGCCTGTGCACAAACCGCATAACAGAAGGGGAATTTGGCAGATGTTACAGTTGGACATGTTCTGGTA
Source organism: Cunninghamia lanceolata (assembly GCA_027924645.1). Taxonomy (NCBI): domain Eukaryota; kingdom Viridiplantae; phylum Streptophyta; class Pinopsida; order Cupressales; family Cupressaceae; genus Cunninghamia; species Cunninghamia lanceolata. The sequence continues at coordinate 1,749,253 of BSBN01001609.1, forward strand.
GACATGTATGCAAAAATGAATGTGTACAGACAAGGCCACGTCAACTGCTTGACAAAATCCCTCAAGAAATCTTGTCTCAATGCCTGTGCTAATGGTTGTAGGATTGAAAGGAGTTTCCAAATAAATGAAATTGGCAGCTATAAAGTTAAATTTCACAACCTGTGCTAACGTCCTCCTGCCTGTGCCTGCGTGGGCATTAAAATAGAGTATGAAATAGGGTATGGACGGTAGGAGGTTGAGGGCTATGGCAGAGAGGTGGGGCAGATTAAGGGGGATGTATATCAACCATTGCTACTATCTAACTTTCATAAAAACTTCAACACAAATGCTAGATTGCAACATATCAATTACACACTAAAATCTTTTAACAAAAATTCAAGAACTAGTCATTTAAGAGAAACAAAACAAAATAATGAAGGAGAGAGCTCATACAGATTTCTCCAGCACTCCCCAAACCAGAGATGAGTCCCTTCTTCCTCACATTTCTAGGCAATTTATAGAAAATCCATCCTCCACTCTCTTTTTTTTTTAATGATAATGCATCCTCCACTCTCTTTTATTTTAATGATAATGCATCCTCCACTCTTTTATTTTAATGATAATGCATCCTCCACTTTTAAGTGGATTTGCAAATCTTATCCTCAATTTTTGTAAGTGTAATCCATTGTTAATTTGCTTATTATTTGTATTTTTAAATGAATATACATTTCATGTTTAGTTTTCAAATTTAGAATTCAAAAATAAATTGAGTTGTGACATCCTTCTCCCCTAAATTTATGCATCGTCTCAATGCATGTTAGAAATAAGATCAAAACATATACATATAAATCCATATCAGAATATCTACTTTTAAAATAGTTTAACATAGATAAAGATAACAAGGTGTATTATTTGAGCATAACTATCTATATCAACTTCATTGTCCTTAAGCAAGGTTTGAAGTTTGTCGAGTTAAATAAAAAAAAAAACTACAATTTATTTAAAATAAATGCGGATAGAGCTGTTGCATTTCCACAGTGTCTTCCCGTGTAGCATTCTTAGGTGAATACTGGTCCCACTGGACTTTAGATTGGTCCACTATCCTGTTGCAGAGCTGGAACTGGTGCCTCTCGATGATTCTGCATGGCTCTATTGTTATTGTACCTGGTTCTTCCACCTGCAGGGCATTCCAATTAAGAATATACTTAGGGTCAGGTATATACCTTTTTAACAAGGATACCTGGAACACGTCATGAATGCGGCTCAGTGTCGGAGGTAAGGCCAAGCGGTAAGCTACAGGATTGATTTCCTCAAGTACTTCAAAAGGCCCGACATAGCGAGGGGCTAGCTTTGACTTCCTTCCAAAAGAGATGGAACTTTTATGAGGATGAACTCTTAGGAACACCTCTGTCAAATAAGTTGCACTTGGTTGTCCATATCTTTCAACATTTCAGGGCCAACCAGTATCCTATCTTCCAATTTATCCTTAATTGGTGATAGCCCAAGCGGAGGTCAATTTTAGAGAACACTGAGGCTCCTCTCATTTGATCAAATAGATCATCAATACGAGGTAAGGGATACCCATTCCTCACAGTGGCCTTATTCAACATTCTATAGTCAATGCACAACCTTAGTGTCCCATCCTTGTTCTTTACAAATATGATTGGTGCTCCCCAAGGTGATACACTAGGCCTTATCAACCCTTTCTCTAGCAATTCTTGCAACTGTATTTTTAATTCTTGGAGTTCTATGGTGTTCATCCTATATGGGGCTTTAGATATAGGTGCAGTTCCAGGAAGTATATCGATTGAAAAATCAAATTTTCTTTTAGGAGGTAATCCAAGTAGCTCTTCAGGAAACACATCCTTGTAGTCCCAAAGGAATGAACTATTTTCAAAGGTAGGGGCTTCTTTCTCTTCTCCCTTCTCATTTAAAGATACTAAGAATATCTTATTTCCTTGTTTTCGTCTTGCCTTCTTTAGTTGCATAGCAGAAATGGTCTCCACTAATATAGGTTTGTAAATTCCTTGGATCCTAACTCTACACCCCTTATCATCTACACACTCCACCACTTTGTTATAGCAATCTATGTTAGCCTTATGACTCATTAGCCAACTTATTCTGATTATGACATCATTGGCTCCTAGGGGTGCAACATATAAGTCAGCTTTGGTTTCTAATTCAGGAAACTTAATAAGGACTCCTCTTATTTACTTGTTCACTTTCCGTATAGCCTTGTCCCCATACTGAACCATCCATGATGATTCCATATTCTTAGTTTGCAAAGACATTTTTCTTATCAATTCTGGGGAAATAAAATTCTCGGAGGAACCAGTATCTATCAAAATAGTTATGGGTTTACCAAAAAGCATACCTCTTGTCTCCATAGGTACATTTTGATGACGAGTTTGTTGATTTCTGACGGCAGCATGTATTTGATGTTGCCGAGGTTGCTGTGGTTGATTGTACCCATTCCTTTTTGAACAATCCCTTGCATAATGATTGCCTCCACACATAAAGCATCCACCAGGGGGTCCATTAGAAATTTGGGGTGGTGCATTCCCATCATTCCTCCTGACATTACTATTGTAATTGTTCCTGTGATCCTGATTACCAGTAGATTCTATTCTACCCCAGTCTCTCCTCTTGTTCTTCTAAGCTCCTTTGTTGTCCTTATTGTCTAGTTTCGTTTTGAAGACAAATTGTTTGTCCCGAAAGTTTTGCTTTGCCACCGATAGTGCCTGTAATTTCTTTTCCTATTTGAGTGCCTTCTCTAAGACTTGATTCATGTTGTCAGGGGCAAACATATCCACTTCTGCCCCAATATCAGTATTCAACCCCAAAAGAAACTTCCTTGCCTGAGACCTTTCATCCTTTTGATAGATAGGAACATATTTCAGTAGTTTCGCAAATCTATCCCAATATTGTTGGACTGTGAGATTTCCTTGTCTAAGATTCAGAAACTCAGTCATCTATCAAGACTTTCATTGAGTACTCAGGAAAAACTTCGGCCAAAACAGGCCATATGTTCAAAACGGAACATTAATTTCAGCCAAAATGGGCCATATGTTCAAAATGGAACATTCTTAAGCCAACCCGGGCTCTTCTATCCTTTGGGCAAATAGGTTCATACGGAACCAAGTCAAACGGACCTTATCGCTACCTGATTCGGGTAGAACAAACAATGACCAAAAGGCCTAGTGGGTCAAACGGACCAATACTCTATCCAATCTGGGATACATAAACATAACAACCTAACAGGCTAAAGAGGATAGGAATCATTATGCTCTGGCCAGAGACTTCTGACTCCCTCAGGACCAATATAGGTGCATGAGTCACTTCCTGGGGACCACAGTCTGCCCAGACACTAGACTGAGGATGTCGACCAGGGAACACATAACATCAACTTGTACTCACCTTAGTTTACGGCAATGCCAGGTACAAGTAATCCAACCCGGGCATTCTTCTGAGTACTAGGAGAGTTCTTAAGTTACCTAGATAACCTTTTAACTAGAGATCGAGATTATGAAGTTGATTATTAAAGAGTTACCCTATATCTGAGGGACCTGAGTACTGGGGGCATCCTTCGCCGTCCAGACTGCCTACATACCCTGTATCCACCGGATCAAGGCCCTCTACGGATGTGATCTACACGACGAATGCAAACATGTAGTTCTGTCTTGCACTATGTTTATGTAACTGTGGTTGGTACGTAGTTCTTCGCCAACTGACCACTCACTCAAGTGATACAGAAAATAGAATTCCAAAGAAACTAGTATTGCAAACACACCTCCCAGGAGTGTTTGGCGTTTAAGTTTTCAAGTGTGAATAATTTACGTATCACGCATATTTCCCCGATGAGGTCTTCCCGTTGGTCGCCCTACAACAATTTTTGGTAGTCTCACCTTTTTCTTTTTCTTAAACTTTTTAGTCAGGTATCCGAGGAGATTTTCCCTTCCTGCGGATTTAACTTAGACATGTTCCTTATTACTCCCCGATGATTTAGAGGGACAGTGTCCAGACGTCGTTGTTGCAGCTATGTTAGGCGCGAGGTACTTGGTTCAACGCGATGGCATTACCCATAAACGTGACCCAGAGGTACCGTAAATACCGAACACTGCGATTTGTTTGAGTTTGGACGTTTCTTTACAAGGTTTACCTATCTAATGACAAAGGAAAAACTTGCATAATAACAGTTGATAAAGGGAAATATTATTTTAATCACATTTCCAATTATAATACCTGACTGAATTTCCCTATTGATTGTGCGAAGAATGTCCATATACTTTGTTCTAAAGTTCCCAATTGGCGTAGGCAGGGGAAATGGTAATCAATGTTTTTAAATTTGACTTCATCCCTACCAGGTTCGCAGGAAATGGCATATAGTTCTAAGTGTTAACAAAATCATGGTAGGAAGCCAGTTGAATCTGAAGTGCATCTCAGGAAACTAAAATAGCATCTATGATGTGCTCAAATACTATTATTGAAAAATGTTTAGGTAGTTAATATAGATAATTTACATGATACTCAAATGCATTGGAATCATAAATTTATTAAGTTCTGTTAGGCTGAGTTTAAAACATTGGTTCTTAATTATAAATGGACTTGAATAATATATGAACCTAGGAGAATACTTTACGAAAAGATCTTGATAATAGGCCAAGAACGAAAATCTTGGACTAATGATTGAGTTCTTTCATTATCACATTTGAACTTTCATTAAAATTCTTGGTGGACATATCATATGAATGAATCATTGTATATAAAGGATAATGTGAACCATGTTGATGTCAATCAATTGGATACTCAACATTCCTAAACAAGAACTCACTAAACAAGCAATAATATAAAGTTCTAGATAACTTTGTAAATACAACTATCTATGAATCTAAAGAATTAGCCCTTTGGGCCACATATAGACACAAGCAGAATGTCCTATTTAACAAAGGAGAACCTCTATGATTAAGTATCCATGTTATTAAGTTTCTAAAAGTTAGGAAAATTGAATACAATTAAAACTGTCATCTTAATTTAATACTTATATTTCCTTAGGTAAAAACACACTAATACAACTTAAAACAAACATTAAAGGTGCTGGGGGGAATGAATAATAATGGGGTAAATGAACCATCTTGTTTTTGACCATGTAAATTACAAGGACAAGTGTATTAAAGTCGAATGAACATAAATTATGTAGATTTTAAATTGGTTGGACAATTAGAATATCTATTGACTAGTTTTGGTTAATGAGAACCTTGTTAATTTTACTCAAGTTATGGAAATAATGCTCTTGTTGAAGATGTCTACCTTGTTTTATGACTTATTGGTTTAAAAAAAAGTTAGCAATGATTATGCAAGGAATATCAATTCTTTACTTACATGATAAAATAAGATTCCCTTGTTTCTCTTAAAACTGCATCCTTATGTGCATTATTGATAAAATATCTTTTCTAGTTATGCATGTACAATTATGAATTAATGACAGTAATTGTATCATTTCTAGGCCTATTCAATTTGCATAAACAAATTTATCAAGCATGTTCCCTTTATCTTTTTATTTATTTTGATATAGATAAAGTTTTTCTATTAGCTAGGTAAACCTTGTAATTAAACGTCCAAACTCAAACATTCGCAGTGTTCGGTATTTACGGTACCTCTAGGTCACGTATACAGGTAATGCCGTCGCGTTGAACCAAGTACCTCGCGCCTAACATAGCTGCAACAACGACGTTTGGGCACCGTCCCTCTAAGTTGTCGGGGAGTAATAAGGAACATCTCTAAGTTAAATCTGCAGGAAGGGAAAATCTCCTCGGATAGCTAACTAAAAAGATTAAGAAAAAGAAAAAGGTGAGACTATCAAAAATTGTTGTAGGACGATCAACGAGAAGACCTCATCGGGGAAATATGCGTGATAGGTAAATTATTCACACTTGAAAACTTAAATGCCAAACACTCCCGAGAGGTGTGTTTGCAATACTAGTTTCTTTGGAATTTCGTCTCTGTATCACTTGAGTGAGTGGTCAGTCGATGAAGAATTGTGTACCAACCACAGTTACGTAAAACATAGTGCAAGACAGAACTACATGTTCGCATTCGTTGTGTAGATCACATCTGTAGAGGGCCTTGATCCCGTGGATACAAGGTATGTAGGCGGTCTGGACGATGAAGGATGCCCCTAGTACTCAGGTCCCTCGGATATAGGGTACTCTTTAATAATCAACTTCATAATCTCGATCTCTAGTTAAAAGGTTATCTAGGTAACTTAAGAACTCTCCTAGTACTCAGAAGAATCCCCGGGGTGGATTACTTGTACTCGGCGTTGCTGTAAACTGAGGTGAGTACAAGTTGATGTTATGTGTTCCCTAGTCGACATCCTCAGTACAGTGTCTGGGCAGACTATGGTCCCCAGGAAGTGACTCATGAACCTATATTGGTCCTGAGGGAGTTAGAAATCTCTGGCCAGAGCATAATGATTCCTGTCCTCTTTAGCCCGTTAGGCTGTTATGTTTATGTTTATACCCTGTGCCAAAGCTTTCCACTTGCCTAGGCAGGGAGGACGTAGCAAGGATGGGGGATTTAGCTTTACATTCGCCAATTGCTTTTGCTTGAAAGGTTTTTAAAGCCTTTCCTTCAAATCCATTTTGAGCAGAACCTGATATCATTGTATTCCGCGAGAAGACATTTCTTTCAGGCATTCTGTCAAACAGTTGACATGCCTTGTCCATGCTTCCTCGTTTTGCATACAGAGCCCATTTTTATCTGACAAAACTCCTCTGTTATGCTTTGTTAGATATCCATACCCTGTTCCTAACAGCGAACCCATTTTGTGCGATCCTGAAATCTTGCATTCCATAAATCGGCATCTCTTTGAGGCACTCTGTCGAACAATCCACACACTTTGTCTATGATTCCACTTTTTGCATGCATTCCCACTTATCTTGAAGTAACTAATTTAGGAAGTCTCATGTAATGTTATGTCATCCTGGGGATTGTGTCCTTTAAGCGGAGTGTGCAGTGCCTCTCTACATAATGCTGTGAGATTGAGATGAGCAGTGGACGGCAATAGCATTTTATGATTGTAATTTGAATGTGGAAAATATGCATTGTAATTTACATAATGATATCTCCATTGGTAAGTGTGGGGAGCCATTTTCACTTTCACAAACCTATTTCCTCATTTTATAAGCTATTTGCAATTCTAAATCTTTTCTTAAAAACATAATCCACGTCCGTAATATAAACTAACACTTGCACCGTAGAAAGTTCAAAGAATAGGGACAACCAACAAGGTTAGAAAATTTTCTGGTGTGAAATTTTGTGGCAATTTTCCAAACACTATAATACTCATATATAAAAGCCTGTCGGCCAATTGACACCCATAAATTTTACAATTTAGAATTTAAGACTAAATCTTGATAGTAATAAAGATAATATAAATAACTGCTATAACTACAATTTCAAATAAAGACATAGTGATATGGTTGCATTTTAGAGTTGGAATACATATTATAGTTGGTTGAGGAAATTTTTTTATGAATTAAAAGTGCACGAATTTAAGATCATAATGTAAATAATATAAAAGTGCAAGTGATAAATGGTAAGTAAGAAAATAAAAGAATTAATAGGCATAAGGTAAACTAGTATAAGAAAAATGATCTGCAAAGGGTAAGAATATGCATGGCAAATATACCAATAAATATATGCAATAATGCAACAACAGAGAGTTAAGAAATATAAGAGTAGCTTATATACAAAGAATTTTGAGAAACAATTATACAAGACAAATCCATAATGAATGCATCTATTAACATGAGACTATGTTTGTATAGGCTAGAGAAATAAGGATTTATATGATGGAATTTTTACATAATTGAGGAGTGGTTACCTTGACGATAGTGGTGGATTATTATTCAAACTAAGCTACTTGGTACGCTTTAATAATCAAATGGGTTTTCTTAATATGATTAAGATTAGGTATCATGTTTAAACCTTGGCAGGGTCAAGATATTGTATCTAAATTGATACTACTTATATATGCATTATCACGCACATAGGGTATGGCAGATAGATATGTATATCTTTTATAATATGAGTGTCATCAAAAGTGATTGAATTAAGTATATGGTGAATTAAATTTCATATCATATCTTAGATTATGTGAATTTCTAAATGATCAAACAGGGGTATTGTTGGCTTTAGAATGACTGGATACAAATGCTTGGAATTGTGATAAATTAAAAAGGGTTTATTGAAATTGTATATGTTAATTTAATAGTTGAATTAGTTATCAAAGATTATTTTTATTTGACCTAGATCAAATTTTACAAGATCTTTCTATTTATGAGTTGATATAAGTATCTTTCTACTCACATGTTTATGAAAATTGATTAAGTTTATTTTCTAGTTCTATTCATGATGATAGAGCATCTTTTATCTGCATTGTGATTAAAATAATATTTCCCTTTATCAACTATTATTATGCAAGTTTTTCCTTTGTCATTAGATAGGTAAACCTTGTAAAGAAACGTCCAAACTCAAACAAATCGTAGTGTTCGGTATTTACAGTACCTCTAGGTCACGTTTACGGATAATGCCGTCGCGTTGAACCAAGTACCTTGCACCTAACATAGCTGCAACAATGACATCTGGGCACCGTCCCTCTAAATCGTCAGGGAGTAATAAGGAACATGTCTAAGTTAAATCCGCAGGAAGGGAAAATCTCCTCGGATACCTAACTAAAAAGATTAAGAAAAAGAAAAAGGTGAGACTATCAAAAAATTGTTGTAGGACGATCAACGGGAAGACCTCATCGGGGAAATATGCATGATAGGTAAATTATTCACACTTGAAAACTTAAACGCCAAACACTCCCGGGAGGTGTGTTTTCAATACTAGTTTCTTTAGAATTCTGTTTTCTGTATCACTTGAGTGAGTGGTCAGTCGGCGAAGAACTGTGTACCAACCACAGTTACATAAACATAGTGCAAGACAGAACTACATGTTCGCATTCGTCGTGTAGATCACATTCGTAGAGGGCCTTGATCCCATGGATACAGGGTATGTAGGCAGTCTGGACGGTGAAGGATGCACCCAGTACTCAGGTCCCTCGGATATAGGGTAACTCTTTAATAATCAACTTCATAATCTCGATCTCTAGTTAAAAGGTTATCTAGGTAACTTAAGAACTCTCCTAGTACTCAGAAGAATCCCTGGGGTGGATTACTTGTATCCGGCGTTGCCGTAAACTGAGGTGAGTACAAGTTGATGTTATGTGTTCCCTGGTACAGTGTCTGGGCAGACTGTGGTCCCCAGGAAGTGACTCATGAACCTATATTGGTCCTGAGGGAGTCAAAAGTCTCTGGCCAGAGCATAATGATTCCTGTCCTCTTTAGCCCGTTAGGCTGTTATGTTTTTGTATTCTAGATTGGATAGAGTATTGGTCTATTTGACCCACTAGGCCTTTTGGCCAATGTTTGTTCTACCCGAATCAGGTAGCGATAAGGTTCGTTTGACTTGGTTCCGTATGAACCTATTTGCCCAAAGGATAGAAGAGCCCGGGTTGGCTTAAGAATGTTCCATTTCGAACTCAAAGTCGATAATAATTAGTATTCAAGATAAGAATTGTGATAGATTTAATTATAGTCAATTTGCATGTTGTAAACCAAAAATTGTAGCAAGTGGTAAATCACCTCTCTCCTTGTTTCAGAATTAAATGGCGAGAACCCGAAATTTGTGAGATTTACATGGAGAGGAACTGGTAAACCAAGGACCAGCTGTAAACCAAGGACCAGTTGTAAACCAATAACCAGTTGAAAACCCACCTGAGAACCCAAATGCTGGTATTGAAGCAATTATTTAGTTGTTGACAGAACAGAAAGAAAAGTTGGAAAACCTTGAGAAAACTGTACAGGACCTGAAGACTAGACAGGGGACTATAGAAAACATTTTGGAACCAAAAAATAAACATCAAGGTGCAGGAGTACACATAGCTCAAACAACTAATGAGCTAGAGGTTCCTAGGGCTTGGCGGGATACTACCACTCTAGATATCTGATAAGACCTCAAAAAGATAACTCCTCCTAAGTTTGACGGTAAACATGTGGGGGATGCTGCAGAAGGATGGTTAATCGAAATGGAGAAATATTTTGAACTAAGAAACTATTAAGAGAACATCAAGGTAACCTGGGGAGCCTATCAATTAGAAGGAGAAGCTGCTAGTTGGTGGATAAACATAAAAGAACAATATTGTTATTCAAAAGAAAACCTGACCTGGAGGCAGTTTGTGAGCCACTTCCGTGAGAGATGGCTTCCACAAATATTTTATGATGAGAAGATGACTGAGTTTCTGAATCTTAGACAAGGAAATCTCACAGTCCAACAGTATTGGGATAGATTTGCGAAGCTACTGAAATATGTTCCTATCTATCAAAAGGATGAAAGGTCTCAGGCAAGGAAGTTTCTTTTGGGGTTGAATACTGATATTGTGGCAGAAGTGGATATGTTTTCCCCTGACAACATGAATCAAGTCTTGGAAAAGACACTCAAACAAGAAAAGAAATTATAGGCACTATCAATGGCAAAGCAAAACTTTCGGGACAAACAATTTGTCTTCAAAAGGAAACTAGACAATAAGGACAATAGAGGAGCTCAGAAGAACAAGAGGAGAGACTGGGGTAGAATAGAATCTACTGGTAATCAAGATCACAGGAACAATTACAATAGTAATGTCAAGAGGAATGATGGGAATGCACCACCCCAAATTTCTACTGGACCCCTTGGTGGATGCTTTATGTGTGGAAGCAATCATTATGCAAGGGATTGTTCAAAAAGGAATGGGTACAATCAACCACAGCAACCTAGGCAACATCAAATACATGCTACCGTCAGAAATCAACAAACTCATCATCAAAATGTACCTATGGAGACAAGAGGTATGCTTTTTGGTAAACCCATAACTATTTTGATAGATACTGGTTCCTCCAAGAATTTTATTTCCCCAGAATTGGTAAGAAAAATGTCTTTGCAAACTAAGAATATGGAATCATCATGGACGGTTCAGTATGGGGACAAGGCTATACGGAAAGTGAACAAGTACATAAGAGGATCCCTTATTAAGTTTCCTGAATTAGAAACCAAAGCTGACTTATATGTTGCACCCCTAGGAGCCTATGATGTCATAATCGGAATAAGTTGGCTAACGAGTCATAAGGCTAACATAGATTGCTATAACAAAGTGGTGGAGTGTGTAGATGATAAGGGGTGTAGAGTTAGGATCCAAGGAATTTACAAACCTATATTAGTGGGGACCATTTATGCTATGCAACTAAAGAAGGCAAGATGAAAACAAGGAAATCAGATATTCTTAGTATCTCTAGATGAGAAGGGAGAAGAGAAAGAAGCCCTACCTTTGAAAATAGTTCGTTCCTTTGGGACTACAAGGATGTGTTTCCTGAAGAGCTACCTGGATTACCTCCTAAAAGGGAATTCAATTTTTCAATCAATATACTTCCTGGAACCGCACCTATATCTAAAGCCCCATATAGGATGAACACCACAGAACTCCAAGAGTTGAAAATACAGTTGCAAGAATTGCTAGAGAAAGGGTTGATAAGTCCTAGTGTATCACCTTGGGGAGCACCAGTCATATTTGTAAAGAAGAAGGATGGGACACTAAGGTTGTGCATTGACTACAAAATGTTGAATAAGGCCACTATGAAGAATAGATATCCCTTGCCTCGTATTGATGATCTATTTGATCAAATGAGAGGAGCCTTAGTGTTCTCCAAAATTGATCTTTGCTTGGGTTATCATCAATTAAGGATAAAGGAAGAAGACATCCCAAAGACAGCATTTAGGACTAGGTATGGCCACTATGAATTCACTGTAGTTCCATTTGGGCTAACAAATGCTCCAGCTACCTTTATGAATCTAATGAATAGTGTGTTCCACGATTTTCTAGATAAGTTTGTGATTGTGTTTCTGGATGACATTTTAATATATTCCAAGGATAAAGAGGAACACTTAACCCACCTCTAGGCAGTCTTACAAAGGTTGCGGAAGCATAAGTTGTTTGGGAAGTTATCTAAATGCTCCTTCTTTGAAAGGAGGGTTCACTATTTAGGGCATATCATTTCAGCCGAGGGTATAGCAGTAGATCCTGATAAAGTAAAAGCCATCACTAAATGGCCTATCCCTACAAATGTGACCAAAGTAAGAAGTTTTATGGGATTGGCAGGGTACTACAAAAGGTTTGTGAAAGACTTTTCAAGGATAGCCAATCCAATCACATCCTTGCAAAAGAAGAATAAAAAGTTCATTTGGACTGAGCAGTGTGATAAGGCTTTTCAAGTACTGAAGGAAAGGCTAACATCGCCTCCAATTCTAAAAGTGCCTGACCCTAATGGTAACTTCACAGTAGTAATAGATGCATCCATAGAAGGACTAGGAGGAGTTCTTTTCCAAGAGGAAGGAGTAGTGGGTTATGAATCACGAAAACTAAAAATCCATGAAGTCAATTACGCCCCCCATGACCTTGAACTTGCAGCCATAGTTCATGCCTTGCAAAAATGGAGACATTTCTTGTTGGGAAAACCATTTGAGCTTAAAACAGACCATCAAGGACTAAAATATATCTTCACTCAACCTCATTTGAATGCAAGACAGAGAAGGTGGTTAGAGTTTCTAAGTGAGTATGATTTTGATATTCAATATATCAAGGGAAAAGAAAATAGGGTGGCCGATGCTCTCAGCAAGAGGAGGCATATAATGGCCATATCCAACTTGCACATAGACCTAAAGCAACAAATACTCTCTAAGCAAAAACATAACCCATGGTACGCTCAGGTTAAGACATCTCTAGCTAACACCTTTGTGGAACCTAAGTATTTGGACTATGCTTTTGATTGTGATGGACTAATGAGGTACCAAGGAAGAATATGCGTTCCTGATAATGCGGAACTAAGGGGTATGATCTTGACAGAGGCACATAAGGCTCCCTATTCAGGACATCCAGGAGTGAATAAGATGTATGCAAACCTCAAAAGAATATATTTTTGGCTAGGAATGAAGAAGGATGTGGTAGACATAGTTGCTAGATGCATAGAATGTCAAAAGGTTAAGGCGGAACATGTGCACCCAGCAGGACTTCTTTATCCACATGATGTACCTTTCTATAAATGGCAAGTCATAAGTATGGATTTTGTCCAAGAGTTACCAATGACATCTCATATGCACAATTATATTTTGGTGGTAGTGGATAAACTCACTAAGGTTGCCCACTTCATACCAGGAAACCTAACAGATGATGCACCTGCAGTAGCAAAAAGGTTCATAAAGGAAATTTTTAGGTTGCATGGAATTCCTAAGAAAATCATCTCTGATAGAGATGCGAAGTTCACTTCTAGATTTTCAACCACATTGCAGGCTGCCTTAGGAACACAGTTGAATTTCAACACAGCTTATCATTTTGAGACAAATGGACAAACAGAAAAAACCAACCAAATTCTGGAAGACCTCCTTCATATGTATTGTATGGATCAACAGACTAAATGGGAGGAATATTTGCCATTAGTTGAGTTCGCCTATAACAATTCCTTCCAAGCAGCAATAGGTATGGCACCCTTTGAAGCTCTCTATGGGAGACCTTGTCGAACACCATTAAGTTGGGATAAATTGGAAGATAGGATACTGGTTGGCCCTGAAATGTTAAAAAATATGGACAACCAAGTGCAACTTATTCGACAGAGGTTGAAGGAAGCCTTAGATCGCCAGAAAAGTTATGCAGATAAGAATAGGACACCTAGAAGATTTCAAGTTGGTGAAAAGGTGTTCCTAAGAGTTCGTCCTCATAAAAGTTCCATCTCTTTTGGAAGGAAGTCAAAACTAGCCCCTCGCTATGTTGGGCCTTTTGAAGTGCTTGAGGAAATCAATCCTGTAGCTTACCGCTTGGCCTTACCTCCGGCACTGAGCCGCATTCATGACGTGTTCCATGTATCCTTGTTAAAAAAGTATATACCTGACCCTAAGCATATTCTTAATTAGAATGCCCTGCAGGTGGAAGAACCAGGTACAATAACAATAGAGCCATGCAGAATCATCGAGAGGCGCCAGTTCTAGCTCCGCAACAGGATAGTGGACCAATCTAAAGTCCAGTGGGACTAGTACTCACCTGAGAATGCTACATGGGAAGACACTGTGGAAATGCAACAGCTCTATCCGCATTTATTTTGAATAAACTCTAGTTTTTTTTTTATTTAACTCGACAAACTTCAAACCTTGCTTAAGGACAATGATGTTGATATAGATAGTTATGCTCAAACAATACACCTTGTTATCTTTATCTATGTTAAACTATTTTTGAAATATGGACTTTCAAAGTAGATATTCTGATATAGATTTATATGTATATGTTTTGATCTTATTTCTAACATGCATCGGGACGATGCATAAATTTAGGGGAGAAGGATGTCACAACTCAATTTATTTTTGAATTCTAAATTTGAAAACTAAACATGAAATGTATATTCATTTAAAAATACAAATAATAAACAAATTAACAATGGATTACACTTAAAAAAATTGAGGATAAGATTTGCAAATCCACTAAAAAGTGGAGGATGCATTATCATTAAAATAAAAGAGTGGACGATGCATTATCATTAAAATAAAAGAGTGGAGGATGCATTATCTTTAAAAAAAAAAGAGAGTGGAGGATGCATTATCATTAAAAAAAAAAAGAGTGGAGGATGGATTTTTCTATAAATTGCCTAGAATTGTGAGGAAGAAGGGACTCATCTCTGGTTTGGGAAGTGCTGGAGAAATCTGTATGAGCTCTCTCCTTCATTATTTTGTTTTGTTTCTCTTAAATGACTAGTTCTTGAATTTTTGTTAAAAGATTTTAGTTTGTAATTGATATGTTGCAATCTAGCATTTGTGTTGAAGTTTTTATGAAAGTTAGATAGTAGCTATGGTTGATATACATCCCCCATAATCTGCCCCACCTCTCTGCCATAGCCCTCAGCCTCCTACCATCCATACCCTATTCCATACTTTGTTTTAATGCCCACGCAGGCACAGGCAGGAGGACGTTAGCACAGGTTGTGAAATTTGACTTTATAGCTGCCAATTTCATTTATTTGGAAACTCCTTTCAATCCTACAACTGTTAGCATAGGCCTTGAGACAAGATTTCTTGAGGGATTTTGTCAAGCAGTTGACGTGGCCTTGTCTGCACACATTCATTTTTGCATACATGTCTAGCAGAACATTTCCAATTGTAACATCTGCCAAATTCCCCTTCTGTTATGCGGTTTGTGCACAGGCAGTGAGGATGTCGGCCAAGGTTAGGGACTCTGGCTTTACAGCTGACAATTGCATCTGCTCGATAGTTTTTAATGCCTGATGAATGTTTATACCCTGTGCCAAAGCTTTCCACTTGCCTAGGCAGGGAGGACGTAGCAAGGATGGGGGATGTAGCTTTACATTCGCCAATTGCTTTTGCTTGAAAGGTTTTTAAAGCCTTTCCTTCAAATCCATTTTGAGCAGAACCTGATATCATTGTATTCCGCGAGAAGACATTTCTTTCAGGCATTCTGTCAAATAGTTGACATGCCTTGTCCATGCTTCCTCGTTTTGCATACAGAGCCCTTTTTTTCTGACAAAACTCCTCTGTTATGCTTTGTTAGATATCCATACCCTGTTCCTAACAGCGAACCCATTTTGTGCGATCCTGAAATCTTGCATTCCATAAATCGGCATCTCTTTGAGGCACTCTGTCGAACAATCCACACGCTTTGTCTATGATTCCACTTTTTGCATGCATTCCCACTTATCTTGAAGTAACTAATTTAGGAAGTCTCATGTAATGTTATGTCATCCTGGGGATTGTGTACTTTAAGCGAAGTGTGCAGTGCCTCTCTACATAATGCTGTGAGATTGAGATGAGCAGTGGACGACAATAGCACTTTATGATTGTAATTTGAATGTGGAAAATATGCATTGTAATTTACATAATGATATCTCCATTGGTAAGTGTGGGTAGCCATTTTCACTTTCACAAACCTATTTCCTCATTTTATAAGCTATTTGCAATTCTAAATCTTTTCTTAAAAACATAATCCACGTCTGTAATATAAAATAACACTTGCACCGTAGAAAGTTCAAAGAATAGGGACAACCAACAAGGTTAGAAAATTTTCCAGTGTGAAATTTTGTGGCAATTTTCCAAACACTATAATACTCATATATAAAAGCCTGTCAGCCAATTGAAACCCATAAATTTTACAATTTAGAATTTAAGACTAAATCTTGATAGTAATAAAGATAATATAAATAACTGCTATAACTACAATTTCAAATAAAGACATAGTGATATGGTTGCATTTTAGAGTTGGAATACATATTATAATTGGTTGAGGAAATTTTTTTATGAATTAAAAGTGCACGAATTTAAGATCATAATGTAAATAATATAAAAGTGCAAGTGATAAATGGTAAGTAAGAAAATAAAAGAATTAATAGGCATAAGGTAAACTAGTATAAGAAAAATGATCTGCAAAGGGTAAGAATATGCATGGCAAATATACCAATAAATATATGCAATAATGCAACAACAGAGAGTTAAGAAATATAAGAGTAGCTTATATACAAAGAATTTTGAGAAACAATTATACAAGACAAATCCATAATGAATGCATCTATTAACATGAGACTATATTTGTATAGGCTAGAGAAATAAGGATTTATATGATGGAATTTTTACATAATTGAGGAGTGGTTACCTTGACGATAGTGGTGGATTATTATTCAAACTAAGCTACTTGGTACGCTTTAATAATCAGATGGGTTTTCTTACTATGATTAAGATTAGGTATCATGTTTAAACCTTGGCAGGGTCAAGATATTGTATCTAAATTGATACTACTTATATATGCATTATCACGCACATAGGGTATGGCAAATAGATATGTATATCTTTTATAATATGAGTTTCATCAAAAGTGATTGAATTAAGTATATGGTGAATTAAATTTCATATCATATCTTAGATTATGTGAATTTCTAAATGATCAAACAGGGGTATTGTTGGCTTTAGAATGACTGGATACAAATGCTTGGAATTGTGATAAATTAAAAAGGGTTTATTGAAATTGTATATGTTAATTTAATAGTTGAATTAGTTATCAAAGATTATTTTTATTTGACCTAGATCAAATTTTACAAGATCTTTCTATTTATGAGTTGATATAAGTATCTTTCTACTCATATGTTTATGAAAATTGATTAAGTTTATTTTCTAGTTCTATTCATGATGATAGAGCATCTTTTATTTGCATTGTGATTAAAATAATATTTCCCTTTA
Organism: Cunninghamia lanceolata; assembly: GCA_027924645.1. NCBI lineage: Eukaryota > Viridiplantae > Streptophyta > Pinopsida > Cupressales > Cupressaceae > Cunninghamia > Cunninghamia lanceolata. The sequence continues at coordinate 1,766,590 of BSBN01001609.1, forward strand.
TCAACGGTTATTAGGCAAGTTTTTTCTTTGTCATTAGATAGGTAAACCTTGTAAAGAAACGTCTAAACTCAAACAAATTGCAGTGTTCGGTATTTACGGTACCTCTGGGTCACGTTTACGGGTAATGTCGTCGCGTTGAACCAAGTACCTCACGCCTAACATAGCTACAACAATGACGTCTGGGCATTATCCCTCTAAATCGTCGGGGAGTAATAAGGAACATGTCTAAGTTAAATCCGTAAGAAGGGAAAATCTCCTCGGATACCTGACTAAAAAGATTAAGAAAAAGAAAAAGGTGAGACTATCAAAAAATTATTGTAGGACGATCAACAGGAAGACCTCATCGAGGAAATATGAGTGATAGGTAAATTATTCACACTTGAAAACTTAAATGCCAAATACTCCCAGGAGGTGTGTTTGCAATACTAGTTTCTTTAGAATTCTGTTTTCTGTATCACTTGAGTGAGTGGTCAGTCGGCGAAGAACTGTGTACCAACCACAGTTACATAAAACATAGTGCAAGACAGAGCTACATGTTTGCATTCATCATGTAGATCACATCCGTAGAGGGCCTTGATCCCGTGGATACAGGGTATGTAGGCAGTCTGGATGGCGAAGGATGCCCCCAATACTCAGGTCCCTCGGATATAGAGTAACTCTTTAATAATCAACTTCATAATCTCGATCTCTAGTTAAAAGGTTATCTAGGTAACTTAAGAACTCTCCTAGTACTCAGAAGAATCCCCGGGGTGGATTACTTGTACCTGACGTTGCCGTAAACTGAGGTGAGTACAAGTTGATGTTATGTGTTCCCTGGTACAGTGTCTGGGCAAACTGTGGTCCCCAGGAAGTGACTCATGAACCTATATTGGTCCCGATGGAGTCAGAAGTCTCTGGCCAGAGCATAATGATTCCTATCCTCTTTAGCCCGTTAGGTTGTTATGTTTATGTATCCCGGATTGGATAGAGTATTGGTCCATTTGACCCACTAGGCCTTTTGGCCACTGTTTGTTCTACCTGAATCAGGTAGCGATAAGGTCCGTTTGACTTGGTTCCGTATGAACCTATTTGCCCAAAGGATAGAAGAGCCCGGGTTGGCTTAAGAATGTCCTGTTTCGAACATATGGCTCGTTTTGGCCGAAATTAATGTTCCGTTTTGAACATATGGCTCGTTTTGGCTGAAGTTTTTCCTGAGTACTCAATGAAAGTCTTGATATATCTCATAAGAACTTGTTAATAAAGTAAATTTTTTGAAAATTTGAGTTTGGATCAAGCGGGTCCTTACATTAGTATGATAGATGGTCGCTCCTGATTGGTCGGTGTTGCCACCTCCTCCCTCTCCCTGGTCTATATAAGCATGCTACCTGGCTTGTATTTTGTATCTTTTACTTTTGCATCCTCCTAATGCTATTTTTCTTCTAGCATTTGCATTGCTCTCTCTGAGACTAACTCTATGTTGCTATTTTGATTTTGTATCATTTGCATTCATAGTTTAGACATCTATTCTTTGCACTAGTTTTCTTGGTTAATAATCTTTTTAGATTCTAACATAGTATCAGAGCTATTCTATGTGCAAGGATAGATTTTATTTTTCTTATTTGAGAGATTCAGGGGGGGCTAATAAATATTAATGTATTTTAAAAAAAAAACCCAGTATGCTCTTTTGTTGCATCTTCGGATGATCTCGAGAATCAGAAAAGTTTGACAGAAACATTTTTAATCTCTGGGGTTTGCACATGTGTTTTATGAAAGATGGGTGATTACATCATTTCTAGTTATACTGGCAGCATTTCCGGTTGTTCCAACACGTCTAGGAGGCTTGAGAAAGTCATATTTGGCTTTCATTTCACTGAAATCGGAGATCGTCAGACACAATTGCGGAACCGGGGTTTCAAGCTCAAATCTAACAACCAACTTGTACATTTGGTGTTTTCAATCAATATTACAAATTCCAACATGCCTTTTCTTGTCTTAGGTAACTGATTTAGCCTTTGCATGTCATTTCTTGGTTACTAGGGTCATTTTTTTTGCTAAAGATGTTCTGTTTACATTAGATCCACATCTTCTGTACATCAGCAAGAAAAATGCCTTTTGGGTTTTGTTCGCAATACAAAAAAACCATCTAGGTATGTTTTAGTTTTTGCATGCAACTCATATATTTTGCAGAAATGAACTCATAAAGCTACAACAAGACCCCTCTCCATTGGTAGTTGCAGATTTGAAGGTAGTTTTAAAATGCACCATTCTTGCTCATACGGACTCCGTTTCCTAAGATTTTTTTTTGGTTATTTTTTCATTCTCTATGCACTAGTGTAGACATTTCTTGATTTTGATGCAGAGAATTTCCAAAAATTACAGATTCTCACCTGAGACATTACACAGTTCTCATTTTGGGAACTTCAAGGAAGTATAACTTTCACATACGACCTCATATTGAGGTGATTCTTTTTTTGAAAGTGCATGATTTTTTGAGTAGATTTCAGTGGTGCTATTATTTTTCCTTGGCTAAGTTCCAGTACTATACTTTTAGCATACACCTAATTTGTAAGGGTTTTGTAATGCATTGAGATCAAGACCACTTAGTATTTCTTGCTAGTGGTAGTTGTAAACGCACTAATATAAAATGCCAAATCATATTTTCTTGGGGGGGTTCTTTGATTGAGTGAAAGGGGGGGTTGCCTTGGTGGTGTTCTCTTCTTTTTAGCATTTATTTTCTACATTTCTTCATCATGGATCAAACAATTGTGCTCATCCTAACTCCATACAACTACTTTGAGTAGAAATCACACATGACAATTCACTTAAGGAAAGCTAGATTACATAGGATAACTATAGGACTTGAAACTGAACATGCTAAAGATGAAGATAAGCCTAAGTGGTTTAACAAATGCAATGAGGCATATGGAACATTGTGTTTGTTTGTTTCTCCTGATTTGCTCTTTCACATTGAGTCTTTGAATTCACCAAATAAAATTTGGACAAAGCTAGAAACACTATTTGGCACACAAGATTCAATGAGGGGTCACATGTTGGAAAATGAACTAATTAGTTTAAGTCCCGGCAATTTCAACACTATCCAGAATTTCTTCACAAAATTGAAATCACTAAGGCTGCAGTTAAAACAATGTGGAATTAAAAAGAAAGATGAACAATTAATTCTCAGTATTCTCTCTAAGCTAAGTTCAGAATATTTTGTATTTGTTTCTACATTCTATGCTACTAAGGGTGCACTTGGTACTCAATTCACCATGCCATATTTAGATGATTTTGCTATCTCTCTCACTCGGGAACAGGATAAGCTAATCTAGATGGGCACTCTTAAGTCCTCTAAGTCACATGCCTTGGCTGCCAACCAAGGCACAAAAGAACAGAATGGACAAAGTAGTAACAACAATAGTAAGGATAAGAAATAGAAGAATAGCAAGGAGAAGAAGGATCAAATACTAGTTGCTTCAAAAGCAACTAATGAGACCCAATCTTCCAAGAGCGACAAGCCTAAGAAAGAGAAGGTCCAATGTGCCTATTGTAAAAGACTCAGTCATGATGAACATAAATGTCTGAAGAAACAAATTGATCACTTGACACACATTCTTGAGAAGAATAATATCAGTGTTCCTGAGTCTATCAAATAGAGTTCTAATGAGGGGTCTAACAAGGCAAACGAAAATAGCAAGGGGGAAGGAAAGGGCAAGGCCCTTGTAGCAGTTGCTTCTTCACCATCCACTTAGGTTCTTGATTTGGGTGCTTCACACCACATGGCTTCATCTAAGGAAGAACTTTCATCTTTGGAGCCGTGTACTTTGACTTCTATTTTGATGGGTGATGACACTCTTGTTGAGGTGTGTGGGAGAGGGTTTGGTGATGTGGGGGATGACACATTCCATGATGTTCTTTGTGTGCCCTCATTATCAACTAATCTCATGTCAGTATATCAGATCACTCACATAGGTTCAAGCAAGCGGGTTGAGTTCATTCCTGATTCAGTGGAGATTCGTGAGTTGCACAGTGGTTCTACAGTTGCAGTTGGGAGAGCAGATCATCAGTCATGACTCTATCTATTTTCTCACTTTGTTCCTGATCCTCCTTCGACTATTTTGCTCACTCATTCTGATGATGTGATTAGATTATGGCATGAGCGGTTTGGCCATCTTAACTATTGCTAATTTTGCAGCAGCTCAACTAGCAGAGCATGGTCACAGGGTTGCCTTTAGTACAGTTTCCAGGTGGTGTTTGCCAAGGTTGCATTCTTGGTAAGCATCCTAAGGAAAAGTTTGATAAAGGTAAGGCATGGAGAACTTCACAGACACTGGAGTTAGTTCACAGTGATTTGGCTGGACCATTTCAACATCCTTCCTTCAACAAGGCTAGATATGTCCTCACATTCATTAATGACTTTTCTCGCTATACTTGGGTGTACTTTCTCAAGCAGAAGTCAGAGGTATTTGATCATTTTCAAGACTTTAAAACTTTTATAGAGAAGCAATCTAGGAAAGCCATCAAAGTTTTGTGCACTGACAATGGTGGTGAGTATGTCAACCATCATTTTGAGCAGTTTTTCACTTCAGAGGGGATTGACTTACAGCATTCAGTTTTATACAATCCTCAGCAGAATGGTGTTGTAGAATGGGAGAATAGGTCCTTGAAGGAAATAGAAAACTACATGATTCACTCCAGATTTCTTGCACCACGATATTGGGCAGAGGCCATTAACTGTGCTTGTTGTATCTAGAATCGTTTTCCTCATCGAGCCTTGAAGGGAGTCACTCCTTTTGAAGCTTGGAGCGGTCAGAAACCATTAGTTAAGCACTTTCAAATTTTTGGTTCTCCTGCATGGGCCCACATTCCTGCAGAGAAATGGTCTTGGATCTACAGAGCAAACCTTGCATATTTGTAGGCTATCCCGATGGTGTGAAGGGTTATCAGTTGCACCACCCTACTACACATGAGCTGTTCATTGAGAGGAGTGTTTAGTTTGAGGAGGGCTCTTCGAGCTCACTTTCTATCACTTCTCCAACTCCTTCTACTTTGACATTAGAGTCACTTGGGATACATGACAGATCTTCTAAGTTAGATTCACCTAAGCAGTCTTCTACCTCCACTTCCGATGCTGAGAGTGATTTAGAGGACTCACCTCCTTCCTCTCCTATTCATCATTCAGAGGTTGATGGTTCTCCTCTAGATTCTCCATCTTTCAGTCCACTTTGGGCTAGATAGACTTTGTAGTCTGTAGGTGATTGGGTTGGGGATCCATCAGACACCAGGTGGACTCATTCATAGTTCCAGGATGCTCCACATGTCTTCATTACTACTGCCTCAGATCCACAGTCTTTTCACAAGGCTTCTAGAATTCCTAAGTGGGTTATAGCTATGTAGGAGGAGTACAGTTCCTTGATGAGGAACCACACTTGGGATCTTGTCCCTCTTCCTAAGGGAAGAAAACTTGTTCGATGTAAGTGGATCTATCGAACAAAATTTGCAGCAGATGGGTTGGTTGATAAGCATAAGGCTCACTTGGTCGCTAAAGGATTCTCCTAGGTTCCTGGGAATGACTACTCTAAAACTTTTGCGCTTGTTTCCAGAATGAACTCCATCCAACTTGTTCTTGCCATTGATGTAGCCAATCGTTGGGAAGTACACCAGATCGATGTGAAGAGTGCTTTTCTTCATGGTGATCTTCAGGAGGAGATCTACATGGAGCAGCCACAGAGGTTCGTTCAAGACTCTTCACTCGTGTGTTGTCTTCAGAAGTCTCTCTATGGCCTCAAATAGGCTCCTCGGGCCTGGTATGCCAAGATGGACTCCTTCCTTTTGTCATTTGAGTTCACTCGGTGCCATTATGATCCCAATGTCTACATTTTGCAGCAGGATGATTCACTCCTATTTCTAGTTCTGTATGTTGATGACTTGTTGATCACAGGGAATTCTTCATTCACCATTAAGGTTGTCAAAACTGCCCTTCATGACAGGTTTTTGGTGACTGACTTGGGCTTGTTGCATTACTTTCTCAAGATTGAGATCTTCTAGTCTACTTCTAGGATCACCATCACACAGTCCAAGTATGCTCTAGATTTGCTCTTGAGGTTTCATATGGCTGACTGTAAGCCTGCTTCGACTCCCTTCCTTTCTGGAGTCAAACTTGAGGCTCAATGTTCTTCTCTATTTGTTGATGGCACTTTGTACCGATAGCTTGTTGGGAGTCTCATTTATCTAACTCATACGAGACCTGACATTTCATATGTTGTAGGCATGGTCTCTCAATCCATGCAGGAGCCCCATGAGCTACACTGGAAAGCAACCAAGCAGATCCTTCACTACATATAGGATACTCACTGTTTTGGGATTCACTACGCAGCGGACATTGATCTTGACTTGGTGGGCTACACAAATTCAGATTAGGCAGGCGATTCTCAGGATCGCAAGTCTACTTCAAGTTACAGCTTCTCACTTGGTTCATGTCTTGTTTATTGGTCGAGCAAGAAGCAGTCTGCTATTGCTCTATCTTCTACTGAGGCTGAGTATTGGGGGGCCTGTGAATGCTGCCACTGAGGCCATCTGGCTTCATAATCTTCTCACTGAGTTTGGTATCCAGATCAGACGACCATCGGTCATATTTTGTGACAACCAAAGTGCCATTCAAATCTCACAGAATCTAGTTCATCATCAGCAGACCAAACACATAGAGGTCCACATGCAATACATCCAAGAGCTCATCCATGGCCACCTCATTAACCTTTGCTATTGTCTAGATTTCGAGCAGGTTGCTGATATCTTCACCAAACCTTTCACTAAGAGCAAGTTCCTTCATTTGCAAACTTCGCTGGGGGAGTGGGATGCTTCATCTTCTGGGGGGCTTCTTCCTCTTGCTTAGAGTCTTGACTCTCTCTACTTTGAGGGGGTCTCTTCTCTCTCTATTTGGGAGGGCTTTTCTCTCTTATAGGGGGGCTTCTTCTCTTTGGGGGGGAATTTTATGTACATGGGTACCTCATCAGACTTGATTTGCCTAGACCCATCTTTACATCCACCTAAGCTACGCTTAAAGGGGGTGTTAGTGTAGGTTTTTATTTCCTAGTTGGGTTATTTATTTTTCCCTACACTTCTAGTAATCTCACTTAAGTTAATAAAGCATGCTTAATTAGGTGAGTGGTTATGAGGTGTCACCTTCCTACATGTGAGCATCCATTAGCTATCTTGGGAAGATACTTTGCTATCTTTAGTCCAATAGATGGTTGCTCCTGATTGGTCGGTGTTGCCACCTCCTCCCTCTACCTCATCTATATAAACATGCGACCTGGCTTGTATTTTGTATCTTTTGCTTTTGCATCCTCTTAATGCTATTTTGCTTCTAGCATTTGTATTACTCTCTTGGAGACTAACTCTGTGTTGTTGTTTTGATTTCGTATCATTTGCATTCATAGTTTAGATATCTATTCTTTGCACTAGTTTTCTGGGTTAATAATCTTTTTAGATTCTAACAGGATTAAGAGGATGAGGAAGTGATTGGGATTGATTTAGAATGGAGCTGGAGAATTGGATTAGATAAAAGTATTATGATGTGGATTAGGAGGAAAATGAATGAAAGATGAAGCTCAAGAATGGGATTAAGATTAGGAGTGGTTAATGGATGAGATGATTAGGGATGGGAGATAATTGGATTAAGATAATGATAGGAAGAGATGATTGGATTATGACAAGTGGATGAAGTGATTTGGGGATTAAGGAAAATGGATTATGACTAAGAGGAGATTAAGATGGTGATGAAGAATTGGATTAGGATAACAGTGATATAATTTGGATAATAGAAAATGGATTACGATATGGATTTAGGGATGATTAGGGAAAATGAATGATGGATAAATGATTGGATTATAAGGTGATTAGAATGATGGGATGGGATTACGCTAAAAAATGGGACATGATTAAGCTCAAATGATGGGATTATGGTTAGTATAATGATGATGGATTAAGAGAAAGATTTGGATGATCAGGATAATGATTAGGATGAAATTAAATGATTGGATGGGTGAATAGGAGAAATTGGATCGAGATAATGTGGTATGGGACAAAATTGTATTAAGATAATGTGGATTAAGAGGAAAATGGATTATTTGGATGAGGATTGAGATGAGCGATTAAGGGTGGATTAGGTACTTGACCTTAGGCAACTTTGCAATAAAATAAACACACATTCATTCACAATTCTTGCAAAGGATTTGAATTTAATTTGGATTTAAGGGGATTCATAGGTTTCGATGATGAAGACATGCCAAAAACACCAACAACCTAGATTGGTCAAATAGATGTGACATATCTTGTGGATCTCATGAACTGGCCATTGGTCAATCCCAACTCAAAATAGAGAAGTGATTCCCACCCCCATTAATTTCATAGTGCTATAGCTTGGATAGATAGAGAATACATGGTCATGTACCACCGTATACCCCTTACCTTGGAGACTTTCATCTTGCCCAAAGTAGACCCTATCTCAAGTATAACAGTACGTGTGGGTGTCTTCCCCTCCTATTGCAAAGGTGCACCATAAGATATGACGACCGAAGGGTCTTAAACTAGGATGTACGAGCTTCTAGGCGATATCCTCGATACACTCAAGGTGCGTGAGGCCTATGTCCATGAGATGAGGGGTATGTCTAATGGCGTGATGTGAGAGATTAACCCTCTCTTCTCCTTCACTTTGCAAGGTATAAAGTTCTTGCAAGCTTCACCCAAATGACAAATGTCCCCCAATGGAAGTTATTTTGATTCTCTTTCAAATTTGTATACCCTGATGGAACACAAGGGTTGAGGTCATCCCCTTGGTGATGAAATATAAGGCAGGCCCCCTAGAGGAAAGAATCCAAGGTCTTTTTGATCTCCAAGATTGCCAAGTGGCATGAGGAGAGAGCATACACACCAATGACCTTGGGGCATGAATAATGATAACAAAGATTAGATTAAATAAAGGTTTTTGATCTCCAAGATCACCAAACGCCACGAGGAGAGAGTATACACCTTGAAATCACCTCAAAAAAAGCATACAAGTTCTTTTTAACCCTAAAAAGAAATGTGCCTAGATTTAGTGGAAAAAATATGGATCCTTGGACAAGCGGGGCTACAATAACTTGTTAGTAGTTTGGATGATATAATCTTTGACCAACGATGTGCTACAAACAAGTGTGTTAGATTGAAGTGATAAAATCTAAAAAAAAACAAATATTAGATGGAATTATACAAAAGATTAGATAAGGTATTCATATTGCTTGTGAATTTTTAAGCCATTTCAAAAAAATCATCAAATTTTGTTAAGTTTTGCAAAAGGTATGGGCATTTGAAATATCAAGTGTTGTTTCACAAGTAAAAGCGTTGAACCAACAAATATAGGTGCTAAAGGAAGAGACACGAGCGCTAAAGGAGATGTCCTGGGCACTGATGCAGGAAAGGGCGCCAATCCCTAGGGTATGGGCGCTAATCCCGAGGGCATGAGTGCTAAAGCATGATATATAGGCGCTAAAATATCTGATATAGGCACTAAAGGGGTTGATATAGGTACTAAAGGAAGTCCCAGGTGCTAAAGGGAGTGACAGGCACTGACAGAGGCTGGAAGGGAACTAAAATAGTATGGGGACCCTCAAAATGGTGAAATGTAGACCTAGGTGCTAAGATCTAAGACATGGGCACTACAACATGACAGATGGGCACTACAACATGATAGATAGGCACTAAAAGGCCTGATTGACATAGGCAAAAGGTCTAATATAAGCACTAAAACACAGGGAAGATATACCTAAGTGTAAGAGAGCTGAAATTGACTGCACAAGTGCTAATCTAGCAGTGCAAGCGTTGATTCGGGGGTGTAGGCGCTGATACGACACATAGAGGATGGAGGACCTACAAATTGATGAAAAACCTACAAAACAGTGGGTTATATTTGCCAAACAAGTTGTTAGGAGTGTTGGGAAGGCAACCAAATGAATTAGAGCTTGTTAGATGTGAAAATCAAGACATGAAATCATGACATAAAGAAAAATATATAGGCGCTAATCCCTAAGGTATAGGTGCTAAACCATGAAAACCCTTCAAAAACAGAGCATTAGCAGACACAGGCACCACAAGATGAGGTATAGGCACTGACAGAAGGCTCATGGGCATTGATCCACAGTCGTAGGTGCGACTGTAACATACACGACACCACTTGACAAGAAAACTCAAAAGATGGTTAGATTAGAAAGGTGGGGGTCCCATCGGGCATGTCAGATTGTATAACATAGAAATTGAGCATGAGAAACAAGTTAAAACACTAACCTATATCACCCAAAATCTATACTACCTCAGATTGAACAAAATGATTGTAAAACAAGAAAGTTAAACAAGCTAACTACAACAAACCTTGATTTTGTGATGTGCTCCTTTGATATTGGATGTAGGTGACTCCTCAAATGGACAGCATAACCTTGCTTCTCATGGAGTCTTGGAGTGAAAGAGGCAGCATTATGTTGCATGAAGAAGTCATATGTTTTGTGAAGGGGTGAGCTCTAATTTATAGATTTTTTGGAGACTCAATTAGATGGTTAGGATTGGATTGAAAGTGAAACCCAAGAAATCATGCAAAGCAAATAACATAAAGATAAACCATGGAAATATACGTTCAGACCTTGCACAAATTCAGACTTTTGATAGGATGGAATGGAGTGCACTCAAACTCCATTAATTTTTTCCTTTGGATGTATTGTGGGCTGCTCACACAACTAGCATAACTTTAATAGAAAATGATAGAAAATAATATGTGATATGAACATGCGTACAAAATTTGATGAGAGAGTGAGAGTTTGAAATGTAAATGAAAGTTTAATTTATAGATAGAGAGGGAATCAAATGGATGGACAAGATTAGAAGGGTGAGGGATGAGGTGGACGGATAGGACTGAAAATCAATTTTAGTACTAATGAAGCACCATAAATGAGGATGACAAATGACTAAAATAAGGAGGGGAGTGGGAATAAATGGGATTTTTAATTGATTTTGGAGAGGAAGTGCTTATGACACACAATTAATGAGAATAAAAATAGGGATGTGAGTGAGATAATTTAAATAATAAAATTATCTAAATTATGAGAGACAAGTGGCATATGAAAGCTAATTCAAATAAGTATTTTATTTATTTAAATTAGTTGGAGGAATATGGGATTTAAATAAATAGAATTTATTCAATTTGGTATGAGAGGAGGAATAAATAAATAAGAGGGATTAGTTAAATAAATATAATTTATTTAACTAATGGGATTGATGGAAGGGGTCATGAAAGGGGACCTAGGACAAGGTGTTGCTAAGTGCCACAAGAAGATGCAAGGGGATGTCGAAAGACAATGTTGTAAGACATGGTCAATTTTAGGTGTCTACATTTTACCCCTCTTTGAGATGATGTTGCGACTAAGAGAAGTAACATCATTTCAAAGAAGAAAAGGTATGGATGGATGGAAAAGGATGCTCCGACCACTTGAAGAAGTGATGAGGAGGAATGATGTAAGGCCCCCTTGAGAGGATAGGCGGGTTAGGAGAACATGGGTATGCTCTCGAGATGGATGAAAAAAGGTTGGATGGAAAAGGCTAAGGGTTAGGAATGGATAGTTAGGATGGATTGTTAAGTTGAAAGAGATAGGTGAAAGAGATGGTGGATAAAGATAGATTGAGAGATGAATAATGCTTTAGAATAGGATTTGTAAATGGCTAAGTTATATCCATAATGGATATAGTGGATAGAGAGGAGATGGTTATGCTAGTATAAAGTGTAGAGCAACCCTAGTTTTATATAGCAAGATATTATGCACCAAGGTATAAGGGACCAAGGTCACTTTGTATCCTTTGCACAGACTTGACACCGCAAATAAAAAGAGTATCCTTATACATGACGTAATACAACCTTGTCTAGACACAAGATATGAATATTATCTCTAGTGATAATAATATCCAACAGACATGCAAAACACTAGGCCCCGTTCTTTCCTAATCGTAACACACTAAGATATAAATGGATCTAGGTGGCTTTGATAAACCAAAAGAAGGAGATAGAAAATATAAAATAAAAACAAAAGACCAACTGACGACACAAGTCACACAGCCATTGTATCTCTTGCCAAAGAGTTTGAGTGATGTTTCGATAGGTGCCTGACGACGAGAATGATATATCCCTAAATGAGGCCAAATGATGATTGTTTGAGATCGAATGATGTGGTAATTGATAAAGCGATTGGATAGACGATTTTGGTTAAGGTACAATGTGTTGTATGAATGTTTCTTCTTGATTCAAAAACAAACAAGGTATTTCCCCTGTCAAGTTGTAAATCAATAATTGGTTGATTGATTGATTGGGTTGACAACGAAATTAGGATCAAGACCAAGGATGTGATTGGATGATTTGGGTCGATTACTTTGACTAGATTGGTATGAATTAAGGATGACTTACATTTGGATTTATTGCTTGGATTTTTTAGATATTTGATTTTTTTGTATTTTTGGGAATATTACAATTTTTTTGGTTTTGGAAATGTTGTGATTTTTATTTTTTATTTTTTAATATGTTTTGATTTTTTGGGATTTTTGAGATTTTTTTGGATTTTTGGAAATGTTGTGGTATGACATTAGATTGTATTTTGGATAGCCTATATGCTATATACCAATGACAAGGGGAAATCATGAATAGGTAGATGGATGGGCGATAGTGGATGGGATAAATAGTAAGTGTAAAATGGATGGATAGGTAGAAGGATGGGTAATACATAATGGAAGGAAGAAGGGGGATTAGGATGTGATCTCCAAGGACTATGTTGCATAGGAATAACATGCCCCACTCTAGGTATGATGCTTAAGATCTTACATGATAAAGATTATGACGATAGGATGATAGGATTGGTTGGGAAAATATTAGATATATCAAGGGATATCCAAAGAAATTTTTTCAACATTTTGCCCCTATCTTTATCAAGATCTAAGGAGGAAGGGAAGATGGGCATGTGGATAGGTAAATGACATAGGTAGGTATGAGGATATGATGGATGAAGATGGTAGGATAGGAGAAAAATAATAGGATGGGATAGATGAGACAACATGCCCCCAAGTGTAAGACACATAGATAAGGAATCTACACATGATGTCTGTTTGCTAGGTTTTCATCATGGTACTTATCCAAGGCACCACCGAGGTGGTTTTCACCATTGGACGAAGGGATTTCTCTTTACTATTTTGATTTTGATTTTTTATTTATTTTTTATTTTTTATTTATTTTCCTTTTTCTCTTTTTTTTTTTAATTTTTTTGATTTTTGGATGGGATAGGGAATATGGATAAAAGGGATTTGGAAGAGGATGGGAACTCAAGCATCTAGTTCTATGAAAGGTGATAATGTCCCATTATGGAGGGATGTCACGCATGAATCATCTCAAGTATCATTTTGCACATGGATGTTGGTAGAGGATTGCACGAGAGGGAGATGGATGTGAATTATGATGTGGATTATGTATGAATGGATAGTTGATTCTGATGTGGATTATGGATGGAAGGATTATGTAAAAGCATGGACTATAGGGATATGATGGGGGAAATATGCGGGATAGTAGATAGAAGATGGAGAAATGGAGGTATGTGGGAATGTTGTGGAATGAAAAGGAACCAAGACCAATGGTTGCATACATTGAATTGGATTTTGAAGCTTTTGAATGGAAGGAGGAGTTGGGAGTAATGGAGATATTTGCTTAGGGGATGGTTGATTTAGTAATTTTAGGACCCAAATGGTCTTAGGAATTATAGGATTTTGTGGTAGGGAATGAGATTTTTAGGATTGTTGGATTGTGGATGATCCATTTGAATTTAGTGCTTTTTTCTTGGGCACCCAAACGATTTTAGCTTTGGGATTTTCTTTTGGAGGTGTGGGATTGGGTAGCCTTTTGGATTAAGCTTGCTTTGCTTCTTTGCATTGGTACCCTATGGCATGAGGATCTTTAGGATTTTTTGCTTTATGTAAGGATGCATCCAAATTTCTATTTTTGAATCCCATGGGGGTTGTGATAGCTTCATGTTTGGTCGATGTGTGCATTCATTGATCATGAGCAGGAATTTTAGGGGATTTACGAGAACGGGATGTGTGGATGGAGGGATTAGTGGACTTATGGCTAAAAGGATAAGGGGATGTGAGGATGGGGATATTAGGAGTTGGGAGAAGTGGAGGTAAAGTAGATGGAGGAAGGTGTATGGTCACATGCTTTTGGGATTTATGTGACAATGGAGGAGGGATAGCGACATATGTTTTGGTGGTGTGATGGGATGCATGGGGTTTGGGATGGAAAGAAGTGGATTTAGAAGGAATGGAGGTGGTACCAACATCTTGGGATTGTTTTCCTTGGGATATATAGCCAAGGCCATGCGATCGTGGAGGAACTTTGACATAGATGAGCTCCAAAATACCTTGTTCATGAAGGCCTAAGCCTTTGCCATGATAATTCATATTTTGGAGCATGCGATGTGCAATGGGATGTTAATTGTTTAGGACACAAGACGTGAGACCATTATTAGATGGGGAGGGTGGAGTGGTGGATAGAAGTTGTTTATCTCCTACAAGAGAGCCACCACAAATGAAGGTGTTGGATCCAAGAGGATACGATGATGGATTTGGAATGGGATCAATAGAAGATGGTGACGGATCATGAGGATCTTGATCAACATTATGCTCAGTAAGAAGTTGATTGTCTATATTTTCTTGGGGACCAAGTGTCTCATCAAGGGAAGTGGATGTTGTTGGATGATGGATATGATTAGTTGGAGGATGGATAGAACTAGTGTTGGAAGTGGTGGGATTATGGATGGGATTAAGTGAATTATGGATAGGAGGAATTTAGATTTCTTTCTCATAGGGTTTTGGTCATAGATAATATCTTGATCATAGAAAGGATATAGGTTATGATCCTGGGTTGATCATATGATGGAATGGAATTGGGAATGGAATTAGATAGCCTGTGTTTAGATCTTAATAGGATGAGGGGTTGATGTTTCCACATGCTTTAGACTAGACTCTTGACATAGCTCTTGGTTGGCTTGAATGGGAGTGGGAAACTCTTGGATAGGCTTGATAGGCTCTAGATGATTAACAACATGACTGCATGATAGATCTTGACCTGAACTTATGGTAAGGGGATCTTCAAGAGGCTTGATGGGTTGTGGGCTATATGATGGGTTTGGAGGAATAATCATATTGCTTGAAGGTTCTAGGATAGGTGTTTGATGACATGGATATGGTTGATTTCTTGCTAATATCCATTGGATCACATCCTTCATAAGTGTATGGGTAGATGGACAATATAATGCATGGATAATAATGGTGGATGTTGTAGGATTAGGATTGGGATTGGGTGAATGGATAATAGGAGGGGATAGATTAGGATTGGGATTATGGTTAGGTGAATGGGTAATAGGAGGGGATGGGTTAGGATTGGGATTGTGGTTAGGTGGATGGATAATAGGAGGGGATGGTTTGGGATTGGGATTATGGTTAGGTGGATGGATAAGAGAAGGAGATGGATCAGGATTGGGATTGGGATTAGGTGGAGGGATAATGGAATTGGATGGATTAGGATTAGGATTGGTATTATCCAGCACAATCTTACCACAATGTATGAGGTTTTTGATCAATCTCTTAAGTGTGGGACAATTGAATGTTTTATGACCTTTGGTATGTGCAATAGTCATTTTTATTATCCAAGGAGATTTAACTTGACTTTTTTCATGTTGTTTTATCGGTGGTATCAAGTTTTCTTGGACCAATTGTTCTAAACGTATCTCAACCTCATCTTTTGGTGGAGGAATGGAGGAACATGATGGTGAAGGAAATGAAGGAGTTGATGGATTAGAAGGTTGATGGACCAATGGGATGGGATTACATGGTGGTGTTGGGATAGGACTAGTAGGCTCTTGGATAGGCATTTGATTGGATGGTGATGGAGGATACCCATAAGATGCATAAGTTAGAGTGGTGTTCCCCTTGTCAAAGGTAGCATAAGTACTTAATGACACTTGATCTTGGTGTAGAGGGTAACTTGGACTTGCATGTTCTTGTTGTGAAGGAACTTGATAGTCTTGTAAATGGATTTGGGGTTGAGGTGAAATGTTGGAATAAATATTTGGATGACCTTGAGGTATGGATTGATGTGGATATTAGTTGATATTAGAAGAAGTGGGATAGGTTGAGGTAGGATTAGCTTGATATGTGGCTGGACTAGGTTGGTATGAAGTTGATGAGGATGACATATGGGATTGTGGTTGTGTTTGTTGAAAGAATAAAGGTTGTGGTTGTTGTGCTTGAGATTGTTGGATGGTTTGGAGTTGTTGTAGAATGGCTTGTTGTTGCTATTGAAAGGCTTGTTATTGTTGGTCTAGGAGTTGTTGAAGTTGTGAGATAGTGGGATTTGGTATGTGTGAAGATGAAGCATGGTTAAGAAATTGGACTTGTGAGGTTTGGGGTAAGGTGAATGTTGGATAAGTTTGGGGTATGGATAAGTTGGATTGGTTGTTGATGGGAGGTAGGTATGATGATGTAGGAGTGACTGGATACTTTCCATCTAATCTTTTGAGTTCATCAAACCATTTGTGGAAGCCATAAGGATCTTCAAGTCCCATATGGGTGATTAGGGTAAAATGGATTGGATTGGATGAAAGAGATGATTGGGATAAGATAATTAGATGGGCAATTATGATGCAAGGGAATGATTAGGACAGATGCTAAATTATGTTGGAAGATTGATTTTTTTTCAATTTTTGGAGATATTTTAGTTTATTAGATTTTTGGCAAGAAAAACAAGCACAAAAAGACAATGGCTGACTTGACTTAACAAGGAAATTGATGCGAATTGTTTCACGACTAAAGTGGCTTATACTGGTATTGCACAAGGATAACACGTTAAGCACATGAACAAACCTAGAATTATTCAAGTAGGAGTGTCATATCCCATGGAATCACTCAAGTGCAACTTCAATCTCCACTATTAGATAATGGTGATTTCCATCCCCTTGATATCATTTACCATTGCTTGGATAGATAGGGAATGCAAGGTCATGTACCACTTTACACCCCTTACCTTGGAGACTAAATTCTTGCCCAAAGTTTATTCCATCTCAAACAATGAACGTAATAGCGTGAGCTCTTCTCCCCCTGCTGCAATGATGCATCGCAGGATATGACGATCGAAGTGTCTTAACTAGGCTTTACAAGATTCTAGGGGAGTCCTCTCAAATACACAAGGCACGATGAGGCCCAAGTAACACTAGCTCCGTTGAAGGGATGTGGCATAAGTGATTAAGAAAACACCACTTCACCTTGTGTCTGGAATCACCCAAGGCCCCAAGGTTGTCCCAATGACTACGTAGCTAGATTGAGGTACAATTTGTGCTCTTCCCCATTTGATATACCCCACCAGAACACATGGTTGAGGTCGTCCCTAAGGGTGATGAATCCCCTAGCAGGTCTCTTAAAGGGAAGGAACAATATTCACTTTTGATCCCCAGGCTTGAACGAAGTGCAAGGGGAGAGCATATGTGAGATAATGTCCCTGGGATTGAATGAATAAACATAAGGATAATGAAGGGGTTTTTGATCTCCAAGATCACCAAAAGGTGCGAGGAGAGAACATACACCCTTTTCAAAATCTAAATACAAAGCAAACAATGTTCAATTACTATCCCCCTAGATTAAACTAAGTGCCTAGATTAGTGATAAAATGATTTCTTTGACATGTGAATCTGCAGCAACTTGTTAGTAGTTTGAATGATTTGATCTTTGGCAAGTGAAAGCTACAAAACAAGTATGTTAGATTGAAAAAGATAATCTTGGGAAAATGATTTTGTTGCAAGAAAATATATTATAAATGATAATGAAACCCCTACAAAATTAGAAAATAATGTAATTAGAAAATAATGTTATAATGCAGTCATAAAAAGATATACTCATCACAAGATTGCAATTTCAGATTTTTTTTACATAGTCGACATAGATCCGATTATTTTGAAACTTTTTTGACCTAAAAAATTAAAATACAAAGAAGAGACCCATACTAATTTTACGAGACCTTTCTAGAAATATAAAAATGTCTGACAAATTCTCTAATTTGCGCCAAAAATGCAGATTTATGAAAACCCTACAGTCAATAAAGATCTAAGTATATTTGACAAAGATCTAAATATTCTGTATCATATTTGACCTCCAAATTAAAACTGTAAAGAAAAGACCCCCATTAGAATTTAAAAAGCTTTCCATAAATGTAAAAAATTCTAAAATTTTTGTTGATTTGCACACAAAAATGTAGATTTATGAAAAAAAACATAAAATCATTATAACTCATGCAAAAATGATGATAAAATGTAAATTTTCTTCTGTAGCTTCCTTAGATGATCCACAAACTTCTATTAAAATCTTGTAGAAAAATTCATAGTTGTTTGGAAAATATGATGAAATCTTTAGAAACTGGGGTTTTGTCCAAAATTGGTATAAACCTACAACAAAATGTTAACAAAACCTGTAAAAAGTAAGCTAGATCAAGAGATGTGAGTCAATAACAAATAACCGGGTGTGCCAAAATGAAACCTTGAAATTCATACAAAGCAATGAAATAAAACATGCAAACCAAACAATAATGCAATACCATCAAACCTTACACAAAACCAAATTTATGATAAGATGAAATGGAGTGCACCCAAGTTCCATTGATTTGTCTTGTGGATGTTTTGTGTGATGCTCACACAACCGGCATAACCAAAAATGATATGAGATAAATGGAAAATGAGAGATGTGAACGGGCGTGTTGGTTACCAAATCTGCAAAGGGTTTGTCAGTTCCAATGCATGGGCAGATTCAGCCAACAGATTACGAGAGGTTGCGTGAGCTGCCTCCCCTTCACTTCTGGTTCTGCCGCACCAAGGGGGGTATCCCTATGACAAAAGATGTAACATTGACTAGCTCAATGACAGGAAGATTTAGCTTGACAGCAACAGGCAAAATACTCTCATGTGTGGACCAAGATCTACATGATAGATCACAAGGTTGGCAACATTCTTGGACATATTTGTCTGGTGGGTATGAGAGTATGTAGGGGTCCTAATCCTACTCCTACAATTAACAGATGGAAGTGATGAGATGGGTGGACATAATGTCCTGGATGCAAGACAAGGGGTTTTGGCTCATAACTACTGACCCAGAAACAGACTGGTGCCTATCCATTGGGAAAGGAGTCAACTAGACGTATACAACAGATGGTTTGCAACTTTCACTCAAGTTTCAGGGGGTTGGACTGATGCTTGCCTTACAAACATCACCCAAGAATGGGTATCTAGCTGCCTCTACTTACAGATATCCCTGCTGACATGCAACCTTCTCCATGCATTGACCTAAAATAGTTTAATCCACTCCTTGAATGGAAGTTAGAGATCAAACATGTGATACAGAACCCTGTACCCTAGAATCTATGAAACCCTTAGCAACCAGATTCAAAAGAAGGAGAATAACATGCAGCCAATGGAGACAAGCAGATAGACACATGCAATAAGCATTTTTCATATAAATCAACACTGAAACTAAAAATATGTGCAAAATACACTCATGCTGCAACTCATAAACTCCAAAATGGGATACAACAGCCAGGATCATGCCTTGTTCTTCATTATTTACACAAAAGAATGCCCAAGTCTTCAACAACCTAAAATGAGTGACACAGTCCTCCTTTTATAGCAAAACTGTGTACTCAGCAAATTAATTACAAGGTACATCCAAAATTCTGCCAGATACAATGCATCAAAAAAATGGCGCTCAAAATAGACAATGCTGCAGAGGGACAAGGAGGAGGGACAAGAAGTGACATCAAGCCCCACACCGCCGCCCAGGGACATTCCTCATAAAACTGGTAGCTGAACCAGTCAACTCGACCCATGCCTTCCTGCAAAAACTGCCATTAAAGTTTCACCAACCCGCAGCCTCTGGAATGCAGCCACAACAAGTTTCTCCCGCCAAAAATAGTCGCAGATACTCGAGAAAAACCCGTCGCTACAGGTTTTAAACATGGTCGTTGATCCAAAACCTATCGCAGAAATCAACGGCCCCAAAAGTGTCAAAATTTGCCACCAACCAGATCGTGCCACATAGGCACCTCAAGTTTCAATCGCTAACCTTTCTGCAACTCATTGCCATTCAAAAAAGGAGGACACACGGCGGCCTCCGCAGCGTTCTTGAAAAATTAGGGACTCTCCTGCTGAAACTTATGCGGATGCCAACACGTGGCGAGTTCTGCGCTCTTGCTGAGGAACATAGAAGAGACTTGTTGGGACCTACGCGGATGCCGACACTTGGCATCGTCCGCAACATTCCTGAAACGTGAAAGAAACCTGAGAGAGAAACAAGGATTCAAGTCTTGGGACCCCCTCCGCCACGCATCACTTTCTGCCTCACTTAATATTTATGCTGGGGCCCACCTCCATGTTTCGCTGAACATTGCAACATAAAGAACAGTCCCGCGGAAGCTGACACGTGTCACACTCCGCAGCAACCACAAGGGACAGATGGTGCATTCCGCGCACCCGTTGAAACAAATAAAGAATGCCCCCGCCGTATGACACTTGGTGCCTTCCACGCGATCGTAGAAACTTTATAAAAAGGGGCTCTTGAAACATAAACGGAAGTCGCCACCTGGCGCCTTCCGTGCAGCAGGGACTCATCATCGGGACCCACCCCGCCATTACTTGCATTGCAGGAAACAAGATAGAAACTTACACGGAAGCTAACACTTGTCAGCTTCCGTAGCAACTTAGAAACTTTTTGAAACCTTCCTGAAACATAAGCGGAGGCTGCCACTTGTCACCGTCTGTGCTACCTTTGAGAAACATTAAGGGTCTTTCGAAAACTTGGCGGAGATCAACACTTGGCACAGTCCGCAGGGAGCAATTTGAAACACAAAGGAAACATTTAAAGGGTCCTTGAAACACCGGCGAAGACTGACACTTGGCAAGCTCCGCGTTGCCATCACTAAAGAAACATTAAGGGTCTTCGAAGCCTTTGGCGGAGACTGTGAAACATTTAGACTCTTTCGGGTACCTCCACATGGTGCCTTTCGCGACACTCTAAACACGAAACCCTCATAGCCACTCTCATAAACATTCAGACACAGAAACATTGACTTGATATGCATTTTTTATGCATCTGACTCATTTTTATCATTTTTAGGGGCCGATGGAGATTTCTGACCTGCCACAACATATTTTGACTTGCACCTCAACTAATTTCTGGCATTTTTAACAACTGCAGAGGCCAAAATGTGTCAGGATTTTTAGATTTTTGGGAGAAGACCCGACTCAAAACCCCAAACATAAATTATTACTAACATAGGCTCCAATTGGGGACGTGCAGACACAAGATTGCAGCGAGAACCTCAGATCTCTGGGATGCAGACTAGTCCCTTATTCATTGGGCACAGAGTCAAATACTACACTGACCTACAACACCAAACACACTTGATGGCCTAAGGCCACCAAGAAAAGAAAAACCTGTATCTCCCCTTTTCAAATATCTTATTTTCATCTGCATGTACTAGGTCAAGCCTGGAGATACTGTCAGGACTTACCCACAAATAAACCTTGCCATCTGCATATTTAACCCTCTGATCTAGCTTGTCATTGTTACCCCTATGCAGACAACACTCAGCATCCAGCAACAAGTGAATGCAGTATTTATCAGGCAATGCATATTCATATGGTATATAACACTTATCATCATCTGCATCAGCAGTATGCATTACAAAATGATCTCCTAGCTAGACAGAAAACTGGAAACACTCGAAGTCCACCACACAGCTAGGAAGATCAGGGCTCATTGTATCATATGCTGGCACATCAACAGAAAAGCTTTCAAATTCACAATTGTGCACATCATGCACACAATCATCTAGTACACCAGGCTGGAAAAGATCAGGCTCTGACACCTCTTTACAATCAGGCACATTTTTACAATCACTTACCTGATGTATGTTAGCCTCTCTTTCATCAGGATGAGAAACATAATCCAAACCAAAAACAATGTCTAGATCCTCACCATACTCAAACAGATCCTCATCACCACATGTGTCATAAATGGGTGATCCAGGTGCATCAGTTTCATCATGGTATGCCACTGGTTCATGGGCAGTAGAACATGCATCTTCATCACCAATGGATTCATTTTGTGGAGGAGTATCAGCCTGTGTGTCATAAGTAAAACAGTCATCAAATAAAGAACAATCATGCTCTGCACTAGCACTTGTTTCAATCTCTGATTGCTCTTCATTATCTCCATGTGTTTGAAAAGAAGGCAATGGTTCACACATGGAACTATTTCTCTGTTTGCTTATATCTTCTCTGTCTTGAGTACAATACTCACAATTATCTCCACAAATCCATTCAAAAAGTTACTCATTGCTGTCCACAACCTCATTATTGTTTTCATGGCCAGATGCCTCAACATTGCAATGGGAGTCTTTATTGATCCTTTCCTTAGCATCCTCAATATCTACCTTCTCATCTTCACATGATGCCTTAATCACTTGGTCATTTGCAGCTTCACAACCATCTTTCACACCAAAGCCCGGGGACAAGGAATTCTGCAGGTGCTCATTTCTCATTTCTTCTACATTTTCTAAAAATTTGTATGCCATCTGCATACTTGTCACCTTGAAATCCTTCAGTAGTGCACTAGAGCCCTCCTCAAAAGCTTCAAAGAATATGCCAACACAAGCTGAAGTATCAGGTCTGAAACTTTCAGGGATTTGTGAAAGGGCTAATGCAAATCTATGACTAAAAACAATACATGGCTCTTCATCTTATTTTCTGATTTTCATCAATTCTACAACAAGATCAGCAGGTTCTTTTGCAAATTCTTTTTTGAAACAGTTAGCAAGCTCATCCCAATAGGCAAAGGATCTCTTTGGAAAGCTCAAATACCAATCTTTGGCTTTTGCATCAAAGGATCTAACAAAAAATCTCATCCACATATCCTCATCTTTGAATGAATGTGTATCCATGAACTCATGAAAATTTTGGATATGTGCACTCCCATCACATACACTATGACCATTAAATCTAGGCATCTGACTGTAAATCCTAGCAGGCATACTTTCAACTTTATAGCCAACCCATGACAAATCTGGTTGGTCATACAAAGGATCAAAAGGGCTGACAAGAGGTTTAGCTTTCTGACTGGCAGACACAACAGGATTATCACTATTTAACTGGGCCTGCCTAGCCTCTAAGAATATCAACCTATTTCTTATATCTTCTATTCTTTTTGTCAACATATCATCCCCCTTTTGACTGAGTATGGGATAATACATATTTGGATTCATAAAAATTTCACTCTTAGACATCCTTTGTCTGCCTAAGACCTAAGGCTTCCCCTGGCATCTAACTTATGCAGTAAAAAATAAATAAAAAGGGGAAGAAGCTAGGTACCTTTTCTCATCCAGATGCAAAAATATGAACATCTTTGTCACATCACATACATCTATCTTTCATGTGCATTTAGATCTTTTTTGTAGAGTCGCCACCTCTCCAGAGAGGACAAAATTTTCAATAGCTGAAAGCTACTTTTCCAGGTTCATTCCACCAGCAAAGCCAGGCAAAACTTTACCAGAGGTTGTAAGATATCACTTTTTCTGTTCATTCCCCAGTTTCTGTTGGGACTCGGATGGGCCACAAAGATATTATTCTTTTAAATCAACTCCCTAGTAGAGTCACCAATTTCTGTTGGTGACTTGGATGGGCCACAAATACATTCTTTTTTCATCAATCCATCCCCAACGGAGTCGCCAACTTCTGTTGGTTTCCAAATCTGTAGAGGGTTTGCCAGTTCCAATGCACGGGTGGATTCAGCCAATAGATTACGGGAGGTTACGTGAGCTGCCTCCCCTTCACTTCTGGTTCTGCCGCACCAAGGGGGGTATCCCTATGACAAAAGATGTAACATTGACTAGCTCAATGACAGGAAGATTTAGCTTGATAGCAACAGGCAGAATACTCTCATGTGTGGACCAAGATTTGCATGATAGATCACAAGGTTGGCAACATTCTTGGACATATTTGTCTGGTGGGTATGAGAGTATGTAGGGGTCCTAATCCTACTCCTACAACTAACAGATGGAAGTGATGAGATGGGTGGACATAATGTCCTGGATGCAAGACAAGGGGTTTTGGCTCATAACTACTGACCCAGAAACAAATTGGTGCCTATCCATTGGATAAGGAGTCAACTAGACATATACAACAGATGGTTTGCAACTTTCACTCAAGTTTCAGGGGGCTGGACTGATGCTTGCCTTACAAACATCACCTAAGAATGGGTATCTAGCTGCCTCTACTTACAGATATCCCTGCTGACATGCAACCTTCTCCATGCATTGACCTAAAATAGTTTAATCCACTCCTTGAATGGAAGTTAGAGATCAAACATGTGATACAGAACCCTGTACCCTAGAATCTATGAAACCCTTAGCAACCAGATTCAAAAGAAGGAGAATAACATGTAGCCAATGGAGACAAGCAAATAGACACATGCAATAAGCATTTTTCATATAAATCAACACTGAAACTGAAAATATGTGCAAAATACACTCATGTTGCAACTCATAAACTCCAAAATGGGATACAACAGCCAGGATCATGCCCTGTTCTTCATTATTTACACAAAAGAATGCCCAAGTCTTCAACAACCTAAAATGAGTGACACAATCCTCCTTTTATAGCAAAACTGTGTACTCAGCAAATTAATTACAAGGTACATCCAAAATTCCACCAGATACAATGCATAAAAAAAATGGCGCTCAAAATAGACAATGCTGCAGAGGGACAAGGAGGAGGGACAAGAAGTGACATCGAGCCCCACACTGCCGCCCAGGGACATTCCTCATAAAACTGGTAGCTGAACTAGTCAACTCGACCCATGCCTTCCTGCAAAAACTGCCATTAAAGTTTCACCAACCTGCAGCCTCTGGAATGCAGCCACAACAAGTTTCTCCTGCCAAAAACAGTTTCAGATACTCAGGAAAAACCTGTCGCTACAAGTTTTAAACATGGCCGTCGATCCAAAACCTATCGTAGAAATCAACGGCCCCAAAAGTGTCAAAATTTGCCACCAACCAGATCGTGCCACACAGGCACCTCAAGTTTCAATCGCTGACCTTTCCGCAACTCATTGCCATTCAAAAAAGGAGGACACGCGGTGGCCTCCGCAGCGTTCTTGAAAAATTAGGGACTCTCCTGATGAAACTTATGCAGATGCCGACACATGGCGGGTTCCGCGCTCCTGCTGAGGAACATAGAAGAGACTTGTTGGGACCTACGTGGATGCCGACACTTGGCATTGTTCACAATGCTCCTGAAACATGAAAGAAACCTGATAGAGAAACAAGGATTCAAGTCTTGGGACCCCCTCTGCCACGCATCACTTTTCACCTCACTTAATATTTATGTTGGGGCCCACCTCCATGTTTTGCTAAACATTGCAACATAAAGAACAGTCTCACGGAAGCTGACACGTGTCACGCTCCGCAACAACCACAAGGGACAGATGGTGCATTCCGCACACCTGTTGAAACAAATAAAGAATGCCCCCGCCGTATGACACTTGGTGCCTTCTGCGCGAACGTAGAAACTTTATAAAAAGGGGCTCTCGAAACATAAACGGAAGTCGCCACTTGGCACCTTCCATGCAGCAGGGACTCATCATCGGGACCCACCCCACCATTACTTGCATTGCAGGAAACAAGATAGAAACTTACGCGGAAGCTGACACTTGTCAGCTTCCGCAGCAACTTAGAAACTTTTTGAAACCTTCCTGAAACATAAGCGGAGGCTGCCACTTGTCACCATCTGCGCTACCTTTGAGAAACATTAAGGGTCTTTCATAAACTTGGCGGAGATCGACACTTGGCACAATCCGTGGGGAGCAATTTGAAACACAAAGGAAACATTTAAAGGGTCCTTGAAACACCGGCGAAGACCGACACTTGGCAAGCTCTGCATTGCCATCACTAAAGAAACATTAAGGGTCTTTGAAGCCTTTGGCGGAGACTGTGAAACATTTAGACTCTTTCGGGTGCCTCCATGTGGTGCCTTCCGCGGCACTCTAAACACGAAACCCTCATAGCCACTCTCAGAAACATTCAAACACAGCAACATTGACCCGATATGCATTTTTTATGCATCTGACTCATTTTTATCATTTTCAAGGGCCGATGGAGATTTCTGACCCGCCACAACATATTTTGACTTGCACCTCAGCTAATTTCTAGCATTTTTAACAACTGCAGAGGCCAAAATGTGTCAGGATTTTTGGATTTTTGGGAGGAGACCTGACTCAAAACCCCAAACATAAATTATTACTAACAAGGTGTACAAAATTTTATGAGAGAGTGTGAGAGTTTGAAATGAAAATGAAAATTTAATTTATAGATAGAGAGGGAATCAAATTGATGGACAAGATTAGAAGGGTGAGGGATGAGGTGGACAGATAGGCTTGAAAGTCAATTTTAGTGCTCATGGCGCACCATAAATGAGGATGAAACGTGACTAAAGTAAGGAGGGAGTGGGAATAAATGAGATTTTTAATTTCTAGAGTCTTGTAAGATTGTTATGGATGAAAAAATGGTAGCTTTGAAAAAGAATGATACACGGGAGCTAGTGCCATTGCTTGAAGGACGAAAAATTGTTGGTTCCAAATAGGTGTTCAAGAAATTGATTAGTTCAGATCAAGGTATTGAGAAGTACAAAAGACAGTTGGTTGTGAAAGGTTATTGTTAGGTTGAGGGTGTTGATTACGGTGATATATTTTCTCTTGTCACAAAATGACATCCATTAGATTATTGCTTTCTATTGTTGTTGTTTATGATCTAGAGGTTGAGCAAATGGATGTGAAAATGACATTCCTTCATGGTGATTTGGAGGAGGATATTTATATGACATAGCCAGAGCACTACATGGTGAAAGGTAAATTTGAAATGAAAGATCTTGGTGCAGCTAAACACATTCTTGGGATGGAAATAAGAAGAGATAGAGTGAACAAAAAACTATGGCTTAGCCAGAGTAAGTACGTCAATTCTTTTTTATAGAGGTTTAACATGTGGGATTGTAGACCATTATGTGTTCCTTTTATAGTTGGAGCAAAGTTATATGCTTCACAATGTCCAGCATCCCCAACAGGGATGGAAGACATGAGCAGAGTGTCTTACCAGAGTGCAGTTGGAAGTTTGATGTATGCTATGATCTATACTAGACCAGACATTTCCCAAGTAGTGGGAATTCTTTCCAAATATATGTCTAATACTAGTAGAGTTCGTTGGGATGCAGTTAAAAGAGTCTTCAAATATTTGTGAGGTACCTCAGAGTATTCCTTGTGTTATCATGGTAATTTGATAGGAGACATCCATTCCATTGATATTAATGGTTGTGTGGATTCAGACTGGGCAAGTGATGTTGATAGTAGATGATCTGCTAGTGCTTACGTGTTTACTTTATTTGGTGGTGCAATTAGTTGGATGAGTAAGCGACAGGGTGTGGTTGCTAATGAGGCTATGTTTTGTTCTATTTTTGTTGTTTTAGTTCATGCTTTTCAAAGACATTCCCAGACTTTTACATATGTTGTTTATGCCTATAATCATCCTTAAGACATTGAAAGCATTAAGATTGGTATATGATATGTTGGTAAATGACTATGTATGAATTGATGATTGTTCATAAAATGTGATAGTACTTTCTATTAATTTCAGTAGTTTGTGATGTATAAATATCATGTGATGAACTAACCCATATGTAGCAAGCACGTGGCTACATTTCATGAAGACCACCTGTTAGCTCGCAGCAAAGGAGGTGTTCTCATCTATAACAGACAATGTAGTTCCCTACAACAAAAGGAAAAGGACTCCAGATTGATTGGGCATGGGTTAGCCATAACTCCTCACTCTTCGACGGTTGACATAGTCATGAATAATGAAGGAAGCTCAGATCATAGTCCATGTTCTGTCTCCAATTATGACTGTTTTCATAATGGCTAAGAAGAGTTATAGTAGGACTATATTGTCTACAATTATCTTTATGGTAGTTTAGTTTCCTATTCCTAGTTTGATTAGTAATAATGTCTTCTCCCTATGTTGTGGGAGAATGAACAAGTATAGTATTAGTTTCTTAGAAGTTTTGTTCAATTAGGAAAACCAGATCTAATCTATATATGTTAGATTTTGTATATGACAAAGGAGGTGAGACAAAGATTGTGTTGTAAAAGTTATTATTTTATTTTTTCAGCATTCAATAAAAGAACGCAGGTTTTGAATTCATTCAATGTCTTAAGTGATACAGTAGAGATCTAGTTAGATTATGTGGAGATTACAATCACTCAAGCAAGGGCCACTTGCAGTAATTGTATATCTCTTATATGTTCATGTGTTTAGTTTATGTTACTAACTTATGTTTGTGTGATTAATGCATGTTTAATGAGTTTATGTCGTGGATTAATTAGATCTTGATAATATGTATTGTTGGGTTAAGGTGATCACCAACTTACTTATTAATTGTTCCCCTATTTTGATTCACATAGACTGTTTTGATTTACAACCAATTGAATAGCATTAGTTATTTCTTATCATCATTACTTACTCATAGTACTTGTCAATTCTTGCAAAGTAGAGTTTGTTTTCCTTTCAATTGTTTATTTCTATGCACAACTTCTAGATTACAATTCAGAAATCCTTGACTGTACACATAGTATAGGCACCATCCAAGAAGAATACGATCCCCTGGTTTGACAATTTAAATGTAACACATTATAGCCAATAGGTTGTTGAGTTGTGTGCACGCCCTTTCTGCATCAATGTATTGGTTAATAATGGAGTTAGACAGTTGCTTTGTCCACTACTGAAGTTGAGTATATGGAAGCTACTCATGCTTGTAAAGAAGCCATTTGAGTTAAGAGACTATGTCCAGATATCAGAATAAAACAAGGTGTAGTGACAGTTTATGGTGACAGTTACAGTGCGATCTTCCTAGCTAAAACCCAACATTTCATGCCAGGACCAAGCACATTGATGTACAATATCATTTTGTTAGAGATATGGTTGAGGATGGCAATGTGAAGCTAGTTAAGGTAGATACTTTGATGAATGTTGCAGATTCATTAACTAAGCATGTGAGCACAGAGAAGTTCATATAGTGTTTAGAGTCTATGGGCCTCTTAGACCCTAGCAATTAAATCATGGTGTTGATACTCCCTTTGGTCTTGCAAGGTGTTCGACAAGTGGAAGAATGTTAGAAAAGGTGTCTCAACCTTGCAACTACAAAAGGTTTCTATCTTTCCAATTTTGGTTTTTTTGAATACCCTTTATCTTGAAGAATGGTTTAGAACTTTCAAAGTTTCCAAAAGGATCTAAAAATGGCAAGGCTTACTATTTTTAGTAACTCTACATGTATTTGAGCACGGATGGACCCAAAATTTTTCCAAAAGGTGTGGAACTTCCAAGTAAACGTCTTGGGTGAGTTTTGACTCAAGATCATACTTGGATTGCAAGATATTAAAGTTTCTATTTTTTGAAACTCTCGGAAAGGTTTCAAACTTAGATTTGAGGCACTTAGATGTCCCTAAATGCCTCAAAAGTTGTCATAACTAGAAAATAAATTTATAGCGTGATAGATATCTTAATGAGCTTTCAGACGCATCAAATGGTTCGTCAATCGAATACCCAAATCAAAAGTTATGGCCTCTGAAAGTTGGGCCTCCCATTTTGGGAAATGTGAAAACATGTTGGACACTTAAAAGAGGTATAAATGGGAGAGTTACACATGTTGGTGTGTGATTTGGCACATCACAAGGCATATTTTATTGGAGATAATTTGAGTGCCACTTTTGGGCAGTTTATGCTCATAGTTTTGTAATTACCATTGATGGTTTACTGTATTGTATCTTCTATATCAGGAGCTTGAGATAGAGGTTGTGTGTAAGAGTCTTATAGATGTTGAGTTGTCTCTAGATCTTTGGTTGGTTATACTCTTGTTAAAGCTTGATCTACAAGTATATTTTAATTTTCTTTGTTCCTGGAAAATATATTGGGCAGCTTTGGAGTGTGGGATTTTTCTCCCGAAAGGGTTTCCCTACATAATTACTGTGTCGTGGTATGATTGCTATTTGTGTTTATTTCTGTGATTTTTGTAAAGATCTAAAATTTATGCATATCCCTCCCCTCAAGATTAGTGTAGGAAGTTGTTTTGCTACCTTAGCTTCCTTACAACTTTTCAATCTCATCTTTAGACCAAAGGGCATTCTATAGACCAAAGGGTATGACAATGTAAGACAAATGCTCCAAGGTGTGGTGAAACCATTTGAGTGCTAGTCATGAAGGTTGATAAGAATTTGGTTGTAACATGAAATTATATCCATGAAAGAAATAAGTTCATGGTTGATTGTAGATTCCATAATAATTTCAATGTTTGTAAGATGGAAATCATCTATAGGGTAAGCCATGTTGAGGTCACTAAAGTCAATACAGACACATACATGACCATTAGGTTTTACAACAAGAACAATGTTAAAAATCCAAGGAGAATAGTTGATAGGGCGAATGAAGCTTACTTTTAGTAACTTTTCAATCTTAGCTTTAACAAATAAAACAACTTTTGGATGCATCTTGTAGATCTTTTCTTTACAAATTTGTTATTAGAGCAAAGAACAATGTTATGAATAAAAACATTTTGAGAAATACTAGGCATCTTGTCATAAGACCAAGTAAAGACGTCAAGGATATCATGAAGAAGTTTATAATGGGTTTAGAAGAAGATAAATATTTGCCTATTTTGAGGACCTTTTCAGGCTCTTGGTTGTCCATGGAAACATTAATAGTGCCACACATGAGAAGAGTGTTATGATCCTCAATAAGGAGCTAGTGGGTAATCAACCACAAAGTTCTTAGGAAAGAATGGGTACACAAAGAAGAACACATTCTCCAAAGTATGCATGTTGTGAAGGGCATAAGGTAATTCATAATTTGGCCAATGCTTCCTTAGTAGAGAAAATATACAGAGGAGGGAGAGAAGAAAATTCAATGAGTTCTAGGTCAAGAAGGGGAAGAGGGAAGTTATTTGAAGAATAGACTACGGAAACCTCAAAAATAAGTGTGATTAATAACTTTCACTACATGGGGAGGAAGGTATCCTACACAATCAATAGTGAATTAGTGTTTTAATTCAATTGATTTAGTGATGCCCTTCCCATGGTAGCCTAAGCCTTGCCCTTATTAACCATTTTGAACAAGAATGTGGAATCCAAGGTCATAGATTTTATTCAAGGAGTAAAAGAAGAAGGGATATCATCACTATCAAACTCAACATAATTAGAATATTTGTCATGACACATTCATAGATGGCCAAAGGAGATGAAGAAGGAATAGAAGAGGAGTGCCCAAAATAATGGGGATTGATATGTAAGGGGGGAAGATTAAAGTCATGAAGGTTGATTTATATTCACCCACATACTATGGAGTAAAGTATAAATAATCATAATCATCCCCTAGGAAAGCATTGAGATGATAGGAGGATGGGTCAATAGAATGAGGAAGACCATTGTCGTAGGAAGGAAGGGAATAAAATGAAGGATCCATCCAAGAAGAGGAAGAAGAAGAAGAAGAAGAAGAAGAAGAGGGTAGAGCGGTAGTAGCTCAAAAGAAGGATTAATAAAATTTTGTTCTATGTGAGGGGTGGAGGAGAAGAGTGATGATGAGGTTGAGGGTTAATAGGAATGTGGGATTCAATAATACTTTTTGAAAGGGTCTTCATCAACCAAGATTACATAAGATTTACTATTGTAAATAAACTTGAAGGACTAATGAATGGTAGAAGCGACAACCTACATTGCATGAATCCATGATAACCCAAAAATAATATTGTATTATAGCCTCCCTAGGATAACATGGAATAGTGTGGGAAAAGTAACATGACTAGAACAAATAGGAAAATAACTAGTGCTACAAAGTTCATGGCTAACATTGTGAAACCCTTAAATAGTTACTTCATTTTTTTTTGGAAAATTAGAACTATCAATCTTAAGGCTTTGCAAGAAATTATTGCTACAAATTTTGGCATCTAAACAATTATCAACCAAAGCACACTTGATTGTACTCCTTTTTAGCTAACAATAATCAAGAGAGGTAAGGACATCTTTATAGGTAGAATAAATTTGTACAAGGTGTCAAGTAGATATCTTAGCCTAATTAGATTGAATATGGTTAATAAGATTACAATCTTTGGTATTTTTAGAAGTAATGTGGAGAAGAGGGAGAAGATTAAGAGAAATAGGTGGTACTAAAGTAGGAATAAGATGGTTCTTTCTATTATGCTCAGTGTCATGAGTGTGGGTCACAACATGAAAATTAATGATAAGAGGAGACTCATGTAAGACAATAGGGAAAGAAGAAGAAGAATTAGAGAGGAGGAGAATAGGAAAACTCTCTTATAACCAGTTGTATCCAAGAAAGAGAAAGAGACAAGTATGAGGGAGTGCCTCACATAATCCAATTGGAGGGTGTGAGAATGAAGTAGAAGAAGAAGAAGGGTGAATGTTAATGTTTTGGAACTGTGTAGTAAAAGGATCTCAATTCTTCTTGCAAATGTCTATATATTTCCATCAAGACCATTATCTAAGTGTGTGATGATTTGTGTTGTACAACAAGAAGGGAAAGTAGAAACAATATTTAGCAGTATTATAGTGGGGGAACATGTTGGAGTTTGAAAGTAATTAACAAATGCCTTTATTAATTCATAGAAAGAAATAAAAATACACCATATGGATCAAAACACTTAAAGTGCATTTCCATGTAAAGTAAGAGGAAAGGTAGAAAGGAGAACATCTTCATTATAACCAAACGTGTACATGGAAGTGTTATGTGGAAAAAGTGATCTAGCCTTAGGAGTTAAACTAGGTCAAACTCTCTGTTAGCACTAATTTTGGTCTGGATCTGAGCACAGGATGTTGGAGGGTTTTTTCCTTTTTGGGCCCTAAGTTTCCTTGTTCATCGCTGTGATTTTCTCTATCGGCAAAACTTCCTTTTGGGTACTCAGATTTTGCTTGAACCATCATTTTGAACCATCGCGTTGAACCCTTTTGGTTCAAGGTTCAACGGTTCATGGGCTTAGGCTCCATCTTTTCCCGTCAGTGAATTCTTTGTTCATCTGTGTTATCGGCGTTGAACTTCTTGGTTGAACTTCTCTTTTGAACCATCGGGTTGAACTGGTTCAGGGTTTAATGGTTCAAAGCCTTATGATTTTGGTCTTATCGGCGTAATGTTCATCATCGGGTGGACGGTGGAGTGTTGGCCCGACGGTTTGCCTCTGGCCGATTGAAGGTTAGCGGTTTGCAAGGTTGGTTTTGGTGTGACATGGACTATCGGGCTAACCGTTGGAGGGTTCACCGATATATAATGTTTGGCCTATGGATATGTTATCGGCGAGAGCTGTATTGTCGGCCTGAGTGTTTTGAGTTATGCCGACGACAGGAGGTTTGGCTGATGAGGAGTCGTTGGTGTGTGTCTGGCCAATGGAGGAGCAGAGTGTAGCTTGCTGGTGCATTGGCGAGACTATTGTGATCGGCTGGGGAGATTTTGGTTGCTTCGACAGTGTAAGTCACACCAACGGAGGTGGTCTTCAGCGTGACTTGTGTTGTTGGCAAGGATGGATTGCGTTGGGCCGACAGTGGAGGGTCTGACCGATGAAGGGGGAAGCTGATATGTTATCGGCGGGAGTTGTTCTATCGGCAGCAGTCTTTTATGGTTTGCCGATGGAAGGAAGTCACCCCGATGGGGAATGCCATCGGAGTAAGGTTGCTTATCGGGTTAGCGGTTGGAGGGTCCGCCGATGGGGTAGTGTCAGGCCGATGAGGATTTGGAGTGATCATTGGTGAGAGTTGGTCTGTCGATGAAGGAGCTTTTGGCTAGGCTGATGGTTCTTCTCTGGCCGATGGGGATGTTGGAGGCTTTCAGGAGTTGTTCATCGGCGTGATTGGCTGTGTCGGCCGAGGGGTTTTTTGCTTGGCCGACGATATTGGTCTGGCCGATGGTGGTAGGATGGTAACTGCTAACGGGGTGCAAGCTGGTCATCGGAGAGACTCATACTATCGGTGGAGATTTGAAGAGTTGGCCTGATGGTGCATCTCTGGCCGATGGAGGGGATTGTAATGTAGCAGTCGGCAGGACAATTAAGGTCGGCAGGAGATTCGTGGGCTTGGCCGATGGTGTTGATCTCGGCGATGGGCTTTGGGTGAAGGAGCGTGTGTCGAGCGTGGCAAAAGCGCTCGACACCTATTATGCAAGTGACTATGCTTTTAAACTACTAAGGTAGTCTCCTCACCGTGCATGTGGGACTAATCTCCCTGTATAATTTGAAACTGCGATAGAATGCGTTTTGGCAGAAATTTCTTTTTTGAAGTGCTGCGACGGTTTTCAAGCGGCTGCGGGTGGTTGGGCCATCAATGACGACTGTAGCAGGGGCATGGGCGAGTTGTTGAACAGACATATACCCAATTTTTGGCGTGAGGACTTCCAGATGGTGGCACAGGGCTCGAGGCCACCATTGTCTACTTTCTGTCTCTGTAGCAATAAATTTTGAGCGCCATTCCTTTGAAGGATCTGTATCTGGCGAACTTTTTGTCAAAGCCATGTAATTAATGCCGAGTACGCTTCTTTGGCTGTTATAAGCAAGAAGTGTTACTCATTTTAGGTTGTTGAAAGTTGAACATTTGGCTCTGTAATACAATACAGCTGATTTGGTTGCTCTGTCCAGCAAAACCTGTGAGTTTATGTATCTCTTGTTGTACATTTTTGCATGAATCCACTGATTTCATGGTTAATTCTATAAGAGAAATGCTATGTTAGCATGTGTTTTGTTAATTCTATCTCCAGTATTGCATGTATCTTTCTTCTGAGTCTGGATATTTAAGCAATGTTTGAGACTCTAGAACATAGAATTCCTGTGTTGAATGTCTGATCTTTTAACTTTTGCTCAAGGGGTAGATTAAACTGTTTTCAGATTGAACATTGGGAAGGGTATACTGTAATAGGGATGCCATAAGTATAGATAGCTTAACACTCTGTATTGGGAGATATCTGTAAGGCAGGTATCATATGTGTCCCCCTGAAATCTAGTTTTAGTTGTTCATGCATATCATTCACAAGTGTATGTCTACTGACTCCAGGCCCTAGATAGGCACCGATCTAGCTTTGTCTTTGTGTTATATACCATGTCCAGCTTTGCATCTAAATATAAAATCAAAATCAAAATCTAAAACAACCTTTAGGACATTAGAATTAGTTTTAGGATCCTCAGTCCTCTGTCTACAACTGCAAATAGGCCCAAAGCTAGCCCCTTTGCTCTTATCTTTCAGTTTTGGTCTACTTACAGGAGGACTTATCTACTTTCTGTCAACATCCCAGCCTTTGTATGTATATCCTCATGGATGTTGAGTAGGGAATACCCCCTAGGTTTTGCAGAGCCTGAAGAAGAAGAGGAGATAAAATATAGAGTCTATCTCCTACACTGTTGGCCCCTGGCCCAGAGATCCTGTTGATCATTGATGGCTACCTTGTAGGGAAATTTGGGAATAAGCATCCAGTCTAGGAAAAAACCAACAGAAATCGGCGACTCCGCTGGGGAAGGAAATTTGAGAAAGGGTTATATCTTGTGACCCATCCGAGTCACCAACAGAAATTGGCGACTCCGCTGGGGATGGTGATTTAAAAATTATTATTTTTGTCCTCCCTGGTGAAATATCTGTGTGCCCATCCGAGTCACCAACAGAAATTGGTGACTCTGCTGGGGATTTGTGAAAGAACCCTGATTTTCAAAAGAAAACAGTTCCTAGTAATAGGTGGCGACTCCGAAGTAATCTCCCAACCGGTCAAAGTAAAACTTATATGCAGGGGAGAAGATCCCAACAAAATCCTTTATTTGAAGAGTTACCAGTAACAAGAAGAATGATGTACAGAAGAAAGGGAGCTGTCTCAGTCAGTCATGAGGGTTCCCCCAGAAAAAATGATGATATGCAAGATAACCCTAGGCCATCAGGACAGCATGTGCCTTACTTTTCAAATGCAGAAGCTGATATTCAGGGTGCATATGAGAGGCAACAGGGTGGTAGCGTGAGAATGAGGTCAGAGGTGTTCCAAGAATGCCCATTTCTAAACCCTAGTGAAAGGTTTGAAGAGGCAGAGTCTCTAAGGGATGATGAAGATGAAGATCAGAATATGGTAAAACCATCCTCCTCTAGGCCTAGCGAGGAAGAACTAGCTGATGAAATTAGGAGCTTAAGGGCCGAGTTCGAATATCAGCAGGCAATAACAATCAGAGATGACCTGAGGAAGAAAGTGCAAGCTTTAAGGGCTGCCCAAAATAATTCAATTCCTACCCTTGAGAATGCAAATGTGCAGAGACATCAACAGAGAAATGAAGTGCAACATCAGCATAATGATGAGAGACAAAATGTGAATGATGCTAGGATACCACTGAACAATGTAAGAAACCAGAATGCAAACAGAAATATTAATATTAATCAGTTTGACAGACAACCCATGCAGTTAGATAGATTCAGACAGCTGGTATTTGATGGTATTCCTGGGTATCCTAACCCCATTGACAAGCATCTGAGGCTGCAAGTGCCTAAATTTTCAGGAAACAACACAGTGTCAGGAGAAGATCATCTAAAGGCCTTTCAAAATGTCATGGATAACTTTGAGGTTGAACATGAGGATGTTTTCATGAAGTCATTCATGCAATCTTTAGTAGATGAGGCAAGGGAATGGTATAAGAATCTACCTAACCAGAGTATTTCATCATGGGATGATTTTAAAAGGATGTTCAAGGAACAGTATGGTGACAAAACTGACCCTAGCTTTTTTGTAAATGAGTTTACCAGTATCACTAAAGGGTCAAATGAGCAGGTTGCAGATTTTAATGCAAGATTTACTAAAGTGTTAAACAAATTGCCACATCACATGAGGCCAAATGAACCTATGTGCATAATATTGTATATCAATGCCTTTGATGCAAAAACTGCATATGGATTAAGAGATTAAAGTCCTGCCACTATCAGGGATGCTTTCAGAATTGCAGTAAATATTGAGAACAACAGGAAAGCATCAGGCAAGACTAACAGAAGGGATGATGTGAAAATTCTACAGAATCCAAACAAGCCTCAGAACACTCAAGGTAATACATCTGCCCCTGAAGATAAGATAGACAAATTGACAAATGTTGTTAAGGACCTAAGCTACAGACTAGCTAGAAGTGAAAAAGGGATAGGTCCTGATAGGCAAGTCTATCAAAGGCAGGAAAAGAGGCCATCATTGCATGATATGCGTTATAATACCAATTGGCATAATGGTAAGCCTATATTCCCACATAACAACACAAATCAGAGGACTCAACATGTCAAAGAAACTCCTGATCCTATAAAGAAAGCTGTAAATATTGTTGATGCTACTCCATGGTGTATAATTTGTCAGATGCCACATTCACAGTCACAGTGTATGATTGCTCAGTCCTTGTGTGATAATACTACATCTTGTAATGAATGCAATAAGCCACATTATGTGCAAGATGATGATGTTAATATGATGTCCACAAACAATGGATACCCCATTTATGATGCTGATGAGAGTACAGATGATGGAATTCGGGCCTATCAACAGGACTTTTATGATGAAGGTAATGAAGAGAGCTATGTGTATGCTCAGAGCTCGCATAATTTTCTGAGTAACTTACAATGACCTTCTGATGAGGAAATTAGGGCCTTCACAGCTGCAGCAGTTGCCCAAGTCAAGAGTAACTACAATCTTAGAGGTAAAGCTCAGATAAGCAGCTTGTGTCAACCAGAAGATGTTTCTGCAGGTCAGCCAGTGCATGGTCATAAAGGAATTGAAACACAAAAAAGGTAGTGGGGTAATAATAAACATAATTTTAGACATAGAACAGGTCATGAATCTCAAGGACCAGAAAATAGAATCCCTCAGGCTGAAGATCAAAGTAAAGGTTCCCAAGATAAGAATGATGATCAGGGAACTATGAAAGTAAAAGCTAAATCAGTTCAGGATAAAAACAAGATTGTGGAGCAAGCTACAACTGTTATACAAAATTATGCTCCATTTGATATAGCTCAAGTCCTCTCCCAAGTAAAAGTCTCTGTTCCACTTATGGAACTGATGAAGGTTGAAGAGATCAAGAATAGGACAATATCCCTAATTTCAGGGGTGCCTTTTCAAGCTAAACAAAATGTTCAGATCTAGGGTGAGAAGCATGTCATGTGTAATGAAGAAGATGAGGCTCTTGAAGTCTATTTAGGAGTGACTATGACAAAGTGTCATTCACAAGTGGAACCATTTTATGTATCCCTAGTTATAAATGGAAAAATAATCAAAAATTGTATGCTTGACTCTGGAGCATCTACAAATGTCATGCCTTTAGCCGTCATGCAACAAGCTGGATTGAAAATCGACAAGGCATGTGGAAAATGTTATGCTATGGATGCCAGAGAGGTACCAGTTATTGGAATCATGAAGGATGTAGATTTCAAACTGGCAGCATTTCCTGAGAAAAGATATAAAATGAATAAAGAAGATGAGGCTCCTGAAGTCTATTTAGGAGTGACTATGACAAAGTGTCCTTCACAAGTGGAACTATTTTATGTATCCCTAGTTATAAATGGAAAAATAATCAGAAATTGTATGCTTGACTCTGGAGCATCTACAAATGTCATGCCTTTAGCCGTCATGCAACAAGCTGGATTGAAAATCGACAAGGCATGTGGAAAATGTTATGCTATGGATGCCAGAGAGGTACCAGTTATTGGAATCATGAAGGATGTAGATTTCAAACTGGCAGCATTTCCTGAGAAAAGATATAAAATGAATATAACAGTGGTTGACATCAAGCCACAGTATGGTATGTTGCTGTCAAGAAGATGGGTTGCATTAATTGGTGGAAGTATGCAGCTCGACCTGTCATATGCCATGATTCCAATGAATGGTAGGGATGTTAAGCTAATCAGAGAACAGAGATCATCAGAGATAGTGGAAGACCAAGAAGCAGAGGAACAGATATGCTTTGTAAACACTGACTGTGATAACTTCAAGGTTGTCTCAGATGATAGAGAAGATAAAAAAAAAAATGTCTGCAGTGAAGAGCTGGACCAGCACGGTCTGTGGACCATGTATTTTGATGGAGCTTGTGCAAAAGAAGGCTCTGGAGCTGGAGTTGTTTTCCTGTCTCCAACTGGTAAGCTCCTCAAATTTTCTTTCTTGCTGAGGTTTGTTTGCACCAACAACATTGCAGAATATGAGGCTTTAATCTTAGGCCTAAATATAGCTCTCAAACATGGAATCAAATTGCTAAGAGTATTTGGGGATTCTGAGCTGATTGTATCCCAAATTAGAGATAGGTATGCTTCAAAAAACAAAAGATTGAAACAATACAAGCATGCTGTTTGGGATACCATTGAACTATTTGATGCATTTTCAATAGGCTGGGTAGAGAGATCAAAGAATGTTATGGCTGATTTCTTAGCTAATGTTGTAATAAGGCCAGATGACATCACTCTGTCAAATGTTACAAATGTAGAAGTTAAAATCAGGCCTGCAGTACCAGAAAATATATGCAGTTGGCAAATGTTTAATAATGATAGGGATTTGTTAAATTTTTTGCACTGCATAGATGAATATGAGAATCAAGAAATTGATTTCTAAGCTTTTGTAGAGACTATAGATGGAAAAGAAACTCTTGTGGGAAAAGAGATAATTCAATTGAAGACTAATAAAATCCCTAGAGGGTTAGTAGCTTTGGAAAGAGCTTTTGACAGTAGAGACAAATTGGTCACAAGGACATCTCCCACAAATAAGGAAGATTTAGAAGAGATAAATTTGGGGACATCTCAGGCCCCCAAGAAGGTATACATTGGTAAACAGCTCAAACCACACATCAGGAGTATGCTGATTGCATTACTGAAAAGGTATAAACATGTTTTTGCTTGGTCATATGAGGACCTAAAAGCCTATAGGGAAGATTTATTCTAGCATGAGATCCCATTGAAGCCTGGAGCTAAGCCATTTAGACAAAGGCAAAGACCTATTAATCCTACCTTAGCTCCAAAGATGCAAGAAGAGCTTAAAAAGCTTAGGGAAGCTGGAATAATTGTGCCAATCAGACATTCAACTTGGGTGTCTAACCTTGTCCCAGTCAGAAAAAAGAACGGTGATATTAGGCTTTGTGTTGATTTCAAGAACTTGAATGTATCCTCTTTAAAGGATAACTATCCACTGCCTAATATGGAAGCTATGTTGCAGAGAGTGACTGGTTGTGAACTCTTATCCATGATGGATGGATTTTCAGGTTATAATCAGGTGAAGGTAAAGGAATCATAACAGTATAAGACTGACTTCACCACTCCATGGGGAACTTATGTATATGTTAGAATGCCATTCGGATTAACAAATGCAGGTGCTACATTTCAAAGAGCAATGGATGTTGCTTTTGCAGGGTTGATTGATTCAATCCTGGCTGTATATCATGATGACTTGACTACATATTCAAAGAAGGAAGAGCAGCATTGTTTGCATCTAGAGCAGATTTTCATAAGAGCACTAGAGTATGGTATTTCTTTAAATCCAAAGAAGTGTGCTTTTGGGGTAGTTGAAGGAAAGCTCCTGGGACACATTGTTTCCAGGGATGGAGTTAGGATAGATCCAGAGAGAGTGGCTGCTATTGATAGAATTCAAATGCCAAAAACTGTAAAAGGAGTTCAGTCCTTCTTTGGACAGATAAATTTTGTTAGGAGATTTGTTCCCAACTTTGCAAAAACCACAAGGAACATTTCCAAGATGATGAAGAAGGATGCAACTGTTAACTGGGAAAGTGAAGCAATAGAATCATTTCAGAGTATCAAAGAGGCAATCAAGATGGCCCCTGTTCTTAAATCTCCTGATTTTTCTAGGCCATTCGAAGTATTTTCATTTGCTTCCTTTCACACTGTTGCTACGTGTTTGCTACAGAAAAATGAAGATGGTTTTGAACAGCCCATAGCTTTCTTCAGTATGTCCTTGCAGGCTTCTGAGTTGAAGTAAGATATTATGGAAAAACAGGCATATGCACTAGTCAGAGCCATCAAAAGTTTCAGACCATACCTAGTAGGATCGCATGTAATTGAATATGTACCCCATGCAGTAGTCAAAGACATATTCACTCAACAGGAGGTGACTGGGAGAAGGTGTAGATGGATAAACAAACTGTAGGAGTTCAACATAGAGATACAAATTACCAAGTTGGTAAGAGGACAAGGATTAACCAAGATGATAGCACAGTCAAACTTGGAAGCATGCCAAGTTAATGCAGTCCAAAATGAGAGTGTAAATGTATCAAGATCTGAATGGTACAAGGACATTATATACTACTTGCAAAATCTGAATTGTCCTTCCCGTTTCAGTGACAGCCAAAAGAGGACTTTAAAGTTACATGCAATCAGGTATGTTATTGTTCAAGGTGAGCTATACTGGAAAAACCCTGATGGTGTGCTGCTGAGATGTGTGGATGAGGATATGGCTAACAATGTTTTGATTGATATGCATAAAGGATTGTGTGGTGGACATTATACTACCCAAACAACAGCTCATAAGACTCTCAGAGCAGGATATTGGTGGCCCACTCTCTTTTCAGATGCACAAAGGTTAGTAAGGAAATGTGACCCTTGCCAAAGATTTTCAGGAAAATTGAGATATGATGGTGCTTTACCCCTCAGAACTGTAACTGTGGATGCTCCATTTCAGCAATGGGGAATTGACTTCATAGGTGAAATTGCAGACAAGTCAAGTGGGGGACACAGTTGGATTTTGGTGGCAACCGATTACTTTACCAAATGGATTGAGGCCATTCCAACTAAGAGAGCTACAAGTAAGGTGGTGATGGATTTCATACTGAAAAATGTTATCATCAGGTTTGGAGTACCATTCAAGATAGTCACTGATAATGCTATGTGCTTCAGATCAAGTGAATTTGTTGATTTTTGCAATAGGTATGGGATAAATCTATCATATGCATCACCATACCACCCACAAGGAAATGGTCAAGCAGAATCAAGCAATAAAAGCATCATGAAAATTATCAAGAGGATACTGGACAAGAACAAGAGAGCTTGGGACTCAAAATTAAAGTTAGCAATATGGGTTGACAGAGTGACAGTAAAAAAGGCTATTGAAATGTCACCCTTTGAGCTTGTGTATGGTGCATCAGCCAGATTGCCCATAAACAATCTCCTACCAGTTTACAGATTCATCCAGGAAAATGATGAGGAGATTGAAGACTCCATGACAGAAAGAGTGAATCAGCTGGTTGCATTGGATGAGAATAGAAGGAAAGCACACCAGATTAACCTCAAGAGACAACAAGATATGAAATATCAGTTTGACAGGAGAGCTACAAAAAGGAAGTTTCAAGTCAATGATCTAGTGCTCATATGGAATGCAAAAAATCAGGACAAGGGTAAACATGGTAAGTTTGAACCCTTATGGATGGGCCCATATCAGATTTGCAGTATTCATAGGGAGGATTCTTATTTCCTCCAGGCCCTAGATGGTGAATTTCTGGAATTGCCTGTGCATGGCCAATTCCTTAAGTTCTATTTTGCATAGATGACTTGTCGCTGTGCACATTTGTAAAAAATATGTATATAGTGTAAATGTTCTGTACAGTTCGTGCTTTTTTGGCTTTTTTGCCTAGTCTGCCCGGAG
This sequence comes from Cunninghamia lanceolata, assembly GCA_027924645.1. Taxonomy (NCBI): domain Eukaryota; kingdom Viridiplantae; phylum Streptophyta; class Pinopsida; order Cupressales; family Cupressaceae; genus Cunninghamia; species Cunninghamia lanceolata. The sequence continues at coordinate 1,809,422 of BSBN01001609.1, forward strand.
ATCTGGTTCTCGCTGCAGGTTTTTCACCTGCACATCCCCATTCGGAGCCAGTGTTAGCACTAATTTTGGTCTGGATCTGAGCGCAGGATGTTGGAGGGTTTTTCCTTTTTGGGCCCTAAGTTTCCTTGTTCATCGCTGTGATTTTCTCTATCGGCGAAACTTCTTTTTGGGTACTCAGATTTTGCTTGAACCATCATTTTGAACCATCGTGTTGAACCCTTTTGGTTCAAGGTTCAACGGTTCATGGGCTTAGGCTCCATCTTTTCCCATCAGTGAATTCTTTGTTCATCTGTGTTATCGGCGTTGAACTTCTCGGTTGAACTTCTCTTTTGAACCATCGGGTTGAACTGGTTCAGGGTTCAATGGTTCAAAGCCTTATGATTTTGGTCTTATCGGCGTAACGTTCATCATCGGGTGGACGGTGGAGTGTTGGCCCGACGATTTGCCTCTGGCCGATGGAAGGTTAGCGGTTTGCAAGGTTGGTTTCGGTGTGACATGGACTATTGGGCTAACCGTTGGAGGGTTCACCGATATACAATGTTTGGCCTATGGATATGTTATCAGCGAGAGCTGTATTGTCGGCCTGAGTGTTTTGAGTTATGCCGACGATGGGAGGTTTGGCCGATGAGGAGTCGTTGGTGTGTGTCTGGCTGATGGAGGAGCAGAGTGTAGCTCGTTGGTGCATCGGCGAGACTATTGTGATCGGTTGGGGAGATTTTGGTTGCTCCGACGGTGTAAGTCACACCGACAGAGGTGGTCTTCGGTGTGACTTGTGTTGTCGGCGAGGATGGATTGCATTGGGCCGACAGTGGAGGGTCTGACTGATGAAGGGGGAAGCCGATATGTTATCTCCTGGAGTTGTTCTATCGACAGCAGTCTTTTATGGTTTGCCGATGGAAGGAAGTCACCCCGATGGGGAATGCCATCGGAGTAAGGTTGCTTATCGGGTTAGCGGTTGGAGGGTCCGCCGATGGGGTAGTGTCAGGCCGATGAGGATTTGGAGTGATCATCAGTGAGAGTTGGTCTGTCGGTGAAGGAGCTTTTGGCTAGGCCGATGGTTCTTCTCTGGCCGATGGGGATGTTGGAGGCTTTCAGGAGTTGTTCATCGGCGTGATTGGCTGTGTCAGCCGAGGGGTTTTTTGCTTGGCTGACGATATTGGTCTGGCCGATGGTGGTAGGATGGTAACTGCTAACGGGGTGCAAGCTGGTCATCGGAGAGACTCATACTATCAGTGGAGATCTGAAGAGTTGGCCCGATGGTGCATTTCTGGCCGATGGAGGGGATTGTAATGTAGCGGTCAGCAGGACAATTGAGGTCAGCAGGAGATTCGTGGGCTTGGCCGATGGTGTTGATCTCGGTGATGGGCTTTGGGTGAAGGAGCGTGTGTCGAGTGTGGCAAAAGCGCTCGACACCTATTATGCAAGTGACTATGCTTTTAAACTACTAAGGTAGTCTCCTCACCGTGCATGTGGGACTAATCTCCCTGTATAATTTGAAATTGCGATAGAACGCGTTTTGGCGGGAATTTCTTTTTTGAAGTGTTGTGACGGTTTTCAAGTGGCCGCGGGTGGTTGGGCCATCAATGGCGACTGTAGCAGGGGCATGGGCGAGTTGTTGAATAGTCATGTACCCGATTTTTGGCGTGAGGACTTCTAGATGGTGGCACAGGGCTTGAGGCCACCATTGTCTACTTTCTGTCTCTGCAGTAATAAATTTTGAGCGCCATTCCTTTGAAGGATCTGTATCTGGCAAATTTTTTGTCAAAGCCATGTAATTAATGCTGAGTACGCTTCTTTGGCTGTTATAAGCAGGAAGTGTTACTCATTTTAGGTTGTTGAAAGTTGAACATTTGGCTCTGTAATACAATACAGTTGATTTGGTTGCTCTATGCAGCAAAACCTGTGAGTTTATGTATCTCTTGTTGTACGTTTTTGCATGAATCCACTGATTTCATGGTTAATTCTATATGAGAAATGCTATGTTAGCATGTGTTTTGTTAATTCTGTCTCCAGTATTGCATGTATCTTTCTTCTGAGTCTGGATATTTAAGCAATGTTTGAGACTCTAGAACATAGAATTCCTGTGTTGAATGTCTGATCTTTTAACTTCTGCTCAAGGGGTAAATTAAACTGTTTTCATATTGAACATTGGGAAGGGTATACTGTAATAGGGATGCCATAAGTATAGATAGCTTAACACTCTGTATTGGGAGATATCTGTAAGGCAGGTATCATATGTGTCCCCCTGAAATCCAGTTTTAGTTGTTCATGCATATCATTCACAAGTGTATGTCTACTGACTCCAGGCCCTGGATAGGCACCGATCTAGCTTTGTCTTTGTGTTATATACCATGTCCAGCTTTGCATCTAAATATAAAATCAAAATCTAAATCTAAAACAACCTTTAGGACATTAGAATTAGTTTTAGGATCCTCAGTCCTCTGTCTACAACTGCAAATAGGCCCAAAGCTAGCCCCTTTGCTCTTATCTTTCAGTTTTGGTCTACTTACAGTAGGACTTATCTGCTTTCTGTCAACATCCCAGCCTTTGTATGTATATCCTCATGGATGTTGAGTAAGGAATACCCCCCTAGGTTTTGCAGAGCCTGAAGAAGAAGAGGAGATAAAATATAGAGTCTATCTCCTACACTGTTGGCCCCTGGCCCAGAGATCCTGTTGATCATTGATGGCTACCTTGTAGGGAAATCTGGGAATAAGCATCCAGTCTGGGAAAAAACCAACACTCTCTTCTACAAACATTGAGACACAAACCGAGCTTGGCTTCTACCCTTGAGGGAGAGCCAAACTACAAGGGTTTTATCTTTTTGTTGTATAGATGAGTGTCAAACCAAATTCAACCAATCTAGCTAGGGCACAAGATCAAATCCTAATTGAGAGACTGAGCTACAGATAACTGTCAGAAGTGAAATCAAAGAAACCAAACGAACAACAGAGGTTAAGGAACAATTCAAAACCTGGATCTGATTGTAGAAATGCCTAGGACCATGGCGCTTGGGTGCCCTAGGCCTTTTTTAGCGTTTACAGAAATTGTAACTTTTGTTTGGTCTATACTTGTAACACCTATCTTCTCCTGGACTGATATCTTCCAAAACCTATTTTTCCAATCTACACACAAGAAAGAAGGGAAAATTATTTGTGGCTATATAGGATCTTGCCTCAATCAAGCCCCTGTTTCGGTATTCCTACCTCACAAATAGCCAAGATTAGAACCAAATGTTGTGTGTGCTTAGAAATCCTAAGTGTGAGTAGTAACATGCAAGATTTCATCAAATAATATCAAACCCTAATCCTATATGACTAAGCAAATAGGAAGGAATGATACAAAAGATGCTTCACTCAAGGAATCTCACTTCACCTTAAGGATGGAGATTCATGGAAGGTTTGTTGAATAAGAAGGCGATGCAATCATACCCTTGCTGGGTACTCAAGCCAAACTCAAGTTGGTGGTTCCAACCCTTCTCCCAATCATGCAAAGTGTGTCAACCTAAGAACAAATTAGATAGACTCGAGATCTCATCTCCTAGCCTCCATACAAATCTTTCCCAAGAGCAAAGTAGAACTCCACTTGATCAAAAACCTACAATAACACAATAGAATAGAGAGCAACAACAATGGAGAGCTTTTTCATATCAAAATCAATCTTGTCATCTAGTTTAAAATGAGGTAAGTCACTTTTATACAAGGTTATAGAAAAGAGTAATTAGGATTAAAATGTCAAGATAACGGACTAAAAAGCAAATTTGAATTTAGGGTCAGCCTAAACAACATCAAATCTGACTTGTACCCTCAAATTACATCCCTAAACATTAGAGGGATCAAGGCGCTCGAGTGCCCTGGCCCTTGGGGCAATTTAAGGTCCACGCCCACTCTTAATGTGGGGCTAACTCTAAATATCCATTTATTTCTTGGGGTCATGATGAAACTTTAATTAGAATCACAATATTTTCTATAAACGGGGTAAAAAGAGGGTTTTAAGGTGGACCTAAAAATGGACTAGGCTTGGGATCACTAAAGGGAGGAGCTAAACATAGTGAAGTTGTGCCTACACACAAGTGTACACAAATTACAATGTAACATTTAGCCCCCACTTTAGCAGCCATATGACACTACGTGCATATGCAAGCTAAAGGACAAGAATGTAAAAACATATTGCAAAAAGGATATCAAAAAGGATATTGTAGAGGATGCAGATCATCACCATGCAAGAGGGTGAAGCCCTCAACTTGTGATCCTGCAAACCACAATGTTAGTGTGATAAAATAATCCTATAACCAACAGATGTATGTGTTAGTCAAAAACTCTAAAGGGGAAAGGTGATGAGAGTAAAATTCACAGGTATATATATGCCCCTTGTTTCTTCTTGCTACTTTAGGATGTAGAAACATGGTGGCAATCTTTCCACTTTAACTTTGTAGAAAGAAGGTTGATGAATATGCTTTGGTAGGGTTATTCTAATGAATAACATCGAGACACAAAACATATGATTGCAAAGATGGTGGAACCAAGAATCAGATGCAACAAATGACACTCAAACCCGAGTTCGCTAGCCTAAGTTATTGATGTTAAGATGAAGATATGTCTAGAGAAATGTGGTCTTCGACCCTAGATAGTAATCATGAGTTATTAGCTTTTTACTATAAATAGTAAAAGAAGTTCTCACTTTTACCATTATATTGTCATTTTTGGTCTTTGAGGAGATAGAGCAAGTAGGAGAGCCATCATGCCGAGTCGAAGGCCATATCGACCACCGAGGCTGGAAACACTATGAAGCCGAGTAGTGTAGGGACTTGACGAGCCAAAAATAGGCCCAGGGGACACTTTTCAGTGTCTACTTAGGGTTCCATTGTCCTCCTCGGGTACTCCAAACTCTTTTGAGCGCCCAGGTCCTCCCTAAGCACCCTAGACTTGTCTAGGTGCCCTAGTCCAGGGACAAGGCTACAAATAATTTTTGTGATTGTTGATGTAAGTAATGAGAATCAAAGTCTGATGCATACTTTGTTTTTCATGTTTCAAGATCTCCTAGGGATGCGAGAGCATGCCAATAGTCATCTATACACATTACTACGTAGTCGATCAGGCACACTTACTGATGCAGAGATGGGACATCTGCGCGATGTTGGATTGCAGTGGGTGTATACAATGCCCTCAATGACATACCACCATTCTATGTTGATGGCACTCGTGGAGTGGTGGAACACATATACATCTACATTTTATCTTTTGATAGGAGAGATGACCATGACTTTAGAGGATGTCTATCGGATACTACGATTACCAGTGCATGGCGAGATAGTTAAGTTCGTAGAGTAGAGGTCCAAGGACTACACTCGGGCAACCCAGTTATACTATCTTAGACACAATGCCATTGAGTGATCAAGGACACATTGAGATCAAATTCTTAGAGCAAGGTGTGGCTGTTATACCGATTATACGTCGCATCATGATCACTACCGTCATACTAGTTGTTACACCAGATGGGCGAGGCACACAACTTCATGGGGGCCTAGCTCATACCATTAGAACAATGGAGGAGCAAAGGACAATATGCTCCTAGGGACTATGCTTACTCATTTATATTATGATTTGGGTTACTATGTACACCATGAGGCGCACAACTTGATGATATGCATGCTCCTACAGGTGTGGGCATTCAAGCACATTACATGCATGAGGCCTATGGGCTATCTAATAGAGACTATATGGATGAATCCACAAGCACATGCCTACGAGCTGAGAGGACCATGGAGATATGGTGATTTACTACTTTGGAGGATGTTATTTGATAGGCTGTAGTTAGAGGTCACAGTGTGGAGACCATACAGGGGATGCAAACCATGGATGGGATAGAGGAGGCAGCTAACAAGAATGCAGAGAGATCAATTATTATCAGGTCGCAGAGATCGCATCGTAGTTGCCTTCTACTATGATAGAATGATGAGGCAGTTTAGACGAGTGTAGGGAATTTCCACCACATGACCATTCTATGCAAGGTCATCATGTTGCAAGGTGTGTCCCCAAGATAGGGCACAACTCACCATCGCAGATGTAGTGTTGAGTGATCTTGAGATGATATAGAGGATGATGATCCCGTCTTCGAGGCTGATGATGTCAATGTGAGCCCAACATATACAACGTGGTGGGAGACAACATGCCCTGCTCTTATCTTTCCTGATGATCATCCTATTAGAGATCCCAGATCCTAGGCTGAGTGAGGAGATGAGTCAGAGAAGGGAGACAGACAACAATAGAGATTATGTGAGAGATGATGATGAGGAGGAGGATTTGCCGGTGTCGATGATGAGAGGTAGATGACGCTAGCTAGCAAAGGGTGTAGGTGTCGATGAGGAGGGACTTGAGATCCAGGCTCATAGCCTATGACCATGACACACAGCTAGGGGAGTATAGTGTCACTTCAAGCATGGGTAGTCAAGTGGTGGTGCCACTATGATGCCCCCAATAGCTAGGATGACTACAGACATCAGCACAGTTGCCATTCCACATGATCCATCATGGCAGGAGGGTGATCCAGGTGATGATATTATTTTCATTATTAGTAGTTTAGGATGCATAGTGTTGATTTGATTGAGATGCTGACATGATGATTATTTTATTCTGTAGTTTGTAGCAGTGCATGGCACAACTTTGTGAGTCAATTCATAGCTAAGATGGTACCTACTAAGTCAATACAATAGCCAGTCCAGGCTTGTTATAGGCCATCACACACAACAGGTTGACATGTAGAGATATTTGATCATGTTGCGTGTCTTAGAGCAGTATTTAGGAAGAACATATAGAGCAAGATCAGTTGGTAGTCGAGAGAGATCAGCTAGTAGTTGAGCAAGATTGGGTGGTTTGGAGAGCAATGAGTGTCGAGGATGCGAGGATATTATTTTTATTATTGGTAGTTTAGGATGCATAATGTTGATTTGATTGATATACTGACATGATTATTTTATTATGTAGTTTGTAGTAGCGCATGGCGCGACTTTGTGAGTCAAGTCATAGCTAAGATGGTACCTACTGAGTTAACCCAACAGTTAGTGCAAGCTTGTTAGAGGCCTCCACACACAATAGGTTGACATGCAAAGATATTTGATCCTGTTGCATGACTTAGAGCAGTGTTTGAGGAAGAACGATAGAGCGAGATCAATTGGTAGTCGAAAGAGATCAGCTAGTAGTTGAGCGAGACCGGGTACTTCAGAGAGTAGCGAGTGTTGAGGAGGCCTGTGATGTTCTCCAAACACAACTAGATCAGCGTAGAGTCATAGCGACATCAAGTACTGAGCATGACCTATTGAGCTATCTATAGTTTGAGGTGGACCGGATGAGAGTTGACAAGGATCAACTCTAGCGGATGCATACAGATGCCACACGGGAGGTGGGGAGGCTTAGAGGGGAGCTTAGAGGGGAGCTTAGGTGCTTACAATCATGGAATATCTCTGGGAGTCACTCATGATCTGTAGGCTCTCATAGACAACCATGTTACTCGACCACTACCAAGTCTTGCAGGATTTGGATGTCACGGTCCACCCCTTTGATGATATTCATTGTATTGTGATGATTCACCACATTTTGATGTAGTGGTGAACTTATGTATGTAAAATCTTATGATTTATATATATATGGTTTTGATTCATGATTTAGTGTGATTATGCTAGATGCCATTTGTGATCTACTTGTGAAGTAAATGCAACAACGATCTAGATTTGTTTTACACATGTATGTCAAATTAAATGCTAAGGTGATTTGTGTAAACAACTATGTGTAATTGTTTAACAAATGCAATGATGATTTAAATGATACATGTTGTAATGAAAACACACATATGCTTAATCAGATTTTAAACAAGATGCATACACATGGTGAAATAATTTAGTTGTGATCCTATGGAACAACATTGTAACATTGTTAGATTAGATTCGATAATGATTATTGAACATGGTGCACATTTATCGTTTTATATGCTAACAACTAAGTAAGTCTCTTAAGTTAAGAAAACTACTCTAAAGAATCAAGACAAACTACATATTTTGTCAAAACTGAAGCAAATAATGAAATAGAAAATTTACATTTACTATCTACCAAACATTTGCTTATAAAGAAAGTGATAGCATACAGATGAAAAAAAAAACTAAATTTAAGCATAATATCTATGTAAATGAATAGTGTTAATAGGCTCTTTAAGAGGTGTATCGTGCATATCGGCAAGTCTATACGCACCCGATCTGAAGACTTCCATGATGTAAGGTCCTAACCAATGCTGGCTAAACTTCCCTTTTTCACCAGGAGGTGCATTGACATTGCATTAATTTTCATAGAGTACAAGATCTCCAACCTCGAATGAATGATGAATGGCACACTCATTGTACAAGCGTTGAATAGATTTTTGATGAGCTTGAAGATGTTCAAGAGCGTTTATACGTTGTTCATTGAGCATCTCAAGTTGTTTATATCGTAATTCCCTTTGAGTATTTTCACCGAGGATGCGGCCCTTAAGAGAAATTTGCAATGAAGGAATTTCTAACTCCAAAAACATAATCACATCGGTGCCATACACAAGGTTGTATGGGGTAATACCCGTAGCCATACGAACACTTGTTTGATAAGCCCGTAATGCGTATGATAATTGAGTATGCCAATCCATTTGATGTTTGTTAATGGTTTTTCAAAGAATTTGTCCAATTATTTTGTTAGAAGCTTTCGCCTGTCTGTTTGATTGAGGATAATACGGTGTAGAGAAGTGTTAAATATGATATCTTTCAAGGAATTTCTTCACATCTTTGTTCTTAAATGAAGTACCATTGTTAGAAACCAAAGTGGAAGGAATACCAAATCGAGAGATTATATTATCTTGAATGAAACAATAGATTACTTCAGCAGTCGTGGATCGGAGAGGAACCACTTCGACCCACTACATAAAGTAATCAGCAGCTGTGATTATGAAAGTGTTTCCTTGAGAATAAGGAGGAGAAATTTTTCCAATAAGATCCAAGCCCCACACAGAAAATGGCTAAGGCGAAACCTAAGCATAATGTTCCTGGGTAAGAGCTCAAATGAGATTGTTATGTTGTTGACATTGCGAGCACTTTTTGACGAAGGCAACAGAATCTTGTTCCATGTCTTGCCAATAGTAACCCATATGAAGCAATTTTTAAATAAGAGATCTCCCACCAAAATGTCCTCCACAGGCACTTGAATGTGCCTCCTCTAGGGCAATCGAGATCTCTAAATTATTAAGGCAACAAAGGAGAAGACCTTCATAGATTCGTCGATATAGAACATTTGATAAGATGGTGTAACACACTGTAAGTTTGCATATGCGAATCCATGCGCTTCTGGATGTTAGATCAGGAAAGGTACCATCACACAAATATTGAAATATAGGGTAGTACATTTCTCTTGAATCTATGTTATCACAAAAGGCAACCTCAGGGATTATTGAAGGTATTGTGAGATTATAGATGATGAATTGATAGTTCCCCGAAGAATCGTCAAGGGATAGAAGGGAAGCAACACTTGCCATCACATTTGCATGTCGATTGTCCTTTCGTGGAATTTTGTCGATTGTGTAAGATGATAAAGTTTTCAATAAAGATAAGGCCAAGTCTCAATACTGAGATAACTTATCTTGCTTTGTCTAATAAGATCCAGTGACTTGTCTTATGATCAATTGAGAATCACCAAATATTGAAATGTGTTTAATGTTGAGAAATAAAGTGGCACACAAGCTAGCAATAAGGGCTTTGTACTCTACAATGTTGTTGGTATGTAGAAAATTGAGATGGTAAGATAGAGGAATTGACTTACTTGAAGGAGGTACTAGTATAACACTAGCACCGGAGCCAGTTCGACAGCTAGAACCATCAAAGAATAGCTTCCACTTATCATCAACATCCAAGCAAAGGATTTGATCATTAGGGAAAGATTATTGATTTAGAATAGTAAATTGTGAAGGAGCTTCTGCTAGGTGGTCAGTCAATGCTTGCCCCTTAATCACCTTTTGAGAGACAAACTTGAGGTCAAATTTCATTAACAACATGACCCACTTTGCTAAGCATCCTGAAAGATCTGTTTTAGCAAACAGATGCTTTAAAGGATCAAATTTAATAATTACATTAATTTCAACATTTAAGAGATAATGTCGCAATTTTTGTGTTGCAAAAATGAGAGCCAGACATTGTCTTTCTATCGCATTGTATCACATTTCATAATCAATCAAAGTTCGGCCGATGTAATACACAACATGTTCTTTGCCATCATCATCATCTTGTGCTAACAAAGTTGTGAGAGCATTAGGAGATGCTGATGTGTAAAGAATGAACGGTCATCCAAAGACTGTTGGTTGTAATATAGGCGGATTGGCACGATATCTTTTGAGGTCATCAAAAGATTTAAGACAATTGCTATCCCATTTAATGGTAGATTTTTTCTTAAGTAGTTGTGTGAAAGGAAGAGTCTGATCCACAAGTTGTGAAATAAATTGACAAATAGCCTGAATCTTCCCTTGCAAACTACAGAGTTGTGAAACATTTTTAGGAGGTGGCATGCTAACAATGGCATCAATCTTTTTTGTGTCTACTTCAATACCAAGATGTAAAATAATGAATCCCAATAGCTTGCCATTATAAACATCAAAGACGCATTTCTGAGGATTCAAGCGCATGTAGTATCTACATATACGCTTGAAGATTTGATGGAGAATTTTGACGTGATTCTGGCGCAAAACAAATTTGGCCAGAATATCATCGACATAATCCTCTAAGATGTTATGCATGAAACCATGAAAGATAAGTGTCATAGCTTGTTGATAAGTCACACCGGTGTTCTTTAATCCAAACGACATGACAACCTAACTAAATGTTCCCCAAGGAGTTATAAAAGCTATTTTATACCAACCTTGAGGATTGATGAATATTTGATTATAACCAGAGAAACCATCCATAAAGGAGAGTAACACATGGCCAGTGGTAGAATTGACAATCATATCAATATTAGGAAGAGGAAATTCATCCTTCAAAGATGCTTTATTCAAATCTTGAAATTCATTACACATTCAAATACGGTTGTCAGATTTAGTGACAACTACATTATTCAAGATCCGAGGCAAGTAGTCAATAGGGCAAATAAAGCCTACTTATAAAAGTTTCTCTATCTTAGCTTTGACCAACAATGCAACCTTAGTATTCATCTTGCGTATCTTTTGTTTTACTAGTTTAGCATCAGGATGAATTACAATATTTTGTGTTACCACCTAAGGATCTATGTCAGGCATATCGAAGTATGTCCAAGCAAAGAGATCAAGATACTCATGCAAGAGAGATGTGAGTTCTTGATTTTCTTAAGAATATAGACAATTTCCAATAGGGACAACTTTTTCAGGGTCATCCTTATCCATCAAAGCATCGACGGTTTTCCCATTAATGAGAGTACTGTGGTCTTGAGTGTTAGGAGGATGATGGGATTCTATAGGTGACTCGTGAGATGCCAAGGTATCGTCAGATAAACAAGCATCCTTCCCAAAGTATGCTTCCACATTTAAACAATAAGGCAGGCCACGATCATGATGGTAACAAGGCAAGTGATCATAAGCTCCTAATAATTCAACCAAAGCTTCATCTGTTGAAAAATTATCCAAAGGGATATCTTGAAAATTAGAATTTGTATGAATCAATTCTGGATATACCCATTTAAGTGTAGATAATGAAATTGTGTTGACATTTAGATTAGGATGACGAGCGGCTTTGGTGGGCTTTAAAGGATGATATCCAAGTCCAGATGAAGAGTAATATGGATTAGCCTCCAAAGAGACTTTAATACCTTGCTCCTTTATACCACAACCATTACCGTTGTATCCACATTGAGAGAGAATCTGAAAACCCTAACCATAAATAGATGCCATTTCCAAAGAGGAAGGAGGCAACCCATAGATCTCATATTCAGTAGTATGAGAATAACTGTTATCATCATTACTTTTCAAAGAAATTTTAGGTGATGTAGGAGTAGAAATTGAAGCTACCTTAGAACTTTTCAGCTTTGACAGCGAGACTTTATACTCCCCTACAAAGGTACAGGTGTAAAGTCTAACAAACCCCAATCATCGTCGAAGAGTGTATTTAAAGGTGAATCAAATTCTTCTATAATAACCTCCTTAGGAGAGGGAGAAGAATTAATTTTAGATAGAGGAAAGTGAGAGAAGAGGACTTAAAATATTGACTATTTTTAGCCTCAATTTGTAAACAACTTTGCGGAGTCAAATCAACTTCAATTGTATGGAGTTGATTGTTGTGAACAAACTTAATTGATCGATGAAGGGTAGACGAGACTGCCCCCATGGCTTGAATCCAAGGTCTACCAAGAAGAAGATTATATGAAAGAGAATTAGGCATGACATGGATAAGGGTAGGCAATGTCGTAGGACCAACCCTAAGAGGTAAGGTGATAGTACCCAATGATTGCCTGCCAACATTATCAAATCCACGTATGTTGAGTTTATCTGGTTTAATGAGAGAGGTATCAACATTGATTTTATGTAACAAGTCTATGCCACAGACATTAAGACATAATCCATCATCAATCATGGTACGTCTAGCTCTCGTATTATGAATGAAGACGAATATCATAAGAGGCTTATTTTGGTTTTGAACTTCTGTGGGAGGTAATTCATGTGGTTGAAATACAATATCTGATTTTGTCACATGCATACAATCTAACATAGTTGCTACATCATTCGGTTGAATAGCAGATGGAACAATCACCTTTTGTAGAGCTTGTTGGAGCATTTCGTGGTATGTAGGTGATTAGAGAGATCTTTGCTGGAGTAGCTCAGAGTTGCTCAACAAGATCATAGTCTCTACCAATTTGATTAGGAAGACGTGGTGCTTGAGGAAGAATAGGTTGAGAGGTGGAAGAGAAGTAGGAAAAAATTATATTTGTTTCTTTTGTTTAGTATTTCTAGTGTTATATGCGTGAGCAACTTCATGATGCATGGGTTGTTGCGCCACATTTTGATTGAATGGACTATTTCTAGTGATTTGTTTTGCATAATTGAAGATATAACCAGGAGGTCTAGGTATTTTTAGAGAACCTCCTATTGTGATAGATGATTGAGGAGCATCATTACAAAGATGCACAACAATTTTAGGTTTCTCAGGTTCTTTTGGAGAACCGAAAACATAAATTGTATTGATGATTCTTTGAAATAGAGATGGCTTAGGAGTCATAGAGGATGATTTCGTCAAGATGAAGTCATCTAAGGCTTCGACTCATCAAATGCATTAAAATCTTGAATAAAGTAATCTAACGTAATTGTATACCCTACTTTTTCAAACTTTATAGTGATAAAGAAAAGAAGAGGGAATGAAATGAAGTATATTTATGCACAATATGAAATAAGCCAATCTATGAACAATAGCGCTCTAGCTATATCATTCAATAAATAGCTAAAACATACTCAAAATTTTACCAATTTTTAAGCTAGAATTACCACAAAATGAAATTTTAGATAACCATATATATATGAATGAATGCAAGATGTATGACTAGAGAATGTATACCAAGCTTAATTGTAATCAGATCTAAACATCAGATCAAAAATTTAACTTGCACTATAATGATCTAATTTCATGAATTCTAAAAAATATCCCAAACATAGGCTATTTTCAATCTAAAACAAATGCTTGTTTTCCAAATTTTCAAATGAAAAAATGAAAAGCATGCACTAAAGATAAAGGATGATAAGGTGTAGAAAATAAACTCACTTTAATCAACCTAATAATGCTACCAAGATCTGAAATAACAAACTAATCTATAAACCCTAGGTTTAAGACTAGCTATGAAATGCAAGGATTTTGTAACCCTAATGATGAATTTAAATGCAAAACTTACTATATGCAAGCAAGGGAATGATTAATACATTTAATCTAAATTAGATCTATGACAAAAAAAAAATTAGAATGAAGAAGGATGCAAGAGTGTAATTCACATCAACTTTACCAAAATGTTATGTGGAAAAGAGTGATCTAGCCTTAGGAGTTAAACTAGGTCAAACTCTCTTCTACAAACATTAAGACACAAACTGAGCTTGGAGTCTACCCTTGAGGGAGAGCCAAACTACAGGGGTTCTACCTCTTTGTTGTATAGACGAGTGTCAAACCAAATTCAACCAATCTAGTTAGGGCACAAGATCAAAACCCTAATTGAGAGAGATTGAGATACAAATAACAATCGGAAGTGAAATCAGAGAAACCAAATGAACAACAGAGGTTAAGGAATAGTTCAGAACCTAGATCTGATAGCAAAAATGCCTAGGACCAGGGAGCTTGGGTGCTCTAGGCCTTTTTTAGGGTTTATAGAAACTGTAACTTTCACCTAGTTTGCACCTGTAACACCTGTCTTCTCCCATACTGATATCTTCTTAATCCTATTTTTCTGATTTGCACACAAGAAAGAAGGGAAAATTATTTGTGGCTATATAGAAGCTTGCCTCAGTCAAGACCCCATTTCACTATTCATACCTCGCAAATAGCCAAGATTAGAACCAGATGTCGTGTGTGCTCAGAAACCCTGAGTGTGAGCAGTAACATGCAAGATATAATCAAATAATATCAAACCCTAATTCTATATGACTCAAGCAAATAGGAAGGAATGATACAAAAGATGCTTCACTCAAGGAAGATCACAACTTCACCTCAAGGATGGAGATTCATGGAAGGTTTGTTGAATAAGAAGGCGATGCAACCATACCCTTGGTGGGTACTCAAGCCAAACTCAAGTTGGTGGTTCCAACCCTTCTCCCAATCATGCAAAGTGCTTCAACCTAGGAACAAATAAGACAGTCTCAAGATCTCATCTCCTAGCCTTCATGCAAGTCTTTCCTAAGAGAAAAGTAGAACTCCACTTGATCAAAAACCTGTAATAACATAATAGCATAGAGAGCAATAACAATAGAGAGCTTTTTCATATCAAAATCAATCTTGTCATCTAGTTTTAAAATGAGGTAAGTCACTTACTTTTATGCAAGGCTATAGAAAAGATTAATTAGGATTAAAATGTTGACATAACATGCCAAAAAGTAAACTTGAATTTAGGGTCAACCTAAACAACATCAAAGCCAACTTTTACCCTCAAATCACATCCCTAAACATGGGAGGGACTAGGACGCTTAGGCGCCTTGGGCCTTGGGGCAATTTAAGGTCCAAGCCCACTCTTAATGCAGAGCAAACTCTAAATCTCCATTTACTTCTTGGGGTCATGATGAAACTTTAATCAGAATCATGACATTTTCTATAAACGAGGTAAAAAGAGGGTTTTAAGGTGGACCTAAAAATGCACTAGGATTGGAGTCACTAAAAGGAGGATCCAAACATAGTGAAATTGTGCCTACACACAAGTGTACACAATTTACGACGTAACAGGAAGGTAGAAAATTTTCACATGGAATATAGGATTTTTATTCCATAAAATTCTTATAATTTTAGAGAAGGAGATGTGAAACTAATGAAGTGAACATGCAAATTGTCATTTTCTAACAATGCATTGTGATAAAAATTAAAAATATAAGAGGAATTGGTAGAGCAAAAAGAAAGAAATCAAGAGGGAAGCACATGAGAAAAGGATGTGGGAGAAGGAAGGGGAGACAATTTAAATATAGAAGATGAAAGAGGGGAATTATGGGTTGGGGAAAGTGAAGAAGAGGGATAGGAATAAGTGGAAATGGAAGAAGAGGGAGGTGGAAAAGAGATATGCAAGAGAATTACAAGGTAGGAAAACAAGCAAAGTAGTAAGTGGTAAGATCAAGGGAGAAATAAAATCCTTACAAAAGAAAACAATACACGGGAAGGAGAAATGGAAGGCAAGAGAGAGCGAGCGATGGGAGGGGGAGGGAGAGAGAGGGAGAGTGGGGGGGAAGGAAGAACATAGAGAAATATAATAGAGGGAGAAGGGAAGATGGAAAGAGATAGAAAGAAGAGAGAAGAGATAAAGAGACGAGAAGAGAGGAGTGAGAAGGGAAAGAAAGAAGTGTCGAGTTATTGGTGTATGGGAGGGTAGAAGGTGTTTAAGCATTAGAGTGTTGCTATGTTAAAGATGTGATTTATTTCCTTTTCTAGTGTTTTTTATCTTATTAAATTTGATTCTTTCAATGATTATCAAATAACATTTTAGACTTATGATAAATAAAATAAAAGTGCTAATATGTGAGAATCAAATACAATCTAGGAATTGGTAAACGAAAGAGAACATGTGTTAGAAAACATGCCTATTTCAGAGTTTGGAGCAAAATCAGAAGGTGAAAAAATGTTTGTGGTGTGATCAGGAGGTAACTTGGAAGTGTTCTAGATATGCACAACAATTCTATATGTTGCAACAAATGTTAACAATGTCTCAAATGCACTAATAAATACGTACACCCTCCCAATCCTTTGGCAATGCTATTGACCTCTAGGGAACAAGCAACCCTTAAGAGGTAGTGACCTTGCATCCTATGTATTTGTAACTTTAAGGGGTTGTTCACCTAATTTTCTCTTCCTTGTGATGTGTGTAGATTCTAGAAAATATTGTCAATGCTAAGATATCTCATGCCAAAGCATGAAGGGTAAAAATGAGGTTATGTATTTGGGAGCCTGCCTAAGTTAAGCCCCTAGTCTATGATGTTTCAACCTACAAGCATTAGAATTTTTTGTGTGTGATTCCTCTGGTGCAAGGTTGATGTGATGTGTGCAAGAGATGCAAATAAATTTTGTAATAGGCTTGATAAAACAATGGTAATGTGTGTATTGTTTTGTAGGAGTAGGGTGATGGAGGACACAAGGTGTACTAAGGGGCTTGGTGATGGATTTTCTTTGATGTTTGATCTACAATAATGGAGGTCTTGTAATGGAGATATCAAAAACTTACTATGGAGTCTTGGAGGAATGTAGAAGCATGTGCAAGAGAGTGAGGAGCTATGGAGTGAGAGGGAGTAAAGAGTGAATAGAGATGGTGCAAGGAGTTACGACCGAGTATTCTTGGCTATAGAAGAAGATGAGTTGCAAGATTTTAGCAATGGAGGAATATAATGGTATTGAGAGTGGAGGAAAATTAATATCCCTGAGTAACAAGAGTTTACAAGAAAGCAAAAAGAGATTGTAAGAGGACAAGAGAGATGTTTCCTAGATTGTCCTAGATAAGCTACCTATTGGGAAAACACACCAAGGTAATTTAGGGTTTCTGTTTGGCCATTAGTGGGAGTCTTAGATTCAAACTAAATCTAAATACCAACATGGCCAGATTTGTAAAATCACCCCATAAATACACAAATATCATAATAAATAAAGATATGAATCACAAGAATGCACTCATTAGATCATGATTTATATCAACACATGACCATCAATCATTAGGATATCAAATAAAGTAAATCTTATTTCACTGACTCCATACAAGTGATACACTATGAAATCAATAATTACATAATGCATCCCTGAAATAGTAATGTCATAATATCTTATCCCATCAATGATTACACTAGTAATCCGATAAGGTAAGAATAACTCATATTCAATAATATAATAAGGCTAGGTAAACTATCCCACATCTTACTCTACCCGAGTAATTAATTTGGTGCTTTATCTCACCAAGGATCATAAGAATTCACAAACATAAATATGGACCCATCCTAGGGGCCAAACCTATGCCTCGAGGGCTCATAAGAAATGGCCTTGCCTGCGTATTGAGATCAGAGGCTCCATAGTTCATCAACACAACCCTCCATCAAGTTAAAAACTTAGCTCTTTTACCCATAAGACTCAAGGTATGGTCTAATCTATTTATTGGTATACCCAAGAGATTATCATGGATAGGTGCCTTTATGGCAAACTCAAAGAGTGTAGGTTGTTCTTGTTGAAATTAGGGCAGACAACTGAGAGGGGGGGTGAATCAATTGTCACAAACTTTTATCTTTTGCTGCATTTAATATTCTTTACCACTTATAAACAGATGAATGATATAACCATGAAAGCATGAATCAACAACACATGAGCAGAAACATAATCAACACATATAACACCAGGATTTTTATGTGGAAACTTGGTTAAGGGAAAAACCATGGTGGGGGTTAACCCACAAGATTTATTCTCTATTAAAAGAATAGAAAATGGGAAGGCACTTGCCTTCGGGCGCACTACCCAGAGCTCACTGCCTATAGAAATATTTATAAGTTTATCATAGTAACATTGAACTGGAAAACAACATCTTCTTCATGCTAAGGTCAGTTCCATTGAGGCTCACAACACTTCTGCTCTACCCCCCAAACACTTCTTCACGATCTCCTCATCCTTTACTACTCTTCCTCTTCTGCTCTGCCTTTCCTCCTTTCTTAGGATCTTGTCATTTTTGCACAAGGATAATTTCCCACAACTGAACCACACATATTTATATGCTTCATCAACCTTGGAATAAACATCAAGGTCGTCACTACAAACATCTGACTTAATACAAATCACTATACTATCAGCCAAACATAGTTGGGACTCAAATCTTCCTGAAACAACATGGCACACTTCATAGAACCTTTCTTAGAACATCCGCAACATGCACAAAGCATCCGATCGGCCAAGACTAGAAAGAACAGCAATACCCAAGGACAAATCTTCAACCACGAGCTCAATCCTCAATGCAGACCAACAACACAACAGGAACTCAATTTAGAGACCACCACAAGCACAATGAAATCAACAGGAACAACTGCACCACCTCAGATCACCAAAAACACTTACACCTTCATCTGGGAACTCGAGAACACCAATTGTCATGACTGTCACACTAGAAAGATTGCTTGTGGACCTCCAAACCATGAACCACTTGAGTTGAGGACACATACTAACATCCCAAACACACCTCTAGATCCGCAGATCATAATATTCCAATGTGGATCAATCCGGACCAGATTTCTGTCACTCTGTCACCTCTGAACAACTACAAAACCCGATTCTACTCAGATGGCCATAACTTCGCCAATTCTCAATGGGACCTCTCAAATCTTGACTGGAGAAACTTCAGACAATCCTATACAAACCCTTTAATCTGCAGACTCTGATCTTCATCCTACTGGGAATGCGGAGCAATCTACTTCACTAAACTACATTGTCTTCACTGTCTTTGACATAGAGATATGTAACTCACTTGTTTCTTCTAGATAGGCTAATTTCTCAATATCCTCAACATACAAGTCTTCTAGAATGGGATACAGTTGACACCAATGACAACAAGGATATGTTGACATCAATGACAACACCGATTAGGCACATATTTGCAACAATCTCCCTCTTTGTCATTGATGGCAACATATGATGTGAAAAATTGTTTCAACCATCAAGGCAAGAACTTCTCCCCCTTTCTCTTATCACACCTGCAACAATTTTCTTTACTGCTCCCCCTTTCACCATCAATTGCTTACTTCCAAGTTTTTCACATGACTTCTCTCCCCCTTTGACATCAATGGCAAAGGGCACATATTTGCAATCATTTCTTTCTCTTTTTATTTCTTAACCTAGAATCAACATACTGACTACTCCCCTGAGTAGCAACTCCTTAACACCAATCTGGATCACAAGATATGAGTGTGAATTCCACTGGATTGATGCACATTAGTGCACCTTAGTTTTGAACAGGAGGGGTAATAACCCCTAGCATCACTCTAAGATACTCAAAAAGTATCCTTAGGCAAAGGCTTAGTGAAGATATCTGCAATTTGATCTTTTGATGAAACAGACTCCAATCTGACTTCATTCTCATTTACCTTCTCTCTCAAAAAGTGAAATTTGATGGATATATGCTTTGTCTTTGAATGTAACACCGGATTCTTCGAAATGTTTATTGCACTTGAATTATCACAGAAGATTGTAACAGGTTCTTCAAACACAACTCTGATATCCTTCAACATTTGCTTCATCCATAAATCTTGAGTACAATTACTTATTGCTACTATGTACTCTGCCTCTGCAGTAGACAGAGATATTGCCTCCTGCTTTTTGCTCGACCAAGAAACCAATCTCTTTGCCAAAAAAAATGCACTACCACTAGTACTCATCCTGTCATCCACATCTCCTTCCCAATTAGCATTTATATATGCATTAAGAGTGAAATCATCACCCTTAGGATACCATAAGCCATAATCAGATGTTCCATTCAGATATCTAAAAATTCTTTTGACAGCTACAACATGAGATTCTCTAAGATCAGCTTGAAATCTAGCAACAAGACCAACTGCATTCATAATATCAGGTCTAGTATGAGTCAAATAAAGTAGTCCTCCAATCATTGATCTATACCTTTTTCTGATCTGCCTTAGGTGAATCATCATCTTTACTCAACTTGAATCCGGTTATCATAGGAGTACTCACTGGTTTTGAATCCTCCATCCCAAACTTTTTCAACAACTCTTTCACATACTTAGATTGAGATATGAAGATGCCTTTTTCTAACTAAATGATTTGCAGACCTAAGAAGAAATTCATTTCACCAAGCATGGACATCTCAAACTCACTTTGCATCTAATCAGTAAAACTTTTACACATGCTCTCATTTCCACCAAAGATGATATCATCAACAAATACCTCAGCAATCAAGATGTGTTCATAATCAATTTTGAAATAAAGATTACTGTCAACAGTGCCTTTGCTAAAGCCTAACTTTAGCAGATACTTACCTAATCTTGCATACCAGGCTCTTGGGGCTTGTTTAAGTCCATATAATGCTTTCTTTAATTTGTAGACCTCGTCTTCTTGATCAGACAACTGGAATCCTTCTGGTTGCTCGATGTAGTCTTCTTCCAACTCTTCATTCAGGAATGCTGACTTGACATCCATCTGGTAGACTTTAAAATCTTTGTAAGAAGCAAAGGCAAGAAATAATCTGACTGGTTCAATTCTTGCCACCAGAGCAAAAGTTTCTTCAAAATTAATTCCCTCTACTTGAGAGTAACCTTTGCACACCAATCTTGCTTTGTTTCTCACAACTTCACCATCTTCATTCAATTTATTCTGAAAGACCCATTTAGTTCCAATTACATTTTTGTTTTCAGGTTTAGGAACAAGATCCCAAGTATGATTCTTTTCAATTTGTATTAATTCTTCTTCCATTGATTTTACCCAACTTTCATCATTACAAGTTTCATTCACTGATTTTAGTTCAATCTTTGAAATCAAACAATACTCTTCTTGTTCTTCAACAATTCTTCTTCTAGTTTGAACACCTTTATTTTTATCTCCTATGATTTGATTTTTAGAATGTTTCAATCTTACATACCTGGGAGTTTTGGGATTTTCTTCAATTTCTGATTCTTGAACTTGTTCCTCAACATTTGCATTAACTTCTTGAGTCACTGGATTCTCCAGAGTAAACTAAACTTGCTTTCCTTCATTTGGACTTTCATTTTGATCATCTGATTCATATCCACAAAACCTTAAAGGTCTCTCCTTGCTGTCATCAACCTTGACATTAGCACTTTCAACCATCTTTTTCAATCTCTTGTTAAAGCACCGGTATGCCTTGCTTTGATTAGAATAACCCAGAAATATTCCTTCATCACATCTTGCATCAAACTTGCCTAGATCTTCATCTCTTTTGATATAGCAACTACTACCAAAAACACTAAAATATTTCACAAAAGGAGCATTACCAAACCACAGTTCATAAGGTGTTTTACTAGAATTACCTTTGATCTGCACCTGGTTAAGAGTGTAGACAGTAGTACTTACAGCCTCTCTCCAATAGACATGTGGAACATTTACTTCCATCATCATGGTTCTAGCAGCCTCTTGAATAGTTTGGTTCTTCCTTTCCACAACTCCATTATGCCGAGGAGTCCTAGGAGCAGACAACTGTCTTCTTATTCCATGCTTTTCACAAAATGCATTAAACTCACCAGAGGTAAACTCTCCACCTCTGACAAATCTCAGACACTTTCTCTTCACACCAATCTCATTCTCCACCCTAGCCTTAAACACTTTGAATTTGTCAAGAGCCTCTAATTTCTCTCTCAAGAAAGTGACCCACATCATTCGGGAGTGATCATCAATCAGCAGCATAAAGTATCTGTCTCTTTGCAAACTCCTAACCTTGGCAGGACCACACAAATCAGTGTGCACAAGTTCCAACAATCCACTTGAAGATTATTCTTTACTCTTGAATGTAACTCTGCTCTATTTTCCCAACTGACATTCCTTACACATGCTATTAGCAGGTTTTGCAAGCTTTGGAAGATCTCTCAAACACTGAGTAGAACTTACCTTGACAATGTTGTCAAAGTTTACATGACACATTCTCCTATGCCACAACCAACTCTGATCAATCTGAGCAATCAAACAACTTTTAGCAGTACCACTTAAATGAAAGATGTTACCTCTAGTCTATGTACCAGATGCAATCTCAGTTTCAGAGCTTTCCAAAATTCTACATTTTCCATCCTTGAATCGGAGATCATATCCCTTGTCAACCAACTGTCCAACACTAAGAAGATTATGCTTCAACCCTTCTACATACAAAACATCATTAGTGTTATTCTTACCATCAAGAGAGATGGATCCTCAGCCACAGATTCTGCTAGTTGAATTATCTCCAAACTTCACAATTCCACCTTCATACCTTTCCATACTTACAAACTTACTCTTATCACCTGTCATATGATGAGAGTATCCACTATCAATTACCCATTCATCCTTTTCTTCAACCTGAGCAGCCAAGTCTCTCTCCACATTCACACAGCCAACAGATTCAATAGGCATTGGATCTTCTTATTTGATAGCAATGAACACCCATTCATTTCCTGAGGTACTTCCCTTATCAGATTCATCATCAGTGACTCCTTCTGAAGCAGCTTCTTGGGCATAGTAGCATTTCTTTTGAAACCTAGGTTTGTTAGGGTTTGGCTTTGAAACCCTCTCCAGACATCTTGATGCAAAATGACCAATCTTATTGTAAGCAAAACATTTGAAAGGCAACTTTCCTTCATACTTATCAGATCCTCTTGGTAGCCTTTTGGCAAAAAGGGCTTCAAGTTCTTCAAGCTCTGATTCATCTTCTTCAAGATCCTTCCTTGCCTTCTCAAATTTGGTTAGTCTTCTTGAAGAGATTTCACCTGGATCAAATCTTTGCTTTCCAAAAACACTGGCCTTAAATGCAGATTCAGATTTAGGAAGAGAATCACCAAACTCACTCATTTCAAATGCCGAGAGCTTGCCAACCAACTGATTCATTGTAATAGTTGTCACAATCCTGATTTCCTCAATAGCAACAACTCTATGCTTGTATGAAGCAGGTAAGGATCTGAGCACTTTGCCAACAATCTCTAATTCTTCTAGTATTCCACCAGCACACCTCATACTGCACACAAGTTCATTCACCTTCTACATGTAGGAAGTGATGTTTTCATCTTCACTTATCCTCAAATTTTCGTATCTACCCTTCAATCTTTGCAACTTAGCACATTTGACATATTCATCACCTTCATATAGAGTTTCCAACTTCTTCTAGATTTCATGAGCAGTTTTCAATTCTAGAACATTTGTCATTTCTGTATCAGTCAGGGCACTCAGCAAAGCTTCTTTAGCTCGAATGTTGTTTTCAGCATCTTTGAGTTCATCTGGAGTTGAAGGACCTTTCTCCGGAGGTGTATACTCATCTTTTGTTATTAGCTAATAAGCATCACCCATGCATTGCAAATGGCACTCCATGCAGCTCTTCCAAAGAGAGTAATTTGTTCTATCAAATCTCAGACTATCCTTCTTGTAAGTCGACATCCTGAATCTCCTCAAGCGGTCAAACTTCTATTAGAGGAATTGACTTTGATACCAATTATTGAAATTAGGGCAGACAACTGAGAGGGGGGGTGAATCAGTTGTCACAAACTTTTATCTTTGTTGTATTTAATCTTCTTTACCACTTATAAATAGATGAATGATATAACCATGAAAGCATGGATCAACAACACATGAGCAGAAACATAATCAACACATATAACACCAGGATTTTTATGTGGAAACCCGGTTAAGGGAAAAACCACGGTGGGGGTTAACCCACAAGATTTATTCTCTGTTAAAAGAATAGAAAATGGGAAGGCACTTGCCTTTGGGCGCACTGCTCAAAGGAGGCTCACTGCCTATAGAAATATTTATAAGTTTATCACAGTAAGATTGAACTGGAAAACAACATCTTCTTCATGCCAAGGTTAGTTCCATTGAAGCTCACAACACTTCTGCTCTACCCCCCAAACACTTCTTCGCTATCTCCTCATCCTTTACTACTCTTCCTCTTTTCCTCTGCCTTTCCTCCTTTCTTAGGATCTTGTCATTTTCGCACAAGGATAATTTCCCACAACTCAACCACACATATTTATATGCTTCATCAACCTTGGAATAAACATCAAGGTCGGCACTACAAACATCTAACTTAATGCGAATCACTATACTATCGGCCAAACATAGCTAGGACTCAAATCTTCCTCAAACAATACACCACACTTCATAGAACCTTTCTTAGATCATTCGCAACATGCACAAAGCATTCGGTCGGCCAAGACTAGAACGAATAAAAATACCCCAGGACAAATCTTCAACCACGAGCTCAATCCTCAATGCGGACCACCAACACAATAGGAACTCAATTCAAAGACCACCACAAGCACAATGAAATCAACAGGAACAACTACACCTCAGATGACCAGAAACACTTGCACCTTCATCCGGGAACTCAAGAACACCAATTGTCATGACTGTCACACTAGAAAGATTGCTTGCGGACCTCCAAACCATGAACCACTTGAGTTGAGGACACATACCAACATCCCAAACACACCTCTAGATCTGTAGATCATAATATTCCAATATGGATCAGTCCAGACCATATTTATGTCACTCTGTCACCTTTGAACAATTGCAAAACCTGGTTCTACTCAAATGGCCATAACTTTGCCAATTCTCTATGCGGACCTCTTAAATCTTGATTGGAGCAACTTCAAACAATCCTCTACAAACCCTTTAATCTGCAGACTCTGATCTTCATCCTACTGGGAATGTGGAGCAATCTAGTTCACTGAACTGCACTGTCTTCACTGTCTTTGATAGAGAGATATGTAACTCACTTGTTTCTTTCGAAGAGGTTAATTTTCTCAATATCCTCAACATACAAGTCTTCTAGAATGGGATACAGTTGACACCAATGACAACAAGGATATGTTGACATCAATGACAACACCGATTAGGCACATATTTGCAACAGTTCTGCCTATGGAAAGGATGCTATGACCATAACTTGAAATCAAACATAAGTGTGTTGCTTGATTTATCTTCTCTCCTATGTTATGTTCAGAAATATAAGTGAGTTTAGGTTGTTTCTAACTAGTAAACACCTAGATCACAAAATAACTAGTTGCATGAAGGGTTTACTGAACCCCATAAAATACAAAAATATCACAATAAATAAATATTTGAATTACAATAATGCACTCATTAGATCATGATTTACATCAACACATGACCATAAATCATTAGGATATCAAAGAAAGTAAATCTTATTTCACTAACTCCATATAAGTGATACACTATGAAATCTATAATTACATAATGCATCCCTGATATAGAGTTAGTGAAATAAGATTTATTTTCTTGGATATCCTTATGATTGATGGTCATGTGTTGATGTAAATCATGATCTAATGAGTGCATTGTTGTAATTCGTATCTTTGTTTATTATGATATTTGTGTATTTTATGGGGTGATGTTACAATATTAGTGACCAAGGTCACTAGCACAAGCATGCTACTGATCAAGGTCGCTAGTGTGAGGTGTGCTAGTGTCCTGAAGGATGCAAGGTTGCAAGATGTAAGGAACATGCTTATAACAATAGAGCAGGTCTAGATTGACTTGCCTTGTACACTAGTAAGGGATTTAAGGCACAAAAAACTAGCTCAATGAATCCTAAACATGACTAGGGGTGGAAAACACTAAAATGAGTGCTCGACACAATGAAAATGTGAAGTATGCAAATTTTGAGTCTATAAGGGCATTCTCCTAATGGTTTCCCTCTCCTTTTTAGAGATAATACATTGATACACATTCTACCATGCTTTTCGTGGCCAAATATTATATGATATTTTTGTCCACATTTCCCATGATGACATTTTTATGGCACTTCTATTATAATATGTACATGATATTTTAGTCTATCACATTTATTTCTTATTTTCACATTTAAGTTAAACATAGCATGCTTGTAATCTCACACACTTTACACTCGCATGATTTATCTTGCGTGTGTGAATTTTTCTTATACTTAGGGGCATAATATTTTTGTTTCCCATTCTTACATGTGCTTTCACGACTTAATCGTTTGACACACTAGGGCGAACACATTCTATGTGGCCATCTTAAACTATCCTCTCCTCAAATGGAATCCATGACGATGTATGCATTTGATTTGAGTGAGGGCATATCACATCCTATTATGCTATCACTAGTTCATCCATGCATAGATTGAGGGGGACACATTGGTTCCAACTCAACAACAACCCCACGCATAAGGTTTTTATTTTCAAAATTTGGCTAACTTCATGTTGTGTAGATTGAGAGGGCCATACTAGTTCCAATTCCTTGACAACCCTATACACTAATTTCTCTACTCTTGGCTCACATTTTTTAGATTGAGGAGGCCACATTGGTACCAACTCCTTGACAACCTTATACAAATTGATTCCTTTTCTCATGACATTGCACATGGATTCATGAGGACCAACTCGGTAACATCCCTATATTCCATCATGACTCCCCTTCTATTATTTTTTCATAGTGATATAAAAGCTGATAGAAGTACATGCAATCCAAAATATTTTTAATTTTTATGATCGTGTTTAGGGTGGGTGCTACTAACATCTTGTTGTGCCCATGTGTTCAAATTTAGAGATGCAACTTCTCCAAGAACATGGATAAAGTGAGGAACATCATCCAAAATTATATGCTTTTGGAATATGCTTCTACTTTACTAAATATGCTTGATACTTTATTTACTAACTTATTTTACTATAACATGCATGATTTGATTAGCTTAAATGCATGCCAAAGTAGGGGCAAAATATAGATGAGAAAAAGTGCATACTTCACATTTTTCACCGCTTATTTTACACTCATTTTGGTCTTGATCTTATTTATGTCATTTTGGTATTGAATTCAATGAATTCTAGCACATAATATGACAAAACCCAACCAATTCCTCTCTCCTTTATTAGTTCAACTAATGTTGTCCAAACCCAACACAATCATTACCTTTTTTCCCACTCAGCTCTCAATTGCAGGTGTGATTTTATCTCATGGATAGAATCCTACACACAATTGCATCTACCTATTCGAATATAACTTCCACTCTCCTTGAGTTGACTCCAATAAAAATGGACCATTGTTGATTGGCTTAACAAGTACTAGGGCCCACTTACAACCATTCATTCAAGCAATCAAGAATCCATATCATAATCTCATTTGAGTATCATTCCATAGGGCATTTATAGCATTAGACGAAAGAGCATTTTGCAATTGCATCAACACACATTGCATTAAGCATAATACACATCACGTCTTTGATCCTTTCATACTCCCATGGAAAAATAAAAAAGGGGTATTAGTAAGGCACGTGGAAGTCCCAAACTTTGATTCTAGCACAACAAACTCCAAAAGGTGTTCATTAACACCAATGTGATCCTAATTTAAATATCAAAGTAGAGACACAAATTATAGAGATGGGCTGCCATTAAAATAAAATTACAGCATAAAGGATATAATTGCATTGGATTTGGACGGGAGAGAATCCAAATTCCACTCTCCCTGAGTTGACTCCCATAAAAAATGGACCATTTCCATATAGTTTAATAAGTTATGGGGCCCACCTACAACCATTCATTCAAGCAATTAAGAATCCATATCATAATCTCATTTGAGTAACATTCTAGAGAGCATTTATAACATTAGATCGAAGAGCATTTTACAATTGCATCAACAAACATTGCAATAAGCATATTGCACATCCCATGTCTTTGATCTTTTCACTCTCTTGTGGAAAACAACAAAAAGGGGTATTAGCAAGGCATGTGGAAGTCCCAAAATTCAATCCTAGCATTACAAACTTCAAAAGGTGTTCATTGACACCATTTTGATCCTAATTTAAATATCAAAGCAGAGGCGCAAATTATGAAGATACGCTGCCATTAAAATAAAATTACAACATAAAGGATAGAATTGTATTGGACTTGGACATGATCACACATGATCTTGTCTAACAACACTACATGTTCAACTATAGGATTCATCCTTCATATTTAGTTTTAAGAGTTTAAAAGTGGTTTTTGAGCACATCTATATCGTCTAATTTAGAACATCAACTTTCGTTATTGTTAAGAGCTAATAATCCTTTAGCCTCATATTTCCTTTGTTAATTACTTGTCATGTTATCATACTCAACTCATTGGATTTATTTACAATTGATTTACTTAATTGTTAGACCTAAGTATTCAGGTGTAATAGGGTTTCACTTATTTTCCTTATATCACATAACTTGATTATTAATATTGTTAGAGGTGAAAAGTGCATCCCTAGCACTTTTTCGTACTCATTTTAGACTTGCTTTGACCCTTTATCCCTAGTACAATTGTCTAGTATTCAAATGTCATATTTTTGCACAAGAGTTGGCATTTCTTCTTAACTTTAGTTGGACCTAACTCCCCATTCCCCAAGAATCTTGATCTAACCCTTAACTTTCTTGTTCCCTATTGTAGGTGAAATTTCGCAAATGTAGCCTTAAACTTGGTTCAAGACTAGACATGCAACCTTGATCCCTATTTTCTATTTTTTTTTTTAATTATTTGCCTCCAACAAGTCATTACTTGTCATCTCAAGCAAAAAATATTCAAATTTGCACACTACAGTGTTGTGTAAAGGACAAAGCCTAGTTCATTGAGAACATCCTCATCTAGCATCACATAATCATTACTCAAAATCACTTAGAACAATCATAACATTAATGTTTGCATTCATAAGGACATATACATAAGCATTTGCATTCCACTTGCATGCCTTTGATCATTTCAAACATTGCCAAATCAATCTAATAGGACTTGCGAGTACTCAAGACAAGACACAAATTCTCCCTCTTGATATCAGATTCCACTAGTGCTTTTTAGTACCACCTTGTCTAGATTATTATAGATGTAAAAAAAAACATGATACCAGGTTCAAGGTGGCATTTTAAAGTTCAGTTCAAGGTCATGAATGTTGTATTTAGGGATGTAGGTGCAAGAATAAACCTTGATAGAAATAGTCACTTTTATAATCTATCAAAGTGAGCTTGACTAATATAAATCTCCTTACTAATTATTAGGTGAACCATAAAATATGTTCTATAATGAGACATTCTTCATCCTTCACAAATCCAAAAACATATATTCCTTTTTATCAATTTAATATTTATTTTAATACAAAATTCAACGATTAATTTAAACTCAACTTAAGTATCTAAATAAATTAATTATTAAATATTTTATTACACGTATTAGCCCCAATATTTTATGGTGGGGTGTTTTATTCCCCTTAATTTAAAGTTAGGTTTAGATGAGGCAGGTTTGAAAACCCCTAGAATGCCATGTAATGCCAATTACTATAAGCCATAGCCTCCCACGTAAGTGAAGACCCAACTTCGCATTATTTTTGTTCAATTAAAGTTTTCTATATTTCATTTGTAGGAAATAATCAACTTCGATTATTAAATAAGACACTTGCAAACCGTATTTAAAATATAAAATATAATCTCAATAAAGAAATACGTTGTCTCGACCCATGCATTTGGCCTATCCCAAAGCAATACGAAATCTTTCCATGCAAACTACGTGAGTGACGAGAACCTTTGACAATTTTCTGTTTATTTCCACAAGCCTTCGCCGTGTGGCGGTTCGAACCTAAACCCTTGACTTAGTAAAAACTTGGATGAGATAGAATATAATAACAGGTGAACCCTTGTACCGAACCTCGGCTAGTATGAGATTTAATAATAGGCTCAATGTATAATAGTCTACACATATTTTCAATATCAATATGAAATTCCGTTTTGTTGTCTATGAGCTTTTGTGTGCTAGGCATTCTTAATTAGGCTATAAGAAATTTTCTACTTTCAATTGATTTGTTTTCTTGGTGATGGTCTTCAATAAGGTGATTGATTTTTTAAATATATGATCAAAGCTCCTTCATTGGACATTTGGCGACTTTAGCAATATTACATGTGGATGTATTTTGGCCATTTATTATAATGTCATTTATTAGGGAGTGTAATTGATAGGACAGTTGGAGGTGGATGGTTCAGAATGGGTTGTTACAATTCCCCTTTCTGTTTTGTAATTGGAATGTATTCTATTTTTATTTGTGCACCTCTCACGTTGAGAAGGTGGTTGAATGACATGCATTGTATAGTTGTACGCAAACTGGTTAGATGATTTTCCCCTTTCCGATCACAAGAATCTTCATTCCTAGCTACGATCTTTATAAACAACTATTGTATCCTATTCATTTCTATTTGTGAATACAAGTATCACATATTAACTGAAGTCTTGCAATTTGATTGTGTGATTGGTTTTCCTTTTGCATAATCTATAAACCCCTTATTTGCAAGAGGTTTGTCCCCCATGCCCCTAAGATCTAGATCATTTGAAGAAGTCACTTGTAAGGAAATAAATCACATCTTTACAAAAATGTTTTGAGTAAATATGTAATTAAAGTAACAATAAGTAAATACCTCAAGATAATGAGTTCGAAACATAACAATTTGAAATAGGTGTATCAAAAAAAATATAAAATTTAAATAATAAAATAAATGTATTTAGTTGGAATCAAATGATTGAATACATAATACAAGATGTTTCAAATTGACATGTTAATGCACAAAAAAGCAAGACTTGTAAGATGAATGCCTTGGAATATGAAAATAAATGTGGACGCAATCTATGTGGTTGTGAATCTAAACTTTGTGTGTAGATTTCACCTTAGTGTGTAAATCTAAACTTCGTTGATTTTGCCTCTATGATTTGTAAGCCTCAATGTCTATAGTTTGTAATCATTGATCGATGATGTTTGGGAACACCATTGAGGAGTTTTCTAGGAAAAGATGTATCCTCCTTTCGTCAAACCCCTAAGATATTGATTTAATGACTTTTGATAATGGTAAAAAATAACAAACAAGCATGTATAAATGCCTAAATCTTGATGTAGTATTGATGTTTTGATAATGCTTTTTGAATATTGAATGCAAGTAAGAATGGGAGCTTCTAGATGCCACATTAGGTGGTTAGATCATTTCAAATGAATTAGTGATAGTTCTTAAATAAAACTCCAAAGGGTGTAAATGAAATGTTTTGTGCTTCAATTTGACACACAATAGTCATTTAGGAAGGGGTTGAGTTAGGCCCAAATTTGAATTTGAATTTTGAAACAACTAGAGTCATTTCTACAAATCGCAAAATTGAACTAGTTTAGTTATGCAATTGTGGATTTGAACATAGGTGGTGGAGGGACAGATAAATAATCAAGATGAGTCCCTTGCCAACTTTTTATGCAAAAATTACACCAAATATACACTAATCATTGCATAAAGGACAATCAAATCAAAGTAAGACAAAATGAAGGGAAAATGTGCAACGTATGCAATTTTCACCATTATACTACTAAACAATTTTATATTTTATCTTACTTATTGTATGCACAATATTTGTCTTCATACAAGGTAACACTTTTCTAAAGCCACTAAACATTTTGGCATTTTATCTTAGTAATTAGGTGTATGGTGTTATTTATTTAAAGTTAGTAAATAGTTTGATATTTTATCTTAGTAACTGGGTTCACACATACTCTGAATTTTTTGACTAAGAGTTAAGGAGTGAAGATACTTTATCTTTGTAGTTGGGTGCATCTTCACCACTAAATCAATAATCACTTATTTAAATAATTATTTTTGATCCTATGTACATATCTTGTGATGGTCCTCATTAAATAGTTTATATAAACATTTCACAAGAAGATTATTTTTTAACTTATTTTACATATTATTTATGATATATGAATCCTATCTCCCTTCAAATATGAATCTAAGGTTTTTACTTTAGAGCATACATACATACCTACATTGTGTTTATTGCAAACATGTAGGTGATCACTTTGATGTGATTAATTTGTACACGGATGACATGTTGCTTGTTGGAAACAATAAGGATTTTGATAAAATAATTGAAAACCTAACTTTTTTTTACTTTGGTATGAAAGACTTAAAGGGGTTACAATTTTTTTTCTAGGAATGGAAATGAAGAGGGATGGGGTTAAATAAATCTTTAGATTAATCACATAAAGTATGTTGATTCTATGTTGCAAAAGCTTAATATTCAATATTGTAAACTTGTTAATGTTCCTTTTCTTGTTGGTATTAAGTTGTCTTTGGACTGATGCCATGTGGCTTTAGAGGATATAGAAGACATGACACATGTTTCATATGCTAATTCAGTGGGAAGCCTTGTGTATGCTATGATATGCACAAGGCTAGATATTTCTTAATTAGTGGAAGTTGAGTAGGTTCATATCTAACCTAGGTAAACAATGCTAGACAATGGTAGAAAGGGTCCTTATGTGTTTTCATGGAACTTTAGATGTTTTCTATTTGCTATAGTTGGTGACCTCATGGTAGGATGTTGGATTATAGGGGTTTGTAGATCCAAATTGGGCATGGGATGTGGATAATAGATTGCCCACAAGTGGCTACATCTTCATCTTGTTTGGTGGGGTCATCACTTATATGAGTAAGAGGTAGTCATTGGTTGCTCTTTCAACTATGGAGATTGAATATAGAACAACAATACATGCATGCAAGGAGGCAATTTAGTTACAAAGATTACACATAGATGTTGGTTTCATCCATATATTAGTGAGTAGTGGTTGTGACAACCAAAGTGCTATCTATTTAGCCAAAAATTCATACTTTTCATGCTAGAACTAAACACATAGATCTCCAATATCACTTTGTTTGAGACATGGTTGAGGATAAGAAGTGTTGTTAGAAAAATCAAACACCTTGGATAATGTTGCATATTCTCTAACCAAGCTAGTTAGCACAATTTTTTTTGTTTGGTGTAGGAAGGCTATATGCATTTTTGCCCTCAACAATTAGCTCATGATTTGATCATGGTTGTGATCCCTTATGTAATGCATACAACAAGTGGGAGATTGTTGGGATATGTGTTGTACACCTTGGATAAAAAATATTAAGTGTTGGTGGTTAAGTGTGGGACACCATACTTGGACAATTGTAATCTTCTCCCATCTAATTGTAATATAAAACATTAGTAAATGTAATTAAAGAAGGGAGTACATGAAGACATGCAAGACAAAAGACAACCACTTCAAAATGAAATATGAAGAGACATAAAGTTGTTGATATTCTCTATGTGGACAATCACCTTGGGTAGGTGAAGGTTTCACGAGGCATGCGAAGGGTTGTACTTGGGCACCCTTAGAAAGTGTAGCAATGGTTTTAATAGATACCATTTTTTGTTTTCACCTATCTCCCAACTCTATAAATAAGAGGTTTGGAATAAAGATTTGACACAATGTTGCTTTTAGGTAAGAAGGTGCTACTAGAATGTTGTTAGAATTAGAGCATGAAGTGGAGACACTAAAATCAACTTGCTTATTATATTTTAATCCTACTTTACTAATAATATAGTAAGTGACATTGATTTGATGCTAGGTTTTTCTTCTTGAAAGGGTATTCCAAAGGTGAATTTAGTCTCATGTTAACTCCATGCTCTGATTATTTCGATATTCTTTGTTGTTGATTTGCATTTCTATTTCAAATTTGTGGTGATAATAAGTTTCATGTAAATCTAATACAAAATAGAAAATTGACTCCTAAATTAGATCTGTATATATTTTTCTCAACACCCACAAGTATTGTAAGAAAGCCTCCTCTATAAGACCATCAACCTTTTGACATTTAATTGAAAAGTGTTTCAATCTTTAAGTTGATTTATTGGTGAAATTGTTTGGTTCACAAAGACCAAAAATTGATTCTCGTTGAATGCAATGGCCTGACACCATAAAAATGAGATTGTATTTGTGTCCTAAATAAATTTGGTAGAATAAATATCCTTAAATCTTTAACCAATACCCAGTATTTTTTTTTCCAAAAAAATCAAGTCTAAGAAAAGTTTGTTAAAATAAGTACTTCACAATTCTCAATTCTTGACTAAAGAAAAACTAGGTATCAAATTCTAAACCCAAATAAGTTTACTGACCTCAATACCTTTATATCAATGAAGCAGTTTTAAACTTAAAGAAGATTAGAAGAGGATATGCATTTTTTGGAGAGTGAAGGTAGCCAAGCTAGAAAAGTACTTTATGTTGGAATGCATGACATACAATAACATTTGAGCTAGGTATGTAGATTTGTTAGTAGTGGTTTCTCTATAAGATTTGTTTAAAGAGGAGACAGTTGAAAAAAAAGGAAAATTCATCATTAAATTGCATAGTAAAAAATCAACATTAACCTCATAAACTATCTTTACCCTGTAAACATTAAAATCTTGATATTCTATTCTATCCATAACTATAACCAAGAAAAAAATTGATTATCCATACATCTAATACCAACATAATAGCAAAAATGGTCAAAAATTATACCAACATAATAGTAAAAATGGACAAAATTGATTATCCATACACCTATTTTTAGCCTCTGAACATTAAAAAGCTATTCATTCATTCATATATACTTCATACATTTTGATTTTTCCCCCCCTATTGATCATATAAAGGGGTACACAGGGCCTGGTTCAGTCATACAGGGATTAGGCTTTCAACCGCGGGACCCGCACAAGGTAAAACTCCGCTATCCATTGCAAACAAATCTCTTACCCCTGATATCGGCGATTTCGTGCTTTGCTGATTCTATCCATTTTACGACCCGCCGTTAAAAATAACACTATTTTAACAACCTCACGGAAAATGAAACACAAAACAAACTCTGCGACAACAGCAGCAACAAAAAGACTGTAAAATTTATTAAATCTGAAGGCATGAAGAGGCCGAGGAACGGGGAAATATGGGACTTCGAACTGGAAATGCCAGCTAGACTGGGCAGTCCAGGTGTGCTCCTCGGATTGGATGGAGGGACCACGTCGACAGTCTGTGTTTGTATGGCAATGCCGTTCTCAGACAACCTTCCTGATCCTCCCGAGGTCCTCGCTCAAGCTGTTGCAGGATGTTCTAATCATAACAGTGTTGGAGGTAAGCTTCTTTATTTTTTTTCTGTTGTTGTCTTATTTTTTGGCCACTAGTTTATTAATACCGTGAATGATTAAATTCTGTTATCTTGCTTAGTTGAATTCAGCTGAATTTACGATCATTTTGTAATTTGCTTCAAGTGTTACTTGTTTGCATCAGACTCTGGCTAAATTTGATAGTCGTTTGCATAAGTTCAGCGTTATTGTGGTTCTTTGCTCCTTCTAAAGCCTGGTGAGGGTCTTTCTCATGCTAAATTGCCCATTTTTACTTGTTTTCAGCCGACTGAGCCCAAGTCTAGCGTATTAACAGTCGTCTGGTTAAATGAAGCTTTATTGTGGTTCTTTGCTCCTTTTAAAAGTTTGGTGAAGGTCTTTTTTCATGTTATTTTACCCCATTGGCATTTTTACTCGTTTTCAGCTGACTTCAGCTAAATTTAATGTGATAATAGTTGTCTGGTTGAGTTAAATTTTATTGTGGTTCTCTCCTTTTAAGCTTTATTGTGTTTCATTGTTCCTTTTTAAAGCTTGGGTAGGGTCTTTCTCATGCTATTTTGCCCGATTTTTACTTGTTTTCAGCTGAATTTAGTGTTATGATGTTTGTCTGGTTAAATTGAGCTTTGTTGTGGTTCTTTGCTCTTTTTTCTATAGCTTGGTTAGGGTCTTTCTTGTGCTCTATTTACCTTGATTTTTGCTTGTTTTCTGCCAATTTGGGCCATTTTTAACCTGATAATAATCGTTTGGTTAAATTAAACTTTAGTATGGTTCTTTGCTTTTTTTAATAGCTTGGTTAGGGTTTTTCTCCTGCTATTTTGCCTCGATTTATACATGTTTTCTCTGGGACTTTGTTAGATTTAGCATGATAATAGCGGTTTGCTTAAATTAAGCTCTATTGTGGTTCTTTGCTTGCTTTTTCAAAAAGCTTGGTTAGAGTCTTTTTCATGCTTCGGACAATCTTCTGTAACTTCACCTGGAATTTTTTTGCCTTTTCTTTAAGTTTTTTTTGCCACGTGTAGTGTTTTTTTTGGTTTGTACAGTCAAGAGATATTGCACTGTCACATGACTCACTGGTATTGCAGTCCAATGTTTAATTTTATTTTATTCGTTGTGTAAATGATTGGATTCTGATACTATTTGCCATTTTTCTTGAATATAGTGAAATTTAAGATCATTTTACTCGGGCAGAACTTGAAACTGCAATTACTTGGTTTTGCTTTGTTTGGTAAATTTTCCTTGTGGGGTGTCCTTCGGCTTAGATGCCATGACCAAGGATTCTTCTATGTGGAAGATTTACCCAATTAAACATTCAACATTTGTACATTAAGCGTGTAACATGTCTCTAGGGGATTTGAACGTGAGTGGCCTCTATGAAATGCTGGATGATTTACTACTTTAACTCACCCCATTTGACAACTACTATGATGTCATTTGAGGTTGCATTTTGCCTACGTATTTTTTTGCTAT
This sequence comes from Cunninghamia lanceolata, assembly GCA_027924645.1. Classification (NCBI taxonomy): domain Eukaryota; kingdom Viridiplantae; phylum Streptophyta; class Pinopsida; order Cupressales; family Cupressaceae; genus Cunninghamia; species Cunninghamia lanceolata. The sequence continues at coordinate 1,846,226 of BSBN01001609.1, forward strand.
TTTTCAGTTGAGTTTGTCTAAATTTAACATAGTAACATCTGTCTGTTTATATTAAGCTTTGATGCAGTTATCTGCTTAATGTTTATTTTGGCTAGGGTTATTTTCAGTTAAACTAAGGTAAGCTTTTCATGGAAATTTTTTCTATGTTAAAATTGACTTGATTTTGTATTTTTGTGGCTTCTGGTTAATTGGCAGAGATGATTTCCTAGATGGCTAAATTGTGATAGTTTTGCCTTGAATTCAGCTAAGTTGAGAACTATTTGCTCTCTCAGAACTTAAATTTGTGTTTTTTCGCTGCATTTTGAATGGAATTCTTTTGAGATTCCAATTTGCCTCAATTTTTACTGAATTTTAGATTTGATTGAAATCTGTTTTGTTTCAATTTAGCGACCACCACTGATTTGGTTAAAATTAACCTTTGTTGTCATTATTTACTTAAGTTTTAACTTGCTAGGGCCATTTGCACGTGTCATACAAATTAAGGTAACTTCATTTGGTATATACATTCAAGATTTAATAAAGGTATAATCATGAGACTCTACACGGTCACATTTCTCTATCTTTTTTAGGTACTATTTATACCGCTGATTATTCAGCTATTTAAATATTTTTATTTTTTTGTGAGGTTAAACGGTACTGATTTTCATGTAGATGATTAGATTGTGATATCTTTTGGTTGATTTCAGCTCACTGTAGTATCATTTTGCATTTTAGATCGATTATTACTAATTTTCAGAAGACTTTAGCTACATTTGGCACAATAACAGCTGATTGGTTAAATTTAGCCTGATAACAGTTGTTTGCAGTTATTTGCTCAACTTGTAACTTGACTAGGGTCTTCTTCATGGCAGGTGAAGAACTATGGTTACTTCATTTTGCAGATTTTCTCTTACTTTCTTTAAGATTTCTCTCAAGGGCCACACGTTTTTTTGGTTTGGTTTCAGGATCCTATGTTTTATTTTTATTTTCTGTTTTCTATGAGGTTAAATGCGCTGCTCATTGTGTAGATGATTGAGTTTTGATAATCTTTGCCATTTTGTTGAATTTAGCTAAATTAAAGATCATTTTGCTCACATGGAACTTAACACTAAAATAGACTTTATTTTAAATTGCATTTTGCCTTGATTGTTACTATTTTTGTATCAACTTTGGCTCAATTTAGCACTGCGGCAGTTGTTTGGTTAAAGCTAGCTTTATTGCAGTTATTTGCTCAAGTTCTGGACTTTATATTAAACTGCATTTTGCCTTGGTTTTTACAAATTTTCTTTCAACTTTGGCTAAATTTAGCACTGGGCAGTTGTTTGGTTAAATCTATCTCTATTGCATTTATTTGCTCAAGTTCTAGCATTGGAGGTTCTCTTAAGGTTAAAATTGCTTGATTTTCAGTAAATTTTGGTGGCTTCTGGTTATGTGGCGCTGGTTATTGCTTAGATGGCTGAATTGTGATAGTTTTTGCTTGAATACAGAGAATGTGAGGACGATTTTGCTCTGGTGGAATATAGATTTACAAAGTTTTCACTGTAGAGTTCTTTTGTGATTGTATTTTACCTCGATTTTTACTATATTTGACTGGACTTCTGTGAAATTTAGTGCAATCATATCTGTTCCTGTCTGTTGTGACCAAATCACACATCACCCCATTAGGAATAGGGACCCCCCCCTTTTTTTGAGCTCTGTGCCTTCAATGAGTTTTCAATGAGATTTTAATGATGACCTGACTCATCTTCCTATGCCGATACGGTAATAATTTCCTCGCCTATGATCTTCGGTTCATGATTAGGGATAGATGAACTTGCAATAATGAAGAATCTTGATCAAATCCCATCTAGATATTGAATTTTGAGGTCAATCCTGAAGAATGTTTGAGACCCTGAAAAGACTAAGCCTGGAGCCTGAAATCCTGAAAATCCTGAAAAAATGGCTAAGTCTGAAATCTGGTGAATCCTCCAAATTCTATATTTTGCATCTTAAATCCGGTGGATTCGGGACCTATCTCAAACATCCTGAAAGGTATATTGAAAAATATTTAAAGTAATCTCTCAACTTATACTTAAATATATTTTTCAATATACCTTTATTCGCGTGATCCTGAAAAATGCCTGACAAGTCCAGAGGATTCAAAAAGTTGATCTATCGCGACTGGGCACTTGAGTGGCGCAAAATCTTGGCGCAAAATCACGAAGGAAAAGGCGCTTCAGCATGAGGATTTCAATCAATGATCTAATGTGCCCATCTACAACCTTGATCTAGTGCGAAAATGCTTGAGGATTTCAGTCACTCATCTAGTGCGCCCAAGTCAAAAGTATCATTTTGAAGGAGAAAATGAAGATTTCAATACCTTTAACTAATGCGAAAATGAAAGGACAAGTCTTGGAACCAATCTTGGAGCAAATTAAAATGATAAGTGTTAGAGGATTTGAAAAGCTGATCCAATGCGCTAGGGAGAAGGATGGATCCCAAAGCCTAAATTTTGAAGAGAAACTTGAGGATTTCAATCTCTCAACTGATGCGCCACCAAGAAGGAAGAGGGAGTTTTGAGGTTTTGTTGACTTGAGAAGAAGATTTTAAAAGCCCAAGTAATGCGCCAAAACTTGAGGATTTTTACCTTTCAACTAATGCGCTTCCCAAACATTCAATGCAAGTGTTAGAGTCACTTCACCAAATATGAAATCAGAGGATTCTAAAAGCCTATCCAATGCGCTAAACTCCAGAGGATTCCAATCCTTGATCTAGTGCGCCCAGGTAATTCCAAGATGAAGTTTCAAGGATCCTTATCCAAAGCGCAATCCAGAGGATTCTCCATGCTTGAACCAATGCGCCCTACAAGGAGGAAGGTAAGATCCAAGGTTAAGCCTTCAAGGTTTGAGTTTAAAGGATCTTAAAGACCCCAACCAATGCGCCAACATCATGAGGCTTCCAACAAGGTCATCTAGTGCGCCAACTTCATGAATACCTCTAAGTTTTCAAGGTAGAGTAAGATGTGTTTTTAGAGGATTCAACAAGCTCAACCAATGCGCCAACACCATGCATGATCCATTTCAAGGTAAAGGCCATCTAAATACATCAAAGTTTGAAGATTTCAACCTAGTGAAGTGATGCGCCACTTCCAAGACCCCTTATCAAAACTCTCAACAAGAAGAAATCGAAATTGGCATCTAGTGCGCCATACATGAAGAGAATAAAATTTCATTTTTTTAAGGTATCTAACTACCCATCTAGTGCGCCACACCAAAGGAGAGAATAAAGTTTGATTTTGAAGACTTCAAGACCCTATCCATTGCGCCATGCATAAGAGAAATTCAAATGGATGATCTAGTGCGCCAAAATCTTGAGGATTTCAATCCTCCATCCAATGCGCCACTCCCTTAAGCAAGAAAAAACTAAGTGTCATCTAGTGCGAAATGATAAGAAGATTTAAAAACTTGATCCAAAGCGCCACACATGTCACATCTAGAGGATTTCGATTCTGGATCTAATGCGAAATGTTGAAGAGGAATCTTAGAGCTTCATCCAATGCGACATGATAAGAGGAATTCAAACTTTGATCTAGTGCGCTATACATGAAGATTTTTTGAGGGTATCTAAAGTCAAATACTAGAGGATTCTCTATGCTTGATCTAATGCGCCTAGAGAGTTATGAAGAAAGATCATGCTATTTCAAAGAAGAAGACTTCACCATGCCCATCCAATGAGAAATTCAAGGAGAAAGTCAAACACGAATCCAAAGGATATGAAGAAGACTTCGAAAACATCATCCAATGCGAAATGCAAGACAAGAAGATTTCAATCCTTGATCCCATGCGCTTGAGGGAGAAGGGAACTACAATCTACAAGGAGATCGTCAAGACCCCATCCAATGCGCCAATCCAAGGAAGTTAGAAACATTTAATGATTTTTGCCTTGAAAAACGTGAAAATTGCATTTATTAAATAAAGATCAATCTAAATTAAATGTTTTGCACTATAATAAAGGAGGTCGGCCTAGGGAAGAGGTAAAGTTTTAAAAGCAAATTATGTATATATACCTCATCTCCTTTTCATTTTTATCATTTTCAAAGAGCAGATTTGTTTTCAAAGAGCAGATTTGTCTTCAAGGAGCAGCAACAAGAAGTTTTTTAGAAGTACAAATTTGATTTTATCAAATTCAAGCAAGTGGTGGATCAAATTACAAGGTATCCAATTCAAAATAGTTTATCAAGTAAGTCTGATTTGAATATTTCTGATCTGATTTTCTTCTTTTTCCTTCATTAGATGCATTAAAATTGTTTAAGTATTGGTAAAATTTAAGAAGGATAAATGGATTTTCATAGATTCCTTGAGTTTAGTAGCAATATTTCATAATTGTAAAGGAAAACTTCATAAATTTAATCCACTAAAGTTGCTGAAGTGAAGTCTAGATTGTGTTTGCAATTACTCATTTGCGTCAAGTCTGCAGGATCATGGCAATGACTTCTAAAGAGCGACAAGCGAAGATCCGGATGGATGCCAAGGGGAAGATTCCCGAATCAAAGCTCGTCTCAAGGTGGACAAATGTAGGAGACACGAATATGGGGAGCAGCAACTTGGAAGATATCAAGTCAGTCCTTGAAGAACCCAACGGAGGAAGTCTTGCTCGAGCCATCATGAGGAGTGGAGCCATTGAAGCTGCTTGTTTTCCGCCAGCTTTGCCGTGTCCGGAGATGATCATCGAATGTGTCAAGAAATATGATGTAGATACAAGACAAATTATAGCCAAAGATGGAACGATATTAGCCTATTTGCAAAAGGAGGCAGTTGAAGAAACTTTCAACATTCCAACTAAGGAGAGGATGATCAGTATCTCGATACAACAAGGTCAGCAGGAATATGATGTCGACTCCAAGACAAAGTTGCAAGAGATAAGGAGAGAATGGATGGCCAATCCAGCTATGAAGTTCAATATGAATAATCCTCCACAGTTCCACAAGTCAGATTTTCATCCTGAAATTGGATATTTGATCATGTTTCTAAATAGAATGACAGGACTGCCTCAATCTGCTACCTTTCAGCGTTGGATGTACTCTTTCATCAAGTTAGTTCTCAAAGGGAAAATGATTGATTGGGCTGGACTTATCAGTCAGAGTATACATGAGCAGTTCATCAATTTTGCTAAGACCAAGACTTGTCATATGAGTTCCTATGTAGTGTACCTTCTCGCAAGAAATGAAGTCTACTCAGGTTTAACCAAAAAAGGAGAAGTCGGCATTGGGCCTAATAAATACCTATCGCATCAATGTTATCCTCAGTTGCACCTCAAGAGTATCAATTATTATACAAGATTCAATGATGCATTTGCTATGTTCATAATGAAGAAACTGAGAGGAGAATTTCATAAAAGGTTGTCTAATGCAGCGAGAGAATTCATTTCAGCATATGGACACTGGTATACTCAGCATGAAAGGTACACTTACCTAAGGATCCAAGGGTTTACATCATATCCATACAGATTACCTAGATATCCAACTAACAGGATGGTGATGCTAGAGGTTACAAGGCAACTCCTAGAACTCATCAGGTTGCAGAAGTTGAAGAAGAAAGGAGGAATCCAGTTTCCACTTCTTCTTGGACAAAATCTGGAATGTCCATCCTTATTAGCAGCTGAATATTCTGAAATAGAGCTACAGGCATACCATTTGCAAACTCATGGCACCAAGAGGCTTAACTTTGATCCTTTCCAAGTTTGCTGGAAATATAATAGAGAATTCAAGCATATCAAGCAGTTGGAAGACCACTGGGCCAGTGCCCAAGATGAAGATGATCTCCGAACACTTCAAAGTTCGAGACTCGCCTGGGATTTAGTCAGAGCCTCCAAAGTTTTCAGGATTCCAGACCAGTTCACCGAAGATGATACTTTGTTGATAGATGAATTTAATAAGATTAAGGATTTGCCTTATACAGTTGATTGGTCAAAGAGAGATGTGTCCGAAGAAGAATTGATAAAGCCGGTCTTAGCCATGACACAAGTATGTATCAGTCAACTATTGCAAGAGATGAGTGATGAAAGTCAAGTTCTCACTTACAATAAGATGGATGAAGGAGAACCAGGACAGCATAGTACACATAGCCAACCACAACACAGTGGGAATGATCAAAGTAATAATCCAGCTAGAAAGAGGAAAAGACCTAGTCAAGATCAAGGGGAATCAAGCCGAAGACCTCAAAAGAAGAATAATCCATCTACTTCATCTAATCCACAAGAAGGTGCTTCAGTTGTTCAAAATCCAATACAAGAGATAGACTTGATTCCGTCAGAAGAGATTCAGTCAAGCCCCACTGTCATAATGGAGGAGAATGATGATCTTGGTCAAGATGAAGTAGGTCAAGCGGAATCTGATGAGGAAGTAGCTCGTGTTCAACACAGTCAAGCTCAAGGACAGCGAGATCTTTCTGCTTTCCCACCTTGGTTGAGACAAAGGATTGAAGAAAGTACAATTGTAGAGACTTATCAGCCTGCTCCAGTTGAGGAATTGCTTGTAAATATACAGAAGGGTAATCAAAAGAAGAAAGCAACAGTCTTTTCTAAAATCACTCAAGATTCTGCTGGAAATCGAGAGGTACATATAGCTGTTCCTAGAATTGACAAGGAGTTAGAAAATATGGCACCTGAGGATTACAATATGACTACTATTGGCATGGGTCCAATCACAAGGGAACAGGTAGAGGAGGAACTACAAGATTCAGTGAACAGTGTGAGAAGCATGTTGAAACAAGAAAGAGAAGCAAGATTAAAGGTTGAACAAGATTTTAATACATTGAAGCATTACATCCAACAAGTCATGCAGCCTATTCAACAGAAGGAAGCTACTCCAATTCCTCCGTCTATTCTTCCACAGGAAACAATATCCCGAGTTGAAAACATGAGAACTTCATCTCAGATGATGAAAGGATGGATAGAAAAGACAGAAGAGAAGGCCTATGCTCACCTTGAAGAAATTGTGCAAGTGTATGATAGAGTCATTAAGCTTAAAGATCGAGTTCAAGCTTTATTAAGAAGTTGTGCTGAGTTCAAACCGATCAAAGAACAATACATGCCACAACTCAAAAGTTTAATGGAAGCTCCATTAGAAGATCTAATTCATGATAAGGTGATTGATAGAGATACTCCACATGACTTCATCACTTGGTATTTCTCCTTTCACAACAAGGGGCAATTGATTGATAAAATTGAAGTAGATATGTCCAGAATAAGAAGTGTTCTTCTAAGAACAGAAAATCATATATACACTGCTTTGACAACAATTTGTAATCCTTATGGAAATGTTACTGTTGAAAACATGAAGCAACAAGTTAAGGCATTCTACTTTCAATATGACGGACTTGATGAAGGTCAACTGGATAGTATATTCACACTTGCATATCGTTTTGGAGAAAATAAGTCTTGGATAAACGACTGGGAGAAGACACTTGGCGTCTATGAGTCAGATGTAGCAGTGGTAGAAGGATCCATTAAGGCGGCGACAAGTGTGCCAATGGAGGATATTGTTCAAATTGTGTCTAGATTCATTGTATCTCATAGTACTACTACATAAAAAGCACATGATGTGGCTTCCTTATCTTCTTGGAAAGCGTGCCTTTGTTCTCTCCTTCATAGCTTCTTTCATTTAATAAAGTGAGCCTCCTTTATTTAATAAAGGATAGTTTGTTATAACTACTTGTGATGTGGCTTGATCTGGTCCGCTGATTTGGCCGATCGATCTTGACCCTTCTTTCCTTTGAGGTCTATAAAAGAGCTCTCATTGCTCTCATTTGAGGAGTTGGAAATTCTGAAATTGTTGTAAGAGCTCTCTGAGATAATAAAGGATTCATTGTTTTGGTGATTCTATTTATGTTTCTGAGTGTTTGCATGGTTTCGATTTTCAAACAAACATTAAGTTAAGTTACAAGTTTTCTTTAAAGTATAAGTTAGTTAATGAAAGGTTGCTTTATTGCTTTGTAGTGAAGTCTTTAAGTTCATACCATTTGTAGTCTACGGCTTGTGGATTGCAGTGCATGGTTAGTCTGAACAATTGAACGTCAATTTGATCTTTATGCTTGTTGAATTTTCCATGAGCATAATTGATTTAAACATCTTGTATACCTTTGAAGATTGCACCTATCTTGTGTAGTTGTTTTATCTTGGCAAAACAGGATTTGGTTCGATTTCACTCTGAGTAGTAAACGTCCTTCCATTTAGGATTAGATTAGTGTTTCTAAACCCTATATCTTTTGCCTTTTTTTTTTTTTATCATTAAGTTAGGATTAGAACCAAAGAACACCCATTGTTAAATCATACGCGTCGATTGCAGTACTTAGATTCCCTAGTATTTGCTTCCATGGTCCTTGAAACGACAAGTTACTTGAACAATTGTGTAAGTCCCTTTGTTTGTTAACAGCAAAATCATACTTAAATCGCTGAGCTGTCTCTTACCGAAACCATCAGAAGGAACCTTGGAGTTATCTCGTTTGATCACTTAGTTCAGCATCCGAGAGGCTTTGCTCAAGAGAGAGTCAGATACTCAGTATTTTACTCTAATTGTTGACTTGTTGAAAAACAATCATCAACACTGTCAAATTTAACATTGTTGCTGTTATTATCTCAAGTTTTAGCTTCATTAAGGCCATTATCATGTAAAGTCAAGACTCGAGAGACTGTGTACATGGCCACATGGCTTCCTTTTTTTGAACCTAATTTACAGTGTAGGTTATTTATTTAGTTATTGTTCTTTTTGGTGAGGTAAAATAACGTAGATGACTCAATTTTGGCATCGTTTGGTTGAATTCTGTTTAGTCTAAGATCATTTTGCATTTTTCCTTGATTTATAGAAGTTATAAAGTAGTTTTATTCGATTTTGGCCAAATTTAGCAGGAAACAATTGTTTTTTTGAATTCAGCAGTAATTTGGTTAAATATAGCTTTTTTGCAGTTACTTGTAGACAAATACAGTACTTCATATGACAGATTTTCACTTCTTTGAAGATTTCTCTAAAACCCAGTTGTAGATTTTTTTGCTTGTACGGTCTCTTGGAATTTTGTAGCGTCAAGAGATATTTCATTCACATAGCTCCTTGGTTTTGTGGTCGTATATTTTATTTTGAATTCTGTTGATGATGTTTTCTTGACAACAACAACATTAGAATAAAACACCAAGTGCTCTATCCTCTCTTGAACAAAGCGTCTCGAATGCTAAACTACGTGATCAAACAAGAATGCTCCAAGGTTCCTTGTACGTGATTTGCAACGGATAGCCTCGATGGTGTGATGTGATTTGCTGTGTCACAAAGGGACTTACGTAGAATTGTCACCTCACTCCATTCAAACAAGTTACTTCCTCCTTATGAAATGGAACTTTTCAAATTGATTATAAGAAAATGAAAAAAGAGAAAGGGTTGAGAGGATTCTAATCTAAGAACAATAATATAATGCACATGCTACGATAGACAAATTCCTCGTGTAACCTTACTCCGCTTCACCATGAGAACCAACAATTACATGAAGCAGGTGCAATCTCCAAAGGTAACTCAATGATTTTCACACTGTAAACCTCCATCCAAACACCCACAATTGGCGCAGTTTGAACGAGCATTCACAATTGAACTTAAGCAAATGTAGTTCAGGCTAACTTTGCACGATGACTTGCTAGTGACAAACCATCAAAAGTATGAACCAAGGAGGAGTTCATCAAATATCTTTAGCATATACATCACATCAATGAACTTTATCTACCCTACCATCTAAGCTTCTTGGAAACACATCTCCGTCATATTCAAGAACTTGAAACCATGCTAACATTTCAAAGCCACAAGATCACCATGCAAAACAACAACAATGAGCTTGTATTACTTTTGAAATGTGTGATTACAACAATGTCATGTCTCTCTTCATGACTTCGAAGAGTTCCCTCTCTACTCTACTCCTACTTGATCTCTACTTCTAATGATCTTCCTGTATCTTTTAATGTCCCCCTCTAATGATCTTCTCTCATGATTTTCCTTACAAATGAGAGTAGTGAGCCTTATATAGAGCTCAAGAATTACAATGAATGGCCCAGATTGATTCGTGAATCAACGACCAAGATTGAGACAACTAGGTAGTTTGTTACAAAATTTGCTATTTTTAGAACATGAAAGAGGCAATGAAGGCACGTTTCCCAATGTGATAAGCATCTTTATAGTAGGCCCTCTTGAATGAATGACATGGTAGAATACGATTGGCTTGATGATGTGTACGTGCCACGTTAGTATCTTCAAACGAACTAGTCTGGTTCACCTCATGTTCACTTTACTTAGAATATTTTCTTCTTGTTGTCTTGATGTAACTCATGGATCGCTTTGATGATCATGCTCATCTCTCATCTTGTGATGTTCTTGCAGGATCATGCCTTTGGATAGTTGCATTGACTCATGGAGTGTTGAGGTGGAAAATGTCTTGTGCGTGACTTCTTGTAGTAGACTTGCATATGATGGATGTACATGAAATAGACAACTCTGGATAATGACTCCTCATGCATGGCGTTGATATCTTCCTCATCCAGACATACGAAGTCTTCAAAGCAAAATAAACTTGATGTAAGAACTCTCCTCTATATGGTGATGATGACAAACTTGGGCAACTTTCCTCCACCTTCCAAACTTCTCATGTAGGAGCTCTTCGCTATTCACCTCTTGGATCCTCCATCACCTACAAAAAGAAACACATCAAATTAAGACTTGATATAAAGGATTTTCAATAACAAATTACCTTCATCTTATGCATGTGGGATAAAAAAATGACATTTCAAAACATATCCTTTTGCGTGAAATCCATGCCTAAGTGCTTAGGTGGGTTTAGAGGGGCAGTATGGATTATTTGATGTGAATTCCTGTCAAGGTGTGAAAGCCGCCCAGGCTGGGCGGGTTTAGGGGTGTCATCCGGAGAGTGTATTGTGAAGGACGTGGAGTCCATGCAAGGTGTTCAAGGCTGCCTAGGAAGGGCGGGCTAGGAGGTGGTGAGTGGATTTCATCACTTAGACTTCATTTGATGTTCTTTTGATGACTCTTTAGCATGACTTAGTGCTCTCTTTATGTTCTTCATGTACATTACCTTCATTTGAGTGAAGTCAAGAAGTGATCTGAATGGTATTTGAGGTATTCTCCATGTGTAATGGTGGAGACCGCTTATGATGAGCAACCTTGAAGGTGATGTGTGGATTTGACTCTCAATACTTATGATTTTCAATGATTTTCACCTCCTTATTGGACTTGCATGTGTGTGGAAGCAGATGGGTGGAGTTGATAGGCAAATGATGAGTGGCATGAGTGCTCAAACACTTAATTCCATGCTCACCTCCCTAGGCCACCCAGGTAGGGCGGGTTTGGGAGTATGGTGTGGATTTTGACTAAAACATGCTTATCTTTGTCTTTGAGCAAGCTCCTTATCTTCCATGGTTGCAATTTGCCTTTATCATCATCATCATCTTCATCTTTTCCTTGCAAGTTTCCTAAGATCTTTCTCTTGAATGGTTTGGAGGGTTGAACGTGGAGAGAGTGTATGTGAGATGTCAGAGACTCCAAGACCTCCTCTCTAGGCCGCCCATGCTGGGCGGGTTTGGAGGGTCTAGGCGGAGTGTGTGTTGTGGAGGACATGTAGTCCATGCAAAGTGTTGAAGGCCGCTAGCAAGGGCGGGTTTCAATGGTAGGCTTGGATTTTTCAACTCTAAACTTCATTTGATGCTTGTTTCTTCCTTATGATGACTCTTTTTCTTGAACTTGCTTAAGACTTAGCCATTTTGAGGTGTTTGTGAAGTGAGAAGGCAAACGTTGAGATGTTAGGTGATGATCTTGTCCACTTGTCATGGTGAAAATCGCCTAGGAAGGGCGGGATTAGAGGTGACCTTTGGACTTTGCCTTAAAATACCTTCAAACTTATGAACTTTCATCAAATCTTCATGATTTCTTTGCACTTCAACTCAAAATATTGCAAACTTGGTGGGTTTTCTCCTTAAGCGGGTTTGAGGGTGGTGTCTGGAGAGTGTCATGTGTAGGAGATGGAGTTGTCCAAGTATAGAGCTCAAGGCCGCCTAGCATGGGTGGGATTGTAAGTAGTGCAGGGATTTCAACCTCACTTGATTGTTCATTCCTCCATCTTCATGACTTAGTGATTTTTCAAGCTTCCCTCTTCTTGAATGACTCTCTCTAGGATGTGAGGCATCATGGTGAGTTTAGAGAGTCAAGATGGAGTAGTTGCAATGCTTAGACACCAAAACTCCAAGCTCACCTCTCTAGGCCGCCCAGGTAGGGCGGGTTTGAGAGTAGGTATTGGATTTTTGTCACTTAGAAACTTCTTACTCCTTCAACTTGACTATCTCATCTCCTTGGTGCCATCTTGATCATTGAAATCAAACAAACTTTGCAATTTATGTTATTCTTCACCTTGGGCAGCTTTGAAGGTACTGTTTGGAGTGTTTGATGTGGGAGGTGATACAATCCGCAAGGGCTTCTTGAGGCCGCCCAGGTAGAGCGGGTTTGGAGATAGCCCATGGAATTTTGCTTAAAATCAACTTAACTTCCCTCCAACTTGCAAACCTCACTAAAAATTCATCATATCTCCTTGCCTTGTGCATCAAAACCTTGAAAACTAAATCATTTTTTCCTTGGGCGGGTTGGAGGGTGTTGTTTGGACAAAGTGTCCTGAAAGTGATGACATTGTCCAGAAGGACTCTATGAGGGAGTGTTGTGTGGAATTTCACTCAAACTCGTTCTTTTTCGCCTCAAAATGAACTCCTAATTTGCAACTTTTTGTAAGGGTTTTCCTGGGCGGGTTTGAGGTCTTTGTTTGGAGAGACTCATGTGAACGACGTGGAATCCATGCCCAAGTGAAATTTCCGCCCAGGCTGGGCGGGTTTAGAAGGTGTGCTTGGAATGCAAGTCTTGTCGCCATATTGGAAATGTCCTGGGTAGAGGTATATTGAAAATTATATTTAAGTATAAGTTGGGATATTGAATTTCTTATACTTTAAATATTTTTCAATATACCTTCCAGGATGTTTGAGATGGCTCTTGGATCCATAAGATTTAACATTGCAGATTCTAGATTTTGGAGGATCCACCAGATTTCAGACTTAGCCAATTTTTAGGATTTCAGGGCATCAGGCTTAGTGATTTTTTATCATTCTTTCCAATTGATTCATCCTTGTTGGGAGGAGTTTAAGTAATGCTTGGTGTCATCTTCATCATTCTCATCAAGTAAACTTGCAAATTATGCCACCTACATCCCTGAGTGGTCCTGGGAGTGTTGTTTGGAGAGTGTCACTTGGTGGAGATGAGGACATCATCCATGCGGGTTGAGGAGTGACACTTGGAATGAACTTTGACTTCACTCAAACTCATAAACCTTGCTTACAAATCATCATATCTCAGTGCGCTATGCATGAAAACCTCAAAACTTAACTATTTTTCTCCTAGGGCAGATTTGTAAGTGTTGACTGGACAATGTCACTTGGAACAAGACAAAGTCCATGAGAGCACCTTGAGGCCGCCTAGGCTAGGCGGGCTAGGAAGGAGTGCTTAGATAGTGTCATGTGAAGCCTTAGAATCACTCAAACTTATGAAATTTCTTTGAATTTTATCATCTCTGTCCTCAAAACCTTGTAAATTTGACAACTTTTCCCTTGGGCAGATTTGAGGGTTATGTCTGGACAAGTGCATGTGCATGACGTTGAATCCATGACCTTGTGCTAAGGCCGCCCAGTTTGGGCGGGTTTGGAGGTGAGGCATGGAATTTTCATCAAAATCTTAGTTTTTGACTCCATCATCACTTCCTAACTCCCTTCAATCGGCAAAAACTCGTGAAAACATCCTAACTTTCCCGGGGCGGGTTTGAGGGTGTTGTCTGGACAAGCTCTCCTGATGGTGAAGACACTATCCAAGAGGACCTTGTGAGGCCGCCTAGGCTGGGCGGGTTTGGACATGGAGTGAGGAATTTCTTGCCTTAGTCAAATTTTGGATTTCCTGAATGGAAGTATATTGAAAATATGTTTAAGTATAAGTCAAAGTGACTTATACTTTAAATATTTATCAATATACTTCCAGGATGTTTGAGATAGGTCTTGGATCCATAGGATTTAGCATGCAGATTCTAGATTTCTGAGGATCCACCAGATTTCAAACTTAGTCATTTCTTCAGGATTTTCAGGATATCAGACTTAGTCATTTTCAGGGTCTCAGTGACATGCATCAAGATAAAGGCATATAGACCTCTTGGCAAGAAACTGTCGAGACATGGGCAAAACAACACTACCAAAACCCTACAAGCTCAGAGCAAAACTAAACTTTAAAGCAAAACGAAGTGAGAAAGCGAAAAAAAGAGGGGGTCCCCATTTGCAATGGGGCGATGTGTGATTACATCACAACATACGGTCTCTTGGAATTTTGTAGCATCAAGAGATATTTCAGTCACATAGCTCCCTGGTTTTGTGGTCGTATATTTTATTTTGAATTTTGTTTCTATTCTACAAGGTTAAATACAGTGCTTTTTCTTAGACGATTAAATTCAGATGGTTTTGGGTTGTATTTAGGTAAATTTAGGACTATTTTGAAGGAAGTTTTCTTGAGATTGTATTTTGGCTCAATTTTCACTAATTTTCATTTGACTTTGGTTACATTTAGTGTGTTCACAACTGTTCCTGCCAAATTTAGCTTTGTTGCTGTTACTTTCCCAAGTTTTAGCTTGGCTAGGGCCATTATTTTTTGATTATAATTATGAGGCTCTAGTAAGGGGCCTCATCCTTGTAATCTCGAGAGGAATACAAAGCTATACAAATATCAAAATCTTGTGTATCCCCAGGCTTGGGTGACAGGCTCCAAAGGACACAACAAAAAAACAAACAAAAACGATACAGCTATGAAAGCCATCTATCATCAATAGGTGAAAAACTACCTGCCTACTCCATCATCGAAGCCTACCATACCGAAAGCAGAAAAAAATATATAAATACTGAAACCTGAAACAACTACCCAACCACACAGCACACAGAAATACCATTAACAATTATACACTCCCCACTGTGGCACACCCACATCCCCAGGAATTGTGTACCATTGTTTACCTGCATACAGGAGAGGTCACAGACATTTGCAGGCCTGCCAATGTAATGCCATCTATTAACTCTGCCCACCAAGCCGCTCTTATCAATGTATCATCTGCATAGGTCGGAAGGGAGAACACACTGGTCACTTCTAGAATCCTGTTATGATGAGAAACAACCAGATGTTTGATCACCATCCTAATATCTTGAAACAGGGCCATGAGTATGCCAATATCCCGACTGAGCATGTTAAATTTTGCCATAGACACCTCATTTTTCACCTCCATAGGAATGAAAATACTAGAATCCTGGACCAGTGGCTTTGAATCCTCCAAAGTCTTGCCCATCGCCACATTAAAGGACAACAAATCCAGTATACAATGATGCACCTTCACATTGCACATAACTGCCTCCAATTTGTTGTAAAAGTCAGCCAATATGGTAGCACACAACCTAAAATTAACCGTATCTGCTGCCTCCTTCCGACCCAACACTACTTTGTCCAGATTAAGAACTTGCACATTTGGACAATAAAATTTTGGTCTTTAGCCAAGTCTGAAACATGCCCTTTATGCAATGGATCCCTTGGAGGCTGAATACCATGATCCGCAATGATAAAGAGGCCTAAGCAAAACAAAAGCCTTCCCCAACCAACAGTCAACTGTAAAACACCCAACAATACACTATACTAACATCAAAATAACACGGAAGGGCAACATCCTCTACCTAACAATGCCTAGCCTACTCTTTACATGATGCTTCAAGCTCAAACTCTACCCACAAAATTATTGTGTAGAGCTTCCCCATTCTAAACTATCATTAATTTGCATGAGGCCACTGGCACCATTGAAACCAATACCCATTCAAGGTTCTAAGGAGTATATTAACTTAACATCTCGTGTCACCAAATTATTTAGGCCCTCACAATCATGAATATCCAAACTCTCTATTGCTGATATGATAGGACTTTTGACACCCTTTTGCTAGGAAATCGGCTGTAGAGTCTTGTTCTCTAAAACAATAGAGATATTTGACCACCTTGTCCATATGCTTGCCTCTTCGAGATAAGATCTCATCCTCTAGTTTGGACAATTGCCTTTCTCTAATGCTGTTATTACAACTTGTGAATTGCTTTCAATCTCTAACTCTTGATATCCTTCCTTATATGCCATTATTAGTCCAACAATTAGCACCTTCCATTCAGCTTCATTGTTAGATTTAGTGCCAAGCAGTTGAGATCCGCCACACAAGAAACTACCCTTGCATCACATAATAAATATCACACTCCCGCTATTCTAGGATTCTTCCTAGATGCACCACCAAATTTCAATTTAACGCCCACCTTCGGAGCCAACCAAATTTTTATTCCTATCTGATTTCTTACGATCTCTTGACCCAACAATGGATTAAGTTATGCCAATATTCCACAAATTTACAATCTTTACCTTAAGTGGAGTCAGATCTTTTTCCTTTATTCTACACTTAACATAATCTACTATGATACTTTCAATCTGAGCCTAACATCTTTCTAAAGAAAGAGCTTCATTTCTAAGATCTTTTTATTCCTTTCCAGCCAAATAGCCCATAAAGTGCATAGAAGAGAGGTAACCCATTAATTCTGGAGATGAGTGGAGTCTCTAGGCCAACTACTGATATATTGCTGCATTGTTTCCAGGATGACCCATACCATTTGCAACTTCTCTAACAATTTCGACCAAATACTTGATGCATACTCAAAATGAAGGAGCAAATCGTTCACCATTTCCACATCTTTGTAAATAGAGGGCAATGAAATGGGCCAAATATCCCTCTTCATTAAATTATCAAGGGTTAAAATTTTGTTCCTTGCCGCTATACATGCAAATGTGTTGCATTTAGGAGGAGTGGAAGCATGCTAAATTTTCTGCATTGGCCAATCCATCTATCTAGCCTTTGTTCTTCTTTGTACACAGCACAACCCGATTTAGCTTTGTAAGAACCTTCCTTGTTCGTTACCCAGCATATTACATCTTCCCTGTGTAAATTGAGAATTCTTATATCAGCCGGGTAATTGTTTAACCAAATTCTTTGATCTTCTTGGATCGGGTAGCCAGACAAGTCTTTCCAATCTCTGCATGGAGTTCCCTGCACATGCATAACTGCCCAGTAATCCTTAACTTTAGTGCCCCACGCCTGAGATAGACACAACTGCGCCTCCTCTAAATCATATTGTTGCAATGTTGGAGCTTTACCAGCCCAAGAATCTGGGGAGCTTTACCAGCCCAAGAATCTAACCAAAAATGCATGTTGCTTCCATCATCTATATTCCAAGATAGCTTATCCTTTATAATGTCTTTAGATTTATTTATTAATTTCCAAATAGCCGACTCAGCAGGCTGAGTGACATGAGAAATGATAGCTAGGGCCATTATTATGTACAGTCAAGGGATTGTACATTGTCACATCACTTCCTGTATTTGTCTTCTGATTACACTGTTTGCCTTTTTTTTTGGTTTAGGGGTATCTCTTCTGTCAAATTCACCCAGGAATTGCACCTGGTTTTGTCTGTTGGGGTATGTCACACCCAAAATTGGATGTGGTTAATTACCCAATTCAATATTTGTACATTTTAAAGCATGTTACACCTTTCATGGGGATTTGAACACGAGTCTCCATTATAAAAGTCTTAGTGATTTACCACTTGAGCTTATCCCATTTGACACCATTTAAACTCGTCTCTTTCAGTCCATTGGATAAATTAGAATTGATGCAATTGATGACAAAGTGATTCTTCCAAAATTGGATCATGTCTTCACTTTTTAGTTACTCTCTCTAAATTTTACTCACAATCAGATGAGTTTACAAAGTTACATTAACTTTACCATAACTACTCGGATGGCCAACTGATTTTCCTCTGATGTCGTATAACAGTCTCCTTAGTCTTGAAGTGCATGTATATTTCCAACTAATAGGCATTAGTATTATCAAATTACACATACAATTGCGGGATCTAGAGAGTTGAGAATTATTCCTAGAGATCTTAACATGGATGGTTTGTTCAACCATCTTATCCTTGCTTATGTGGGCATAAGGACTCTTCCACAGAGGAGATGGCTATCACATTACCTCTGGGTCCTGAGTAGTAATGCATTAAAGAAGAAAATTTGCAATGAACTGAATTGCATATTATATGTACACTATTTTATCTTGTATTATTTCTCTCAGGTAAGAGAGAGAGGGTTTTGACAACATTTCTTCTTGGCCATAGATGTTAGAAATAGGCAACAATGGATCACAAATGGTCTTTGTCTTATTAGCTAGCTTCCATTTTCCATTTATTCTTCGAAGGACATCATTATTTTTTCAGTCTAGAGAGAATACATTTTTCATATGCTCCCTTGCTTGTCCCATTATTTTGTTATTTTATGTTTGTATTGGAATTGACACCAATGATCATCAAACAAGTTCCATTAGCTCACATTGGTTTTTGTTGGGCATCAATAGAAAAAGCAATTTATTCCATTTCACACTAACAAACACTGTTTCTTCTAGAACATAATCCTCTTAGTAGGATGCAAAATTGGTTTGTCTTTATCAATAATTATTTTTATTTTAATCATGTAATTAACTTCCACAAAGATGGAACCAATTCTAAAATCCCAAAACATGTCGAAAATTTAAAAGACAAATGCTATGCCATAGTAGCATACTTGACAAATATGCATTTTCAGCAATCGAATTGCAATATATTTAATTCTGCATCTATTTCAGTTTTATGTTCTCTAGTTTTTGTGTATGTAATTACCATTCAGCATTGTAGAGAGAGGATTGCTATGACAAACATGCATGGATAGTTTCTCAGGCTAAGTTGTCTAAAACATTGTTTGACAGGAAATATTGCAATGAAAAATAATAATATCATGCTTTCACAATCTAAATAATGATATTGTTATGCAGAGGCAGCAGCAAGAGAGACACTGGAGCAGGTTATGGCGGAGGCACTAATGAAGTCTGGATTTCATCGTTCTGCAGTTCAAGCTGTTTGCTTGGCTGTTTCAGGTGTCAACCATGTAAATGACCAGCATCGAATACTACAATGGCTGAGGTTTGATGGCATCTTGTTGTTCCAAGCATCAAAAGAATTAGGAAATGGCAATTAAATATAGAGACAAAGAACTTCCAAGATGATCTAGGCCTTATTCTCAAGCCATTGGTGCTTTTAATCAGACATTTGGTTTTTGATATCTAGGGCATTTTATTGGAAATGGTACAATTTGTTGAGAGCTTAAGTTGTGACTTGGGATGGTTAGCAAACAAACTAATAAGGCTACACTAACTATTAATTGTACAGTATAACAATGGAATAAACAGCCAAGTCCTACCCAGAGTGAGTATCCTCAAAGTACTATTGTAATTCTCAACAATTTTCCTTAGCAATCATAGAAACTAGACATCCAATGCACAAACGATTTTGGTGATTGACTGATAAATTTTTGATTTTCTATGACACAACAGAGAATTCTCTCAGTAAATGAAATTCAGTGTGAAATCAAAATGGTGCCTTAATGCCTCAATGCTATTGTGTATGTGCAGAGGATTGTCAACTTCAACTTAAATCATGCTCTTTCATGATTAGTAAGATGGAAAATTGATTGCATGGAAACATTTTTTTTGTAATTATTAATGATATAGTTGGGACAGTTCCATTGGTAGGCTGTAAGATATAGATTTAGTTCAGATTCAATTCTACTCCCCACAGTGACCAAATAATAAGCCAAACTGCTTTTCCCTCTCTTTACATGCTTTTGAATTCTTTTTGTAAAATAAGCAGTTTTCTTTTACTATTTTTTTACTTGGAAAAGGCCATTTTTGAGTTTGATAACCAGAAACAAATCATTTTTAATTTCTTTAGGTCTTAAAAGATAACTTCATTATGGATGACCTCCCCGAGGCCTATAGTGTAGATAAGAATCATATTGTTTTTGTTATCTTTTATAGAACCTCCATCATGTTTTTCATCTGAATTTCCATCAGAGGCTCCACCAAAAGTAAACTTGGGATCTATATTTAGTTGGGTTCTAGCTTGATTGATGTTGATATGATTTACCTTAAAGCTTTCTATTTTACAATCCTGTATCCAACCACTAATACTAACTTATTTCCTTTTAGGATCTCATAGGTAGCTGGACAATCATGTCATCTAACTGCTATTTGTTATGGGGTATGGGTGACACTTTTTCAAGTGACAATTTAACTAAAGCATGTTTAACCTATGACTGTAAACCCTGCCCATAAAACAGGAAATTCTAGTTATGAAACTCAGTGCAGTTTAAATTCTTTCTTTGCTTTTATACTGATCTTTCTTATGGTACTAGATTCAAATTTTAAACTACTGTTGTAACTTTGAATACCAACTTGACTTTTACTATTATTTCAGACATATCTTTCCACACAATGTCAAGATTTTTGTCCACAATGATGCTGTAGCAGCCTTAGCAAGTGGTACAGCGGGGAAACTTCATGGGTGTGTGTTGATTGCTGGCACTGGAACTATAGCTTATGGTTTTACAGAAGATGGCAGGGAAGCAAGAGCAGCTGGTGCTGGACCAATCTTGGGCGACTGGGGCAGGTGCTTTTTGAATACTTGATCTTTTTTGGTACAAAAGAATTCTTTTGGTTCATCTGAAACTGACAAATGGAAAGTGTATTTTGGATTTATACATACATTTATCTTTTTTTTGCCATCTTTCTGTGTGAATACTTGTTGCATGGAAATTCTCTTGGAGATTTTGTTACATTTATTGTTTTATTTTCTTTGCAATTTTTCAGTAATGTCAGGTGATTTGATTAGCAGGAAAATTTTGCACATTATAGTCAGAACAATGGAAAGTATTAACAATGTTCATTAGGGTTCTCTCTTGGGGCACCAACAAAAGGATAGTGAAACTACTAATAATGGAAGAGTAGGCACTGATATCAGATATCTCATACCATGATATGACAATATCATGCGACAAGCTGGCTACAATGCCTCATTTACTGTACATCAGCAAGACAACCTGTGTATTTGCGACTGACCACGATAGTTAGATATTATCAATCAGTAATAACATTTCTTAGGTTGTAGTTACTTATCCTCGTTGGGAGTTTTGTTTGTTGGGAATCAGCATTGTGCTCCAAGTGATTGGAAAAACAACTGAAATTCTGTTATCGAACTTGGATGCTATCCCTCTTCTTCAAGCAATTTTTATTTATTGCCAATTAACATTATTCTTGAATATTGATGCCATCCACTTATCCAATCCATTTTTTGAAAATACCATTGTCAACAATTCAACACTTCTAGAAAGATATTTTTTTAGCTTTTTATGGCTAAATTTTTGATTGATTATCAGACTACAGACATTCTCGTGACATTCTTTTTCTTGGTGAGTCAAACAAGGGACCGTGACATTGTTTGAATGTTTAAATTGATCATTTTCTAGAAGATTTGCAATTTGCTTTTGTACTTCATCCCATTTTCTTTCAATCAACTATATGGCAAATGTTAAATGCATTATTTGCCTTCCAAATCTTATCCTGTAGTCCATATCTCTCTTCTTAGGAACTGCATCTTGTAAAGGAATAAATCAGAAAATAATTCCACCAGATATTTAAATTAACCATCTACATTAATAACATCCGGACAAGATAACACATACCAGTTGTCTTAAATAGGATTATCTTTAACTAGAAAAACAAATGATGGGAATATTTCTAATTTCCTTGTTACTGTACTATTTCATCTCTTGCCACAGTGAATTGCTTGGACACTGGTAAAAAATAAATTTAGTATTTAAAATTCTTAAACATTTCTATTTGGGGACAGCAGCATAAATATTAAATCAAGCATTTAATGCTTTTGGATTAAGAGATATACCTATGAAGCATGTTCATCTCAAACACGTATGGCTTTACTATTCTCTATCGCCAGTTTCAAGAGTTCTTTAACGTTCTATGTTCATCACATCTAGACAACATTATTACCAAAACAGAACACATAAAGATTACCAAGATATTCATTAATAAAATAAGAAGCAAAAGATTTCTTATATAGGTTTACAATGAAGGGCGACGAGCCACTTTATGAATGTGGGATAAAAGAAAACTAATAAAGAATAAATAATATCCTAAAGTCATTCTGACTTTATTAAAGCTTAGATTAAAAGCTAATTGACCATTACTAAATAATAATTAACACCCTCCCTTCATGGTCAATCTACTAACTACACACACCAAGCTTATCTCGAAATTTTACAAATTTGTTAGGACCCAAAGACTTGGTAAGAGTTTTTGCAGTTTGGTCCTCTATTGGACAATACAAATCCATCTTCTACAAGTTGTTTGATGAAGTGACAATGTAGTTCCACATGTTTGGTACACTCATGGAAGACTAGATTCTTGGCAAGTTTGAGCACCCCTTGATTGTCACAGAATGGGGGTGAAGGCTCAGTTTGAGACATTTTCATATCTGAAAGCATCCTTCTAAGCCAAACTACTTCACATGCTGCTTTTATTGCTTCTAGATATTTTGCTTCAGTCGAGGAAAGAGCTACCACATGCTGCTTCTTGCTGGTCCATGTGACTGCACTCATGCCAAGGCTGAAAACATATCCATAAGTGGATTTTCTATCATCCACAAAACCTACCCAATTTGAATTTGTGAACCTACATAGCCTAGGGTGATGACAGTTTGCAATCTTACAGATCACAATAGAACAGAGAGAAAACAAAAGAAATACAAACAACAATGAGAAGTTCTAGTATGTTATTAAATTTATCATACCAACTATTTGCTAGGCGACAGGAGGATAACACAGTGCACTCATTCATATAAGTTACAGAAATAAAGTTTCACACATTACAATGTGTTAGTAGATTCATCCTACATATTACTGACAGGTATTTGCAACTCAAACTTCTTTGTTTCAATATTCCACTATTCCAATCATCTACAGAAACATACATTCACCAAATGAAGATTTGGACAATCAACATACATCTCTTATTTACTGTTGTCTCACAAGTCAAATCTCGCATCCTCCTACACGTCAATCTCTGACTGCCCTTTTATCTCCGTCCTCCCCTCCAGAGTCTCCACAATGTCCCTCTATGTATCCTCTTGAGGCGTTCCCTTCTATCCTCCCCAGTAGGCCCCAAAACTAGTCTTTTGTTCTGCCTTTTTGACAGTTTCTAGAAACTATTTTGAAACAGGAATGCAACGGCTCAAATCGGCGAAGTACCAGTTTGTAACTGTTTGGAATGGAGAGAAACTTCAGAGAATTTACAATTTGAGATAATAACTGTTTGGAGCGGACAGAGACTCGAGAGAATTTTCAATTTAAGATAATTAATAACTGACTTAAAGCAGGCCGATGTCTACATTCAGAGAATTAGAGAGTTTCAAACCAAAACTTAATCAAACAGAACTTCGTGGGAAAATGCCCCTGCATCAGGCTCCCCCGCAGAGCAAACAGAATCATGAGCTCCTGCTCATGAGAACTTCAACAGAGTAACCCAACTTGGCAATGTCAGGTGCAGAGAGCCATGAAGCATCCTCCAAAGGATGGTGTTTCCATTTCACTAGACACCTGAAATAATTTTTGCCTCGGGTCTGCCGTAATAGTTGCTCATCAAGAATGCTTTCAATTTCCAACGGAGCAGATGTGGTCCCTTGCTGATCAAGTTCTAACTCTGTTGTTTCCTCATCCGTAGCAGCATTATATGGAAACAAGTCTACTACATTAAAAATAGGTGAAATACCCAAGCCTGAAGGAAGACTTATCTCGTAAGCATTCGCGGAAAACTTATGAAGGATCTTACAAGGACCAACCTTTTTCATTTTCAGTTTATTATATGCGCCTGTAGGAAATCTTTCTTTCCTAAGATGAGCCATCACTAGATCACCCTCCTGAAAATGCACTTCTCTCCTCTTCCGATCAGCATACTATTTGTATTGCTGATTGCTTCCTTCAATGTTCTTCTTAACCTCCTCATGAAGGTCATAAATGATCTTTGCAAAATCTTCTCCATCTGCACTTCGTTTCTCCATATCACCAAGATTTCTGAGTTCAAATACACCCCTAGGATGCATGCCATACACAATGTAAAATGTGTTGAAACCTGTACGCCTATTTGGAGAGTCATTATAAGCAAACTCCGCTTGGGTCAATGCCATATCCCAATTTCCCGGTGTGTTTCCAACAATGCATCTCAACATATCACCAAGGCTTCTATTGACCACCTCGGTTTGGCCATCCGTTTGGGGGTGACAGGCTGAATTGAAACTAAGATTTCTACCCAACTTTTTCCATAGAGTTCTCCAAAAATGCCCTACAAACTTGATGTCTCTATCGGATATGATACTTCTTGGAATGCCATGCAACCGTACCACTTTCTTGAAAAACAAATTAGCAATATTAGTAGCATCACTAGTTCTCTTACATGGAATAAAATGAACCATTTTAGAGAACCTATCCACAACTACAAATATCGAATCATTGCCCCTTTGAGTGCGAGGCAAACCCATAACAAAATCCATACTCACTGAATCCCATGGTCTGGATGGGATGGGTAATGGCTGATACAAACCAGCATTTTGACTTTTCCCCTTTGCCACTTGACAAACTCCACATCTTTCCACATACCTCTTGACATCCGTCCTCATCTTTGGCCATTAGTAATGTGTACTTAACTATAAATAAGTTATGTCTTGACCAAAATGTCCCGCTAGGCTGCCACAATGCTTCTCCTTCAATAAATTGTCTCTCATAGATCCTCTAGGTATGCACAACTTGGTTCCTTTGAACAACTGATGCAGGAGCATCCCCGGTTCAAGAGCAATCTTGCATCAACCAAAAACATTTGCATTTCAATTTGTTTGCAGTTTAATTTGTTTCTTTTCATTTTCCAGTTCAAGTTCAGGCAGTTCAGTCAGTAGCAGTTTTTGTATTTTGGTCCGCATTCTGCGACAGTTGCATTTCAGATCTTGCGGAACTGGACTTAACATCTACATTCATTCGTGCACAACATATCTGAAATTCAGAGCATTTGGATCAAGTATCGGAAAGTTGTTGCTATTAGAAGATCAACTGTTTTCTTAGAACAGAGCATCCTGACAACCTCTGATAACCAACTGAAGGAGAAGACTTACGGAGCATTCCTCGACTTGTGGAGTCTAATGACACATCATTCATTGATCTTTAGTTCGTGGCCGACCTTCCTCGAGATCTGCAAATCATTCCATTCATTTGCGGAGGAACTCTATGCAATTAGATCTGACCTACCCGTGTACACACGTTACAACTCTTCATTGGAGTTTGTGATCTTCCTTGGCCGATGCGGAGGAATCTATTGTTTCGGAGATGATATATATTGATGTAATAGATGTCTAGGAAAGTAGTGAATGATCGATTCATAGTTGATAGTTTGGATTCTTTGCGAAGGAGCTTCAAAGCTATATCTTGTGCATATTTTGATATTCTGTAGTCAGGCCTTGGAGCCCAATTTGTAAGCCCACATGTTGCCGACCATTCTGTATTTGAATTTCACGATATACTGAATGATTGAATCTGCGTTTGTTTCATATCACTAAGTTGTTTCCGTTGTGTTTACTCTTGCTGCATAGTCTGGACTGTTCATTCTGTGAACCCTCCTACCGTGACTGCACCGAGTGGTATCAGAGCTAGGTTCGAATCTTTGGGAGCGAATTGAGAGAAGTTGGCGAAGGAATTTTGTAAGATCTTGCTGTGGATAGATCGCCGATCCGAGGCAGGTTATGTAACACCCACTCATATTGAACAGATTATAAACTTACATCTAGCAGAAAGAATAACTAACTATTATGAAAATAGTAGCGAATAAAATTCAATATTACAACTAACTTTCATTTTCACCTGAAATAATCCTTCTAACAAAATACATATAATCAAAATAAATTAACTTCCTTTAATGAAATTCAAATATTTAAGGAAGAGAGATTAAGAAAAGTACAACTTGAATAGCTTCCTGCTGATTTGTTTGCAGATCCTCGTCTGGATTTTGGAAAAAGGAATATCAACAAGGGTTTTATCCACTCAACCAAGACCAACTGGTCTCCCGTGCTTCTTCAACTGAAGAAACCCGACCCTTCACGAGGGTGATTAACGAGAAATCTAATAACATCAATAACTGCCTCTGAGCCTGGTGTCAAGAACCTATACCTCCTGGTTGATCTTTTACCTATAGGTACGTCCTAACTGGAAAGATCACTCTGAAGAGTGGTATATCTGGTACTTGATAGCTGACAGATGCCTATACTGCATCGTACCTTGGCCAATGATTTCTAATATATAAATCTGACACTACTGTGTCGTCAGCATTCACCCTTGCTCGACATTGACATTATTTCATATGTTTCTTTTTTTGGTTGCAGGTTTGAAAGAATACCATGCATGACCACTTGACATATGCATAGATTTACTATAGATGCAGAAAAATAGCATATAGACAGAAAATAACCTTTCATTTAGTGATCGCAGTCAAATATCTCAGTGCAACTATAAATATATGAGCAGATGTAAAAGCTTTATATATATATATATATAAAGTATCATGAAAGACAATAATTTTGCAGATTCGAAAGATTTGAAGAATGGAATACATATACGGATTTTTGAAGACCGATCATGAAACACAGAACTAAGATTATAGAAAGATAGTATGATTCAATAGCTTCGATCACCAAATACTGTGTTTCTATTGCATGATAAATCAGAGTTATGATAAAGGGACTATGATCTTGCTTGAACAAATCTTTTAGTAATCGAAGCTAAAGAAGATGCAGTTGCAAACAAATTGAAATGTGCGACTAGTTCTTACGGCCACTTGACAGAGTAAACAAGAATGCAGAGTCAAAAAATACTTCAGAGGAATGCAATAACAATGCTCAAGACTTATGCGATTCAGGGTTCAGTATTGTAGGGACAGAGATACTTCAACGGGGAGCAAACTATTAATCAACTCCTTGCTTATACTTCTTGCTAATTCTTTTTGGAATGATGCGAATGCTTTCTTCTATCTGAGATAGTGTAGAGAATTTTTTCCCAAAGAAAGAATGAACGCCAACATAAAAAGCGCTCCTCCTACCCCGACTGCGTACAAGAAGGAGCATTCCTTCTTGCATTCGGGCGGAGTGGGGGGAGTTACGTTCAAGACTCCAACTCACACACTCCAAGCGCTCCACCAAAGGTAAAATATGATATATTTTATTTAATAGACATAAGGAAAATAATTCTCACCAACTAGAAATATATTTATACTTATATACATGTGCCTTGGCCAAGGCTACAATGATTTAGGCTTAGACATTATTATTGTTTTTCGATTCCTGTAATCACCCTCTCCCTGTTGATATCCCTTTTTCCTTGTCACCTGATTGTCTTACATCCATTTCGACAAATAATGAAGGTTAAATCATTTCCTCGATACGATCAATAATTTATATTACATCCATACATCCATTTTCACATATAATTAAAAAATATTCTCATATAAAAGAAAACCATTCTCGCATAACTATACACATTATCCAACGAATAATTTTCATATTCACATGAAAGCAGTAGTACTCAACTAACAACATAACTAACACTTCATTGTTTAGAAGAAGGGGATGTAACATGTTACTTGTGTTGCAACCGATCGCCGATTGTGGGGCAATTGTCACCTTGTAGCTTGATCACCGAACTTGAGGCAGTTTGCACTTGATCCTAGGAAGAATGTTGCCGAGGAGAATCCCTGCTGTTGGAACAATGGCTGGTAGAATGGATGAGATGATGGAAATGATGAAAACAATGAGAATTCGATTGGATGCTGTTGAGGAAGATAGGCGAAGAGGATTGACACCAAGACCTAATGATGAAAGTGATGATGAAGAAGAATTTCATTTTGTTGAACAAATTGGCGAAACCCTAGGAGGTGATGAAGAAGAAGAATCAGATCAAGTCAAGATGTTGCGAGCTATTTCAAAGATTGGAAAGAGACCTAGAGTTGATGTACCGAATTACATTGGCAATTTGAACTCTGAAGAGTTGATTGATTGGATAAATGACATGGAAGAATACTTTAAGTATGAAGAAGTTGAAGATCTGGAGAAGGTGAAATTTGCAAAGACAAAGTTGAAAGGACATGCTGCTATATGGTGGAAAGAAGTTCAGTTGGATAGAAACAGAAGAGGAAAATAAAAGATTACAAAATGGGATAGGATGGTGACAAAATTGAAGAATCAGTTTATACCTGCTGACTATGAGTTGGAACTGTTGAAAAGATTGCAGAACCTGGAGACAAAAGGAGAAATCTTTGAAGGAGTATACTGAAGAATTTCATAAGATGATCATAAGGACAGGACATAGTGAAGCGAGCAAGGAGAAAGTGGCTCGATACATCAATGGACTAAGATTGAACATTCAAGAAGAACTAAGTTTGGTAAGGATGACATCTCTGGAAGAAGCATATCAGTTTGCCCCAAAGGTTGAAGAGAAATTGAATAAGAGGCATGATTAGAGGTAGAGAGGAAGAGGAGGTAAATTTCAGAGACTAAACATTTTCCGGAGGAGATAGATCATATCCGGACCAGAACAAGTTAGACAACCCATTCAAGAAAGAATACAGAGATAACAATGCATACCAGAGCAATGACAAAAATTTTCATCATAGAGGTAGTTATAATTTATATCGGAATGAAAGACATAGAAGAGAGGGAAGAGGATTTGGTAAGAGAACATTCAGAGGCACTTGTTTCAAGTGTGTAGGTGAAGGACATAGAGCATTTGAATGTAATCAGGGGAGTACAAGCAAGAGGACAGAGAACAATGGAAGAGCAGCTTATGTGGAAGAAGAACCTGTTGGATCACCTAGTTCGATTGGTAAACCTGAGAAAGGAGAATCACTGGTGATGAGGAGAGCACTATTTCAAGCAGAAACAAATGAGGAACCACTGTAGAGGAAGAGTTTGTTCAGAACCAGATGCAAATCAGGAGGTAAATGTTGTAAAGTTGTCATTGATAGTGGTAGTTCAGATAACCTAGTTTGGGAAGAGATGGTGAATAAGCTGAAGTTGGAAAGATTGAAACACCTTAAGCCCTATCAAATAGCATGGATTCAGGATGATCATAAGGTACTGGTGAGTGAACAATGTTTGGTGAAATTTCATATTTGATCATATTATGATGAAGTATTGTGTGATATTATGCCTATGGATGTTTGTCATATTTTGTTGGGTAGACCTTGGCAGTATGATAGAAAATCTATACATGATGGGAGAAAGAATACATACACTATAACATCAAATGGGAAGAGAATTATCTTGATTCCTTTGGAAGATGATCCTAAGGGAGAAGTATGTCTGAATGCTAGAATTTGTTTGGTAGATGGAAGAAATTTTTTGGATGGTTTGAGACATGAGAATGTGTTATGCTTTGATTCCTAAGAAGCCTGAAACATTGAAGGAGATTGAAGAATCACAACCGGAAGAGATAACTGAGTTGCTGACAGAGTATGAAGACATCATATTAGACAATGTACCGGAAGGATTGCCACCTATGAGGAGTATCAGTCATCACATGGATCTTATACCGGGAGCTAGTTTGCCTAACAAAGCAGCACATAGAATGATACCAACAGAGAATGAAGAATTGAATAGACAGATACAAGAGTTGCTGAGAAAAGGTTTGATTAGAGAAGGTTTGAGTCCTTGTGCAGTACCTATAGAATTAGCACCTAAGAAGGATGGAGAATGGAGAATGTATACAGACTCGAGCAATAAACAAGATCACAGTTAAGTATAGATTTCCTTTATCTAGGATGGATGATATCATGGATTGTTTGAGTGGAGCAAAATATTTTACAAAGATAGATTTGAAAAGTGGATACCATCAGATCAGAATTAGAGAAGGAGATGAATGGAAGACTGCTTTTAAGACAAATGAAGGATTGTATGAGTGGTTGGTGATGCCTTTTGGATTGAAAAATGCACCTAGTACTTTCATGAGATTGATGAATGAAGTCTTCAAGAAATTCTTGGGTAAGTTTGTTATTGTATATTTAGATGACATTCTGATTTTTAGTAAGACAAAAGAACATTTGCAGCACTTGAGACAAGTTTTGCAAAGACTGAGAGAAGAGAAATTGCTGATAAACATCAAGAAGTGTAGTTTCATGAAAGAAGAATTGGTATATTTGGGATTTGTGATTTCTGTGGAAGTATTGAAGACGGACCCTGAAAAAGTAAGAGCAATATTAGAGAGCATTGGAGAAGTCAGATCATTCCATGGATTAGCTAGTTTCTACCGGAAGTTAATAAAAAATTTCAGTTCAGTTTGTAACCCTATGACAGAGACAATGAGAGGTGACAGAAAAGATTTCAAGTGGACATCAGGAGCAGATAAGAGTTTTGAGTTGTTGAAGCAGAAAGTGACAGAGCAACCTGTTTTGGCATTACTGGATTTCAATAAGGTATTTCAAGTAGATTGTGATGCAAGTGGAAGTGCAATAGGAGTAGTGTTAAGTCAGGAAGGTAGACCAGTAGCATATTTTAGTGAGAAATTGAATGATGCGAGGAGAAGATATTCAGTTTATGATCAAGAGTTCTACGCCATAATTCAAGCTTTGAAGAAGTGGAGACATTACTTGTTGCCTAAGGAATTTGTGTTGTATACAGATCATCAAGCTTTGCAATATTTGAACAGTCAAGGTAAGTTGAATCAGAGACATATGAGATGGGTAGAGTTCGTGCAGAGTTATACATTTGTACTGAAGCATAGGAGTGGAAAATCAAACAAAGTTGTAGATGCATTGAGTAGGATAAAAAACTTGTTGACAAAGATGAGAGTTGAAGTGATAGGATTTGATGAATTGAAGAACCTGTATGAGGGAGGCACTGATTTTGCAGAACCTTGGAAAGCATATAAGGAACCTGTTGTGACAGATAAGAGTAAATGGTTGGACTATTTCATCCAAGAAGATATGTTGTTCAGAGGAAATCAGTTATGCATACCTAGAAGTTCAATGAGAGATAATTTGATCAAGGAGAAACATAGTGGTGGATTTGCAAGACATTTTGGCATTGATAAACAGTGGCTTTGGTGAGTGAAAACTACTATTGGCCTCAGATACATAAGGATGTTAGGAAATATGTGCAGAGTTGTAGAGTTTGTCAAGTTGCAAAAGGGAGTATTCAGAATACTGGATTGTACAAACCTTTGACAGTACCGAAGAGACCTAGGGAAGACATAAGTATGGATTTTGTGATGGGATTACCTAAGACACAGAGACGACATGATTCTATATTTGTAGTGGTAGACAGATTTTCAAAGATGGCACATTTCATACCTTGTAAGAAGACAACTGATGCAGTGCATATAACTGACCTATTTTCCAAGGAAATTGTGAGATTGCATGGATTACCTAAGAGTATAATTTCAGACAGAGACACCAAATTTCTTGGATATTTTTGGTAGACACTTTGGAAGAAGATGAAGACAGATTTGAAGTTCAGTTCAACATTTCACCCACAGACCGATGGACAGACAGAGGTAGTGAATAAGAGTTTGGAAAACTTGTTGAGATGTTTGGTTGGAGAGAAAGCAGGAATTTGGGACTTGATTCTTTCACAAGTAGAGTTTGCATACAATAATTCAGTAAATAGGAGTACTGGAAGAACACCTTTTGAGATTGTTACTGGAGTAAACCCTAGAGGAGTTGCAGAATTGAGAGACCTCCGTTTAGAAGAGAAGAAAAGTGCAGAAGCAGAAGAATTTGCAGGACATATGGAGACAGTGCATAGGCAGGTAAAGAAGTATCTGGAGGACATGAACAACAAATATATGGAACAAGTAGACGAGAAGAGAAGACATATGGAATTTGCAGTGGGAGATGAAGTGATGGTGTACTTGAGAAAATAAAGATTTCCAGTTGGGACATATAACTAGTTGAAGATGAAGAAGTTTGGACCTTGTAGGATACTCAAAAAATTTGACTCAGGCAATGCATATGAAGTGGAACTACCAGAGACATTGGGTATTTCACCTATTTTCAACATTGCAGACCTATACCAATATCATGAAGCAAAGTTCAGTGACAGCATGGCAGAAGACTTGCAAAAGCAGTTACCACAACAAGCACCGGAGCAGATTGAAGACATTTTGGACAGCAGAGTTGGATGCAGCACCAGAGGAAGATAATACAAATAATACCTTGTGAAGTGGAAAGGCAAACTGAAAGAAGATTCATCATGGATTTCTCAGGCTGAGGTAGACCGTCTTGGTTTTCCTCTAGCCCCAGCAAAGTGAGGGACTCACTTTTTTTTCAATAACCCTGGATGTCTGATGCAGGAGCATCCCTGGTTCAAGAGCAATCTTGCATCAACCAAAAACATTTGCATTTCAGTTTGGTTCTTTTCATTTTCCAGTTCAAGTTTAGGAAGTTTAGTCAGTAGCAGTTTTTGTATTTTGGTCCGCATTCTACTGCAGTTGCATTTCAGATCTTGCGGAGCTGGACTTAGCATCTACATTCATTCATGCACAACATATCTGAAATTCAGAGCATTTGGATCAAGTACCGGAAAGTTATCGCTATCAGAAGATCAATTGTTTTCTTAGAACAGAGCATCCTGACAACCTCTGATAACTAGCTAAAGGAGAAGACTTGCGGAGCATTCCTCGACTTGTGGAGCCTAATGACACATCATTCATTGATCTTTAGTTCGTGGTCGACCTTCGCCGAGATCCGCACATCATTCCATTCATTTGCGGAGGAACTCTATGCAATTAGGTCCGACCTACCCGTGTACACGTTACAACTCTTCATTGGAGTTTGTGATCTTCCTTGGCCGACGCGGAGGCATCTATTGTTCTAGAGATGATATATATTGATGTAATAGATGCCTAGGAAAGTAGTGAACGATTGATTCATAGTTGATAGTTTGGATTCTTTGCGAAGGAGCTTCAAAGCTATATTTTGTGCATATTCTGATATTCTGTAGTTAGGCCTTTGAGCCCAATTTTGTAAGCTCGCATGTTGCCGGCCAATCTGTATTTGAATTTCACGATATACTGAATGATTGAATCTGCCTGCACAGTCTGGACAGTTCATTCTGTGAACCCTCCTACTGTGACTGCACCAACATCAAACCTTCCTGTAGCATAAAATCCATCCACAGTCCTCTATCTCTACTGAGAGGACTGCTACAGGCTTCATATGCATCTTTGAAATCTGCATCATCCACATACATCTCCTTCAAACTATCAAAACCAACACTGTTAGCCTGAATTTCTTGAAACAACAAAGCTCTTCTACTTAATGCTTTAGCAACCTTATTTGTTTGCCCACTCTTATGCTTCAACACAATTAAAATTTTGAAGATACTCTACCCATTTTGCATGCCTATGATTGAGTTTATGTTGGCTGTTAATGAATTGCAATGCATGGTTATCCGTATAAACAACAAATTTCTTAGGAAGCAAATAATGCCTCCACTTCTTCAATGATTGAACTAATGCATAAAACTCAAGATCATAGGCTGAATATTTCTGCTTAGCATCATTTAACTTTTCACTAAAGTAAGCCACAAGTTTTCCTTCTTGACTAAGAACAACCCCTATTGCCAATCCACTAGCATCACATTCAACTTGGAATACTTTATTAAAATTAGTTAAAGTAAGAATAGGATGTTCACTCACCTTTTGTTTGAGAAATTGAAAACTTCTTTCAACCTCTTGTGTCCATCCAAACTGCTTTTTGTTCCCCTTAATTGCCTCAAGTATTGGAGCAACTACATGACTGAAATTCTTAATAAACTTCCTATCAAAACTAGCAAGGCCATGAAAACCTCTTACCTCCATTGCACTCTTAGGTGTTGGCCAATCAATGATGGCTTGAACCTTCTCCTTATCCATCTTCAATCCATCCTTGGACACCACAAAGCCCAAATAAACCAGTTCGGTTTGCATAAACACACACTTCTTAAGGTTAATCTGCAACTTCTCCTCATGTAACCTTGTCATAACCATTCTCAAATGCTCCAAGTGCTCCTCTTTTGACCTGCTAAACACCAAAATGTCATCAAGATACACAATAACAAACTTCCCAAGAAACGGTTTCAAGACCTCATTCATAAGCCTCATAAAAGTGCTAGGGGCATTAGAAAGCCCAAAAGGCATAACCAACCATTCATAAAGCCCATCATTAGTTTTAAATGCTGTTTTCCATTCATCCCCAGGTTTGATTCCAATCTAATGGTAACCACTTTTCAGATCTATCTTAGAAAAATACTTTGAGCCACTCAAACAATCCATTAAATCTTAAATTCTAGGAATAGGAAATCTATATCTAATAGTTATCTTATTAATGGCTCTAGAATTAGTGCACATTCTCCATTCACCTCCTTTTTTTGGCACTAGAATTGTAGAAACAACACAAGGGCTAAGACTCTCTTATCAAACCTTTGCTTTCGAATCTCCTCATTCTCTTTAGGAGTCAATCTATAGGCAGCCTTGTTTGGAAGGCTAGCCCCTGGGATCAAATCCATATGATGATTAATGCTCCTCATGGGTGGCAACTCATCAGGCAGATCCACTGCTACAATATCCATATGTTCATTCAAAATATCTTGCACTTCATTAGGCAAATCATCTAATCTTGTAGAGGTAAACACGGTAGAAAGTTTAGGAACCAAAGCAAATCCTACTTTTTCATTCTTCATCTCATGTAAAAACTCCTTGTCACTTGCCGACATTACCTT
Organism: Cunninghamia lanceolata; assembly: GCA_027924645.1. Taxonomy (NCBI): domain Eukaryota; kingdom Viridiplantae; phylum Streptophyta; class Pinopsida; order Cupressales; family Cupressaceae; genus Cunninghamia; species Cunninghamia lanceolata. Next base: position 1,881,078 of record BSBN01001609.1, read on the forward strand.
ATTGCTGCTGCCACTACTACTGTCCTCTTCTCGTTCTTGCATAGGTAAGAGGGTAGGTTTGACTCCATTTTTCTCAATCGTGTAGGTATTGTCTCTCCCATTATGCACTACCTTCCTATCAAATTGCCAAGGTTTACCAAGCAACACATGACACACATCCATGGGCATGATATCACATACAATATTATCCTTGTAACTTCCAATTTGGAATTCAACCAAGCTTGTTCATTAACCAGCAATTGATATCCTTTTTGTAACCAAGAAACTTTATACGGTGTGGGATGTTTGGTTCTTTCAAGACCCAATTTCTCTACCATTTCAGTAGACACTATATTATCGGCACTTCCACTATCTATAATCAACTTACAACACTTACCTTTTGCCTTACATTTTGTTTTAAACAAGGCTCTCCTTTGTACTGGTTCATGATTCTCCTTGGGTGGCTTCAACAACACCCTTTTGAGTAGCAATGACTCTCTAGATTCGGGTTCTTCTTGGTGATGTGCCGGTGACCCAACACTATCTTGATCCCCTTGCACAATCTCATTGCTTCTTTCATTTCTTGTATATCCTCCTTGTGAAGATTCTGGACACTCCCAACTCTTGTGACCAGCATATTGATTGCATTTGAAACACTTACCAGTAAAGCCAATTCCTCTTCCTTGGAAACCTCCTCTTCCAAATGATCTACCTCCTTTGTTTTGGTATCCACCTCTTTCTTGATTTGCTGTCCCACTTGAACTTCTTGCCCTTTCTTCTTCTTGTTGTTGCTGCCCCCTTCTAGACTGCTGTCCTCTCCCTCTAAATCATCTTCCACGATTTCTTCCTCGTTGATTTTGTCTTCTTAGAAGTTTTTCTTCTACCTTTATGGCAAACTGATATGCCTCTTCAAGAGTCCTAGGTGATACTAGACTCAACTCATCTTGCAAACTATACTTCAAACCATTTAAGTATCTTGCCACCTTCTTAAAATCATCCTCACTATGGCCTGATCGAATCACCAACTTGTAAAACTCCTCCGTGTATTCTTTGACTGACATGTCTTTTTGCTTGAGATTTTGAACAATTTTTTAAAGAGATTTGTTTGATAATCTCCCGGAAGGAACTTGGCCTTTAACTTCGCAACCATTTGATCCCATGAAGTAATCTTTTCCTTGTTTTTCTTTCGTCTCTCGGATTGGACATAGTCCCACCACATAGCAGTGTGGCCCTTGAGCCTCGTATAGGCGAACTTCACTCTTCTTTCGAACTTCACTCTTCGTTCTTCAGCAACTCCATTTTCAAAATACTTGTCTAAATCATTGATCCAATCAATGAGTTCTTCGCCGTTTAAACTTCCAGATCACGTAGGAACTTCGATCTTGGGTTTGGCACCCACACTCATCATTGTCCTCAACAATTTTTCTTCGAATCCTTCAGGGTTTTCTTGAACTTCTTCACCATCTCTGAACTGCTCTTCCTCAGCCACTTCACTGATATCATCCACTACTGCTCCTCTCCGTTGTGCCCTCTCTAAGGTTTCCATTCTTATTGCCAAATTCTGCAACATGTCAAAAATTCCTTCATCATGGCCTCTTCGGCCTCTACCTCGAACACCTCTTCCTCTCATCATTCTGGGTGGCATTTTGCCCACTCCACAAGCCAACTTCTCAAGCTCTAATACCAATTTGATGACAGTTATTTGCAATCTTACAGATCACAACAAAACAGAGAGAAAACAAAGGAAATACAAACAGCAACGAGAAGTTCCAGTATGTTATTAAATTTATCAGACCAACTATTTGGCAGGCGACAGGAGGATAACACAATGCACTCATTCATATAAGTTACAGAAATAAAGTTTCACACATTACAATGTGTTAGTAGATTCATCCTACATATTACTGACATGTATTTGCAACTCAAACTTCTTTGTTTCAATATTCCACTATTCCAATCATCTACAGAAACATACATTCACCAAATGAAGATTTGGACAATCAACATACATCTCTTATTCACTGCTGTCTCACAAGTCGAATCTCGCGTCCTCCTACACGTCGATCTCTGACTGCCCTTTTATCTCCGTCCTCCCCTCCGGAGTCTCCACAATGTCCCTCTATGTATCCTCTTGAGGCGTTCCCTTCTATCCTCCCCAACAGGCCCCAAAACTAGTCTTGTTTTGCCTTTCTGATAGTTTCTAGAAACTGTTTTGAAACAGGAATGCAACGGCTCAAACCAGCGAAGTACCAGTTCGTAATTGTTTGGAATGGACACAACACTTCATCGGCTCAGACTAGCTTTACACAACATTTCACCCGCGATGAATGTTAAAAGCATGAGCTAGGAGTTGATCTAATATTCCATACATACATGCATTACATCAAAGAGCTACTAATCTATTTCTAATCTAATTTGAAACGTCTCTCCACTTCATCAAGATACAAGAAACCATGTCATTCCACAAGACAACACTTAACACCAAATGAGTTCCGATGTCTTTGCATTAATCCTGAATCCTTAGCCACAATAGGGTGTTCTTTGGGAATCTTGAACTTTGGAGAAGTCTAGAAAGGCCCAACTTCTTCATCAATCACGACAGCTCGGCTGAAGGTTAAGTGGTCGGTGTCAACGTCAATCAACTTGTAAGCCTTATGATTGTTGCTATATCCTATAAGCATCAGTTTCTTACCCTTAGGATTTAACTTGGTTCTCTTCTCATTTGGAATTTAGGCATATACAATGGAACCAAAGACCTTTAGATGACTTAACAGTGGGTTTCCTCTCAGATCATGCTTCCTTTGGGGTCTTCTGCTTCATCGCCAGTGTTGGAGATCTATTTAGCAAATATATTGCTGTATATACTGCCTCAACCCAAAACCTCTTGGGAACATTCCCGTTCTCCATCATACATCGGGCCATCTCTGTGATAGTACGGTTTCATCTCTCAACTACTCCATTCCACTGTGGAGTGTAGGGTGTAGTGTACTGTCTTTTGATACTATGTTTAACACAGAAGTTGCTGAATTCTTGTGAACAAAATTTCCTCCATTATCAGATCTAAGAGTGGTTATGTAACAACCCGACTCTTTTTCTACTAATGCTTTGAACTTTTTAAATTCATTAAACACAATTTCAAAAAATATACCCACAATTTCCTACTAAAATCATCAACAAACAGAAGAAAATACCTAGCACTAGTGACGGATGTCGTGTTCATTGGTCCACAAATATCTGTATGAACTAGCTGTAGGACTCTCTTGGCTCTCCAATCTTGTCTATTTTCAAGTGGAGCTTTGTGTTGCGTCCTTGTCTGGCAAGCTCTGCAAACACCTTGTATCTGTTGTTGGATGTCATGAAGACCATCTACCAAATTCTCTTGGGTCAATTGAGAGAGATATGATAGATCGAGGTGCCCATAGTGATGATGCCAAAGTGTACTGATGTTTGATGGAATCTTGGTGGCCAATGCACGCTCCTTGACTTGTCTAGTGTCAATCAGTCTATAGAGTGCATGATCTTCTATACCAAGAGCAGTAGTCTTCTTGGTCTCCTTGTCAACTATGTAGGATTTATGTTTGTTAAAGATAACATCTAGATTGGGACAATGTAGCATAATTTGACTTACTGCGAGTAGATTAAGCTCCATTCCTGGCACATAGTACACATTGAGAAAAAGTAACTTTTTCCCTCCAGAGGATATTTGTTCATTCCCTCCGCCGACAATTGTGTACTCCCCGCCACCAAAGATCACTGAATCATAGAAAGTAGTGTACTCCGTGAACCAGTCTTGCTTGTTGGTGAAATGACATGATGCTCCTGAATCTATGTACCAAGCAGATGACTTGGATTGATTTGTTGGTCTTTTGGCCATGAATGCATAGAAGGATGACTCCTCCGAATGCTCTGCGACATGAGCCTTTTGTTGAGGCCCTCCCTGGTTGGATTTTTTATTAGCCAACCTTTTTTTGCACTGCTTCTTCATATGACCCATCTTACCACAATAATGACATGTTATGTTCTTCAGATTCATTGTTGCATCCTCATTGTTGCCTTGTCCTTTCTTCTGTGACCATTTGCCTTTGCCTTTGTCTTTGGCTTCAAATGCCTGTTCCACACCCTCTGTCTCACTGCTGTTATTGAACTAGTTCTTCCATCTACCTTGTTGTAAGAGCTTATTGCATAGCATTTCAAACTTCAGGTCAATACTCGTAGAGGTGATATTGAGTGTCTCAATAAAATGTTCATAAGCACATGGTAAGCTTTTTAGTGTAATTAACACCATGCCCTCTTCTTGCATTTTTCGAGCAATGGGTAACAACTAATTTCAGATGTCTTTGATCTTGAGTAAATGCTCTTGTAAGGACGCTTTCTCATCCATCATGATCGAAAATAGAATATTTTTCAGAAAGAAGGCTCTGCCCTTGTCTAAAGTCTCATGTAGATTTCGCAGATGCTTTCAAATTTTAACTAAAGTCGTCCCTATTTGGACTTCAGAAAGTATTTCATCTGTCACAGATAATTTGATCAACATGACAACTTCTCTATCACATTCATCAAACTTGCCTTGATCTCTACTTATAGTTGTGGATGGGAATCTTTATCGAGAACAATTTTTTCGAAACATCTGTACTTGAAAATTGTCAACATACGTTGTGTTGATGATTGTTTTTAGACAAGTCAACAATAGAGTAAAATACTGAGTATCCAACTCTCTCTTGAATAAAGCTCTTCAAAGGCTAAACTATGTGATCCAGTGAAGCAACTCCAAGGTTTCGTTCTTATAACTTATGGTGGATAAACTCAGTGATTACATGTGATCTTGCTGATTATCACAAAGGGACTCACATTGGATTCTTCTTCTTTCATTCAGTTTATTTCTCCCTTAAGTGTGGATGAAGTATGTACAATGCATCAATGATAAATTAGGGAAAAAAGATAGGGTTTAGGGTGCTAATCTAAGGTCAATGAAGCAATGACGATGCATGAATAGACAAACGCCTTAATTAACCTAACTCCACTTCGCCAAGGATGCCTACAACTACATGAAGTTGGTGCAATCTCCTAAGGATAACGAAAGGTTTTCAAATCATGAAAACTTATACAAGCACCCATTAGACGGCGTAGCTCAAACAAGCATTCACAATCGAACTTATGCAAATGATAAGGCTCAGACTAGCTTTACACAACACTTCACCGGTGATGAATGTTAAAAGCATGAGCTAGGAGTTGATCTAATATTCCATACATGCATTACATCAAAGAGCTACTAATCTATTTCTAATCTAATTTGAAACGTCTCTCCACTTCATCAAGATACAAGAAACCATGTCATTCCACAAGACAACACTTAACACTAAATGAGTTCCAACGTCTTTGCATTAATCTTGAGAAATATTTACAACAACTTCAAGTCCTCTTAGAGAATTTTGAGAGTCTCTTCTATTCTACTCTACTAATCTACTAACTGAACTATATATTTACAAATGAGGCAACAAGACCTTTATATAGAAGTCCAGATTACAGTGAATGGCTTAGATTGATTGGCAAAGCTAATGGACTAGATTGTGCCAACAAGGCAGTTTGTTACAACAAATTGCTATTTTTAGTACATAAGATAGGCAATGAAGGTACGTTTTCCAAGAATATAAGATAAGATAGAATCTTTGGAGCATCTTCCACATGGACGTCCTCTCTGTCTTCTTGCTTGTCAAATGATGTGGCAAACTATGATTGGCTTGATGATGAGGTTTGGGGATGTATCTTGGTTGATCTCGCCTTGTTCATCTTCTTGTAAACTGGATATGTATGATATGTGTTGCTCATTTGCATGACTTTGTTATTTCTTCTTCTTCTCTTGTAAGTAGGTTGATCTTCTTTGGATGATCCTTGATAGAGAGTAGTAGAGAGTAGATGATGATGATGCTTCCTTCATGACTTGAAGTAGGAGATCTCTCTTAGACTTGAAGATTGAAGAGTTTTGAAGCTTGATGGGTAGATGTCCTTGACATGATGCAGATGATGAAATGCTCCAATTTGGTGATCTTGAAGGGGGTCCTTTGGAGTGTAGATATTGATGATAACACCTTCCTTATATGTAGAGTAGATGACTTCTCAAGGAAGCTTGAATGTATCGGAGGAACTTGAAACTTTATAGATGTCTTTGGGATGCTTGATGTTGATGAAGATGAAGAGTGTCGGCATGTTGGACTTGAAGTGATCACTTGGAGCAGCTACATGATGTCTCCTCCTTGTGGACTACCGCTTGACTTCATCCCTCGCTTGAAGATAACTCTAGATATTTGCTCTTCTGATGACTTCATCCCTCAATCCAAGCTCCTTGTTCCTGCAAAACAAACAGAGAAGCAATATTAATTCCTTGATCTTACAACACAACATAATCATTATTAAACATTTGTAACCCTTCCAAGCCTAGGCGCATTGGATGGGAAATTTGATCTTCGCTAGAAATCAATCATAAAATTCAAATTAAGCATCATATATGGATGAGGCATTGGATGGGAAACTTCATTCTCCGGTTGCAAATCTTAACAAAACTTGAATTTTACCCCACATGGGAGTGGCACATTGGTTAAGGCTTTTGATCTCTATTGAATTTGGTGCAGCAGATGGACAGTTCACTTTCCTCTTGGTCTTGACACATAAGGATTTTAGACTTGGGTTGAATTCATCTTTTCACTTAATATAGATCCCTTATCATGGCACACTGGATCAAGTGCAAGAGTTGAGCATTTTGATCTTTCTCTCAACATATCTTCGAAATCCATCCTACCTTGCCTTCCAAAGTGACGCAACAGTTGAGGGATTTGAATTCCTCATAAAATCTGCATTTTGATACTCAAAACAGCCTTCTTGCTTTGGCGCATTAGATCAGAGTTTTAGGCTTCTCTTGAAGTTGTCTTTAAAGGTTTGGCGCAGCAGATGGGAATTTTGGTCTTTCCTTAGAACTGGCGCAGCAGATCAGGTTTTTAAATCCTCTTCTATGTCTTTCAAGACTTAACTTCCCTTCTCAAAATTGGTGCAATGGTTGGAGCGCAAAAAGATCAAGATCTTGATTACTTCTTGAAAAGGCCTTAAAACTCCATCTTATCTTGTATTTTATCCCTATCTTGAGGTGGCGCGTTGGATAAAGATTTTGGACTTGGGTTGAATTTACACCTTTTACACATTCTAAACAGCCCCTCTATCCTTTGGCACAATGGTTAAGGTTCTCAGATCTTCATTAGCAAGGGCGCATTAGATGGATGTTTTGCTTTTTCTTTGAAATTTCACCTTTTAATCCTTATTGCTGATTCCTAGATGAGGGCGCATCAGTTCTGTCGCAGCAGATCATGATCTTGGATCTTCTTTGAAATCTCATAAAAACACTCTCTCCACCTTTAAGCGAATTGGATAAGAATTCTGAACCTCTCTTAAATTTGCATCTTAAAACTTGAGTCATCACATTCCAAGGCAGCGTATTAGATCCACATTTTGATCCTTTCTTAAAAGGCTTCATAAAATCATCATTGTTTATTCCTTGAACTTGGCGCATCAGATATGGCGCAGCAGATGAGGATCTTGGATCCTCTTGATTTTTCATCCTTGAATCATCATCATTCAATCAAAGAAAGAAGCAACATCAATTCCTTGGTTTTTCATGACTCCTTAATGAAGGCGCACTGGATGAGCGCAGCAGTTCAACATTTTGAATCTTCTTGAAATGTGTTATAAAACTCGCAATCAGCAACCTCTCCACATGTGGTGCAGCAGTTCATGATTTTGGATCCTCTTTAAAACTTGTCTTTGCCAACCATATTAGCCTTCTTGATTTTGGCGCAATGGATGAATGTTTCAAGATCTTCATTAGATACTCATCAAGGTGGCGCATTTGATGGGCAGTTCATTCTCCTCTTGAAAGGTGTTGGAAACTTGAACTAAAATAACCTTCAAAATAGGCGCATTTGATCAACACTTTGAGCTCTGCTTGAAATTTGTCATGATCACTTAAAACTTGAAACAAGTCACTTCATCCTAGGGCGCTTGGATTGAGGTTTTAGATCCTCTATTGAATGCTCTCAAAATCTTGATTTTATCATCTTTTATAAGGGCGCATTGGTTCAAGCGCATGAGATGAGGATTTTGGATCCTCTAGAAAGGTGCACTTCCATCCTCAAGATACACTTCTTCACTTTGGTCGCAATGGATCATGATGTTGATATCCTCTTCAAATTGCACTTAAAACTATACTCCAACCTCATACAAGAATGGCGCAATGGATGGGTCGCCTTGGATCCAGATTTTGATCTTTGGTTGAAAGTGGCGCATTTCATCAAGATTTTGCGCCCTCCTCATGTCTTGGCGCACTGGATCAAGATTTTGAATCCTTTAGAGTACTTAGCCATTTTTTCGACTTTCTCAGGGTAAGGTACATTGAAAAATATATTTAAGTATAAGAAATTCTTCCAACTTATACTTTAAATATTTTTCAATATACCTTTCAGGATGTTTGAGATAGGTCTCGAATCCATCGGATTTAACATGCAAAATCTAGAGTTTGGAGGATCCACCAGATTTCAGACTTAGTCAAATTTTCAGGATTTTCAGGATACCAGACTTAGTCATTTTCAGGATCTCAAACATGCATCAGGATTAGTCTCAGAACGAAAGCACATGACTCTTGAATTAAAACTAGACAAAGAACTCAAACAACCACTGACTTCATCATGCAATAAACCTAAGACATCATCAAAAACTTAATGCAAAGCATCAGAGCTCAAAAAAAAGGGGGTCCCCATTTGCAATGGGGCGATGTGTGATTAGGTCACAACACGTTGCTTCCATGTATTGTAATTTTTATCAGAGAATCTCTGGTTGCCTTCCAACATGATGTTGGGTAACGAGGCCATTTAAAATAAATAAATGCCTCCTTGGTCACGCTGTTGCAAAAAAAAAGTTGAAACCCTTGTTTGGAAATTGAAATTCCAGCACAAAAAAGTGCTCTAGCAGTAATAATTAACGATAGAAAACTGCTGTCACGTGATGTTAAAATCACATGCCCTTGTTGAGGAAACTTGGTTTTAACAAAATCTGCAAACCACGCCCTACCGTAGCAAAAAAAATTTCAGATTTTCGCAGCACCAAAGACCACCCCCCCCCCCAAAAAAAAAAAAAAATCCATGACATCCTTTTGCCGCTCCATTTCTTATAGGTGTGCGTGCCCTAGCTGGCAAAAACGACTTGTGTGATTTTTAGCTTAAAACGAGTCACGACATTTAAAAAAAAAGTGATTTTTTTGTGCAAAAAAATGATGCAAATTTTCTATTTAAAAAATTTCACGATTTTCAAACACAAACCCTCGATTATTCAACTAAATTTGATGGCGCACGATTTTATAAAAATTAAATCCGTGATTTTCATGACTAAAAAATCCCACGCAATTTTTCTTTAAAAAAAACCCTTGCGTGATTCCGTATGAATCCTTTCAGCTTTTTACTGTGCTACACTAGTGATCCCTCAATCCATCTCTGCCGGTAGCAATCCCTAGGTCTTCACACTTTCATTGATCCCGAAGCTCTAGCTGAGCTTTGATACCAGATTACGAAAATAGAGCACATAAAGATTACCAAGATATTCATTAATAAAATAAGAAGTGAAAGCTTTCTTATATAGGTTTACAAAGATTACCAAGATAAAAGACTAAACTAATAAAGAATAAATAATATCCTAGAGTTGGAATAAAAGCTAATTGACCATTACTAAATAATAATTACTTTAACAAACATGACATGTACCAATAGTTTGACATAGGATTATCTTTAACTAGAAAAATACAAATGACAGGAATATTTCCAAGTTCCTTGTCACTGTACTATTTCATCTCTTGCCACAGCGAATTGCTTGAATGCTGGTAAAAAAGAAATTTAACATTTAAAATGCTTAATCGTTTCTTTTGGGGACAGCAGAATAATTTTAAGCTTATAAATATTGAAATCAAACATTTAATATTTTTGGATATTCATCTCAAACTTATATGGCTTTAAATAAATTCTTGAACACATAGATTCTCTAGCGCCAGTTTCAAAAGCACTTTAGTGGAATTGTTTTCACTTTTGCAAAACTTACATCTGCAATCTGTATTTCCAGCCATGTCAACTAACAGAAATGCATAGTAAACTTAATCTTCACTACTTGTTTAATAAGATATGTATTTGTAAATGAAAAATCCACTGTAATCAGCTTAAGGGCAGAGATGCCAATATCTGTGTAATCTGGTTTTCTCCATAAAAAAAATCCATTTTTACATGTCTTCAGGTATTTCAAATCTTGAAGCCATATTCTTACAGATCTCATAGACAAATAAAAATTAACAGCTCATGTTTGACCAGTATTCTTTGAGCAACATGAACTTCCTTTCCTTTCCTTTGCAGGCAATCTCTAGATTTCTGTATCTCATTTTACAAACTAAACAACAGTCTTTTCTGCTATGTGTGTCTATTGACGGATCCTCCTTTAGCATAGCTATGTATATTTGTGCTTGTATTTTAAGGTTTACCTCTAGTTTTTCTGTCATTATTTAGTGTTTTGGTTCTTAGTTGCGTTGTCAACTCCTAGGGTTCTTTATTACCCTTTTATATTTTTAGTATAACTGTATGTACTTATAAGTCCTATTGACCTTTAATATAATAATTTTATTTTTCTTCTCCTTATCTCTATCTTATCATGTGTGAAAACAAAAATAAGTTTTATGCATTTTTCGTTTTGAAAAATGTCTAGTTTTAAACCTTCGTTAAAGTTTCTTACATCAACGGTATTAGTTATTAAAGGTTCTCTTCGATCTTCGGCTCCAATCTTTTATATTCCTAATACCATTTAGTATACTTATCTTGATTCTGAATTTGGTATTCACGCAAAGTAAACTTATAACACTTCACATAATATAATAGTAATAATGATTATCAAAAGCATAGGAATTTAATAGCACTTTCTCCTGGTATGATAAAGGTGTTATTACTTGTGATCTCATTCTCTTCAGTAGACGTGAAATGTTAAAAGCTATTTTCCTTTTATCAAGGATTGTTATGGGTGTTGGCATTCAACTAGGAAATTAGCATATAATGTAGAGCTTGACATCCATCCAGTTTGGATTTCCTTATAGTTAGGAGATGCCAAGTTTATTTCTGTTGTATCTGTGTACTTTTAATGAGGGTGCTAGAGTAGAGGCTTCTAGGGAGGCTGTGTAATGTCATTTGTTATTTCATCGAAGTTCATCAAATTGTGCCATACAAAGATTGAGATATATTTCTTCTAAGTGTTATGTAGAGGTGAATGCCTCCCTAGAATTGCCTTATGAACTCTTGGAAACGTTTCATAATTTGTTATTAACTTGGATATTGCAATTTGTAATTCTTCAACATAGCATTAGTCGTACATATGTGCTGATAAAAAATGCAATTCACCACTGAAACCAATTTATATAAGGCAAAAAATTGATATTTGTTACTGTCATTACTGCCATCTACATCTTCTTTTTAAATTATGTGTACAAGTCTACATCCAGGCCAACATTTCTGCAAATTGGGCTTCATTGAATTTGGTGATTCTCTCATATGTAAATAAGTAATGAGTCACCAATTTCACTTATGTTTGCTGCCGTAAATTAAGGACTATGCATCAAATCAATCTATCATAGATTTTGAACATTTGGTTAATTGTTGGAAATGTAAACGACTTGCAGGAAATGAACAATTGAGCAAGTGAACACAAAACATCATCACACCACAAGAGAGACACGATCTATAACTTGAAGAAACCTAATGTGGGTGAAAACCCAGCAGAGTGTGGCTATGCCTCCTTACATCAACAGAATCAACAAAATTACAAGCATACTTGCCTGCAGACGTGGGTGTATGGGTACCACCGTACTGGTATGGGGATGGGGACGTCATCAAAATTAGATTACACGAGTAAATGAATAAGGGCACCACTTTTTTGTACATAATTGTTGTCACCAAAAATTGTGGGTATGGGGATGGGTACGTGGATGTGGTGCTCACTCATATAATAGGGTTTCTTGGTAATTACTAACTATGTCTACAAGCCAATGCTCTTATTTGAAGTAACTAAGGATTAAGGACACTGTCAAATTATTTCCACATCTCTACCCTGCCACTTCTTGCCTGCTTTGCTCTGCTCTATGACCTTGCATGACTTCATATTACCTTTTACATTACAAGATCCAAGACTAAGTCAACACTAGACCAAGATAAATAGATGATAGATGATGAGAGGTGCTACTGAATTGCCTATATCATTTGACATAGCTACCATTGGGCTACTCATGTCTCCATAGGGAATTCTACTTTTGAAGAATTTTATGGCTTCTAATCTCTGGTGCCTTGTGAAAGTCTGATAGCTCTTTGAGCTTCAGATGCGTATTACACAAGACATAACTTTTTATTGGAGCTTAACACAAAAATGCACACTATGACCGCCTTTAAGTATCTCATTCTTTTGGTGTCGATGTGCAATTGTTTGTTAATACAATAATGAGATACTTAATGCTAGTGCAGTTTTCTGTTGTACTATTAGTTTTCTCATAAAATATATAACCAAGTTTGTAAAATAAGTAGTCCTTTGAAAATTAGAAATCATAATCGGAAGAGAATCTGAACAATAGCTAAACCAAGATGTATTCATGGATAAGAAGAACAATTAATTGAGAGAAAAGAGTGGCTTCCTCTAGAGAATGGTATACATTGATGCAGATAAGGGAAATTTTGCCATCGTTGAGTGCTTTGGTTCTTTTCATTAACTTCGGTAATCTCACACTTTCTGTCAGTTTCTAAGCATTTAAGTTTCTCCTTCTAATAATTGTAGATCTAGGGGATACAAAAAGTATAAGATCATTTTCCTTTGTTATATTTCTAGATTTTTCTCCCTTAATTACTATTATACCATGTTTTTCCTGGACTACAAAATTATTGGACATCTTATAGACCTTATTTGGTTCTTTTTGTATGGAACAACTAGATGGTAGCATGTTTCTTTTGGGGGGGCAAAAATCAAAACTTTATTCAAGGAAAATTACTTACATTTCCACCTGAAAGATTTTCAGATAGCTATAGACATCAAGACAGACGATAAAAGAGAGAGCCATTGGGGGCTCCTGCAATACCACCCAATATTACAAGCATTAAAGCATAAATCCTTATCAAGATTGTCATCCCCCTTATCCAGCAGACCAGACTTATCCCACCTTATCATCATGAAGAAGCTGAAAAATCTGTTGTACTTTAGACTGGGCTGAATTTCCCCAATCCAAGACATTCCAATTACCCATCTCTTCAGAGGCCCTTTTAGCTAGACAATCAGCCACCTTATTCCATTCCCTAGGAACATGAACAAAAGATAATGAATCAAAGTTTGTGGTTAGATGATGGATTTGCTTGGCCACCAAAGCGAACCTCTAGGAGGAATCTTGCAGATTTCCTTTATTCATCATAGAAACAAGGATCATAGAATCCGTTTCACAGATAACCTTCCTCCAACCCAATTCACAAGCTCTCTCCAAGGCCTTAAGAATATAGCCCATGCCTCCATTTGATTATTTGAATGCCGTCCCATATAAGTGGAAAAGAAAAAAATGAACCAAGCCTTCACTATCACGACCAATTCCGCCAATCCCTGTGGTGCCCGGGTTGCCTTGGGCCGATCCTTCAATATTAATCTTAAAAAAACCACTAGGAGGAGGACACCACTTACCAGATCTATTCACCTTCTTAGAAGGTTGCACTGTGGCTAGATCAAGCCTGTGAAGTAGCGGAGTAGGATAGTTCCAAGAAATTAGCAACACGCACATCTGAGGAAGAAAGAGGTTCGCCAATACTGAACTTGGCCTCAATAGTCTCCTTGAGCATACTCTTAATCTTATTCCAGACTTGCATGACTATACTTCGACACTCTTGAAAGATACGACGGTTTCGCTCCAGCCAAATTTGCCAAATGATAAAATAGGGACCAATATCCCATGCAACCACAAGGAAGAAAGCAAAAGCTGGGGGATGACCCATATTAGCCCAAAACTCAGACAAAGAGGTGGCATGAAAAAAATATCTATTCCATAACTTCCACCATAAGCTCCAGATTGCCGTAGAGAAAGGACACTGAAAGAAAAGTTGATTAGTAGATTCTTCACTGTTGCCACAATGGACACAAATGGAAGGCCCATGAAATCCTCTTTTTCTAATGTTTTCCTAGGTGAGGCATTTATTCTGACTTGGCAACCACAGAAGCAAGTTGCACTTAGGCCAATCAAATTTATTCCAAATTCTCCTCCACCAAGGAGGTTCTCTATTCTCCCCTCTCTGCTGCTCTGAAGAGTAATAGCCAAGAGCAATTGAATAAATTGCTTTAGAATCATGGCCCCAGGCAAGAATATCCTTGTCCTTTGAAGAACAACAATGATGTTTTGCAAGAATAGAAGCAAGAATATCCCGCTTCTCCAAAGACAATCCCCTAGGCCAATTGTTAGGCTCCTGCCAATGACAAGCCAAGGAATTCCCAAGAGGAACAGTGTACTTAAAATCAACAACTTTGGACCACCCAACCACCAGAAAATTTTCACTTAAAGGCTGGAGCTGAGGAAAAGAAGAAAAAATAGGGGGATGATTATCCCAAGAGTTAGTCCAAAAGATTATTATTGCCCTTATTGATAATCCAAAAAAGACCTTCATTAATAAGTAAGGCCCCCCTTTTAATCGTGTTCCAAATCATGGAGCCCTTCCCAGTCAATTCCATCTGTAGAATATCCTCATTCTCAACTCCTTCCAAATACTTACAGTTAAGAATTCTTGCCCAAGGCTGATCTAGATTTTTGCACCATCGCCAATATAATTTAGCTGCTAAGGCTTGACTATTGAGATCTGACTGCCTGGGCCCAAGTCCACCAACCTCTTTCGGTTTGCAAACTTGGTCTTAGCTCACAAGACTCCATTTCCGATTTTCCAAATTTGCTACCCATAAGAATTTTCTAGAAAGAGCTTCAAACTCCTTGAGGAAGCTCTTGAGAGTAGATAAAATTAAAAACCTATATATTAGAAGAGCCTGCAAGACAGATTTTAGAAGAGTCAATCTTCCAGCAAAAGATAACCACTGAAAGGTCCAGTGGCTAACCCTTATTTGAAATTTATCTAGAATCTTATTCCATTGAATCTTATTCAACATTCTTGAAGACAAAGGGGTACCTAGATAATCCACAGGAAGCCTTCCAATCTAAAAATGAAGAATATTAACAATTCTATGTTGAATAGACTTAGGCGTGTTGAAGAAGAAAATACTAGATTTGTCTTCATTAATTTGTTGACTAGAGGCAGATAAGTAGATATCTAAAGCTTTTTTGAAATTGTTTGTCTCACCAATTTTAGACAGACCCATCAAAGTTGTGTCATCCACAAATTGAAGGTGGGATTGAGAGTCCATATTCCGACCCCAAAGCCAACCTTGGATGAGGCCTTTTTCTTTATGTTGCTTCAACAAGCAGCCTAATTCTTCTGCCATTAAAATAAACAAATAAGGAGATAAAGGATCTCCTTGTTTGAGTCCATGTGAAGCTGAAAAAAGAGTTGAAGGAATGCCATTGATCAAAACAAAGAATGAAGTTGAAGTTACACAACTCATAATCCAATCAACCCAATTAGAGCATAAACCAAAAGGCAATAAAATGTGCTGAAGGAATGACCACCCAACTCTATCATGGGCCTTAGACATATCCAGATAAATGAACATGGCCTTTTTTTTGGAATTAAACATGGAATGGATAGCCTCAGCCGCCACAACTATACCATCCAAGATCTTCTGCCCTTTCACAAAGCCCCCTTGTTCAGGTGATATTAGGGAAAGCAAACACTTTTTCAACCATTCAACAATGAGCTTAGTAATTATTTTGTAAGTCACATTACATAGGGCGATAAAAATCTAAGGAATTAGCTCCTTTTTTGGGAATTAGAGCAAGAAAAGTAGAGTTAATGGATTTGAGCATCTGCTTATTATTTTGTGATTCTCTAACAACCTTTAATAGATCTGAACCTAGAATTTCCCAAAGTTCCTGAAAAAACTCAAAAAGGAAAACCATTAGGTCTCGGAGCCTTACCCTTCATCTGGAATACCACAGTCTCTAACTTCTCCATAGAAATAGGTTCTAAGAGAGATTTGTTCATATCATCTGAAACCAAGGTAGGAATACAATCAAGAATGAGTTTCTCCTCTTCCATAGCCTGTAGTCCATTCTTTGTAAACAGTGAAGAATAGAACCTCACAGCTTCCTCAGAGATATCTTGGAATGAGGTTAATTGATCTCCTTGGACTGAGATGAGTGAGACAATCAACTTGGGCTTTTGTTTCCAGAAAATCTCCTCTCGAAGCTCCCATTTAGATAGTTCCATAGATCACTTAGTCTCTTCTCGTTACAGATTCTCTGTCATTCCTTCCTCGTTAATATTGAATGTGATTTTATCCAGCTTATCCTGCAAATGGTTTTTAATTTTAAAAATATTTCCAAAAGAGTATCTATTCCACTTCTTGAGTTTGAATTTGACATATTGGAGCCTCTTGAAAAAATAGTACGTGGCTGTTCCAAAAGTAGGCTTTCCTTCTAACCACCATCACCATAAGCATGTGCAACTTAGAATCTCGAAGCCACATAAGTTGAAACTTAAAAGGAGGATGTTTGGGGATTGAGAACAACGAGGAGGAAAATTTGATGGGCCAATGATCAGAGCCTTTCCACCCCAAAATCTCAGAAGAGGTAGTCTAGTTGTTGCCAATCCAAAAATTAGACACAAGAAACCTATCCAATCTATCTGAGATAGAATCATTTCCGCACCTTCGATTATTCCGAGTGAAGGTACCATTGCTAGGCCTCACATCCACCAAATTGAGAAAGGACACATTATCTCTCAACAAGGTAGACAATGGGCCAAGACGGGCAATTCACCCTGATTTTTCATCCAGACTACTTATAGCATTGAAGTCTCCTGCCAAAATCCAAGGGCAAAAGGGAACTAAAGAACAAATAAATCTGATATGGGACCAAAACAAAACTTTACCTGGAAAATCGGTAGGAGCATAAGCATTTGTAAATAGAAGAGCCTTTCCTGAGTCAAAGCATGACGCCAACAATGAGATTTGAGTTTTTACTCCCCAACCACCAAAAAGGCGTGATCTTACATGGGTTCCATAAGCATGCAACACCACTAGCAGGACCCTGTTGATGGTTGTTTTTCGACAAGTCAACAATAGAGTAAAATACTAGGTATTTAACTCTCTCTTGAGCAAAGCCTCTTGAATGCTAAACCAAGTGATCAAACGAGATAACTCCAAGGTTCCTTCTTCTAATAATGTTTCAATTTCAGTAAGAAACAGCTCAATGATTTAAGTATGATTCTGCTGTTAATCAACAAAGGGACTTACACAATTGTTCAACTTGTTGTTTCAACGACTCTGGAAGTGAACACTAGGGAATCTAAGTACTGCAACTGACGCGTATGATTTAGCAATGGACGTTCTGATCCTAAATCTAACTGATTGATAAAAAAAAGGGCAAAAGATATAGGGTTGAGAAATACTAATCTAATCCTAAATGGAAGGACGTTTACTGCTTAAAGTGAAGTCGAACCAAATCTTGTTTTGCCAAGATAAAACAACTACACAAGAGAGGTGCTATCTTCAAAGGTATGCAAGATGTTTAAATCAATTATGCTCATGAAAATTCAACAGGCATAAAGATCGAATTGACGCTCAATTGTAAAGACTTCACTACAAGGCAATAAAAATCTTTCACTAACTAACTTATACTTAAAAGAAAACTTGTAACTTAACTTAATATTCGTGTGAAAATTGAAACCATGCAAACACTCAGAAATATAAATAGAATCACCAAATCAATGAGTCCTTTATTATCTCAGAGAGCTCTTACAACAATTTCAGAATTTCCGACCGTTACAAATGAGAGCAATGAGAGCTCTTTTATAGTCCTCAAAGGAGAGAAGGGTCAAGATTGATCGACGAAATCAGCGGATCAGATCAAGCCACATCACAAGTAGTTACAACAAACTATACTTTATTAAATGAATGAGGTTAACTTTATTAAATACAGGAGGTTACTCATATTAAATGAAAGAAGTCATGAAAGAGAGAACAAAGGCACGCTTTCCAAGAGGATAAGGAAGCCACATCATCAAGGCGAGTACTATGTAGTAGTACTATGAGATACAACGAATCTGGACACAATTTGAATAATATCTTCCATTGGTACACTTGTCGCTGCCTTAATGGACCCTTCTGCCACTGCTACATCTGCCTCATAGACTCCAAGTGTCTTCTCCCAGTCGTTTATCCAAGACTTATTTTCCCCAAGACGATATGCAAGTGTGAATATATTATCTAGTTGACTTTCATCAAGTCCATCATATTGAAAGTAGAATGCCTTAACTTGTTGCTTCATGTTCTCAATAGTAACATTTCCATAAGGATTACAAATCTTTGTCAAAGCAGTATATATATGATTTTCTGTTCTTAGAAGAACACTTCTTATCCTGGACATATCTACTTCAATCTCATCAACTAGTTGCCCCTTGTTGTGAAAGGAGAAATACCAAGTGACAAAGTCATGTGGAGTATCTCTGTCAATCACCTTATTATGAATTAAATCTTCTACTGGAGCTTCCATTAAGCTTTTGAGTTGTGGCATATATTGCTCTTTGATTGGTTTGAACTCAGCACAACTTTCCAATAAAGCTTGGACTCGACCTTGGAGCTTAATGACTCTGTCATACACTTGCACAATTTCTTCAAGGTACATATAGGCCTTGTCTTCTGTCTTTTCTATCCATCCCTTCATCATCTGAGATGAAGTTCTCATGTCCTCAACTTGGGATACTGTTTCCTGTGGAAGAATGGAAGGAGGAATTGCAGTAGCTTCCTTCTGTTGAATAGGTTGCATGACCTGTTGGATGTAATGCTTCAATGTACTAAAATCTTGTTCAACTTTCATCCTTGCTTCTCTTTCTTGTTTCAACATACTTCTCACATTATTCACTGCATCTTGTAGTTCCTCATCGACTTGTTCCCTTGTGATTGGACCCATGCAAATTGTAGTCAAATTATAATCCTCAGGTGCCATGTTTTCTATCTCCTTGTCACTTCTAGGAACAGCTATGTGGACCTCTCTGTTTCCAGCAGAATCTTGAGTGATTTTAGAAAGGATCGTTGCTTTCTTCTTCTGATTACTCTTTTGTACATTTACAAGCAATTCCTCAACTGCGGCAGGCTGATAAGTCTCTACAATTGTACTTTCTTCAATCCTTTGTCTCAACCAAGGTGGGAAAGTAGAAAGATCTCGTTGTTCATGAGCTTGATTGTGTTGAACACGAGCTACTTCTTCATCAGATTCAGCTTGTCCTATTTCATCCTGACCAAGATCATCATTCTCTTCTATTATGACAGTGGGGCTTGATTGGATTTCTTCTGATGGAATCAAGGCAACTTCTTCTATTACTTCTATCTCTTGTATTGGATTTTGAACAATTGAAACACCTTCTTGTGGATTAGATGAAGTAGATGGATTACTCTTTTTCTGAGGTCTTCGGCTTGATTCCCCTTGATCTTGACTAGGTCTTTTCCTCTTTCTAGCTGAATTATTGCTCTGATCATTCCCACTATGTTGTGGTTGGCTATGTGTACTATGCTGCTTGGGTTCTCCTTCATCCATCTTATTGTAAGTGAGAACTTGACTTTCAGCACTCATTTCCTGCAATAGTTGATTGATACACACTTGTGTCATGGCTAAAACCGGCTTTATCAAATCTTCTTCGGATGCATCTCTCTTTGACCAATCAATTGTGTAAGGCAAATCCTTTATCTTGTCAAATTCATCTATTAGCATAGTATCATCCTCGGTGAACTGGTCTGGAATCCTGAATGCTTTGGTGGCTCTGACTAAATCCCAGTCGAGTCTCGAACTTTGAAGAGTTCGGAGATCATCTTCATCTTGAGCACTGGCCCAGTGGTCTTCCAACTGCTTGATATGTTTGAATTCTCTGTTGTATTTCCAGCAAACTTGGAAAGGGTCAAAGTTAGGCCTTTTGGTGCCATGAGTTTGCAAATGATAAGCCTGAAGCTCTATTTCAGAATACTCAGCTGCTGATAAAGATGGACATTCCAGATTTTGTCCAAGACGAAGTGGAAATTGGATTCCTCCTTTCTTCTTCAACTTCTGCAACCTGATGAGTTCTAGGAGTTGTCTTGTAAGTTCTAACATTACCATCCTGTTGGTTGGATACCTTGGCAATCTGTATGGATATGATGTGAATCCTTGGATCCTTAGGTAAGTGTACCTTTCATGTTGAGTATACCAGTGTCCATATGCTGAAATGAATTCTCTTGCTACATTAGACAATCTTTTATGAAATTCTCCCCTCAGTTTCTTCATTATGAACATGGCAAATGCATCATTAAACCTTGTATAATGATTAATACTCTTGAGGTGCAACTGAGGATAACATTGATGTGACAAGTATTTGTTAGGTCCAATGCCGACTTCTCCTTTTCTGGTTAAACCTGAATAAACTTCATTTCTGGCAAGAAGATACACTATATAGGAACTCATATAACAAGTCTTAGTTTTAGCAAAACTGAGGAACTGCTCATGTATACTTTGACTGATAAGTCCAGCCCAATCAATCATTTTCCCTTTGAGAACTGACTTGATGAAAGAGTACATCCAAGGCTGAAAAGTAGCAGATTGAGGCATTCCTGTCATTCTGTTCAAAAACATGATTAGATATCCAATTTGCGGATGAAAATCTGACTTATGGAACTGTGGAGGATTATTCATATTGAACTTCATGGCTGGATTGGCCATCCACTCTCTCCTTATCTCTTGTAACTTTATCTTGGTGTCGACATCATACTCCTGCTGGCCTTGTTGTTTTGAGATGCTGATCATCCTCTCCTTGGTTGGAATGTTGAAAGTCTCCTCAACTGCTTCCCTTTGCAAATAGGCTAGTATTGTTCCATCCTTGGCTATGATTTGCCTTGTATTTACATCATACTTTTTGACACATTCGATGATCATTTCCGGACATGGCAGAGTTGGCGGAAAACAAGCAGCTTCAATGGCTCCACTCCTCATGATGGCTCGAGCGAGGCTTCCTCCGTTAGGTTCTTCAAGGACTGACTTGATATCTTCCAGGTTGCTGCTTCCCATATTTGTATCGCTTACATTTGTCCACCTTGAGACGAGCTTTGATTCGGGAATCTTTCCTTTGGCATCCATCCGGATCTTGGCTTGTCGCTCCTTAGAAGTCATTGCCATTATTCTGCAGACTTGACGCGAATAAGTGATTGCAACAAAATCTAGATTTTACTTCAGCAACTTTAATGGATTAAATTATGAAATTTTCCTCTATAATTATGAAATATTACTATTAAATTTAGAAAATCTATGAAAAATCATAAAAATCCACTTATCTTTCTAGAATTTTATCAATATTTGAACAATTTCAAGGCATCTAATGAAAGAAAAATAAGAAAATCAGATCAGAAAAAACTCAGATCAGACTTACTTGATGAGCTGTTTTGTATTTGATACCTTGCAATTTGATTTCCCACTTGACAAAATTTGATAAAATCAAATTTATCTTCTAAAATCAACTTCTTGTGGCTGCTCCTTGAAGAAAATCCTGCTCTTGGAGAACAAATCTGCTCTTGAAAATAAATCAAATGAAAAAGAAATGAGGCACATATATATAATTCACTTTAAAAAACTTTCCTTCTCTCTAGGCCGACCTCATGCACAAACATTTAATTTAATTATGATCTTTATTAAATGAATGCAATTTCACGTTTTTCGAAGGCAACAACTATTAAATGTTTATAAGTTCTCCTTGTTAAACGCATTAGATAAAGGTATGATGATCTTCTTCTTGTTGTTGGACGTTTTCTTCCTCCTCCAAGCGCATGGGATGAGGAATTTAGATTCTCTTGGAATTTCGCATTAGTTGAGGTCTTCGAGGCCTTCCTTGGCAATTCGCATTGGATGGTATTAGTGTCCTCTTGCTTCAAGTCACACTAGATGAAGTTTAAAGAATCTTCAAGTGATTTCGCATTGGTTCAAGGTATAGAATTCCTCTTAAACATTTCGCATTACATGAAGAATGGAATCCTCTTGACACTTGGCGCTTTAGATCAGCAACCCGAAGTCTTCAAGGCATTTGAGCGCATTGGATGAAACTTTAGGATCTCACCTTTTAGCATGGCGCATTGGATGGAGGACTAGAATCTTCTAGACCTTGCGCACTACTTAGGGAATTTGGATTCTCCTTGTGGATAGCGCATTGGATGAGTAATTTGGTTTCTTCAAAATAAACTTCATTCTCCCCCTTTATGTGGCGCACTGGATGGGTAGCAGGAGATCTTCAAAATCAAACTTTATTCTTTCCTTACACATGGCGCACTAGATGGCAATTCCGATTTCTTCCTGTTGAGCGCTTGGATAAGAAGCTTGGAGGATGGCGCATTACTTGACCTTATTGAAGTCTTCAAACTTGGACGAATTTAGATGACTTTTGTCTTTGAGGCGGAACATGTATGGCGCATTAGATGAGACTTGAAAATCCTCTAGGGTGTTAGCGCATTGGTTCTAAGTTTAGGATTCTTCAAAGTCAAACTTTTGGTGGATACTTGAAAACTTAAAGGTATTCCTAGAGTTGGCGCATTGGTTCTAACTTTCAAATCCTGTGGATGACGCTTTGATTGAGGGTACTTGGAATTTGATCTTTTGAAATCACTTGAGCGCACTAGATCAACTTTTGAAACCCTGTAGAGTTCTCCCTCAAGAAGTCGCATTAGATCAAACATTAAATGTCTTCTAAACTTGGCCTTGGATTGTTATCACAGATTGGCGCATTTGATCATTAATTTAAATTCTTCTCCTTTATGGCGCATTGGATGAACTTCATGAATTTTCGAAATCAAACTTCACTCTTTCTTTAATGTAGCGCATTAGATCATGTCTTGAGACTCCTCAAGGGAGTGGCGCATCACTTAGGCAATTTGAATTCCCTGGACTCTAGCGCATTACTTCAAGAATTGAAATCCTCTGAACTTGTCTCTCTAGGAAGTCGCATGAGATAGGGTCTTAAGAATCCTCTGGAGTTGGCGCATGGGATCAAAGGAAAATATCCTTAGGTTTTGGCGCATTGCTTCCTCTTTTGGAATCCTCTGAACTTGTAAACATTTCTCAAGTCAAAACTTCACATTTCCCTCTTCTTCCTTAGTGGCGCATCACTTCAAGGATTGAAATCCTCTGACATTTTCATTAAAATTTGCTCCAAGATTTGCTTTAGACTTGTCCTTTTTCACTTTCGCATTGGTTGAAGGCATTGAAATCTTCATCTCTTCCTCCGAAATGACCTTTTAGTCTGGGCGCACTAGATGGAGTTTTCAAATCCTCTGATATTTTTGCACTGAATGAAGGATTAGATGGGCGCACTGGATCAAGTTTTCAAATCCTCTGGCTCAAATGTCTTCTGCTTCGTGATTTTGCGCCCAGATTTGCGCCATCTAAGTGTCTAGTCGCATTAGATCAAAAGTTTGAATCCTCTGACTTCGTCAAGTATTTTTCAGGATCGCGCGAGTAAAGGTATATTGAAAAATATATTTAAGTATAAGTTTAGAGATTGAATTTCTTATACTTTAAATATTTTTCAATATACCTTTCAGGATGTTTGAGATAGGTCCCGAATCCACCGGATTTAAGATGCAAAATATAGAATTTGGAGGATTCACCAGATTTCAGACTTAGCCATTTTTTCAGGATTTTCAGGATTTCAGGCTCCAGGCTTAGTCTTTTCAGGGTCTCAAACATTCTGAAGGATTCACTTCAAAACTCAATATCTAGATAGGATTTGATCACAATTCTTCATTATTGCAAGTTCATCTATCCTTAATCGTGAATCAAAGATCAGAGGCAAGGAAATTGTTACCGAGCCGGCAAAGGAAAACAAGTCAGGACATCATTAAAATCCCGTTAAAACTCATTGAAAACTCATTGGAAACTCACTGAAAAGCTCAGAGCTCAAAAAAAAGGGGGGTCCCTATTCCTAATGGGGTGATGTGTGATTTGGTCACAACATCTGGCGACTCCACTGGAGGAATGTTCCTGAACATTTCTAAAACAAAAAATGCAAAGCTCACTCAAAGAATATCAAATTATCATCCACAATCGTAAACTATGCAAAACGAGCGTAAAAGGGAAAGAAATCATAAATTGGATCAAGACACTGCATCTCCTGATGTGTGATTAAAGATTGATTGCAATTAAAACAACTTCTTGAATGTGCTAAAGATAAACAAACGTCAAGCTTCAACATTTCCATGTACACCCACACACGAGATCAAATAAACACGACTACTCAATCAAAGAATCAAAACCAATTGCCAGCGCGACTATCCATCTCTGAGGTTTGAAGTGCAAGCACTTAAGTTCATTCCCATCCCTTAGAAACCAGGATCGACTAAGCTGACCTGTATCAAGCTAGGTATATTCATGAAAGCGGATGGACGGACATATATATGGATGAAGAGGGCAGATGATAATATGCAATGACAAGTAAGTGATGTCAAATGGAGTGGTGATAGAATGATAGTGAAAATGCAATGAAACAATGGGGCTCTATCATGACGCCTGTTTGCCAGGTTTTCGCCAAGATACTTATTCATGGCGCCCGTTTGCCGGGTTTTCACCAGTGAACGAAAATTTTTCTTTTTACTATTTTTTTTTTTTTTTTTTTTTCTTTTTTCCTTTTTTTTTTTTTTTTTTGTTTTTTTCTTTAGGATAATGACCATTACACACGGCGCCTGTTTGCCAGGTTTTCACCGAGGTAACGAATGATAAGAACTCAAGAGTCTGATTCTGCGAAGGACGCGATAATCCACACATAAAATCATGTCAAGTTCTGATACTTACAAATGTTGGTAGGAAAGAATAACATGATAGGGTGAAAGGAACGGAGTTGGATGATGGCGGACTATGACTGTATGAAAGCGTATTCAACCATAAACCAAAGGAATGACGGGATATGTTGAATAGCAAGAAACAAATATGGACGGTGAATAAGGAAAATGAAATGGAATGAAATCACGATCAACGTTTGTTTGTATCAACCTAAACCTCGAAGCTTGCAAGTGGAAAAGGGAATGTAAATAGGGAACGGGGATTAATGATAACTAGTAATGATACCTTCAGGTCCTTCACGAACTTAGGATTTCTCCCTTTAATTTTGGTTCGCGGGGTGAAGTAATGTGGAATGGAATTGAATGGAAATGGAATGGATGGATTGGATGCGGTAGCCTCTTTGGATTCGACTACAGGTACTTAGAACTTTATTTCGCCAGGATTCCTTGACTTGAAAGTACAGCACGAAATATACTTTTGAACATGCCTTGTTTAGGAATTATGGCATTTATATCATGATACATAGAGATTTTTGGATTTTCAGGAATCTCTTTGCTTAAAAGGTAAAAGCATCCAAATATTTATTTTATGGAAAGATGGGGGAATGGGCGGAAGGAACTGCAAGCTTCTCATTCAGACGACACTCACACTCATCAATCATGATTAGGAGAGGGGTGAAAAGGATAAAGGTGTGGATAGTAATGTGATTGGAAGGCGGAGGTAAAATGGATGACGGAAGGTATGAATAGTTACATGCTTTGAGACTTTGCATAGTAACAAAAGTGAAGTGAATATAGGTAGTAGATTTCAAATGGAATGGAGTGGGAATACCAACATTTGATTTTATCCTGTACAGTGGATAATGAAAATACTCCAAGTACTTGATTTCAACTTCAACTCGTATCCTTCTGGAGTATAATGAACACAGAATCATATAAATGATGCAGTCATTAGACTCGAATTCATTTTTGGTTGAAAATATGCAATGCAGATGGAGGTTTAATTGTAGTAATATGAAATGAATGGACAATTTTATTGTAATATGAGATGTGGTAAATGGAATGACGGATATGAAAGTATGCAAAATACTTTATTATGGAATGGAAATGGAAGCATGAATTACCTTATGATTTTCACTTGATCCAGGCTTACAAAGGCTTTCCTAGGAACTTCGGGATCATTAAGATGTGTAAGAAACCTCAAAATACTTCAGTCAATACCGAACAACTGATTCGTTTCCTAAGAACAAGCAGTCACGCTATCTAATACTCGCGATGGAATCCACGGGAAATCCATCAATCATGACTTAAGTTTCTCAAAAGAACAAATAAGAATTCGTAAAATTAGATTTGACATTTTAAAATATTATGTTCAGAAGATAATGGTGTCAAGACACAATATATGATTAATGTCCCAGTCAAGCTCAGTGCTTGCTTTGTCAACAATTGAAAACAATAATCTATCAATCCTAAGAGTTTCGTGAATAAATGTTTAAGAAATGAGCTAACATATCCTAGTGAAAGTATACCAAATGTGTTTTGGATACACACCACCTTGTCAAGAATTAAAACCCTTCAAAAACAACTACTCTAAAAAACGAAAGCAAAACAAAAACAACTAAACTATGAAAAGCAAGAAAAATTCTTGAGTCAAATGACATCAAGACAAACAAATCTAATCTAAGAAAAACAACAAAATAACTGAAAGGAAATCCTATCTAATTATGTACAAACCAGTGTTCCGAAGAATTCATGGCTGGAAATAGTGCTTCAAAAACTGCCCATTGACAGGCAATGGAATATCTTCTCCTGTCAGAGTCTTCAATTTGAAAGCGTTCTCTCCTAGGATCTCAGCAATCTGATATGGGCCCTTCCAGAGATAATCGAACTTGTCGTGATCACCTCGCCGTTCGTGTGCTTTGTCCCAATATAAAACCAGATCAGAAATTCTGAAGGCTTTCACTCTTGCCTGTCGATCAAACCAACGCTTGACCACTCCTTGATGTTTCATAAATTTATTTAAGGCGATGTCTCGTTTTTCTTCCAGATGCAGGAGCTGTGATAATCTTACTTGTACTTGCTCATCTTCATCTAAATACTCTTGCATGAATTGCAAGGTTGGAATCCTCAATTGTATTGGGAAGATGGGATCCTGCCCATAAACCAGGTGATATGGCGAAGTACCCAGAGAAGACTTAACTCGAGTTCTGTCTGCCCAAAGAGCAAACTTCAGCTGTGTATGCCAGTCTCTTGGATTCTTATCCAGTAATTTCTTTATTGCATTCAAAAGGTTCTTGATTGTGGACTCAGCTAGGCCATTTCCCTGTGGATAATAATTCGATGAAAATTTCAGGGTTATGCCATATTCAAAGGCCCAATTTGAAAATCTGAGTGATGAAAATGCAGGGCCATTGTCGCATACAAGGGCACTGGGGCAACCAAATCTGGTAATTATATTCTCTTCTAAGAACTTGATCACTACTTCAGAAGTACAAAACTTCAAAGCATGGGCTTCTGTCCATCTAGTGCAGTAGTCTGTAGCAGTCAAAATATATTTATGCTGTGCGGAAGATGGTGGGTTTATCATACCAA
The DNA here is from genome assembly GCA_027924645.1 of Cunninghamia lanceolata. Taxonomy (NCBI): domain Eukaryota; kingdom Viridiplantae; phylum Streptophyta; class Pinopsida; order Cupressales; family Cupressaceae; genus Cunninghamia; species Cunninghamia lanceolata. Next base: position 1,908,663 of record BSBN01001609.1, read on the forward strand.
TAAAATCTAACCCCCATTTAGCAAAAGGTCTGAATTCAACAACTGGCTGCAAAGGCATAGCTGGGTTTCGTTCTCGTGAAGCTGCTACTTGACAAATATGGCAAGTTTTGACATGCTGATGAGCATCTTGAAACAATTTTGGCCAATAATAGCCTGCCCTTAATATCTGATTCGCTGTTGCTAGCTCACCACCGTGGCAAGTTCCGAACTTATCATGAAATTGTTCCATAATACTTTTAGCTTCGTTCCTACCAATACACCTTAGGTAAATACCTTCATGATTTTGCCTGAATAAAACTGATCCTTGCAACATGAAACGTTTGCTCCTATATCTCAATGCTCTCCTCTGTGTTGGGCTCATATGTTCTGGACATCTCTGAGATAGTAGGTAATAAACAATATCATCGTACCACTCATCGGGTGATACTGCTTCAAGTACGTAAGCTTGCTGAACTAATCCAGGTTCTTCAAGTGCTATAGTCTGAGTCAATGCTTGTCCTCTAACCAACTTCATTGGTTGAATTTCGATGTCGTATTCTTGAATAGTGGCGACCCACTTGCCTCTTCGTTCGCCGAGTTCATTTTGCATTAGTAGTGTTTTAACTGCGGCATCTGGAACTATAGCATACACTTTACTCCGCAAGATATAGTGCCGAAATTTCTTGATAGCCTTTACTAGAGCATAAGCCTGTTTCTCCACTGCCGGGTATCTCAGCTCAGCATCCTTAAAAGGGGCACTCATAAATGCAACGGGATGTTCATCTTTATCATCTACCCTCTGGGTCAAAATCCCTGCACAGGTGTGATCAGATGCAAAAGAATATAAATAAAACGGCTTCAAATAGTCTGGACTGATGAGGACAGGCGCCCTAGCAATTGCTTGCTTGATTTCTTCAAATGCTTTCTTTGCTTGAGGAGTCCATTCAACTTTCGCATCCTTCTTTAACATATCATTCAATGGCTTAATAATTTCTGCAAATCCGGTAATAAACTTCCTGACGAAGTTAATCTTGCCGAAGAATGACTTTAATTCCTTTTTACTGGCAGGCATGCTAATTCTCTTAATGGCTTCTATTCGATCGGGATCAATAGAGATACCGTGTTCTGATATGACATGACCCAGGAGCTTTCCTTCTGTCACCCCGAAGATGCACTTCTTTGGATTTAAGGAAATTCCATATGTTCTACAAGATTCGAAAACCTTCCTTAAATGCTCTACATGATCTGCTCTGACCTTTGAGAACACCGTAAGATCATCCATATAAATAATAATGCATTTTCCAATAATATCTCTGAAAGCAATATCCATAGCTCGCTGGAAAGTGGCTCCTGCATTGATTAGGCCAAAAGGCATCCTTCTGTATGCGTAAGTACCCCATTTGGTAGTGAAAGCGGTCTTCAATCGATCCTCTTCTTCAACCATGACCTGATTATACCCTGAATATCCATCCAGAAAAGACATCATCTGTGAACCATTTACAATTTGCAGCACTTCGTCCAATGAAGGCAAAGGATAATTATCTTTTTCTGATGCTTTGTTCAAGTTCCTGAAATCAACGCATAATCTTATTTCTCCATTCTTTTTTCTAACTGGAACTAAATTGGCGACCCACGTCGAGTGTCTGATCGGAAATATGATCTTTGCTTGCAGCAGCTTCTTGACTTCTTGATAAATAAGTGGCTCCAATAAAGGATTGACCGGCCTCTGCCTCTGTCGGAAAGGTCTGCTTCCTGGCTTGAGAGGGATAGTATGCGTGATGATGGATGTGTCGTATGTCTTCAAATCATCATACCCCCAAGCAATAACATCGTGGAATTCTCTCATACTACTGAGGATGTTTTCTCTTTCTTCCGGTGTGCAAACTTTCCCTATGAATACATTTTTTACATCTTCGTCGGTTCCCAGATTGACTGCTTCACATTTGTTTCCATCTTCGTTGTGGTGAGGAGGAGTGCCCAACTTATCTGAATCGAAAAGTCTTTCTAATTCAATCATACCCTTTGGGATGTTATTGTCCTTCAGATTCATGATCCCATCTGGATCAAACTCAGCTTCAACTTCGCTTTCGTCAATGACCTGGGTGGTGAAGATACCTGAATTGGTCAAAAAATCCAGTATATGTTTGTCGTCATCAAACACTTGAAAATTTGTGATATTATCTGGTACTGATGGTACTGATGTTAGTTCCACTGTGAACTTTTTTAATCCTTCCATAGCCAATGGCTCAAGGGAACTTGCGGCCTGTGCTAGGGCATTAGCTACTCGATTTGTTGACCTGTAAATTGACTTGATGTTGAAAGCATCGAAGTCTTCAATCAAATCCCATACTCTGTTTCTGTACTTCTTTAGCCTCTTGTCATGGCACACATATTGCTTCCTGACTTGTCTGACAACTATTTCTGAATCGCCGAACACGTGCAAAATTTTAACTTTCTTTTTTATGGCCAAGAGCAATCCGTGTACGAGAGCTTCATACTCGGTAACATTATTTGTGCATGGGAACTGTAGTCTTAAAGCTGACAGGTAAGCTTCCCCCAGCGGACTGATCAATTCGAAGCCAGCACCGGATCCTTGCTTGGATTTTGATCCATCGAATCTTAGAGTCCATACTTGATTATCTTCTGAATTTGACATATCAACACCTTGATTTACTTTTGTAGGCTCAATTTGGGTATGTTCTGTTGCTGATGCCGAAGTGCTTGCTTCATCTGTCACGGCTGTATCCCGAACTGGTTCTTTTAGTTTCATCATACTTGGGATTTCCAAGCCCATGGCCTCTGGAATTCTCTTTCTAACTTGTTCTAAGGCCACTATGCACATAGAGCAAGAGAACTCGGAATGGAAAGCATTGTGTATCCTACACCAATTAGGTAGCAATAGATCTTGAACGGATGCGTGACTCCCCAATTCTACTCCTTGCTTCACATGTCTCATCACAAAATTTCGGAAGTTTTCAAACATACCTTCCCCTTCTTCATCTGATGATGCGCTGTGATCACTTTCTATGAGGACCTCTGTCGAGTTATGAAACATTAGAATCTCTTCAACCTTAGGCTTGTAAACACCTAAGTCGGTTTGTACAAAAAGGATCTCATTGTCTTCACCATATTCCGTAATCATCAATTTAAGACGTGGAGTGCTATCTATCCTGATTTGATTAGGCAATCCTTTCCATGATAGCCACATGTGCGAGAAGTCGGTGGAGACGTATCCGTTGAGCTTCTTCAACCAATCTCTGCTTAACAGCATCCCATACCCTTCAGGTATGTCTACTACTGAAATGTCAATGTAATGCTGAATCCTGGGATCAGCTGCTAACTGCATGTGAATATTATGTAGCTCTCCAATAACTGGAACTTCAGTCTTGTCTAATTGAGTAACTTTCTTATTTGTCTGCTTTGGGATGAGACCAAGTTTCTTGCAAATACCCAAAGGCATCACGTTGCTTGAGGCTCCTGAATCCATTAGACAATTGTGTAACAATTTGCCAAACATTCTAACTGATATCAAGAAAGGAGGCTGGAAGACGACTGATTTCTTCTTGGGGGCACTGTATCGGTCATTTACTGGATCTGAATTGACTTGTGAACTTTGAACTTTCGGCGTATTGTTATCCTCTGTAGGCTCTTCCTTTATCGCAACTGATTTGCCATCTGTTATATTGGATGATTCCTGTGCAATGAAAATAGCATTTGTCTGGCCTTGTGGGTGAGGTGGCCTCATTTGAGTTGGGTTTGCATTTTGACCTACATATGCTCTTGGTACGTTTGAAGTAGGTGGACCGGCTGATCCTGTGGTGACTTGCACATTTTGATTTCCACCCTTTGAGATGGTATCATCAACACCTCTTAGAAAAGCTTCCTTAATTTCAGGTACTCGAATCAATTCTGTCAATGGTAGGTTGATTTTAATCTTCTTGAGTTCTTCGACAACACATTGACTCAACCTCTTTAAATCCTCTTTAGGAACTTCCTTCCTGACTGGATCGATCCTTGCAGAGACATTCTGCTGCTGAACTTCTTGTGCTGGGACAACGTTCTGAACTGGATTTCGCTGTCTGTATTCGGGTGCATCCCTTGGATAGCTTGGATTGTTACTTGCATTTGGATTTGGCGGAGTGTGCAAGTTATTAGGAGGAGTTGACGTGGTAATAGGATCTTGTGACCGGTAATTCCGCTGATAAACTCTTTGTGGTGCATTGCCAGCAGATTGCTGAAAGGCCTGAACTTCATCTGCTTCTTGGGTTTGGAAATCACCCTCGAATGGCGGAGTGTAGTATGTATCCTCAACTGGTTCATTCGCAGAGGCTGGCGGAAATCTTCCGCTATATTCTGTCATATCATATTCCATCATAGGTGGAAAAGTAAAATCTTCAATCATCAAAGCTTGATCATACCTCTGCGTGGGCACAATTTCATATCCGGTGACTGGAGGATTTTCTGGTACCTGTGTACCATGCATTTCCTGTTGAAAGATGTCAGCTGCTATCTTAAATTCGGGACATTGAAGTTCTGAATGCTGATTGGTGTTATGCAACCGGCACCATGTAGATAGTGCAGCTTCTGCTAGAAATACTTTCTCTGCAGGTTTTGGGTCCGAAGCTGGTGGATTGTCCAGTAGTGAAGGAACTGTGCCGGTATTCGGTGCAGTGTTCCAGGTTCTATTCTGTCGTTGAAAGCCTTGATTATTTCCTCTGAAACCTTGATTATATCCCTGATTATATCCTTGATTGTATCCTTGATTTCCTTGGTATCCACCCTGATTGCCTTGGAAATTCTTCTGCAGATAGTTGTTCTGATTTCGTAAATGTGTAACTTCAGTAGACAATTTCTTTACCTGATCAATCAGCTCTTTCATTTCATCTTTCTCCTCCTGAGCCTTCGCAGAAGATGAAGATCCTTGCAAATATACTGGCTTTTCCGGTACAACTTGTGAAATTGGCACTCCTGGATGTAGGACTAATTGATTAGCAGGAGTGGAAACAGGAACTGGATTCATTACAGGTGTATGTTGAGCCAATGCGTGATTGATTCCCTGAATCTGGTTTGGCATTGCCACATGCCCTATGTGATTAAGTGGCCCATGCGTGTTCATACCCAAATCTGTGTTCACCTTAACGGCTTCAGCATAAGCTCCTGTCAAAGTGGTCGACGGGGTTGTTGCTCTTTTCACGAACAGAGAAGTAAGGCGATCCAATGCAGCGTAATAAATCTCCATCGCCATTACTGGAGTGATATCATAGGGAGGTTGCAATCTTGAATATGCTTTATGGAACCTGTGATTAAAAGCGGCAATAGGCTCGTGTTCCTGTCTTCGGACTTCAATGAATTGCTTATAGAGTTCTGCAGGAGTGATGAGAATCTTGAATTTCTCCAGGAAAGCGGTTCTCATCTGTTCCCAGGTAGTAATAGATCCAGCCGGTAGATTGACATACCAAAAAGTAGCATCTCCTTCGAGAGAGTAGGGAAATAGTCGGCATGCTACATCTTCATCTTCAATCCTTCGATTTACCAGAGTACCTTCAAAGATCTTAATATGCTCTTCAGTTGTCCTGCTTGGATCGTTGACATGAAATTTCGAACAGAAATGTTCGGGATTCTTGGGCATATCATGGTAATCAGTAAAAGTCCCCAGGGGTGAGACATTTCCCAAAGGCCAAGCTTGTGCTGGTGCTGCCATTGGAATGTTGGGTTGTCCTGGACCTGCTTGAGTAGCTCCTTGCTGAAGTGGAGTGCCTATGGTGGTTACTTGGACGTTGCTTGGTTGAACAACTCCCTGATTTTGATTCTTCGGAGGTGGAGTTTGAAATGAATTTGAAGTATCACCCCCACTTGGAGATCCTTGGCTGGATGAAGTCCCTTTCTTTCCTTTCTTCGACTTTGACGGGAACCCCAACTCAGAAAACTCCTTGGATGCTCCTGGTGCAGACCTTAGAATTCTTTGGTGCCTCTCTGGCGAGAAAGAACCAATTCGCTCCAGGATGTTCTTCCTTAATCTGAAACAACTTGTAAAGGCCCTCCTTCTAGCGCCAAATATGTTGATGGTTGTTTTTCGACAAGTCAACAATAGAGTAAAATACTAGGTATTTAACTCTCTCTTGAGCAAAGCCTCTCGAATGCTAAACCAAGTGATCAAACGAGATAACTCCAAGGTTCCTTCTTCTAATAATGTTTCAATTTCAGTAAGAAACAGCTCAATGATTTAAGTATGATTCTGCTGTTAATCAACAAAGGGACTTACACAATTGTTCAACTTGTTGTTTCAACGACTCTGGAAGTGAACACTAGGGAATCTAAGTACTGCAACTAACGCGTATGATTTAGCAATGGACGTTCTGATCCTAAATCTAACTGATTGATAAAAAAAAGGGCAAAAGATATAGGGTTGAGAAATACTAATCTAATCCTAAATGGAAGGACGTTTACTGCTTAAAGTGAAGTCGAACCAAATCTTGTTTTGCCAAGATAAAACAACTACACAAGAGAGGTGCTATCTTCAAAGGTATGCAAGATGTTTAAATCAATTATGCTCATGAAAATTCAACAGGCATAAAGATCGAATTGACGCTCAATTGTAAAGACTTCACTACAAGGCAATAAAAATCTTTCACTAACTAACTTATACTTAAAAGAAAACTTGTAACTTAACTTAATATTCGTGTGAAAATTGAAACCATGCAAACACTCAGAAATATAAATAGAATCACCAAATCAATGAGTCCTTTATTATCTCAGAGAGCTCTTACAACAATTTCAGAATTTCCGACCGTTACAAATGAGAGCAATGAGAGCTCTTTTATAGTCCTCAAAGGAGAGAAGGGTCAAGATTGATCGACGAAATTAGCGGATCAGATCAAGCCACATCACAAGTAGTTACAACAAACTATACTTTATTAAATGAATGAGGTTAACTTTATTAAATACAGGAGGTTACTCATATTAAATGAAAGAAGTCATGAAAGAGAGAACAAAGGCACGCTTTCCAAGAGGATAAGGAAGCCACATCATCAAGGCGAGTACTATGTAGTAGTACTATGAGATACAACGAATCTGGACACAATTTGAATAATATCTTCCATTGGTACACTTGTCGCTGCCTTAATGGACCCTTCTGCCACTGCTACATCTGCCTCATAGACTCCAAGTGTCTTCTCCCAGTCGTTTATCCAAGACTTATTTTCCCCAAGACGATATGCAAGTGTGAATATATTATCTAGTTGACTTTCATCAAGTCCATCATATTGAAAGTAGAATGCCTTAACTTGTTGCTTCATGTTCTCAATAGTAACATTTCCATAAGGATTACAAATCTTTGTCAAAGCAGTATATATATGATTTTCTGTTCTTAGAAGAACACTTCTTATCCTGGACATATCTACTTCAATCTCATCAACTAGTTGCCCCTTGTTGTGAAAGGAGAAATACCAAGTGACAAAGTCATGTGGAGTATCTCTGTCAATCACCTTATTATGAATTAAATCTTCTACTGGAGCTTCCATTAAGCTTTTGAGTTGTGGCATATATTGCTCTTTGATTGGTTTGAACTCAGCACAACTTTCCAATAAAGCTTGGACTCGACCTTGGAGCTTAATGACTCTGTCATACACTTGCACAATTTCTTCAAGGTACATATAGGCCTTGTCTTCTGTCTTTTCTATCCATCCCTTCATCATCTGAGATGAAGTTCTCATGTCCTCAACTTGGGATACTGTTTCCTGTGGAAGAATGGAAGGAGGAATTGCAGTAGCTTCCTTCTGTTGAATAGGTTGCATGACCTGTTGGATGTAATGCTTCAATGTACTAAAATCTTGTTCAACTTTCATCCTTGCTTCTCTTTCTTGTTTCAACATACTTCTCACATTATTCACTGCATCTTGTAGTTCCTCATCGACTTGTTCCCTTGTGATTGGACCCATGCCAATTGTAGTCAAATTATAATCCTCAGGTGCCATGTTTTCTATCTCCTTGTCACTTCTAGGAACAGCTATGTGGACCTCTCTGTTTCCAGCAGAATCTTGAGTGATTTTAGAAAGGATCGTTGCTTTCTTCTTCTGATTACTCTTTTGTACATTTACAAGCAATTCCTCAACTGCGGCAGGCTGATAAGTCTCTACAATTGTACTTTCTTCAATCCTTTGTCTCAACCAAGGTGGGAAAGTAGAAAGATCTCGTTGTTCATGAGCTTGATTGTGTTGAACACGAGCTACTTCTTCATCAGATTCAGCTTGTCCTATTTCATCCTGACCAAGATCATCATTCTCTTCTATTATGACAGTGGGGCTTGATTGGATTTCTTCTGATGGAATCAAGGCAACTTCTTCTATTACTTCTATCTCTTGTATTGGATTTTGAACAATTGAAACACCTTCTTGTGGATTAGATGAAGTAGATGGATTACTCTTTTTCTGAGGTCTTCGGCTTGATTCCCCTTGATCTTGACTAGGTCTTTTCCTCTTTCTAGCTGAATTATTGCTCTGATCATTCCCACTATGTTGTGGTTGGCTATGTGTACTATGCTGCTTGGGTTCTCCTTCATCCATCTTATTGTAAGTGAGAACTTGACTTTCAGCACTCATTTCCTGCAATAGTTGATTGATACACACTTGTGTCATGGCTAAAACCGGCTTTATCAAATCTTCTTCGGATGCATCTCTCTTTGACCAATCAATTGTGTAAGGCAAATCCTTTATCTTGTCAAATTCATCTATTAGCATAGTATCATCCTCGGTGAACTGGTCTGGAATCCTGAATGCTTTGGTGGCTCTGACTAAATCCCAGTCGAGTCTCGAACTTTGAAGAGTTCGGAGATCATCTTCATCTTGAGCACTGGCCCAGTGGTCTTCCAACTGCTTGATATGTTTGAATTCTCTGTTGTATTTCCAGCAAACTTGGAAAGGGTCAAAGTTAGGCCTTTTGGTGCCATGAGTTTGCAAATGATAAGCCTGAAGCTCTATTTCAGAATACTCAGCTGCTGATAAAGATGGACATTCCAGATTTTGTCCAAGACGAAGTGGAAATTGGATTCCTCCTTTCTTCTTCAACTTCTGCAACCTGATGAGTTCTAGGAGTTGTCTTGTAAGTTCTAACATTACCATCCTGTTGGTTGGATACCTTGGCAATCTGTATGGATATGATGTGAATCCTTGGATCCTTAGGTAAGTGTACCTTTCATGTTGAGTATACCAGTGTCCATATGCTGAAATGAATTCTCTTGCTACATTAGACAATCTTTTATGAAATTCTCCCCTCAGTTTCTTCATTATGAACATGGCAAATGCATCATTAAACCTTGTATAATGATTAATACTCTTGAGGTGCAACTGAGGATAACATTGATGTGACAAGTATTTGTTAGGTCCAATGCCGACTTCTCCTTTTCTGGTTAAACCTGAATAAACTTCATTTCTGGCAAGAAGATACACTATACAGGAACTCATATAACAAGTCTTAGTTTTAGCAAAACTGAGGAACTGCTCATGTATACTTTGACTGATAAGTCCAGCCCAATCAATCATTTTCCCTTTGAGAACTGACTTGATGAAAGAGTACATCCAAGGCTGAAAAGTAGCAGATTGAGGCATTCCTGTCATTCTGTTCAAAAACATGATTAGATATCCAATTTGCGGATGAAAATCTGACTTATGGAACTGTGGAGGATTATTCATATTGAACTTCATGGCTGGATTGGCCATCCACTCTCTCCTTATCTCTTGTAACTTTATCTTGGTGTCGACATCATACTCCTGCTGGCCTTGTTGTTTTGAGATGCTGATCATCCTCTCCTTGGTTGGAATGTTGAAAGTCTCCTCAACTGCTTCCCTTTGCAAATAGGCTAGTATTGTTCCATCCTTGGCTATGATTTGCCTTGTATTTACATCATACTTTTTGACACATTCGATGATCATTTCCGGACATGGCAGAGTTGGCGGAAAACAAGCAGCTTCAATGGCTCCACTCCTCATGATGGCTCGAGCGAGGCTTCCTCCGTTAGGTTCTTCAAGGACTGACTTGATATCTTCCAGGTTGCTGCTTCCCATATTTGTATCGCTTACATTTGTCCACCTTGAGACGAGCTTTGATTCGGGAATCTTTCCTTTGGCATCCATCCGGATCTTGGCTTGTCGCTCCTTAGAAGTCATTGCCATTATTCTGCAGACTTGACGCGAATAAGTGATTGCAACAAAATCTAGATTTTACTTCAGCAACTTTAATGGATTAAATTATGAAATTTTCCTCTATAATTATGAAATATTACTATTAAATTTAGAAAATCTATGAAAAATCATAAAAATCCACTTATCTTTCTAGAATTTTATCAATATTTGAACAATTTCAAGGCATCTAATGAAAGAAAAATAAGAAAATCAGATCAGAAAAAACTCAGATCAGACTTACTTGATGAGCTGTTTTGTATTTGATACCTTGCAATTTGATTTCCCACTTGACAAAATTTGATAAAATCAAATTTATCTTCTAAAATCAACTTCTTGTGGCTGCTCCTTGAAGAAAATCCTGCTCTTGGAGAACAAATCTGCTCTTGAAAATAAATCAAATGAAAAAGAAATGAGGCACATATATATAATTCACTTTAAAAAACTTTCCTTCTCTCTAGGCCGACCTCATGCACAAACATTTAATTTAATTATGATCTTTATTAAATGAATGCAATTTCACGTTTTTCGAAGGCAACAACTATTAAATGTTTATAAGTTCTCCTTGTTAAACGCATTAGATAAAGGTATGATGATCTTCTTCTTGTTGTTGGACGTTTTCTTCCTCCTCCAAGCGCATGGGATGAGGAATTTAGATTCTCTTGGAATTTCGCATTAGTTGAGGTCTTCGAGGCCTTCCTTGGCAATTCGCATTGGATGGTATTAGTGTCCTCTTGCTTCAAGTCACACTAGATGAAGTTTAAAGAATCTTCAAGTGATTTCGCATTGGTTCAAGGTATAGAATTCCTCTTAAACATTTCGCATTACATGAAGAATGGAATCCTCTTGACACTTGGCGCTTTAGATCAGCAACCCGAAGTCTTCAAGGCATTTGAGCGCATTGGATGAAACTTTAGGATCTCACCTTTTAGCATGGCGCATTGGATGGAGGACTAGAATCTTCTAGACCTTGCGCACTACTTAGGGAATTTGGATTCTCCTTGTGGATAGCGCATTGGATGAGTAATTTGGTTTCTTCAAAATAAACTTCATTCTCCCCCTTTATGTGGCGCACTGGATGGGTAGCAGGAGATCTTCAAAATCAAACTTTATTCTTTCCTTACACATGGCGCACTAGATGGCAATTCCGATTTCTTCCTGTTGAGCGCTTGGATAAGAAGCTTGGAGGATGGCGCATTACTTGACCTTATTGAAGTCTTCAAACTTGGACGAATTTAGATGACTTTTGTCTTTGAGGCGGAACATGTATGGCGCATTAGATGAGACTTGAAAATCCTCTAGGGTGTTAGCGCATTGGTTCTAAGTTTAGGATTCTTCAAAGTCAAACTTTTGGTGGATACTTGAAAACTTAAAGGTATTCCTAGAGTTGGCGCATTGGTTCTAACTTTCAAATCCTGTGGATGACGCTTTGATTGAGGGTACTTGGAATTTGATCTTTTGAAATCACTTGAGCGCACTAGATCAACTTTTGAAACCCTGTAGAGTTCTCCCTCAAGAAGTCGCATTAGATCAAACATTAAATGTCTTCTAAACTTGGCCTTGGATTGTTATCACAGATTGGCGCATTTGATCATTAATTTAAATTCTTCTCCTTTATGGCGCATTGGATGAACTTCATGAATTTTCGAAATCAAACTTCACTCTTTCTTTAATGTAGCGCATTAGATCATGTCTTGAGACTCCTCAAGGGAGTGGCGCATCACTTAGGCAATTTGAATTCCCTGGACTCTAGCGCATTACTTCAAGAATTGAAATCCTCTGAACTTGTCTCTCTAGGAAGTCGCATGAGATAGGGTCTTAAGAATCCTCTGGAGTTGGCGCATGGGATCAAAGGAAAATATCCTTAGGTTTTGGCGCATTGCTTCCTCTTTTGGAATCCTCTGAACTTGTAAACATTTCTCAAGTCAAAACTTCACATTTCCCTCTTCTTCCTTAGTGGCGCATCACTTCAAGGATTGAAATCCTCTGACATTTTCATTAAAATTTGCTCCAAGATTTGCTTTAGACTTGTCCTTTTTCACTTTCGCATTGGTTGAAGGCATTGAAATCTTCATCTCTTCCTCCGAAATGACCTTTTAGTCTGGGCGCACTAGATGGAGTTTTCAAATCCTCTGATATTTTTGCACTGAATGAAGGATTAGATGGGCGCACTGGATCAAGTTTTCAAATCCTCTGGCTCAAATGTCTTCTGCTTCGTGATTTTGCGCCCAGATTTGCGCCATCTAAGTGTCTAGTCGCATTAGATCAAAAGTTTGAATCCTCTGACTTCGTCAAGTATTTTTCAGGATCGCGCGAGTAAAGGTATATTGAAAAATATATTTAAGTATAAGTTTAGAGATTGAATTTCTTATACTTTAAATATTTTTCAATATACCTTTCAGGATGTTTGAGATAGGTCCCGAATCCACCGGATTTAAGATGCAAAATATAGAATTTGGAGGATTCACCAGATTTCAGACTTAGCCATTTTTTCAGGATTTTCAGGATTTCAGGCTCCAGGCTTAGTCTTTTCAGGGTCTCAAACATTCTGAAGGATTCACTTCAAAACTCAATATCTAGATAGGATTTGATCACAATTCTTCATTATTGCAAGTTCATCTATCCTTAATCGTGAATCAAAGATCAGAGGCAAGGAAATTGTTACCGAGCCGGCAAAGGAAAACAAGTCAGGACATCATTAAAATCCCGTTAAAACTCATTGAAAACTCATTGGAAACTCACTGAAAAGCTCAGAGCTCAAAAAAAAGGGGGGTCCCTATTCCTAATGGGGTGATGTGTGATTTGGTCACAACAGACCCTAGGAGCCAATACATTGACATTGGCCCCTTCTCCAAATCTTGGAAGAGATGCTAATCATATCCTCCATTGAAAGCTTTAGTCTTTTGAATAAAGACAATATATCTGGTCTATGTTCACGAATCAAATCTCGAGTAGCCTTTTGTCGAGGGATGCTACTCAAACCCGTAGCATTCCAAGAGATCACAATCTTTTATGAAGGGTGCAGAAGTGAGTGTCCAATGTCTTAATAACACCAGATACCATCAGTGACTTGCCTATCAACTTCACCTTTTCTTGATTTTTTTCCTGCCAAGATTTGAAAATTTATTAGTTCCCCTTTTCTTAATGTTCTTTTGTTGAAGCCCTAACAAAGGAGGAACCTTCCTTTTGCCATCTTCTTTTGCCCTAGAATCATGCAAAGGATCTAGCATGGCATTAACTTCATTTGATTCAATTTGAATTTCTGCCGCATGAACAAAGTCTACTCCCATTACAGGGAATCCTTCACCTCTTGTTGCCTATCAAATTGAGCCCCATACTTGGTAGCTGGACCATCCACTTGCTTTTTTGGAACAATATTTGTTTTTCTCATATTAGATAAGGTATCCGAATCCATAGGATGCACACCCTGGTTGGTTAACATCTTATCATGCTCAATTGCTTCCACATCCTCAAAGCTTTCTAAAACATCAAATCTGTTATTAAACCCTCCTTTAGGAGTGCCCTTATGTTGATGATTTGTAACCTTACCCTTAGAATGAGATTTCACAGGAATAAATCCATTGGCATCTGGCTCTTCCGATTGGATTGGGGCCTTTCCTTTTGCCTTTGAGTTGATTGTCGGAGTCTCTGGAGTGAATTGAGGGGTTCTAGAACCCATCTTGGAACAATTTCTTTGGAGATGTCCATATTCATGGCATACATGACATCGAAAGGGAAGTGATTCATAGTCTATTTGCTGAATCCAATTCATACTACCCAATCTAATCTCCAAAGAATCAGGATGAGGATTATTCAAATTAATTTCAACACATAAATGGGCAAAAGTAGCTACCTTTCTGTCCAGCGTATGGCAAGAAGGGCCTAATGAATTGCAGAATATCCTGTCTCCAAAACTCCATTGGAAGATGAATCCAAACAAGGATCTTAGCTGGTAGCTCCTCCATTGAATCAAACCCTACATGCCAAGGTTTGATAAATAAACCTGCCTGGTTATGGAAATAAGGTCCTCCCTCAAATATCATGTTTCGATCTGTCATACGAGTAAACACCACAAAAAAAAACCCATTTGCAGCTAATATAATTTCCATATCCCCGGCAGCTACCATGCAGATCGCCACTCCTGCAGAACCAAGAAAGTAGAACAGACAATTAAAAACGTGTGAAGAGCAAACACCACTCCACACGCACTCCAATCTCCAGGCAGGCCACCTGAGCGCACCAGACCCTCTGTAGAATCGTGCCTCACAGCAGGGCATGGGAACCCCAATTCGCCATCGCTTTGCTTATCCTAACTTTCCAACTAGATGGTAGCATGTTAAGATAAATAGGATGCCTAGCATTAATGTGCCTAGATTTTTATATTCACTTTGTTGCAGTTCAGTTGGTTCAGATTGTGAGGCCAGGCAATGGTAGAATAGGGTCTAGGATTTGTAGATATTAATCACAAACACTACTACTCTACATTGAATGGTGATAAGAATTTACAGACAATAGAAATCAACATATGTGCAATGGTGGAGACTACGACATTTCAAGATTATTGCACCACAATTTAAACCTTTCTTTTCTCATCAATATAAATACTTAGGTTTGAGCATGAAAAAGATAATTGTACATCTAACATGCTCTCACCCTTCTGCTCATCAACCCTTTTCTTGCATGTTATCATCTTGCTTGAGGTTGCACAAGGTTTTGTAGTTATGGTGATTACCTAAAGATACCAGGAAATGTGTACTTAATGAAGCATTGATTTTCTTGGACCCTGGATACTATTCATCATGGAAATGTCTATATGTAAAGTATAAGATAATATAACAATATCACTATAATATCAAATGTTGTGCATGATCAACATTAAGATAAACAAAAACTAACAAAAGACTATATAATTCAAAATGTACTTATAATTGTAAAAATCATTATTTATAACATGTTTAAAGTACATTAATGGTTTGAGGGTTTAGAGGCGGTTGGCATAGGTTGGGGGTTAGAAGTGGGTTGGGTTAGTTTAGCTGAAGTCTTTTTTTTTAGAGAGCAAACCCCCTGCTGTGGTTTTGTCCTAGAAACAGCCCAGAAATGTTGGTTTCTGTTGGGAGATCTTTTGGTCAACATCTCTCGGAAGAATCTGGCATTTCAGAAGAACCCGGGATGTTTTTGGGAGGAATTCAAACTCAGATCTGAATCAGAATCATTTCTTTTTGGATGGGATGAGGGGTTCTGGCATTTC
Organism: Cunninghamia lanceolata; assembly: GCA_027924645.1. NCBI lineage: Eukaryota > Viridiplantae > Streptophyta > Pinopsida > Cupressales > Cupressaceae > Cunninghamia > Cunninghamia lanceolata. Next base: position 1,924,062 of record BSBN01001609.1, read on the forward strand.
TGGTAGCATAGAAAATATCCATACCTACAAAAATAAGAGAAGAAAATTGCACAACTATATTGGCTCCAGACATCTGGACCATAATTTAGACATAATGATAGAAGATTTTGTAGAATAAAGTGTCTGGTTATTCTATATTAAGTGGATTAGACTGCATTTTACTTGTTGATCGGTTAGGTTAGAGTTGATGATCGTTTTTCTTTTTTTCTTCTTCAAATTTTCAGCTGTTGTGCTCCTAGCTTGCTTGCCATTGTTTCTTTTCATAATTGCTATATAGGTGATTTTCACAAACTTTTAGCTCTGGTGCCATAATTGAAAGATAGACATCTTACAAAATAAAATGTGGGATATTTTTGCAGTGGTTATGGTATTGCTGCTCAAGCTTTAACAGAAGTCATCAGAGCTCATGATGGGCGTGGGGCTCCCACCGCTCTTACTTCTGCAATTCTACAAAAGCTTGGACTTTCTTCACCAGATGAAGTCATTGGGTACATTCTAATTAGATTCTTGAGTTGTTTGCTGATCTCAAAATTTAGTTGCACTAAAAAAAGGTCAATACTCTTCGAATGAATATTCCTCAATAGCTTTCAAATTAATTTTGACATGACACCTCCAAAGCGTCAATCTTTAAGCAACCAATAATTCACACCTGTTTTCTTAATACTAGATTGATCAAATTATGTTTGTTGGTTGAGATTTTATATCTTTGAGTTTGAAAATGTTTTAAGTTTGTAAATGCAAGGCACATCATGCAGCCAAGCATGGCCCTAAGACATAGAATACACTCAAGTCAGTATTACAGCAACTAGCAATGACAAGGTGTCTTGTAATGAAGCACAATGCAAAACTACAAGCAAGTTGGTTTATGTTTTAGCAGAGAGCTATACAATTCTTTGCTTGTAAATTGTGAAATCCTCTTGTACTGCAAAGAGGTTGGAAGAGAACTCATCAATAATTTCAAGGCTTATTGTATGATATGAAACAGGATTTTCACTACAGTTCTTCCTGTTAGAATATAATTATAATTTTTTTTTTTCAGTACATTAAATTGAGAATCTAATCATTATGCAATGCTTAGTAACAGGAACATTTTCCTGTAGGTAATCATGAGAGAGACATTTTTTTTTGTTAATAAGTTCAAAAGTATTATATTGATGTAAATTTAAAACACCATTTACAAAAAATCAGGTGGTTCATACAAAACAAAAAACATGAGCACACACAATTGTCACAGCTTTGAATTCTGAGGATTAAACATTATTAATGACTGATATTTTCTAACCCGCCATTTCATCCAACAAAAAGCCAACAAACTAGATGAACTACGTACACTATCAGCAATATCTGTAGACTCAAACATATGAAACATCAGAAGAAATCTAGTAGATTGGATCATTCCAATCAGTGGCCTGGCTTTGCACGGAACTAGCGCTACCTACTTCAGGACACTGACCCTTGTTGGTCCTGTTCTGAGCAGGTTGCTCCTGTATGACCTCATGGATCAGATGCTCAATGGGGCCATATTGCAAAAGCTGCTTAAGGTTTTGAAGATAGAGCTAATTAAAATCATTATAATTTATTAGGCATCAATAGTTGAATAAGCTCATCTTGCTTCTTGAGTCTTGACATGTGAATTCAACTGCACAATACATTCTGGTTTTCACAGTCCCCTATTTTTCTTGGTAACATTTGTATGCTTGAAAGTTGAAACCAACCTGTTGATTGCTTTCAACACAGCATCAGGGCCCGTATTTTCCTCATGACAACTTCCCTTATTCCTCTGGGCATCTGCATTATTGGTGTATATGGACATCGTGGGGTGGACCCATGGAAGTAACTTTGAGCAGTGTTATAGCTGTGCATTTCTTGAGAACTTGCTATGGAGATAGAACCAGATACAACTTGACAGATGAAATGTCCCAGATCTGCTGATCTAGGGTTTAGGACTGAAAGAAATGTTATATTGTAACAGGATTCATCAAGCACATGCACTACTACAGCAATGTAACCTTAATTTCAGGTCCTCATCACAAACAGATTAGAAACAAACTCAATTCGGCCTGAAATGTTATATTCTGTCAGCACTAAAAGTTCAGATAATCAGATATCACATACAATTGTTGTCATTAGTATTAGCAGCCAGCTCTAATGATAGATAATTCACCAAACGGAGATTCAGATCTGAAACAAAATATATGTATAGCTAGCTCTGTAATAGTTCACCACGCGGTTCGGGAAATACGCATGCATAAACTGTTCTTGGCAAGTTCCAGGCCACTGCTGGGAGGCGCTGTTTTAGCAAGATAAGTGGATCAGTTATATCTGCTGTGTACATTGGCAGCAACCCACACTCCAAGTGCGCATGTATATAGGTGAGTTCCCTGAACCTGCGATCACTTCCTGGGTGAATTCTGACTCCTTCCACACATGTATCTGGTTGTCTTAGTAATGCTGGTGCGATCAGGCGGATAGTAATATGTGCAATGTATGGTGTGGGCGGCAGACACCCTTCCACTCTCACGACCTGTGATATGTATGTCTTAGGAAATGACTGTCAGTGAATGATACATTCAGATCGCACTTCCCTTGTAATGAAGATGTAGCTGGTTGGTTGGAAATTGCTGATCTTAGATAATGCACAGCACTCTGATATGAATTACAACCTGGTAACTGGTGTTTCAGCTAGCTCAGGCAGTCGCACACCTGCTCCCTAGTCCATTGGAAGTTGAGTACTCAGATTTGCTTCGCAAATGAGTTTGGCAGTCCAGAAAAGATGATGGCGGATGATGACTGGTTTAGATATTCCAGAATTTGAGCACCAATTTTGAGACTTTGAATTTGAACTTTATTTTATTTTATATTTTGTTTATATTTATATATTTTTTATACTTATATTATATAATATTTAGTGTTTAAAAACACTAATTTTAATTTTTAATAAAGGTCAAATTATTGGCGGGAGAAAGGGGACATGACAACATATGGGATGATACTCATTTCTGACTGTGGGATGGTGACAAACTTGTCTATTGTTACTGGAAGCACCTTGAAATGTGACAATTTGATCAGCTTCCACATTCTCTTCATCTTTCCTTATCAGGTTTCTATCATTTTCTTGTTGGTGCATTATAATGCTTCATTTTTAACTCTCATCTCTGCCTCTTATTAAGTGGCTAAATGTCTTTAAACCAGCACTTACTGTTTCTTCTGATTCTCATAGCTAGAGTTGTTGTTCTAACTTGTTGTGGTAGCCTGATGTGATAAGCTGAGATAATCTACATAGATTGCAAATCTTTCTCTGTTTTAAAGACTTCATATCAGTGGCTGTCGATTTGTGATGTTCACCATTACCAAACTGTTTGTGATATCTCATTTTCTTACCTGTCTGTCTTGATGAACTTGTCTATTGTTACTGGAAGCGCCTTGGAATGTGAGAACTTGACCAGTTTGCACATCATCTTCGTCAATCAGGTTTCTATCTTTTTCAACCTCATATGTCATCTGGATTGCTCTCATCTATGCATTATAGGTCCTGATTTTCAACTCTTATCTCTGCCTCTTACTAACTTTAAGTGGCTTAATCTCTTCAAATCAGCACTTGCATTTGGAGAATGGTTTGATGCCATCTATAGATTCTTCAGCAACCTACTGTTCCTCTTGATTTTCATATCTTGAGTTGGTTTAGCTCACTGGAGTAGCCTGGTGATGTAAACTCAGAGATAATCTACATAGATTGCAAATCTTGATCTCTTTTAAAGACCTCATATCAAAGAGGCTGTCATTTTTTCATGTTCACCATTACCAAACTGTTTGCAAGATCTCATTTTTAAGTGGTTAATGTTGCTCAGTGGATCCATATACAGCTGGGATGAAGATTAAATTCCTTTATTAGATCTGTCCTGGTCTAAAGAATAAAGAGATCATCCCCACCTGGACAAAGAGAAGCACAGTCAGATGCAACCTGGCACATTACTTTCTTCATATTGGCACTGTGGTTGGTAAAATGAGTCTTGCTGACATCTCATCTCCTTCTGACAGAATAAATGTACTAACCTATTGAGTTGTTGAGATGTATAGTCACCATTAGTAATCCCCATTCTCCTGGTGATGTAACGGATATTGCCCGAGCAAAAGCATGGATTGACACCCAGCATTGATTTCCCTTTGCATACATGATAACAATAGTTGAGCAGCAGATGTATAGGAAAAGATGCATGTTGAAAGAAAAGGTGTGAATGAATGGTGAAACAGAGAAAAGAATGGGTAATTGCATGGTGAATCAAGGATGGTGTGGTCATTGAGGGGGACAAACACTTGCCCAAGAAATTGACTTGTTTAGCATTCATGCTACTAAGATTTTCTTATCAATGTGGCTAATGCAATGAAGAAGTTGTGTACATATGGTAACAAGTTTGAATATGTCATTCATATTTTGTGCTTCAATTTTTTAATAAGTGGCCTCCTAGCTAATTGAGTGTTAAAAAAAAGGTGACTTAAAAGTACTTAAAACTGTAATAGAAAGTTAAGTTTTTATATGCCACCACCTGTTCCTTCTGGGCCATGGGAAAGCATTTCTATGGATTTCAAGGAGGGTTGTCTTGTCAAAGAAGGACATGATTACTTGTTTGTTGTTGTAGACTGGTTTAGCAAAATGTGCATCCTCATTCCTTGCGAGAAAAGTCACAAGGGCGATTATGCAGCCGATTTATTTTTTTAACTTATGTTTGGATTAACTTTGATCTGTCAAGTTCCATTGTTTTAGATAGGGATTTCCTTTTTTGGGGTAATTTTTGGACTACTTTGTGTGAGAAGTTGTGCCACTAGATTGAAGAGAGACATAGCTTTCCATGCACAAATGGATGGGAAAATTGACGTGGTTAATGGTACATTGGTACAACTCTTGAGCAGGTATAATAGAAAACATCCCAATACTTAGGATGAGAATTTGATATATATCCAATATTGTCACGATAGGGTAATTCATTCTTCAATTAATAAATCTTCTTTTGAGAAATGTTTTAATTACTTATCACGAAGTCCTTTTGATGTTGAGATGGGACAGCCACAAATGAAGCAAATAAAGGACTCAGAAGTTCACAAAGAGAAAATAAAGGCAACTGCAACTCCAACTCCAAGTACAAGAGAGTTTAAGGGAATCTCGAGGGAAGTACAAGGTAAGACTTGATCAACATCAAGTTGAGCATAAGTTTAGTGTAGGGGAAAATAAAAACCCCAAGGTAAAGCTAAGAAGCTTAATCCACTTAGGTATGGTTCATTTGAGGTTCTATAACAAGTGGGTAAGAATGTTTTCAAATTAGATCTGCCTCTTTGTATGAAGATTTACTCTATTGTGAATTTTGAGAACTTATGCCTCTTTGAGCCTTCTATGCTAGATGAAGAAGGAAGTCTCTTGTTACTTTCAATTGAAGATCTTGCTCTTAACAACCAAGAGGAGTCGGACAAAGACGTTTCGCAAAAGGAGAGAGCATCAAGAAGAGGGGTGCCGGGAAAGCTAGTGAATTGGGTTGAAAGCATAGTTACCAAGCAAAGATAACTGGTATCCCATGGACGAAGTGAGGAGGAAATTTTCTCAACTTATGAGTTACTTAGCTTTTGGGGACCAAAAGTTGCCTAACTGGGGAGGTGTGATTTGAAGGATCATGAAATGTTAGCAAAATATGGGAAGTAAGTCAATATTCTCAAGAAGATCAAAATGTAACTTGTATGATGGGTCTTAATGATTGAGTTCTAGCCAATAACCGAGAAGGATAGATACAACAAGTGGTATATAGAGGCATAGAGGCATGTCTAAGGTGATTTGGATACCTTGTACGTGAAATTCAATTCAGTAGATTCTTGAAAAGATAGAGTTCCATGGGTGGTAACAAAGCCCTTGGTTCAAGTTGGTAATGTTTGCACAACCGCTAGTTTATGCAGGTTGTGGTTTTGTAACATATGATTTTTTAGGGATGGTTTTGAAACCATTGTGGTAGTTACATTTTCAACATTTGTGTAATGTGGTAGTTTCAACCCACAACAAAGAATGGTTAGAGTAATGGTTGTACTTGTAGATGATACATGTTCCCTTTCTGCTCCAGTTTCCTTCTCAAGCTTCTAGAGAGTTGGAGTATGAATGGGAAGTGCTGTGAGCATCTTCTAGAGCTTGTATAGGTCTTTGGGCATGTTGCCGATGTAAATAATGTCCATGGAGGCATAAAGAAGGTAGTAAACCTATAATAGCTCAAAGAGATAGTGGCATGAGAAGGAATTTCCCCACTCTTTTGGAGTTTTCTCCCTATTCGTGATTGTCTAGGTCAACATTATTTTGTGCATTGTTTGTGTTTTCTGCTCTTGATTACAAGTTTCGTTCTTCCATTTTCTAAAAATACACGTGTTGATGCAAATCTAAAGACAGTGTGATTTTCTTTTCCCTTACAATTGCTTAAGGAACAATAACTTATTCAATCAAAATATGTTGTAAATAAACAAAATTCATGATGGTGAATTAAGTAATGGAATGTTCATACTAATTATGGATTGATAATGCTAAAATACTAAAATGCTTGCCAACTTTTCCTCCTCACTTGTGTTGGCTTTGCTTATCTCAACTTCTCTTCCCATTAATATTTTTTTCTTATTCTAAAATTTCTTCATTGAAAAATTATGCTCGGATTGCATGGACAGAGGATCATGAGGTTTTTGATGAAGAATGGTTCACAAACAATAGACATTGTCTAAGTTGCTGGTTCGGGTTCGCGGGTTCGGCCAAAATTTTTTTTGGGGGTTGGGTTCGTTTATATATATATATAAATATATGTATATGCAAAAAAATTAAGTTTAGAAGCAAGAATTAAGTGTAGAAAAGCAAGAATAAAGTATAGAACACGACATAGCATCATATAATCAACAAAACCACCATCAACTTGAATATCATAAAACATAAAACTCGAACTTCAATTTCAATAACAAGATTCAAAATAATAATATCATGTTCAACAATCAATTTTCATTGTTTCAATGTCAAATGACAAATGTCAATCATCATATGGATTTGCTAAATCCTCCACATCATCATCATCATCTTGGACATTAGCAGGATCATTTGAAGAACCACAACTAACACCATTGCCACTCGTGGCACTCCCTGAAAAAGTGTGCTTGCTCTTTGATCCCTCAAGTGCAACATGTTGGGATTGGGAAGTAGAAGCATCCATGTCAATTTGCTCTGGCTCCACATCCTACAACTTTGATTCCCCTTCCTTATAGTCTTGCTTTTTGTGCGAAAGGAGGCGCAAGTTGGAATGCACATACACTAAATTCTCTGCCTTTTTGGAGTGCAATCGGTTGCGCTTTATTGAGTGGATAAAAAAGTATGTGCTCCAGTTCCTCTTAGGTGCAAAGGAACTAGCAACCTATGAAGACAAAGTAGAGAGAAAAGTTAAAAATAAAAACTTAAAAAGTTAAAACTTACAAGTTACAAGTTATAAAATTTATAATAATTAAAAATTTATGAAACTTCAAAGTTTAAATTTTTAAAAATCTTTAAGATAAATCATAAAAACATAGAAATTTAGTAAACTTGTGATAAAACTTTGATTGCAAGAGGTTGTATGCACCGAAATTGTTGGCCATGAAAGTACACCAATTGTGAGCATCTTTCTTGAATTTATCACGAAGAGCCTCAATGCTTTGACCATTGGAGTGTACAAAATCAGTGAACTCATTCGTGACCATATCATGCAAATCTGGATCAGGGAAGAGTCTATGAAATGCTGCCTTGTACCCTTCAGACACTTCTAAATCTCTCCAATGGGGAATCCTATTTGGCACTGAAAGAATCTCACTGCTATAATATTTTGGAGTCAATGCAAATGCAAGAAAATGCAGCGGGGTTGTCATTGTGTTCCATCTAGCCTCAATAATTCCATGCACCTGGTTGAAGAGAATTTCTTGAGGATCTTTCTCCTCATTTATGATGGTCTTTATCTTCTCTATCATTGAATCAATGCCATCATATATGTCCCCCATGCAAGGCTTGTCCATGTCCGTATAACGAATCATGCTCAAAACGGGCTCGGTGAAACTAAGGAGATACTGCACACGATCCCACGAATAGTCATTTAGGATCATCCCCTTAACATTTGCTGCCCTCTCAGTGTTGCTTTGCCTCCACACAGACCAATTAGTACTTGTTACCATGCTGATAAGAGCCTGTTTGACCTTCACAAGTCGTCTCAAGGCAATTGTGTTTGAGGCAAAATGGGTCTCGACAACCTATTGAAATATCAAAAATAAAATTACAATAATTAAAATTTAAACATTTAAAAAATTAAAAACAAACTTTAAGAAGAATTAGAATATGTGAAATTACAGCACTATGAAAAATTTAAAAATATATTGCTTCACTTACCTTCAACAACTCCAATGTAGAAAATGATCTAAATATGCTTTGGGATATGTGGTGGTTGATGATGAACATTTGTATCTCCTCGGCCTCTGCATACAACTCTCTAATCCAATCAATTTTTTTCCCAATCTTTTGTAGCATTAAATTGACAGTGTGGACAACACAAGGTGTCCAAAAGATATGTGAATACCGTTCCTCAACCAACAACCCAGCAGCTCTACAATTTTTTGCATTGTCTGTTATCACTTGAACAACATTACGAGGTACCACATCCTCAATGGCTGCAATGAGGATCTTAACAATAAATTCTCCATCCTTCACCTGCCCCTCACAATTCACAGCTCTCCAAAACATTGCCCCTTTAGGGGACATTGCAATGACATTGATCAAAGGCCGATTTTTTACATCTTTCCATCCATCAGAGACAATCGACACCCCTGTCTCACTCCATGAATCCCTTATGGGCTTCAATCCATCTTCTATACTCTTGACCTCATTTTCCAATAAGGTGCCATGCACCTTCTCATAACTTAGGCCCTTATACCCTTTTGGAGCCTCATTAATTTTTCTCACCATCTCTTTCCAATATGGTGAGCGAACAACATTGAATGACAAACCATTTGCATAAATGCATCTGGCTATATGTTGGTCAGCGATATCTCGAGCCTCATTTTGAAATGATGTTTCCAAAGGTCCCTTTGGTCTCTTGTTTGTACTGCTTGTGGGTTGCTCTTGAGGAGTGACCAAAAATGGGTGGCGATGGAGGCTCCATTCCTTGATTTCTGCCACTTTTCCTTGACAAGTTTGCTAATGATTTATGGCCTACTGCTTCATTTGCTGCTTGTTGCTCCATGATATATGCCATCACTTGCTCTAGTGGTATAGGTTTTTTATTCTTTCCTGGGCAAGCTTTGATCCCCATCCTAGGGATGTTACACAAATGGGCTTTCACCCAACTATATGAACTATTATATTGCACATCACAGCCTTTGCATTTCCAAAGGTAGCCCCCACCACTTGGCTGTTGTTGTATCATTTCAACATGCCTCCAAAGAGGTGAGTGTGGATTGATTTTGAATTTTGATTAGGATACGGAGCTAGAACTAGCTGCCATTGTGATTCCTGTGGGTGTGGCAATAAGTTTTGTAAACAAAACAATGAAAACATTCAAGAATCAAAACAAAAACAAAAGCATGGTGATACATTCATGATTCATATAAACTAAGATTAAAAAAAACAAGTTGAAAAGAATTTGTTTGTTGTTCAAAAATGCAAAAAAAAAAATGAAAAGAAAACCTACCTCTTTGCAAAAATCTCCTCCTTTGATCTTCTTGGCAGCCTCTAAACCGTTGCAAATGAGTAGGAATGGTGGTGCAATAGATTTCCAACTTTCAAGATTCAATCTTCAAGCTTCCTTCTTCAATCACAAACAAATATTTGAGTTCAGCCACAATGGAGAGCTTTTGTGTTTTGGAAACAAATGAGTTGAAATGACTTTGTGTTTGTGTTTATAATGTGTTTTTAGGGTTACTTTTGCATTTTAGATGAAATAAAAAATCATAAAAGTGACTTAAAATTTTAAAAAATAAAATAAAATTGTTTTAGGCGTTTTAATGCCGCGGGTGCGCTGCAGGTGCATTTTTTATAGCCCGGGTTCAAACCCAGACCGCCCAGGTGCGTCCGGGACGCATTCGGCCTACTGTGGCCGCACCCTGTCAAGCGCATCGGACCACACCGCGCACCCGGTGTGAATCACATGCGGATCCAACAGGGGACCAGGCGAACCCTACAACATAGGACATTGTTGATTGCAGAAAAACACTAGAAATGTAGGATAACAACTTCACACATAAACCATCTTATGGCAATGTCTACACAATTTGTAGCCTAAATTCATCACATAGTGAAACTTAAAAACAATACAATATGGCTAATGAAACAATATTTTCCATAGTTACAAGACTTGGACTCGGTGAACTGATTTTTGACTCGGACTCGGACTTGACACTTAGACTCCGACTCGACACTCAAACTCAACAAATTGAAAAACCATGAAATATAGAGATTTTTTAAGGATTTAAAGCTTTTACTATGCACCCTTAAATAAATCAACTTTAAAGACATAATAAGCTTATCAAGTAGAAGCTACTTTGATCACATACAAAAGTATACATCAATCAAATGAGTACAAAAGCAAATTTTAGTTGAAGGAAACAATATTTTTAAATATATAAATATAGCCAAGTGTCTTAGGTGTACAACACTCATGGATTATGATATCCATGGCATCAAGAACAAAAATCACAACATGGAATCGTGAACTATGGTAGAGAGGAGTTTGTATCACTTGACCTAGCATCACTAGCTCTATATGGGGTCTTGCACTTGTATCTTAGACAAGTTTGCAAAAGTTGCTACAGCCATAGGAGCATTACTTACGATAGAGATTGACTTAGCAAATCAAAAGTATAAATGTAATTCAACTACTTGGGATTTAATTGGGAAAAAGTTGAAAGAAAATTAAAAAAACTTTACTTTTTCAATCCAACATGGCCCAAAATGTTTTTTATTTTTTACCTTTTAAAACTAGAGCGAGGGGCTTGGAGGTGTAGCCCCTCATAGGGTCCAAATATAGTGCCCCTCGTGGGGTCCAGGGTCATTAAAGCCTTTGAGACCACACATACCTTCATGGTGCATGCCATTTTTCACAATTTTATTGTTTTTAACCAAGCTCCAAAAGTCCTCCAAACCCTTCAAAAAATGCAAGTGTTAAAGCAATGGAGCAGTAATTAGGCCCTAACTATGTTTGCTAGCTTTTGTTTCAGTGGATTATATTTTTAGCTTCAATTCTCTTTTTTCTCTTTTCTTGTGCTTGCAAATGAAATGAATATCATTTTGAAGTGTTAAAGATCATTTTATGTGTTATAGGTTTAAATGTTTTGATTTTTTTGTTTTTTTAGTTTTCCACCTAATTGTCATGGATGAGTTTTGTAGACGAGACTTGCTAGGTTCGGTGAGTTTGGTAGACTCGTTGGGTACCCAAGTTCCAAGTCTCTAGGCCTCGGTTTGCTCTGCCTACCTTAGGACTTGCTGAGTCTGAGTGAGTCTTGGTAAATCTTGTAACTGTTAGTGCCCATATTGTCCGGTCTTAAAGATTTGCAAAAAATCCTAAGTCGTGTGCTCTATTGTTGTCTTGGCCATTCCCCCGCCTTAGGCATGTGTTAAAATGCCAACAAATCCTAAGAAAATTTTGAGTCTGGCTCTTCCTTAACCGTTTTTGGCCTTCTCGGGTTTTCAGGTTTTTGCAGGGACTTTGGGATGTCCGTAGTTCCTGGAGCTTCCCCACCCCTAGTATGTTGGTTCTTGGGTCTTTGGTTCATCCCAAACCTCGGACCTCGACAATGTTCTCCTTCGTGGTTCTTGTGGTGGTAATGATGACGTCAACATGCATGGTCCAAAAATTTCTAAGTGTGGCATTTCTTGGTCATTTTCTCATCTTTTTCGGGTTTTCGGGCTTTTGGGTGTCTTTGGAACCTTTGCACTTTGTTCCTATGTCCTTATGTTCCCTGGAACCCCAAAACCCCGCACTTTGCCTTTTGGCGTTGGAGTTCCAAATTTCCCTGGAACACCGCATTCTCCGCTTTCCCCTTCACCTTTCCAGGTTTTCCTAGAACTTTGGAACCTTGTCCTCGTGTCCTCAGGTTCTCTAGTTCCCTAAAACCCCGAAAGTTTGAATTTCCCACCTTGCTTCTTCTTCTGCATCTTCGTGTGCTTCTGTATCCCGCACTCCTTTGCCTTGTCTCTTTTTCCTCTACTCTATCTTTTCGGGTTTTTGGGTTTCGGGGGGTCCTTGGAACCTTTTCACTTGGTTACAATGTCCTCGTGTTCCCCGAAACCCCGACTTTTCCACTCCCTTCATCCTTTGGTCCTGAGGTTCCAAGTTCCCTCAGAACCTCAATCCCCGATCCCTATCCCTTTCCTAGTCCTACATCCCTCCCAGACCCTAGATCTTGGTTTTCCCCATTCCTTTGTTCTCGTCCCAAGGTTCTAAGTTCCCTCATAACCATGGTCCCTATTGCCTTGTTCGCCAGTCCCGAGGTCCTCCTGGACCTTGGGACCAGAAACTCGCTCATGTCCCGAGGTTCCAAACTCTTTTGGAGCCTCAGATCCTACCCTCAACTCTTTGATTCCTCATCCCTCCTGGACCTCGGTTCCCACCATTCCCCTTCCTGGTTCCCAATCCTTCCCGAACCCCAGATTCCGAGCTCCCTTTTTCATCTTGGACTTTTGGGCCTCCGTGAAACCTTTTCACATGGTTCCAAGGTCTATAGGTTCCTCGGAACCTCATGTTCCCTTTTCCCTCGTCCTTGTTCCGTCCTGATTCTCGATTCTTGGCCCCTCCTTTTGCTCGCGGGTTTCTTGATTTCTCACGCACCTCAGAATCTAGCCATAGGTTCCAAAGTTCCAAGGTCCCTCGGAACCCCGAAACCTTGACAAAGTGCACAGTAACACCTAGAAACACGACGAGACACGACAACTCCCAGGATCGCCATGAATGGTCGATTTGACCTCTGTAGCAACTCATTTTGGGTGGGAAACTTCTCAAACAACTTAGGGCATGGATTTTCATGCTATAAATATAAGTTCTCGCCTCATTTCATGAGTTGGTCGCCGAACCAATTTTTTGATGTGCATCTGCTCGTGGTGGTTCTAGGGCATCAACAAAGCTTGTCTAGTTTGCATGGCAGTGGAACTCATTCTGCAACTCATAGGAAAGATCTTCAATGCACATTTTATGTAATGGTATGTCTCTATGGCATTTTGTAGTGATTCAAGGGAATATGTAATTGCAGTTGTATATTTTCCTTTGCCACATTTGCTGGCACTATTGTAATTGATGCCAAATGTATGTGTGACAACATCTAATGCAATGCAAAACCTTTGTATTGGTCTCTCCGTTGTTGCAAGTGGATTATTGGTAGTTATGTTATGAATTATTAAGTATGTCCATTATATGAAATGCATTTTGGATTTGTATGTGAATGCATTTCCTTCTGTTGATGGTTGTTGGATGTATCTCCCTCCTCCTTGCATTCTATGACTCTGTTGTTTAATGAAGTAGGCATCGGTCCAGATTGGTGAAGGGCCAACACTCTCTTTTAATCATCCTCTGTCTTGGTTTGTGGTAGGGTTAATGTTAGCAATTAGGTTTCTCATGCTGTTCATGATTCGGTGTTACAACTAGGGATTAATCTTATGTAACTTAAAACTATTTCTATCATATGTGAATCATGTTCTTGTATGCCTCCACCTTGCAAGTTGCGTATGTGAAGTTAAGTGGATTCATCTTAAGGGATATCATATTGTTATCATTTGTGGGTGCACCTGCAAGGTGTAGTAACCAACTCTGTAAGAGGTCTGATGCAACCAGTTTGTCTTGATCTAGTGACAATTATAGGGGTCAATTATACATTGGGTATGGCTGCAATTGTTCGTTTGTGCTTCATCTGATACCTCTTGGAATACCGTCCTGGGTCTAGCTGAGCCCGAAGTGCAGGAGAGCATACCCACTCTAGTCAGTTGGCCTTAACCATCCTCAATTTGTGAATGAGCCTCTTTCTCACCTTCTTGATGACACTCTTGGCCTAGAAGGTGGAGATATACTCTAGGATTGTGGACCTGCAGTTTTCAGAACCAACAGTAACTATGGTATTTTCCATCATCACAAGATGTGAATTACACAAATCTTGATTATGATGGAAATCCATGTGGATATCCTCACATTTAGTCCATCTATATACCATGCTACAAGAAGAAAGTCAAAACATGGGAGAAATCATCTTGTTGGGAACAACCTATTCTCATGAAAAATTAACAAAACATGCCTTCATCTCTTAAAATGCTTTTGTAGCACAAATCTTTAACTAAAGGCTCTGACACCTACAAACAAATAAAAGTTGCAATTAAAATGAAATTTTAAAAATTTTTACAATATCTAGTAATTAGAATTCAGAAAAAGTGAACTTAAAGGATACATTTTAAAATTTAAATAGAAGTTTGAAGTTACATTGATGATCTCAAGTGCTTTTTGTGAAAACGTTATCAAAAGTTGTCTTTACAACCCTCTCTCCATTTGTCTTCTTTGAATAAGAAGAGTCCACCCATTGTTGGCTCACAAACATTTGCTTGAAAAGGCGTTGGCAAACCATAAATGCTTTGCAAAGTGAGTAGATTAGTTGCAAACTGTGTGGCACCTGCTCGCACTAGCTGCTTCCCCTTGGCATGATCTCTCATTAAGCTAAGCACCCAAGGGTGATTGTAGATGTATTTGGTGATGTTCTTGGCGTCTTCCACCATGGATTTCACCCAATAAAGTTTGCCTATGCCCTCCAATTGAACATCAAGGCAATGGGCAGCACAAGGGGTGCAAAAAGTGTTGGGTGCCTCTCCTCAAGTAGTCTCCTTGCTGCCACATAAGCTGCTGCATTAGCTGTTCCATACCGACCTCTAATACAACCTCCTCCAACATTAGACTCAAATTTTCAACATTCTTGACTTTGTTTGGGATGTTGACGGACCTCAAGAACACTATCTCACCATTTGAAGCCACTAGAAAGTTGATGCGTGTGCGATTCATTCCATTTGTTCATCCATTTGATAATATGGTGCAGCCATACTTGCGTCAATATTTTTTATTGCTCTTACACAATTTTCTCTGCATTGCCACTACTTTTTTGAGCAATGACCCACTTAAGTCATGTGGACTAGGTACCTTCAACCCTTTCCCTGCTATAGTCAAGGCTGTAACTAAATTCTCCCAATATGGGCTTCTTGTTACATTGAACAAAAGGTTGTTGTACCAAAAATTTGCACATACCACGCTTCTCTTGTTCCAACTTGTACCTTCAAGTGAAGGCTGCGAACTTGGTGTTTTGTTGAATGGAAAATTGGTGTGGTTGCATTCAAATGGAGCTCGATGAAGTGGATGTGCCACGAATTTGTTGACCACAAGTGGAGCCCACAATCTCTGTCATATCTGCTTTTGATTCTTGCACTATGTTGGGATTCATCACTACTGTAGTGGTTGTGGATGTCCTCATCCTCTCCATTTTTTATGCTCTGTCAAAATGAGGGTTTCTTCATTTCCCATACAACCTTTGGCTCAATATTCATTTTCAATTTGATGTCGTGGCCAACAATCTGTGCAAGACGGTATTTGAGGCGATTGATACCTCCACTCATCAACCCACAATAATTGCAAATGATTGATCATGTGGTCAGTCTTGGTACACCATGCTTCCAAACAGCATTTCTGTTGCAAAGTTCAAACACTTCCACTTTCACTACTTGTTGCATTGGATACAAAATCAGACCTTGACATTGAAAAAATAAGAAACACAAATTTAATTGTTCCAAACCCTAGCTTTGAAAAAAAAATGCAAAACCTTGGGTTTGAAAAGTTGGAAAAAAATTTTAAATGCAAAAATCCTAGATTAATTCAAATACATGTGAAACATGAATGAAAGGGAATAATTTAGAAATGTAAAAGAAATTTGGAAAAACTTGGGAAAAAAAGAAAAAAAAAAAGGTTAAAACATACCTGAATCTTTGAAAATTGCCAAAATCTCACTTCCACAATTGCGTTAAATAGCCATAAGAAGAGCTCAAAGGAGATAAAATGCTGTGTGAGTGAGAAGTGAGGGTGAGGAGAGTTTAAAAAGGCAAAAATTTAGTGTTTTTTTGTGTGTTTCCCACTGTGGGCCACATTGCAGATGCAGTAGCAAGTCCCAGGCACAGACTCGTCAAGTACCTGCAGGTACTCGTGATGAGTTTGTGCCTTAGACTCATGCCGACTTGGTCACAAGTCCCTAGGCTAGTTCCTCACCTTGGACTTTGAGTTGCGAGTACTTGCAGTTTTCACAGGTACTTGGCAAGTATTTATACTATGACATGAAGTACTTGATAAGGTGACTAAAACTGCCCTTTAGGCCACTCTTTGCTTAACGTCCATGGTGTTTATTGGTATAAACCAGTAGTAACTACACCAACTCATGAGTTCAATGCATGCAAGGGAGAATACTAAGATTAATTTCTTTGCACTTATTTACATAAATAATTAAAATGATCAAAGAGTTCCCATCCTAATTCCACATTTTATCACACATAAACACAATTATTTCCTACTTAACATGACTATTTTTATTAATTTATCAGTTCTTATTACAATCTCTACACATACTCTATCTCTTCTATCACAGATACCTTTTTCTCTTCTATCATGTATATCTAACCCCATACAATTCAGTGGCATATATAATGCCTCAAAACATTACAAAATCAAGGGACATGATGGCTCGTTGTTCAAGTTAAGTTGGTATGCCATGATCCCTTGTATAATGCCACCACATATTCTAAGTCAAACAGGCCAAGCAGTATATGTCGCTATTGCTGGTGCCATAGTATGTCTGAAGGCTCCATCATATATGAAGAGGCTGACATCACCTGAATGAAGAATCCTGAAGGAAGCTTGAAGACCATTTATGTTCTTATAAATGTTAAAGAAGTTCTTTTGAGGTGTATGAGAAGAGACTTTCTAAGTTTCTATAACTAGTTTTTTGTCCAACTAATGTCTATAGGCCTAAGACATCTATATATTGTTTTGGTGGACAATTAGAATCACAGGTATTGCATTTTTCTTATATCTATAACAGGAGTTTCTTCGAAATGCTTCACAGTTGGTTGCTAAATCATTTTTTTTGGGCAGGTGGACGTATGCAGACCCTTCATGGGCTCGTATAGCTGCTCTTGTACCCGTGGTAAAGGCTTGTGCAGAAGCAGGTGATCAAGTGACACACAAAGTTTTGCGTAATGCTGTTCAAGAGCTTGCTGATAGTGTCAAAGCTGTTGTTCGAAGACTGGGCTTGGGTGGGAAAAGTGAGATACCTCTTTTTCTGACAGCTTCACTCTTTTTGCATATAAAGTTTGAAATCATATAGACTACTTCTTAGACTCTTAGTTTTACTTCCCTTTTCCTGATATTCCCAGGTGCATACTGAGCAATTTTAGTCTGTAAAAGAAATCCATAATGTTAATCAAAGATTGAAGATCTATTTTTTATTATAGACATTTCTATTAGGAAAGTCATTTGAGCTCTTCTATCATATTAATTATTTGTTAGAAGCCATAATATGGTGAGCAGAGGTAGAAATTTTTGGATGGTATAGCCCCTTGAAAGGTCTGTAAGTTGTGAGTGGAGGCAGAAAATAAATGAAAAGAAAAATAGATGTAATCTCTATTTTATCTCTCATTTATTTAACATAATTGCTGCTTATTGTTAGCTAACATTATTTTGTTGTGTTTCTTCAGGCATTATTGGCAATTTGTAATCGTGTTTGCAGTTCTGTTTAAATTCCCAAATGATTATTTATTGCAGATGGATTAGAATCTTTTCCACTTGTCATGGTTGGCGGTGTCCTTGAGACTGATGAGGGATGGGACATAAGCAAAGATGTGGTCAATTGCATTTCCAAGGACTTTCCAGGAGTAGTTCCAATACAACCAAAGGTTGGTGTTCTTGTCTGTTATAATTTTAATATTGGGCCTTTACAATGAGTTGAACAATTCCAAATTTGGAATATTTCCCACTTGTATTGCAATCTATAGTAAAATTGTACATGAATATATTTTCACTTTATCAAATGCACTACAACTATTCTTACAATTGTCTTCTCAACATGACAGCCTATCCTTAATATTCACAAATAAAAACAAAGTGTGTAAATGTTTTCATGCTATGCATCCAAGATTCCATACATTAAAAGTAATATTTCTATGATAAAACTCAATTAAAAACCTTGTACTTCAGGAGGATGATATGACCATCAATGATTCCCCATCACAGTCTGATCAACATGATCAAGGCCACTGACAATGACCCCACTAGTTTTTGAAATAGCTCACTTCTGATTCCATTCATTTATCACCATATCACTCAGATGAGATATTACTCAAACCTTATCATGGAGGACAAATGATGATATTGTTGAGGTAGAAAAAGCTCTGTTACTTCAATAGGATTACATACATAGAGGCATGAACTTATACCATGTCATGTGTGGTAATGTGCCAAGTATACCCTCACTACCCAAAACCAATTGCTGCTTACATTTGCAGTGCACCAAACCATCCATCAGGGGTGGCCAAAATACTATGGGTCATGATATGCATGTATAATCATCTTAGAATTAATGTAGCTGGTAACGTCATCATATACAAAAGTGTTAGCTATTAAGATATTCTTTACTTAGAATCTCCTATTTTTAGTTAATGGTCAGTTTCTTGTAACGGTATGTAATTATAACAAGATCGTGTGTCAATCTCTGGCAGTCTTTGGCAGTTTCTAAATATAGAAACCTGCTTTCTTTGTAATTACTTGTAACCTATTTAAGAGCCTTTGCTCTATGTGAATATCATCCAATTTTTTACCAATTACCTGTGTAATATGGTATCAGAGCCGGATCTGGTCGTTCTTCCTCTGCAAGTTGTGATTTCCGTCTGATGTTTTTCATGGCCTTTCTGAACCGTTTTTTTTTAAGGATGCTTGTTCGCGGTTTATTTGAAGCGAACTCTGACTTAGCGTCACTTTCTACCTCACTCGGCCCGCGTGCTCTGCCCTCCTGCTCGTCACGTCTGAAACCCTAGTGTGAGATCGCGATTTCTTCAAAGACTGGCGGTGTTAGATTCCTGGTCGTGTTTCTTCAAGTTTCTGGCCGCGTGTTTCTAACCTCGTGTTCCTGACCGCGACCCCCTTTTTTTTGGAATGCATTTGTTTTTTTTTTTCTGATCGTGATTTTGCTGTGATTGTGTCTACGGATTTCTGGCGACCTCCATTGTGATCTTTCGCAACTTCTGTGCATTTTTTTCACGATTTTCATCTTGGCCGTGAATTTACTGTGTTTTTGGGTCGCGTTTTTGGTGCAAATTGCGACACTCCTGGTATGAGGGTTTCAAAGTCTGCACCTGTGCTTTTCTGGTTGATTCATGGCTGCCATCGCTGCCTAGGGTTCTACGATTTTTCAACTAGGGTTTTGACCCTCTGGTTCAAGTCGGAAATTTTTTTCGTTTGCAGATTCTTGGTGGGTTTTTCGAGATCTTTTACCTGTCAGATTTTTCTGGTTGCCTCGAAATCTGTGCCTTGAAATTTGTGCCGACGGATTTGTCATGAAGTCTGTGCCTATAAACTGCCTACTGTGCATTGGAATCTGTACTTGGGTTCTATGCATTTCAGCCTCTTCTTAGTACCTCGTTTTTCGTGCCTCGAAAAGCGTGCAAGATGGCGAGTTTGAACATCATGTTGGAAGGCAGTCAACGATTTAATGGCAAAAATTATGATACTTGGAAGCAGCGAATGATGACCATCTTTGAATATCGCTGCCTCGCTCAGATCATAGACGGCACTACCACTCGTCCCGCAACAGCGGGTAAAGACCAGGATAAGTTTGACGAACAAACTCGTGAAGCAGTCATGCTCATTAAGCTATCAGTCACAGATGATCAGCTACCTCAGATTCCGGCTGGAAAGACAACAAAGGAGATTTGGGACCATCTGAAGGGTTTGCATGAAACCTCTGACAAGAGCCATGCGTTCTTCCTGAAAAATATACTGTTTTCTATCATGATGGATGAGAAGACATCTTTGCAGACGCACCTGAACAAGATCCAGGAGATCAGAGATCAGCTGGTGGCTATTGGTCGAAAAATGGAGGAAGAAGACCTGGTTGTGATCACTTTGAAAAGTCTACCTCAGTCCTATGAACATTTCATTGAGACTCTCAACATTACATCAGCTAATGTTGATCTGAAGTTTCCAGAACTCTGTACTATCCTCTTGCAGCAGGATCGTTGGAAACAACAGTTTGGTAGTAGTGCTTCTTCGTCCTCTTCAGAGCAGGCTTTTGCAGCCAAGTTTCAGGCTCAGAATAAAGGCAAAAGTCAGCCTCCACAGCAGAATCAGCCAGCGCCATCTCAGGACAGCGGTAAGAAGAACATTCAGTGTAACTACTGTCACAAGTTTGGACACATCAAGAAAGATTGTCACGCACGTATCGCTTCTGAACAAAAGAAGCAGGGAGGGTCTCAGCAGAAGGCCCACAGTGCGGAGCACACTGAGCAGAAGGAGTCTGCGTTTTACGCCTTCATGGCTAAAACCCCTGCAGACCATGCAAAATCCTCTGCCTGGTACATTGATTCAGGTGCTTCGCGTCACTTCACTCATTGTCGTGACTGGTTTACAGAACTCTCCCCTTTCAGTGATTCAGTGGTCTTCGGTGGTGGAGAAGTGTATACAGTTGCCGGGAAGGGCACTGTTCAGCTTCAGTCTGGTGGGAGGAAAATCATATTCCTCAATGTATATTATGTTCCTGGTATGGAACTTAACTTGCTTTCAGTCAGCCAGATCGTGAAACATTCTCCCCACCTTGATGTGGTGTTCAGTGCTCACCAGTGCTCGATCATCGACCGGGAGACCAAATGCACTGTAGCTGTTGGCATTGAGGACCATGGTCTTTATCGACTTGTGGATTCGAATGGTCCTCCTGAATCAGCCCTAGCAACTCGACACTCTTCGGTTACCAATCTCTGGCATCAGCGGTATGGGCACCTAAATGTGCACTACCTGTCTCAGCTCTCCCGACAGCACCTGGTAGATGGGCTCCCTGAGATTCAGGCTCAGAACTTCGGTGTCTGTGGATCGTGTCATGCTGGGAAACAATACCGCACGCCATTCCCGACTGATGACTCCTGGCGCGCATCCAAGGTACTTCAGTTGGTTCATGTTGATGTTTGTGGCCCTATGAATACTCTTTCAGTTACTGGATGCAAATATTTTTTACTGTTTGTTGATGATTTCAGTAGGAAAATGTGGGTTTATTTTCTTAGACAGAAATCAGATGTGTTTTCAGTTTTTCAGAAGTTTAAGGCCTTAGTAGAAAAAGAGTTTGGTTGTTCCATTGTAACTCTTAGGTCAGATAATGGGGGGGAATTTTGTTCACATGCGTTCTCCACCTTCTGTGATACACATGGCATCAAATGCCAATTGACCACACCCTACACTCCTCAGCAGAACAGTGTTGTAGAGCGGCGCAACCGCACTATAACTGAGTTAGCTCGTTCCATGATGGAGCACAGATGTGTTCCCAAGAAATTTTGGGCAGAAGCAGTTTTCACTGCCGTTTACCTTCTTAACCGGTCTTCGACCTATGCAGTTAAGGGGAAGACTCCTGAAGAACCCTGGACTGGCTGCAAGCCGCGGGTCAGTCACTTGGAGGTTTTTGGCTCTCTTGCTTATGTTTGGATTCCAGATGCCAAGCGCTCCAAATTGGATTCCAAGAGTCAGAAACTCATGTTCACAGGATACAGCGAGAACCACAAAGCCTACAGGCTAATTGACACTGAGACAAAACGTCTCATCTTTAGTCGTGATGTGGTTTTTGATGAAGAGCGGGGACCTTTTTTCTCTCCCTCCTTTGTGCAGCAATTCGAAGACCCACTTTTGAAGGCTCCTGACTTGGGTGTCCGTATTCCCTTAAGAAGTTAAGTCCCCCTTGTGGGAGGGATGCTGATAATTCTTCAGATTCCGATGATTCTCAGTTTGACATCCCTGAGGATGATCCTGAGTATCCTCCTGATGCACCTGTTCTACATGATGCACCTGTTGTCCCTGTTGCACTTGTTCCAGAACCTCCTGCTGCACCTGACGTTGGCCTGTCTACTCGTCGCCCCAAATGGTGGTCTCAGACGATTGTTGATCTTCATGATGATGAACTTGTTGAGGGTAGATCCTCCCGGAATAAGAGCAAACAGCAGCATACAGTAAACTTTGCTCTCATGGCCAATCTGCACAGTGTCTATGAGCCTCAGACGTATTCAGAGGCTAAAGGTATTCCAGAGTGGGATACGGCGATGTAATCAGAACTCCAGAGTCTTTAGAAGAACCACACTTGGGTCCTTTCAGACCTTCCTCCAGGGAAGAAACCCATTAGCTGCAAATGGGTGTATAAAGTTAAGTAGAAGGCTGACGAAACCCTAGACAAGTACAAAGCACGGCTTGTTGCTCGGGGTTTTTCACAGAAAGAAGGCATCGACTATGAGGAGACTTTTGCCCCTACAGCCAAGATGAGTACCATACGGCTTGTCCTTGCCTTAGCAGCCTAGTTTGGATGGAAAGTCCATCAGATGGACGTCAAAAGTGCCTTTCTCAACGGTGAGTTGCAGGAAGAAGTCTATATGACGCAGCCTCCTGGTTTCAAGGTTGCCGGACAAGAACAGAAAGTCTGTAGACTGGTCAAAGCACTTTATGGCTTGAAGCAGGCTCCAAGAGCATGGCACATCAAAATCGACAAGTACCTCACAGATCATGGCTTTCAGCGGAGTCCCTTTGACCCAAATTTGTACATCAAACATACTGGTAATGATATATTGTTGCTCGTCTATGTGGATGACTTGCTCATTACTGGTAGCTCGGCACACCTGATCGATAAGATCAAACAGGACCTGTGCACATCCTTTGATATGACAGATTTGGGACTTTCACACTATTGTCTCGGTGTTGAGGTTTGGCAAACTTCAAACAGCATCTTCATCTCTCAGTCAAAGTATGCTCGCAGTCTTCTGGATAGATTCCGAATGCAGGACTGCAAACCTGCCTCCACTCCGATGGAAAAAGGCCTTAAGCTATCCGCTAAGTCTGACTCACCAGCGGTGGATGAGTCTCTGTTTAGACAGCTAGTAGGCAGTCTGATCTATCTAACTGCTACTAGACCCGACATCAGTTTTGCAGTCAGCTACATTTCACGTTTTTTGACAGCTCCTAAGGCTGTTCATTGGGTAGCGGCTAAGCATGTGCTACGGTACGTGAAAGGCACTTCTGACTTTGGAATTCTTTACACAAGGAATTCTGATCCTAGCCTTAGAGGCTTCACTGATTCAGATTGGGTAGGTTCCGTTGATGACAAAAAATCAACTTCTGGGTATGTGTTCAGTTTGGGCTCCGGTGCTGTCACCTGGACCAGTAAGAAGCAGTAGGCTGTAGCACTCTCCTCCACAGAAGCTGAGTATCGCGGTGCAGTAAAAGCAGCTTGTGAGGCAGTTTGGCTTCGCCGGATGCTTGCCGATATGCAACTATCTCAAGTAGGTCTGACTCCTCACAATCAGGGAGTTCTCAAACTTGCCAAGAATCTGGTTTTCCATGAAAGAACCAAGCATGTAGAGACACATTGTCATTTCATCAGGTCGTTGGTTGAAGACGGATCAGTTCAGTTGCTGTATGTTTCGACTGCGGATTAGACCGTTGATATTCTCACCAAGTCCCTTAGTCCTGACAAGTTTGTAACATTCAGGGGGTCTCTTGGTGTAGTGAAGCGGTTGACCATTCAGGGAGGGTATTAAGATATTCTTTACTTAGAATCACCTATTTTTAGTTAATGGTCAGTTTCTTGTAACGGTATGTAATTATAACAAGATCGTGTGTCGATCTCTGGCAGTCTTTGGCAGTTTCTAAATATAGAAACCTGCTTTCGTTGTAATTACTTGTAACCTATTTAAGAGCCTTTGCTCTATGTGAATATCATCCAATTTTTTACCAATTACCTGTGTAATATTAGCTATCTAGAAGAATATTAATCACCCAGTTTGCGATTAAGTCAACATAAGAGATTACTGAAATGAAGGAAAGAATGATCAAATCCTTACTTAGTTTACTAACTCTACTATATACTGCAACTTTGATGAACCTTTTGCCTGAATTTTGTAGATGGAGATCTTAATTAAAACTATCCCTGCAGATTCTTGTCATTATCAAAAGTAGCTTTGAAAACATTCTTGAAAGGTTCTAGTTGAAGCTATGCCAAGATTAAGCAATTTTATTCCCAGATCTATCAAATGATAATGTTCACTCTTAAATAAGTATAATGGTAGTTTAAGTATGCAGGAGTATAGCTAAATAAAATCAGAATTGTAGTAGGATAATAGTGGAACTGGTGTTACAAGGCTCGGACTTGCCTCAGACTTGGCAAGCTGATTTTTTACCTGAACTCAGACTCAGCAAATTGAAAAACCCATCAAATACAGAGATATTTAAGGATTTCAAACTTGTTTCATGCACCCTTTGATAAATAAGCCTTAAAGACACAATAAACTAATCAAATAGAAGCTACTTTGATCACATACACAAGTATACATTGATCACATGAGTATAAAAGCGGATTTTCGCTGAAGGAAACAACATTGTTAGATATATAAATATTGTCAAGTGTTTTAGGTGTACAAAATTCATGGATTATGATATCCATGGCATCAAAAACAAAAATCACAATATGGAGTCATGAACTATGGTAGAAAGGAGCTTGTATCGCTCGGCCCAACATTGCTAGCTCTATGTGGAGTCATGTGTTTGTATCTCAGACAAATCTGCAAATGTTGCTACAGCCATAGGAGCATTACTTACGATAGGGATTGACTTGGCAAACTAGAAGTATAAATGTAATTCAAGTACTTGGGATGTAATTGGATAAATTCCATAGTTCCATGGAGTTTCGGGGACGGGGACGGGAAGACGGTAGGGTACGCGTTTCGGGGACGGGGGGGCAAGGGGCCTAAATTTGGGATGGCGGCAGGGGCGGCGGGGGAGCAGTGCGCTGAAATACATATAATACTTGAAAAATTAGTTATAAAAAGATGTATAACTGTAGAAGCCTAAGGAATAAGTAAAGTTTAGAGTTTAAACACATTGCAATGATTTCATTGAACTAGTGAACATTGAAACAATGTACTTAAATTTAATAGACATTGGAACGAGAACTAGATGTTTCATAATTTGGATTTCATAATCATTGTGCATAATTACAATCAAGTTTCAAAAATGCCAAAATGGTTAATGGCTTGCTGCCTCCAATGATCTAATCATCCCCAAGCTCCATGTCGATCTCCTCATCACTGGAACTGCTAGAGACTCGACGATGCAGGCACAATAGAACTCCACGCGTGGTGCAAAACAATGAAACAAAGAAAAGAAAGGTTAAAAATCAGACATTAAACTTATAGGCGCTTTTAGGTTTTCATTTTCCTTGAAATTAAAAAAAAATGATTAAAAAGTGTTTTTCGGGAGGATGTCCAGAAGTCTCCTCAAGGAGAGACGGCGGGGGGGCATTTCGCCGACGTCTTCCTGTCCTAGAAACGTCCCCCTCTGGGGGACGGCTGGTTCGGGGGGGGGGGGGACGCGTCCCCGTGGAACTATGATAAATTCAAAAGAATAAAAAAATGTTGCTTTTCCATCCAGCATGGCCCAAAATGATTTCTATTTTTCTCTTTTTAAAACTAGTGCGGGGGTTGGCCAAGGGGCAGTTATTAGAATAATTATTTAATTATTTCAGCTATTTTGTAGTTAATGGTCAATCATGTAATTTCTGTTAAAAGATCTTCTGTAGTTTCTATTTCAGAAACTTGCCCGCTTTGTAAATTTTGTAATCTATTTATTTGAGCGATTTGCTCATTGTAAATATATCAAGTTTTTACCAATTACTTCTCGTAATATGGTGTTAGAGCATAGTTCGATTTTTTCTGTGCTTCAGTGAAGATTGATTTCTTCTGGTTTTTGTGGCTTCTTTAACTTTTAAAAATCGAGGGTTATTGTTTTTGAAATTTCGTGAGTGTTTTGCTTTGAAAATTGTGGTTTTTCTTCTACAGTGTCGTGGTTTTCTCCGCAGGCATTGTCTGGTTGCGATTTTCCACTCCGAGAGACGCGATTTTTCAACTTATTGGCGCAATTTTTCAACTCATTTCGGGCGTGCGATTTTGTGACCTGGTTTGCCCGTGTCGGTTTTTGGTTCACCCGCATCAAGGGTTTCGAAACCTGCATTGTTTTGCTCGCGTTTTTCATCAATCTGGATGCGTTTTTATTCCAGATTGAGTGCGTTTTTTCTGGTGATTAAGGATGCGATTTGTGCCCTAGCTTAGCCGCGAATCATTTCCTCTAATAGATGTGATTCTCAGTACTATTATTGCATGCGTTTTTTTTTTCAGCATTCTCTAAAAATCGTGTGTTATTCTCAGTATTTTTGGTGCTGCGGCTAGGGTTTCTGAAAACTAACTAGTTTCTTTTTGCAAATAAACCCTCTGTTTGAAGTCGAAAAATTATTCTGATCTCAAATTATTTGTGGGTTTTTCGAGACAATTTCTGGGTTGCTGTTGGATTTTTTTAGGTGTCTCAAAATTCGTGCCAATGGATTTGTCTCGAATCTTGTGCCTGTAAATTGCCTCAGCATCCTGTGCATTGGAATTTGTGCCTCGGGTTCCGTGCATTCAGCCTCTTTTTTTTTTCGTGCCTCAAAAAATGTGAAGATGACTTCTTTGACCAACATTATGTTGGAGGGCAGTCAGCATTTCAACAACAAAAATTATAATACCTGGAAGCAGCGAATGATGACCATCTTTGAATATCACTGCCTCGATCAGATGATTTTAGGCAACACTACTCGTCCAACAACGGCTGGTAAAGACTAGGATAAGTTTGATGAGCAAAATTGTGAAGCGGTGATGCTCATTAAGCTTTCAGTTATAGATGATCAGCTACCTCAGATTCCGACTGGAAAATCAACAAAGGAGATTTGGGACCATCTAAAGGGTATGCATGAGACCTCCGACAAGAGTTGTGTGTTCTTGAAAAATATGTTGTTTTCTATCATGATGGATGAGAAGACAACTTTGCAGGGGCACCTGAACAAGATCCAGGAGATTCGAGATCAGTTGGAGGCTATTGGTTGGAAAATGGAGGAAGACATGGTTGTAATCACTTTGAAAAGTTTACCTAAGTCTTATGAACATTTCATTGAGACTCTCAACATTACGTCTGCTAATGTTGATCTGAAGTTTCTGGAGCTCTGTA
This sequence comes from Cunninghamia lanceolata, assembly GCA_027924645.1. NCBI lineage: Eukaryota > Viridiplantae > Streptophyta > Pinopsida > Cupressales > Cupressaceae > Cunninghamia > Cunninghamia lanceolata. The sequence goes on from BSBN01001609.1 coordinate 1,951,406, forward strand.
CTATCCTCTTGCAGTAGGATTGCTAAAAACAATAGTTTGGTAGTAATGCTTCTTCGTCCTCTACATAGTAAGCTTTTGCAGCCAAGTTTCAGGCTTAGAATAAAGGGAAAGATCAACCTCCGCAGTAGAAAGGCTTAGGTCAACCTCAGGACAGCACCAAGAAAAAGAACATTCAGTGTAATTACTGCCATAAATATGGTCATATGAAGAAAGATTGTCGTCTGCGTTTGGCTTCTGAACAGAAGAAGTAGGGAGGGTCTCAGCCAAAAGCAAATGTTGCCGAGCACACTGAGCAGAAGGAATTTGCCTTTTACACCTTTATGGCTAAAAGACCTGCAGATCATGTGAAGTCCTCTGCTTGGTATATTGATTCAGGTGCCTCGCGACACTTCAGCCATCGGCGTGATTGATTCACAGATTTCTCTCCTTTCAGTGACTCAGTTATTTTTGGAGGAGGTGAAGAGTATACAGTTGTCGGCAAGGGCATTGTTCAGATTCAGTTTGGTGGGAGGAATCTCATATTCCTCAATGTTTACTATGTTCTTGGCATGGAACTAAATCTTCTCTCCGTCAGTCAAATTATGCGGCATTCTCCTTAGTTGGATGTGTTCTTTAGTACCCACAAATGTTCCATTGTTGATCGGGAGACTCGCGCCACTGTGGCTGTTGGTATTGAGGATCATGGTCTATACAGACTTGTGGATACAGGTGATTCTCCAGAGTTAGCCATGGCAGCCAGAAATTCTTCCATCACCAGTCTTTGGCATCAGCGTTATGGGCACTTAAATGTGCACTATCTCTCTCAGCTATCTCGGGAGGGACTTGTAGCTGGTTTACCTGAGATCCAGACTCAACATCATGGTGTTTGTGGAGCTTGTCAGGGTGGGAAGCAGCATAGGACACCGTTCTTGAATGGTGACTCATGGCGAGCCTCCAAGGTACTACAGTTGGTTCACGCTGATGTATGTGGGCTAATGAATACACCTTCTATTACTGGTTGCAGGGATTTCTTGCTTTTTGTTGATGATTTCAGTCGTAAAATGTGGGGGTACTTTCTCAGACAGAAATCAGATGTGTTTACTAGATTTCGGAAGTTTAAGGCCTTAGTAGAGAAAGAGTCTGGTTGTTCCATAGTCACTCTTATGTCAGATAATGGGGGGGAATTTTGTTCTACTGATTTCTCTAACTTCTACGATATACACGGCATCAAACACCAATTAACCACACCCTATACTCCTCAGCAAAACAGTGTTGTAGAGTGGCGCAACCGCACAATCACTGAGATGGCCCGTTCCATGTTAGAACACAGGAGTGTTCCTAAGAAATATTGGGCAGAAGCAGTCTACACTGCTGTCTATCTCCTTAATCGGTCTCCTACATATGACGTTAAGGAGAAGACTCTTGAGGAAGTTTGGACTGGTCGCAAACCTCGGATCAACCATCTGAGAATATTTGGCTCTTTAGCTTACGTATGGATTCCAGATGCCAAGCACTCAAAGTTGGATTCCAAGAGTCAAAAGCTTATGTTCACAGGGTACAGTGACAACCACAAGGCTTACCGGTTGATTAATATAGATACTGATCATCTTACCTTCAGCTGGGATGTTGTCTTTGATGAAGAACGAGGACCTTTTCATCCTTCCTCGTCTGTGCAGCATTCTGAGGATCGGCCTTTCAAGGCTTCTGATTTGGGTGTTCATCTTCCGTTAGGTCCACTTGATGGGAGGGATGATGATGTAGATTCTAATTTTGATGATGCTCTACCCGAATTTCCTCCGGATGATGTTGATCTTCCACCTGTTGCACCTGTTCTAGCTCCTCTTGTTGCATTCGATGTTGGCACTTCTACTCTTCGACCTAAATGGTGAGCTAAGACTATTAGAGATCTTCATGACGATGAGCTCATTGAGGGTAGATCATCTAGAAACAAGAGCAAACAACAACATACAGTTAATTTTGCTCTCATGGCCAAAATTCACAGTGTCTATGAGCCTCAGACATATTCAGAGGCTAAAGGAATCCCTGAGTGGGAAAAGGCTATGGAATCTGAATACCAGAGTCTTTAGAAAAATCACACTTGGGTCCTTTCTAATGTTCCTCCAAGGAAGAAGCCCATTAGTTGCAAATGGGTGTATAAGGTGAAATACAAAGCTGACGGAACCCTTGACAAGTACAAAGCTCGTCTCGTTGCTAGGGGGTTCTCACAAAAGGAAGGCATTGACTATGAGTAGACTTTTGCTCCTATAGCCAAGATGAGTACAATTCGGCTCGTCCTTGCCTTAGCAGCCCAATTTGGTTGGAAAGTCCATCAGATGGAAGTTGAGAGTGCTTTCCTCAACGGTGAGTTGAAGGAAGAAGTCTACATGACGCAGCCTCCAGGGTTCAAGGTTGCCGGTCAAGAACACAAGGTGTGCAGATTGGTCAAAGCGCTCTATGGCCTGAAATAGGCTCCTCAGGCTTGGTACATCAAGATTGACAAGTACCTCACAGATCATGGCTTTCAGAGGAGTCCATCTGACTCTAATTTGTATGTCAAATGCACTGGTAGTGATATTTTGATTCTTGTTTTGTATGTGGATGACCTGATCATTACTGGTAGCTTGACACATTTGATCGCTGAGATCAAACAGGATTTGTGCAGCACATTTGACATGACAGATCGGGGACTTTTGCATTACTGTTTAGGTGTTGAGGTTTGGCAAACGAGAGCAGTATCTTCATCTCCCAGTCCAAATATGCTCGAAGTCTTCTGGATAAGTTCTGTAAGCAGGATTACAAACTTGCCTCCACACCCATGGAAAAAGGGCTTAAGTTGTCAGCTAAGTCAGACTCACCTGTAGTGGATGAATCATTGTTCAGGCAACTCGTGGGCAGCCTCATCTATCTCATTGCCACTAGACCTGACCTCAGTTTTGCAGTGAGCTACATTGCACGTTTCATGACAGCCCCAAGGCTGATCATTGGGTAGCAGCAAAGCGTGTGCTGCGTCATGTGAAGGGCACTTTTGATTATGGACTTCTTTACACTAGGAGTCATGATCCTAGACTCAGTGGTTTCACAGACTCAGATTGGGTAGGTTCAGTTGATGACAGGAAATCAACATCTAGGTATGTGTTCAGTTTGGGATTTGGTGCAGTGACATGGACTAGTAAGAAGCAACAGGCAGTGGCTCTCTCCTCGATAGAAGCAGAGTATCGGGGAGTAAAGGCAACTTGTGAGGCAGTTTGGCTTCGCCGGATGCTTGTTGATATGCAAATATCTCAAGTAGGTCCGACTCCCTTGTTCTGTGATAATCAGGGAGTTCTCAAACTTGCCAAGAATCCAGTCTTCCATGAAAGAACAAAGCATGTAGAAACTCATTGTCACTTCATCAGAAAGCTTGTTGAAGATGGATCAGTTCAGTTGCTGTATGTTCCGACAGAGGATCAAACAGCAGATATCCTCACCAAGTCCCTTAGTCCAAATAAGTTTGTAAAATTCAGGGGGTCTCTTGGTGTAGTTGATCGATTGACCATTAAGGGAGGGTATTAGAATAATTATTTAATTATTTCAGCTATTTTGTAGTTAATGGTCAATCATGTAATTTCTGTTAAACGATCTTTTGCAGTTTCTATTTCAGAAACTTGCCCTCTTTGTAAATTTTGTAATCTATTTATTTGAGCGATTTGCTCATTGTAAATATATCAAGTTTTTACCAATTACTTCTCGTAATAGCAGTGTCCCTTGCGGGGGTCTGGGTTGGCGCCCCCAGCGGGGTCGAGGGGTGGTACCCCTCGTGGGGTCTGGGTGTGTCTTGCAACACTGAGTGGAACAATAGCAGAGTCTTCTCTGTAAGTAAGTTCTCACATTGTGCTATAAATGAAGGCTGGTAGGGTTCAAATACTTCAAATGCAGAAAAATTGGGGCTTCCTTGAGTAGGTTGCCATCTATCTATAGCTTCTTCATGCAAACTTCTCAATTTCTTAGCCATGAATGAAGAGAGAAAAAATGCCATAAATGATGATAAAATGCGTTTATACATGTATTTATCATTTTATACCCTTATTTTGTTAAATTGGGTATCTTGGTGGTCAGTTGGTACTAAATCAATGTTAACCCCAACCTTTGTTTATATGGCTCCCTAGGCGCTACCTTATGGCTTCTAATACATCAAAGTTTGGGTGGTGTTCAATCTAGTTACAATCATATGACTATTGGCCCACACCATTCTTTCAATGGCTTCAATAGCAAGTTTGTCATATTCTCATTAGAAAACTATCAATTAGTACTTTCTAGTGGCGTCTTGTACTACCTGTTATGATTTGACCACTTTCTTAAATGATTCAAGGTTTGTTTTTCATTTTATTAATGTTTTTCTTTCATATCAGTTGCCTTGTGGGTTTGGAAGTTTTTGTATTTTTTCAATGGGATGGGTATTATGCTATAGGATTTTTAAAACTAACAAAATTATAAGGCTTATGATAACATACATAGACTATATGCCATTGTAAAGAATAATCCAAGGGCTTTCCAATGATGTCAAATGAGCCTCTATTATCTTGATTAACCATATCAATATGGTAGGCCATGATTGGAAGTCACACCATGACCTTGAGACCAACAAAGAAATAGAGGATGTACGAGAAAACTGTAGAAACGGATTGAAAATGAGGACTAAATGACTAGAATATGTGTTGTAAGAGCTTTCTAGTGATATTATAAAACCTATGAGTCAACAATGAAATCTTGGTTCATTTTTAATCTTTCTTTTAATAGCGTTGCATTGGTCCTATAGATTGAATCCAGACTTCTACCTAGACTATTAGCATACAAGTGGAGGAAATGGTCAGCATACACAAGAAATAGGACGTCCACAAGCTCAAACATGTTACGATGAATCAACTCTAAAATCCCTTTAGATCTAATAGAGCTCATAGAAAACTTAACTCAATCTTGTTTCCCATATATGCAATGTTCAAAGAAATCAAAATAAAGAGAACAATTAGTCAACTCCTCTACTAAATTCTTACTCTTCCAGGGCAGTTCGGCCTTTCTCACCAATATGGTCCATTTGCTTGTGCCATAGAATGGTCTTCTCTACAGGAAGCTTATGATCCCTTGAATTAGGAACTCCTGAACTGTTACATTCCACGGTGCTACCATCCAACCGGAATAGAGTACCAAGTCAAATGCCCTTGGCCAAGACCATTGCCCCATGCACCATCTTGCATCTTTATTTTTTAAAAACCACCTGCACACCAACATCATTCAATCTACTTATTGAGAGAAGGTTACTTGCTAAACCTAGTATGTGTAGAACAATGGAGAGGGTCTTGGTCCTTCTATCTCCAAATGTGAGATCGACTTTGCCTCATCCGATGATCTTGACAGAAGAGTTATCTCCCAAATACACACTCCCACCCTCAATGCTCTCATAAGCTAGGAACCACTCCTTGTTGGTAGTCATATAATAAGAGGCTCCTGAGTCAATAAGCCATACGCCCTCATGTGCAGGTGTAGCAAGAGCTACAAGAAAAGCATCATCACCATTATCATTGGAGGTCTTCAAGTCTGTATCATCTTTTGTCTCCTTTGCTTTCTTCTCCTTGTAGTCCTTTCTTAAGTGCCCCCACTTACCACAGTTTCAACATCGATCCTTAGATCTGTTAGGAGACTTTGATCTCCCCCTTGATTTGGAGTGCCGATACTTTTTCTTGTTCTTCCTCATGTCCTTGGCATGACCTGAATTTGAAGTTTTCCACCTCATCTCTTCAAAAGCAACAAACCCACCAGCTCATCAATCTTAAACTTTGAAGCGGTGTTGTTGATTGCCATCACAAGATTGTTTCAACTATTGGCTCAGTGAACTGTTGAATGCATTCAGATGCTTTGTCGCCGAGTCAACATCACCCATCTTCAGTGAATACAACCTCTTTTGTAGCAAACACTTATTCACTAGGAACTTTGTGTAGTACAAATTCCCAAGCTCCCAAAGCTTCTTGGTGGTGGTCTTTGTCACAGCATTTAGGAGCACTGAATCTGCAAGACATAGCCTAATGAGACTCCTTGCGTTTTGATCAAATATTTACTAGTCTTCCATCTTTCATGCCAAACGATTTTTGATTTGCTATCACAACCCATATATGTCTATCCATTAGCAAATCCTCCATCTTTAGCTTCCATGGCTCAAAGTTACCTTAATTGAATTTCTCCACTTCTATTCTAGATGTGCTTGTTATGGTTGTAACCTGAAAACGAGATCATTGCAACAAAACTCACTTGAACAAGGATCAATAGAGATAAGCGCTATTCCTCCTCAGAAGGATCTAACAAGCTGGCCAGGCTTTGATACCAAATTAAAGAGAATAATATGAAGATATTCAAACAATTTCCACAATTAACCCTACGAGAGGAGAGTCACAAGCTATCCAATCTACATAGTTTTCAGCAGCATTCGAGAATAACAACACAAATAAATACCAAGAATGAAAGACTATAATGAAGCACACACACAAGAGTACGAGGCACCGATCTACCCTGGGAAAACCTTTTCGGGAAAAACTCAGTCTCCAAAGCTTCAAACTAATGTATTATTCAGCAACTGAAAAGATCACAGTACACTTCCAAGCTCCAAGCTCTTCCGGGAGATCCAACACCTTCATTCAAGGAGGAATCAAGCACAGGATGATGTGAATGACCTCCTACCCAAGCCCTCTATTTATAGGCAAGAAAACTATGAGTGATAAGCTTACTATAAGCTTTCCCAACCACTTTTCCACCAATATTTCATGCCCCAAGCAAAAATATTGAATGCATCATATGAGCCCAACCATTTAATGCTTTAACAGTATTGGATGCATTTTACAAGACCTCGAAAAATACTAAATGCATGCATTCAATGAGCCTGATTGACTATGTGCTCACTAAACTATGAGCCCCCGAATGTGCCACCCACATTAAATACTTTTGCAATTGCATATACAACCTCTCCTAGGAAAGTATTGCCCAATTATAAAATATTTATGCAATGTACACCTTCCCGACACTTCCTCCTCAAACATGCCGTGCAAACTGCCTTTGTACTAAAAATTCAAATTTTTTGGTCACACCATAAAAATGCACTTTCAAATGAGCCAAGAATGTTACATCTAAGGATATAGTATATACAGACTGCATGCAAAACATTTCAAACATCTCTCCTCTCTTCCTTACGTTTTGTATAAAATTGATTCTCTTTCCTTGCACCTCCTGTTCTTTTCCTTGTGTCTCACACATCCCACACAGGTTCAATCTCCTTCAACGGATACAAACACAATTCTTCATCTTCCCTCTATATGCCCCCTCTGATACCACTTGTTAAACCTGAAGGATCAATGGAAGAAGAAGGAGAATAAAGAATGGAGATCAAACACAGAAAACATATACATCAATATCATCTTCATTCATCAAAATCAATTAACAATCATTGTACATAAATAAGTCAATTAACAATGGACGGGCAACCCTTCTCACAACCACCAAAGTAACCACCCCTTAACCAATGTCATTAGGATGTGGTTAACAAATAAGTCATAGGAACTACATTGGCTAGGAAATAGGAAATAAGACAGTTTGAAAAATTTGATCAGTTAATTACAAAGATAAAATATTTACACAAAATAGCGATTGTCATCATGCCCCTTACATCATAGTAGTAAGACTTATACTCGATGCAGATTCAAGAAACTGTATAGTCAAAGTCAACTTAGACTTAGCACGAAGACTCGATAAAGGACTCCAGAAATTGAAAATTCATTAATGTGTCGGAGATTATACAAAAATTCAGTTACACTCTTGCCCGTCAGTGAATATATGAAAACCAATCCTGCAACTGTAAAATCTGAAATTCCAACCTGTGAAAATTTTCCCAATCTACCATTTTTCTCAAATTTTCACAGTTGAAATACTCTCTCCCTCATATATGACCTCCTGGAGCATGTGACAAAATAATCAGCACTTTTTTGTTCTTCATTTTGCCTTGCAAGTCTGTTTGAGTCCTGCCCAGAATTTTCAAGTCTCATTCCAGCCCTTGGCCTGCACTTGGAAGACTCTGTATTCGTCTCAGACCTGATATTCTTGACATATCTGTGCTGAGCCATTCAACTCTGCAAGTGGCATCAATGGATGGGCATAACAAGCAATCCATTGATATCTGATGAGATTTCTTGACTTGTTGAAACTCAGATTTTTATGTTACCGTAACAACTCTCCAACACACTTAAGCTGCATGCTAGCCAGTAGAAGATGAAAAGAAGAGATAGAATAATAAATGAGTAAGATTATACATTAATAATTTAATATACTTGATACCCTGCTATGTTCTCAAATCTCGAGTGCTGCCCTGCTTAATTCTTCTTTGTACAACCATTAGAATATGGATTGCACAGATACCTGAGTATTCACAAGTTCATGAAGCTACAAGAGCTTTTAGTCACTTTTTCCCATGAGAAGATTCTTGTTGCAATTGGATTCACCAGCTAACTAGTAACGTTTTAGCACTTCACATCAGCAAGAGACTTAAATACACGAAGAATTCAGAAAGCTTAAAAGGTGCAATAAACACTGTTATCGATTAATCTTAATGTGCAGTAATAATGCTGGTTTTATAAGAAATAAAAAAGTTATACATAGTATATATTGTATTACTCTCTCTCTTTAATTCTAAACATTCTAGAATATAATGTGATGTACTGAAGGGCCAATTGTGGGCCTAGATTGAGGTGGGCTTATCATTGTAATTAGAATTAATTCACCTTTAAACATATTTATTTCCCATTTTGAGTATTAGCTTTCACAAGCCTCCCTTTTGCACATCAAACAGCATTAACAGATTTTATGCAGTCGACATGGAAATTTACAAGGGACAATGATACTTGCACCTTGAATTAATATTATCTGCAAATGCTGAATCTTTCTGGTCTTTATGTGCCCTTTTCTACCTGTGGTGCTAACTATTTTTAAAGTACATTTGCATTCTGCTATATTTAGAAAATTCCTTGCGATGCATTTCTATTATGGCTAATAGGACATTAATGCCAATTGGTTAATTTCCAATGATACTTCACAGGTGGAGCCAGCAGTAGGTGCTGCAATGCTGGCATGGAACTTCTATCTGAGGGCCTCTTCAAATTGAAACATCAAGCTGTGAACACAAATTCTATACATAGATCATCTGTAACATGCTTCCTCTTGTCAAAGTATTTATTGTGTAACAATTACGAGGCACATAGGATACATTTATTTGAACCAAATCATTGCCCTATGTTTCTTTAAGTTACTCTTGGAAATATCATTATTTGGGTATATGCTGTAATGATTTTGTCATGGTCTTCATCTGGGCCAGCTGAGTACCCATATTTTTTTAGGCACTTCATTGGAAATTGCTCAAAAAGAGCTGAGCTCTACTAAATGCGAGCTTTGCTGATGTGATGGTTTTCTATCATTTTCTCTCTCACCATTATTTCTGGGTGACAAATTTGTCATCGATGACCCCTCTATTAGTAATTGCCGCTTTCTTTGCTTGGCAGCCAAATTGGCTTATGAAATTAACTTCTTCCAATATTATTTAACCAATCAATAACCTGTTGTAATTTTTTTGTGTCCAGATTGAAATAAAGTGTTCTCCAAATTATTGCAAAAGCTAAAAAGGAATTGCAATGCTACTGTGTGCCCGATTAAAGACTTCTATAGGTTTGTCTCCGTTGCTATTGAGTACTCATCAAGTCTTCCTCTAATTGAATATAAACATGTCAGTGTTATTACAATAGAAACCAGTTTAATCTTTGGTTGTCTTAGTGTTGCCATGGCCTTATTAACCCATAGATATCTTTATTATTTTATATTGAGGTAGCTCTTATTATAAAGCACCTAGAATATTAATTAAGCATGTTTAGACAAGACCCTGTACAATTTCATGATATTGAAAAAATGCTTCTAATGAATTTGTTTTGCAACAAATTGAGTATATAAGGTAGATTTCCTGTCTCTGTATAAACTAACATTGGTAGTTGCCATATTTCCCTAATTATGTGAGGCAGCCTACATATAATTAATTTAAAAAAGAACCAGTATTGGTAGTTGCCTTTGTTCCCTAATGTTGTGAGGTAACTCTCTAAAAAAGCTATCTTAAAATTTCTGTATATACTAATATTGTTAATTTGCCTCTCCCTAATGATGTGAACTAGCTCACTTCAAAAATCTATATAAAAATTTCTAAATTTTTTATATAGAAGCTCAAGCAAATGTTTTCCTAAAAAATTTGATATTTCAAATAATCTAGACTTGGACGAGTCAATATACAACTCAATGATCCATTAAAACAAAAATTCCAAGGGTTTGTTTTGCAACAAATTAAGTATATAAAGCAGATATCCCAAGATTATTTCTCTGTGTAAATTAATCTTGATAGTTGCCTTATTTACTTGACGATGTAAGGTAGCTCGGTCAAAAAAGCATATAAATTTTTTAACCAACTACAAGATTGTGATGGAGGAAAAAGTATTAGCATAATTATTTCAAAGGTTAAGGCAATGTATATTACATTTTAGATTTCTTTCTAATTTTCTGTAATGGTGAAATTTAGATATCCATGTTATTTTCCACTTAGTTGTGTGTCTATTTTGAGGGGAGTATTTTGATACATAGATATATTGATAAATCATGTAATTTTGTCTAAAATTGGATCCTTTGTCTTATGCAATCTACCTATTCGTTACACATTCTTTTACACTTACTCTTCATCCCACATCCATATGATTACACCTTCTCATACATTCGCCTTATTTACTTATTTATCATACATATGCATGCATAGACTTCTATGCACACACTATCTAGTGTAATCTAGCCCCTTTTATATTCTAGGACTAGTTTGTAGTCACAAAGACATTTTTATGGCAGTGGACTTGTCTTGTGCAAATTAAAAAATTTAAATTCAAAATGAGTTGACTTCCCACCTGTAACCTTCTTGCCTAAGGTCGACTAAACACAAATTTGCATGATGTGTTGCTATGTCCTTGTATTTAAAGGCATTCAATACATTCATTCTAATCATCTCGTACTCTCAAGCAATATTCACATATGATATTTCTTCTCATGTCAATTAGTGTACTAAAAAGAATCTAGTTATGCACAACATCATAGGAGTATATGCATGATTGAAGATTGTTTTTTATTATTCATATAGATTTAGAGGGTATGTGCCACTGTTTGTCCTTGCGTGTTTGCAGTTATGAGGGCGTATCTTGGGTATGTACATGAGGCCTATCTTGTGTGATCCAAGATTAATCTCTCCTCTTCAAGGTGTGGATCTTTTGATAGGGTATTGTATGTGTCTTATGGTCGCCTTGAAGATGATTTAACACAAATTTTGAATTTCCCTCCAAGACTTGATGGTTGAATGCTATATATTCATTGTTCGGAGATGGAAATGTGTTGGTTGTTGGCATGATTGCAGAATAGAGAAGAGAAGAGAAAATTGCAAATATTATCTTAGTGTTCTGTAATAGGTTGAGCATTTCACATTGACTATATGTACATATGGTTTTCATTATTCATGTGTTACATTGTTATTGTATCTCATTGAGAAAGGAATATAATGTGCAGTTTGTAACCATTTGAATGTTTTGATTAGGATAAGTTGGTTTTGAAGGGACCATAAATCTTGTAGAACAACCTCAGGTTTTGATAAGTCCTGAAACCTTACAAAGTTGTAGCCAAGTTGTCGTTGGGATCAAACTCCCAACACACAAAGGACAAAACTTAGGTTTTTACAGGTTCTAAAACCTTACAAACTATAACCAAGCTACCCTAGGGAAAAACATCCTACACCACATTGGATCTCGAATAGGGAATTCACACACCCTTGACCCGAGGGTGAGACTCACACAAATATGGTAAGACCCCTCTTCCTATGACAAACAATCATCTAGGAAATACCATTATCTAAATCCTTTGATCAAGGAGAAAGGAGAGGGGAATCCTCTACCGCAACCTCAACCAAAGCCACCTCTTGCAAGGAGGGAAGATGTCTATCCGTGGAAGTTAGATACCACAGAAACATAAAACATAGCTGGAGTAGGGGCCTCATCTCAACAAGTTGAAGGGGGGATGGAAGTCGATGAAGGAGCATCCAAAAACTGTTTAGAAGAACTCTCAGTGGGAGTCAAGGAAATCGCCAAATCTGAACTGCCCCTTGGGGAAATCGCCTCAGGGACGAGATTCTCCCCAGAGGAAATAGGAGAAGGCCTGTCATCCTGAGAGTCAGAATCACCAATAGTCAAGTGATCGATAAAGGCATTCTTCCACCACATAGCTAGACCCTCCTTACAGTAAGAAGATAGAAAACCAGAAGCCATGTGTCCAATGTCGAAGCATTGTTTGCATCAGAAGGGGATACCCTCATAATCAAGCAGCTAATTCCAAGGCATATCCTCAACCATCAAAACAACATCCCTAGGAAGAGCCTTGGAGGTGTCAATATCCACTAAAATATAGGCAAATTAGGGTGACCCATGAGGGTAGTGGTTGAATCAACTTTCAAAAGATGACTAATAGCATTGTCGATGGCCTCATGACATGGATCATCCCAGAATTGAAGCGGGAGATGGGGTAGTTTGACCCAACTTGACTTGATATTGAGCAGTTCCAAGAGTGGGTTGAAAGATGTAGACCATGGCTTGAGCAAAAGGGAATGGTCGCCCCACATCCACAACCATTGATCCAAAATCAAATCCTCGTCATGTGAAGATTTGAATGTTGGAAAAAAAATCCTAGCACAAGGGTACAACTCAATTTTCTCTTCAACAAGAGGCCACCACAAATATGAAAGCCACATGTACAAGTGAGGAAGAGAGGGCCACAAGATGGTAAATCTGCAAACTAGGCTATGTGAAGCATAAAAATATAACCATTTGAATGTTTCCATGAACATTTTGTATGCTTTTTATAATAAGTTTGACCCTCTTAATCATATTTGCTAATTTGAATGTTGTCTTCGACCAATTTTTCAATGAGAAGACTGTAAAGCTCCTTGCAAAAATTTATGTAAAGCACCCAATCAAAACATAGGAAGTGCATGAGTAATGGATTATTAAGTTATGTTTAGTTGGTTATCCTGCAATATCATCTACTTACAAACTTATGTGTAGAGCCTAGCTTGCATGTAAGGTTATAATGCATAATCCTCTCAACTATCTTCTATAAGGTGTCATTTCATGGTTTATCTTAGTGATATTCCTTGGTCTTGAAGTCTTGACTTTGTTGCCTATACATGATAAAGGCACCCATCTACAAATTTGGTCAACTTGCTATCATCCCATCACATTTACCAAAAACAACAAAATACCAACCAATAATATTAGTAGAGTTAGTTGACCCTCCGCATTGCATGATCTAATTGCCTTAGTACCACAAAGTGTTTTTGTGTTCCACAAATATTAATCATAGTGAGGTATGTACTGTTGTTTGTATCACATCTATGTATGAAGTGAAATATTGCATTGAAAAATATTAGGGAGTTTAGAAGAACGCATTTTAGTCTCTACATAGTTAGCATATCTGCTTATAGAGGTGTTAAATCCTTGTTTCAAGACAAACTAGCATATTGGTACTTAGTGATAGTCAAATAGGAGTTTCATATGCACTAGGTATGGTTTGTCTCAAGGTTTGTTCCATCATCATTTGTCTTTAGTTATCTCAAGAATGACACCTCAAGGAACATCCCCCTTGACCTAGCAGACCCTAAAGATGAAGTTGAGTCTACCCACTCACAAGCATTGGTGCATTCATGCTGCTATCTGATCATAAGTTTTTCCCATCACCTTTGTTGACACACCCTTGGCCTTAGGTGTTGGTGCAAGTCTTTAGGATCTGTAGGAGTACATGTCTGAGCACCAATATATTCAACCACTTAGTGTTTACATGCTCATCTTTTGGTTCCCCATCAGGCTCATGAACTATCTTGTACAACCTCTTAACTCTTAGCAATTTGTTCATTTTAGATTTCCATGCAGAATAGTGAAAGGAAGCTCGGTGTGTAGAAATCGCTTCCTACACTAATCTAATGAGGAGAGATGTATTCAAATTCAATTTAATTCTTACAACTACAGCAACATAGAACATCTAACAGATATATAATAGTAATACACATACACACAGAAAGTAGACAAAAGAGAGACAAGATATACGTGGGGAAAACCCTTACAGGTGAAAAACCCCACACTCCAAAACACAGCTCAAATGTATTACAGTAAACAATAACAGATTACAATACAGTTTCAGAGCCAATGCTCTTTCAGGAGTCTTCGAATGTCGAATCTAGAGATATTCCGGCAGCATAACAGTACTTGTACCAAAGTTATCTATCTCCCATCCAAGCACCTGTTTTTATAGAGTTTACAAGGCAAATATGGAACCTTCTAGAGATGGGCGTCCATCTTGGACTCATGCCCCAAAACCCATGCTTAAGGACACTTGTCCAACATCCCATCCCGAAGTGGGCGCCTGGTCTCAAGATAGGTTACGACAGATGCTCTTACGCACCTTACAGCTGTCAGAGAATCCGTCATACACTGACTAAAAATATCATATTCCTCTTACATGTCATAACCTCCCTTGACCGCCCAAAGATGCCTTTCTCTCGTGCAAAGATGCTCACCTCCCTTGACCCTGTCTTGGGGGCGCTGCCCCCAAACCCCCGTTAATTATTCAAGGGGAAAATCGCAACTGCCAAAGTCACCAAAATTTACCCTGCTACATATACACAAGGTGCTGACTATGCCAACTCAACATGGGATAAATAAATATATTAGGAATTTGCAAAGGTTGAGACACCTTAATTCCCAACAAATAGTTGTAGGGTGTTAGAAGTGGAATTGAAGTGCTCTCCATGATGAAACAAGAAAGATAGATCACAAATCAAGAGGGATGCAGACACAACCACAAGATCCCCCAAATTCATTCAATCAATGATCCCTCCAACACAATATGATCCAAACACTTTATATTTAGTGCAAGTAAAATTGCCACCAAATATATATATATATATAAGAGGCTTAAAATTAAAAATACAGATTTGCCGATAAGGGCGTGGTTCAGTGGTTAAGTCGCTCGGTTGTAGTGGCGGCCACCAAAGTTTAAATCCCCGCTGGGCCAACGAGCTTGTGGGTTTGAAGTGTTCTTGCTAGGGGATGAGGTCCCCCGTGTTGTGGCCTCACTGGTTCATTGCTCCGGGCAAAAGTATTCGCGTGGAGCCAAAGGGCGTGTTGCACTAGCGTCACCAGTCACGTTAAAAAGTTTACCAGGCGCATTATCTTAAAAAAAAATTGAAAATACAAATTATGAGCAAAATCAAAATGAACCAACACCATTACACAGAGTTCAAAAAATTATGCAATTTTAAAAAAATGCATCCAAAAAGGAGGCCATATGAGCCCAAACAAGGCCCTAAAAGGTCTTAAAAGGTCCCAAAATGGGAACTGTGCAATATGTGTGAGAATCTACAAATTTTGAAAAAGTATGCATCAAAATCCGAAAATCCCTACACCAACATGACAGGTGCAAAAAAATAACCCACAAAAAATTGCACTGAAAAGGGCCTCCTTATGAGAAAGATGTTGTCCTTCGAAGATTAGGTGAAGAAATCAAAATGTAAATGGAGAAGGGGGCAAAATTAGGGGAAGATTTGGTGATGTCATGTCGATAGTGGATGGAATATGCTCTGTCTAGATGGAATATTCCCCTCTAAGCTGAAACCACCATTAGCTTGATTGAAGATCACCTTTAAGGTAGAGAATTGTTGTTTTAAGAATAAAAAACTACCTTTATTTTGATAGAAACTGCTAGTGGTTATCTTGACTAGAGAATATTCAATGACCATACAATAGAGGCAATGAAAGTCTACACTAAACATGAAAAAGGCAAAGGGGGCATTGCAATTCTAATCTGTAAGGAATGGGGTCAATACATAACCCAGAGTGGGTGCTCCCCTTACAATAGATGTGTTTGGGTGGTGATTGATAAGGGGGGGAGACAGTTTGGCATATGCTCAATTTATGCCTCCAATGAACATAGAGAACAAAGTGAATTATGGAGTTGGATGTTTGACAAGCTACCTAAAATCCCTTGGATTGTTGTTGGGGACTTTAACATGGTGGAACATAGAGAGGACAAGACAGGGGGGAATATGCAGAATGGAAGGGAAATGAAAAATATTTTTGGCTGAGAGTTAAAAAGTCTCTAGGTCTCATTGACTCTCCAGAAGGGTATAAGGCCACAAGCCAAGGGGTTTGGTTTTCATGGTGTAACTCATAGAAAGACATCTGGAGAATATATTGCAGGTTGGATAGATTCTATGTCAATAAGGATTTTTCCACTTTCAGAACTCGCAGTTGTCCAATGTAGTAAGGGTCATCCCTAATACCCTATCTGAACACCATCCTATACAAGCTATTATCAACACCGAGAGTTAGGACAAGGAAAATATGCACAAAAAAGGCAGCATGTTCAAACTGAATACTCAGTTGCTTTTAGACAAAGATTGCCAAGCAGGGGTCTGTTGCCTAAGAACAATTATGAAAACCATGGCAGAGGGGGATAAAACAATTCAGTATTGGAATGAATTAGTCAATGCATGCAAAGGTCTATTCCAAGTTTGTGGTAAGAAAATGGAACTTGATAGGAGAGAGGAAAAATTGCTTCAAATTGAGTTCTTGAAAACTGAAAGAAAATTGCAACAAATCCCAGATGATAGGGATACAATTAGACAACTAGGAGAGATTAAAAGCAAGCTTAGGAGATTGGAGACCTACAGGGCCCAAGGGGCGAAAGTGAGGGCAAGGATCAACTGGCTAAAAGATGGTGACCGAGGTACAAAATATTTCTTTGATATTCTTAGATCAAAATTTAAGAAAGAACATGTTGGTCCTGTAACGTCGGAAAATGTCCCCTTGGGGGCTTTTCCGTCATAAGGTTTAGCTCCTGGGTCTTTTGCATGCATTTAGGACATCTTAGTTTATAATTTGGCATCCCGATGGAATGAGCCCTAGGTAACATGACAAATGGGACCTAGGAGGACCTCTTGAGCTGTACCCTGCCCAAAATAGGGGGGAGGACTTGGGCGCCCACGTCCTACCCTATTTTGGGGCAGCCCTAATTTTCGGGCGTTGTTTTATGACCGTTACTTGGGTCCTTTGCCAATACGGTAAGTTTGAATTACGAAAATCTTGGCGGGAGTGTTTGTAGTTGCACATAAAAGCATGTTTAGGCATTCATTTGTAAACTAGATGGCAATTGTGATGTTCAAGTGTTCTTAAGGTGATTCAGGGCTTTCATTGTGTTGCAAGAGCAGACTTGTGTGGTTTATGTGTTTGTTTGCATATTTGAGGATCAATTTCCTCATGGAATGAAGAGCATCTTCCTCCCATGAGAGCTTCACTACAAGGTGACATTATATTGTGTTTTCATTATCAATTCTTTGGTTTTTACCTCTGCCTCACAAGGGCATGCACTCTCTATCTGACAACGGTGTTCGGAAGTGTCCTCCGGGGTTTGACCGAGGCAAGCCTCTAAACACCACAACCCCCAAACCAAGTCTTGTGATTGTAGGTTATAGGTGTTGCATTTGGGAAAAGTGGAGTTACAGGAAGGAGTGGCAGGCATTAAGGATTCAGAATCTGAAGAAAAGCAGGACACTAGAGCATTTCCAGGATTTGGGCGCTCGCTCTAGTGTCCTCCGCAGCTGAGTTCCTAGAAACAGAAGTTACAGGGCTGATTAGTGTCGGAAGGAGGTCCAGATCTGCAAAGGAACTGGTACCTTGGACTTGGGTGCACACTCCAGTGTCCCTGACTATTCCACCTCGGAACCCCGAAAATAGGTATTCTGTGATTTACTATTTTACTTCCGTTTGCAAGAGCATTTTCCGTTATTCGTCAATTTATTGCCGTATTTGCATAATTAGGGTTTTAATGGTCAATTAAGCATAAGAGAAGAGAAATTGATAATTAAATTCCCTAATCCAAGTTTCCCTACATCTCACAAGCGATTTAGGGTATGATAGTGCTCGCCACTCGACCCTAGATCCTTGAATGTAAAGTGGAGAGGAGGATTTAAACATCAAAACACCAAAACATTAACAAATCCAATTTTCCACCTAAACAGGTCGTATCAATGACAATGGTTCAACATTTAATGATATAGAGGATATCAAGAGATTGTTCAGAGAATTTTATGAGAACCTTTTTAGGACTAATGATCAGAATGCAGAATGCTTGGAGGCCCAAGATCTTTGTTTGAGCATCTGTCCCAAAAAGATAGATGGGGCAATGGTTAGTAAATTAAAACAAAGAGTATCCAAAGATGAGATTAGAGAAGCTATTTTATCGATGGAATATGGCAAATCTCCTGGGCAGGATGGACTACCAGTTGAATTTTACAAAGCCAACCTATCTTGGGTAGTGGATGACCTATGGGATGTGTATCATGAGGCTTGTAACAGAGGATCTCTAGGTAAGGATATAAATAGAGGTATTGTCAAGTTATTATCCAAAGATGGGGATAAATCTAACTTAAGAAATTGGAGACCAATCTCACTTTTGAATGTTTCATACCAGATTGTTGCCAAGGTATTGGCAAGAAGGCTCACAGACATCCTGCCTAGAATCATCTTCACACAGATTGGGTTTATAAAAGGTAGGTACATTTTAGAAAACTTGTTGAGAAGTTGGGAGGCTTTGCATTGGGCAAGATCATCAGGGCAAAATGTCGGTATCCTACTCTTTGACTTTGAAAAGGCCTATGATAGAGTAGAAAGGTCATTTATTCTAATTGTGGTAAAAGCTTTTGGCCTTCCCAAAGAATTATGTGATATGGTCAACATGATATTTAGGGACGCTTCTGCTCAAATAGATATCAATCAGTCAATGAGTGCTCCATTTATTATGGAGAGGTCTTTTAGGCAGGGTTGCCCATTGGTGCTTGCACTTTTTGTTATTGCTTTAGAAGCCTTGCTCTATATGTTAAGAACAAAAAGAATACCTGGGATGATGAAATGAGTTAGACTTCCTGATGACAGCATGTTGTTAAACATGCAATTTGCAGATGATACTGCATTATATCTTGTACTTGAAAAAGAGAATTTGAGTAACATGGAGACTATGTTGAATATGTTCTATAAAGCTTATGAGGCCAAAGTCTCATTCAATAAATCTGTATTATTGGGTTGGTCATATGACCCTCCTGAGTGGTTGATGGAGGGTAAATGGCAGTGGGGCAGGTCAGATTTCTAGGGATACCTTTTGTTGTTGACCCTTCACTTAAACTAATGTGGACTTGGATGTTTTCAAAGATTGAGATAAAATTGAAAATTTGGAACAAACAAGTTCTGTCACTAGTAGAGAGGGTACAAGTGTGTCAAAAGATTCTCTTTGCCTATTTAATTTATTATGCCTCAATGTGGTTGTTTTTAATTCACCAAATAGACAGTATACAAAAGATTATTAGGAATTTTTTGTGGTCAGATGGGAAAGGTAAAAGGAATGGTGCTGCATGAGTAAGGAGAAGGGTGGGCTAGGGCTTAAAGATCTGAGAATTCATTATGTGACTCTTGTAACAAAATGGATTATTAGATCTTTAGAAGGAAATGAACCATGGAAGGTTCTTATCAGAAATAATGCCAGTCTCTTTCGTCCTAGGATGGCTCCCCAGTGGATCAATTTAGATCCTCATGAATTCCTTTTTGGGAACTTCAAAATCAAAACCTTTGGGTCTGTAGTGTTTGGATCTATATGGAGGGTATGTGAAACAGTTAAAAGATTAATCTTAAATACAAAGGCTATCAATTGCAAGAAATGTGGGTTGGGGGTATAGATCTTTGTGGTGGAACTTGAAGCACAAAAATAAGCCACTTGTCCTGCTTTAGGGTTGTTCTACCCTTAAGTGGCACAAAAAAAGGTCTAGCTACCTTTGATAACTTGATAAAAGAAGGCATAAAATCTTGGGAAGTTGTCAGATTAGAATTTGGACTACTTGAATCTCATAGAAGGACATACTCTATCATTTATAATGCTTTTTCAAACAACCCAGGTCATCTTGAGAGGCTAGGTGAGATAGGCTGGTTGTATAAGCTAGCATGGGAAGATGGATCTCTGCTGATAAAAGGTGAACCTAGGAAGTTGTATAAACTGATTTCTAACTCCTTAGTGGTCTATGAGCATAGTGGTAGGGTATGGGAATTGAAAGTCAATCATAAACTGTTAGCCTCCTCATTTAGTTTGCTTTGGTTTAAATATATAGAACCAAAAAAGGGTAGTTTTAGATGGCTCTTTCTTTTCAAGAAATTACCAATATGGAATAATAGTTATGTATGTCCTCTTTGTAATATTTATGAATCCTGTGAACATATATTTTTTGAGTGCCCCTTTGTAGTGAATGTATGGAATATGTTTATGGGTAATATAAAGGGCTAGTCTTCATTGAATAAAATGTATTGGATAGAAATGTTGTGTGGGATTGCTACTAGAATGACTTTTAAATCTAATATAGTTTGGCTTTGTCTAACAACTGAAATTTTATGGGTTCTGTGGAAAAGAAGAAATGAAAACCATTTTCAAGGCAAGAGGAGAAGGCTTACTAGGTTAGCCTTAAGAGTCATGCTATCTGATGTTTATATACAGGTTGTAATGACAGTGGAATTCCCTATAAAAAGGTTTATGAAGATTCTTGATGAAGGCTCAGAAGTCATCTACAGGGCAGGCATATAGTATGCGAAGTTTTGGCCTCATGATCTAAGGAGAATCCACCAAAAGTTTAATGAGGAATATATTGATTTCCAAAATAGGTATTGTAAGAAGCACAAATTAGAAAGAATGAGGGATAAGGCACAAAGGGACCTAGAGGTGACATTCCAAAACTTCAATGTTAACAATAACCAACTCATGGCTTCTCTTCCAATAGGCACATTCAGAGGCATTGATTCATATGATGCTAGTGACAATAGAGCACACTTGGATGGGATAAACAGGTCTCCAGGTTAGGTGGCAAGTGAAAGCAGGCAAGTTGATGACACAGACTGTCAGGACAGGGAGCCTAACATAGTCTTCTTCTCTACACAGGATGAACAGTATCAGGTAGGTACATGTAGTTTCCAATCAGTAGAGGATGTGCAAAATGAAGACTAATAGATGGACATGGAGGAAAAATAGGAAAGAGGAATGAATTGGCAGTAATATTGACAGTGCTTTGATAAGTATTTTGACAGTGTAGAATAGATTGACATGGAAAAACTATATCGTGTAAAAAATTTAGTAGTCTACTATGTTCTATATTCCTCTACATACTCTGTCATATTTTGAATTGTAAGTGAAGTATGTAAACTATGGCTCTCTAGGCCACATAGCATTTACTGATCCTTTTTGTTTTGATATATAGAATGCACTATCTTCTATTAAAAAAAATGACCATACAATCCCTATGACAGGTGGGGGGAAGGGAATTTTCTATAAGGACCTAGGGCAAATTGTTCATATTTTGATGATTTGACAAATGATCTATAAGTTTTTAGGCCTTTTGGATGCAATGGTAGGGTCAACTTTGCCCCAAAATGCTTTGAATGACATGTGATCTACAAATGCCCAACAAAAAACCCTTCCTTCAAACCCTTGTAGATCTAGCCTCCTATGTTTGATTTGGATGCAACAAAAGGAAAATTGACTTTCTCAAGTGCTTTAAACTTAATGGTGTGATCATATTTCCTCCATCAAGCTCTAAAATGCACAGATAATAAAAAACCACAAATAGGAATATCTCCAAAATTTGATATTTCTATTAAGTTTTTTCTAATTCTCCAAGTCATCATTCAATGCAAGAGAAGATCATACTCAACTTTTTAAGAAAATACAAGATCTGCAACCTAGGTCTTCAAAAAGGATAACAAAAAGGAATCCCACAAGCTCTAATACCATGTAAGATTTGGCTATGGAGATAGCCACCCAAGATCAATGAGCTTCAATGAAAGCACAAGAGAGACCCAAAATGAGAGAATAATTATTTCTTTAAAGGATGCAAATATATAGTGATGATTGATTAATGTACAAGAGAACCCTTGCATATATAAGCAAGGGTGAGATATAGAACAACATAAATGACTTGAGACACAAAACTTAAATGCCCTAATTAAACTTAACTATGTGTGAAAAGGACCTAAAAGTGAACCAATTAGGTAATATACCTCATTGACATAGTTGGTGCTCAAAACTGCAAGCCCTCTCCTCTAGCACCACAACCCAAAGTGAGATAAGGGGAACAAGGTATCTTAGGTAGGGAGAGTGATACATCAACAAAGAGAGGGTGGGTTTGGACTAATTAATAAGATTAGGGAAAATCCTCTTCTTCTTCATGGTTTACAAAACTTAGGGGGTATTCCCTTTGTTGTATTGTTGTCATTGATGTCAAAGGGCATTCGGGCTTTGTAACATGTTTGTAAGATAACACTGTCCAAGCCGTGGTCGACAAAATGTTCTCCATAAGAACCAAGGTGGTCGACAAAATGTTCTCCATAAGAACCAAGATAGGTCCAAGTCTATTGGCAAATTGTCTTTCATTCGAACCTTTGTAAAGAATGTCTATTGACAGTTTACAAGAACCAAGAAGTTGAAGTCATCACTATCAGTAATTTTGAAATATTTTGAAGTCATCACTATTCTATCGGGAACTTTGAAGTAATGCAAATTTAGAAATATTGAAGCATTAAGAAGTCTATCAGTGATTTGAAAGAAAGGTAAACTTGTTTTATAGTGTTATCGACAAAGTTTGTAAAGTTCAAACTAGTTTTAAAGTTATGATATTCGTTGACTTACCAATAATACACAAGGAAACTTATTCAAAGATTACAAGGCTTAGTCGGCAAAATTGTCTATTCTCAGACTGGTTTGAAGGATCGTCACTTAGCCAATAAGCTGATATGGCTTGGCTTCGACAATGACAAAGTTAAGTTTTGAAGAAGAGCATGTTGTCGGGAAAAAGTCACAAAGATGAACTAGTTACAAGGTTAGTACTTTGGCTGATTCACCGACTACGTGTATCTACACACCAATATAGAGAAGTTAAGCAAACAAGACAAGCTCAAAATTTTTTGTTTTCACCAACAAAGTGATAGATTTCATGTTAGAGTGGATTTGCCGATAGAAGGCAAATAGAGATAATTTTGAAAAAGTTTACTCCCACCGATATTAAGGTAAGTTCAAGAAAGTGCACTTTAGCTGATAATGAGGAGTGGCTAAGTTCAGAATTGTTTTACTTCACCGATAAAAGGATTTTCTATTGAGTTTGAGAAACACTACCTTTGTCGATAAAGGTATATAATGAAGGCATAAGCAAAAGTTTTGAAAAAACCATATTTACCGACAACATTGGAGATAAAGGCAATAAAGTGAGAAGGAAGTTTTGAAAAGGGTATACTTGCCGATAACAAAGGAATAAAGGCACGTTCGAATTTGTGTAGTTTTGTCGATAAGACATTAAAAAGGAGAAGTTCTGAATATTGTATTTTTGTCGATGCAAGTCATAAAGTATCAAAAGATAGAGTTTTGGTATAGTGACATTTTCCAATAGAGAAGGGGATCGGTCTTAATTTGGTAAACTATATTTTTGTCACAAAGGGCGATTATAAACAACATATATAAGTGTTTTGAAGATCGGTAATAATGCGAGCATGTCTAATAGCCCTTGCACGATCACATAAGTGACATTCAATTTGTAGGAATGCTCGAACAATAAACGTTTTCGTTATAACTTTGCTAATATATTACAAAGCCCAAAGTTTGAATTAGGTGCGACAGTTGAACTAATTTTGGGCAGTTGTGGAATGAAATGAAACTAACATTATTCAGTTTTGTAGATGTTGTAATAGTTTGAATGTGTTTTTATACACGCTGCATCAGTTGTAAAAGGTTTACTCACCAAATTGATTATTGTTATTCACGTTGTGAGAGAGGAGAGAAGGCAAAGTGCATAGAGGAAGGAGACAACTGTGTTAATGCAAAATGTAAAGTAAATGTGTGGTGACAAGGTGCAATTCAGGTTATAGAAGAACCATTATTGCATATATGAATCTATAAACTTCAGGGGTTGTAGCCTCTTTATTTTTTATCGGGGTTGAAGCCTCATTGTATTGAGTTGGAGCTCATTGTAGGTGTGTGATGTACCTATAAGTTGTAGCCTCAAAACATTGCCTTGAGTGTTGATGTACCTATGTGTTGGAGCCTGTAAAACATATGTAATCAGTGCTTATTGTGAGGTTGGATTTGAGCAGTAGACTCAAGTAACTTTCTCACTTTGGGTTTTCTCATTCTGGGTTTTCCACGTAAATCTGGTGTTTCTCTTGTGTGTGTGTGTGATTCTTCTATGTGCCTTCCATTTTTAATTGTTGGCTATTTTTAAAGTTTTAGCATACATTGATTCACCCCCCCTTCTCAGTGTATAAGTGTTCTTTTAACAATTGGTATAAGAGCCTCAGGTTCCTTATAGAAAAGTTTAAAAGGAAGATTCAATCTTAAGAACACTATGGCAGGACAAGAAGATTCCTCCTCAAACAAAGCACCATTGTTTGATGGATCTAATTATTGTTGGAAATTAAGCTGTCTCAACCTTGGTAATTCCTTGTATTTATTTATTTATTGCCTATTGTATTAATTGGATGCAAATCCTATGTTGTCATATTGTGGGAGTTGGCACGGTGATGTGTCATCCTACATGGCATATGACCACATGTAATTTTGTCCTCACATGAGGAGATAGGCGTCCCACTTAGTGGTAGGAATATTTTGCCATGTGTCGGCATCTTGGATGTTGTGTAAGGCAATATTGACCAAAACGGTCATGATAGATTTCTATGACAAAGTTATGACATGTAAGAGTCGAAAATAGGAGATTCTATGACAGGTGAAGACATGTGTCGAAGAGCATCTTTGAAAAAGGCATCTTTGGGTGCCCCAAGGTGGACTATGACATGTAAGAGAATATGCTATTTATAGCCTGTGTATGACAGATTCTCTTACAGTTGTAAGTTATGACAGCTATGACAGATTCTATGACGGTTGTAAGAGTCGTAATAGCATCTGTCATAGCCTATTTTGGAAATAGGTGACCTCCTTGGGATGGGGTGACTTGACAAGTGTTATGAGCATCCTACAGTGTTGGACAAGTGTCCATAGGCATGGGTTTTGGGCCATGAGGTCATGTTGAGCGCCCATCCCAATGTGGAGCCATTTTTGCCTTGTATTTGTTATATAATCAGGTGCTTTGGAGAGGAGAAGTACTACAGGTTTGACATGTACTGTTATGCTGCCAGATCATCTCGAGATACAAGTGTCAAAGACTCCTGCAAGAGCATTGGCTCTGTGTTGTATTCTAACCTTCAATGTTTACAGAATACATTTGAGTTGTGTTTTGGAGTGTGGGGTTTTTCACCTGTAAGGGTTTTCCCCATGTATATCTTGTGTCTCTCTTCTTTTGTCTTACTTTCTTGTGTATGTGTTTGCTGCAATATCTTTGTTAGTGGGTTAACATAGTTGTAATTGTAAAGATAAAATTGAGTTTGCACTCTCCTCCCCTCATTAGATTAGTGTAGGAGGCATTTTCTGCACACCTAGCTTCCTTTCAGTTGGTATCAGAGCCTGGCCAGTTTTGGTTCTAGCTGTTGGGTAGGGATTTTTTGAGCTAATCTTAGGTTGAGTAGGAGTGTTGTGCAGAACATTTTGTATCCTGTTGCAGCAAGGAAACGACAACCACATCTGGAAGGTTAGAGGTGGAGAAATTTAATGGCACTAATTTCGAGTTGTGGAAACTCAAGATGGAGGACCTAGTTGTTGATCGTGACCTATGGGAAACCGTATCCAGTGTAGAACTTACAACAATGTCACAAGCTAATTGGGACCTCAAAGATCGGAAGGCTAAGAGTCTCATAAGACTCTAAACTCTGTCCTGTTGAATGTCCATGAGGAGAAGAGCACAAAAGATCTTTGGAAGAAGTTGGGTGATGTTTATCAGGCCAAGTCCTTGGTGAACAAGCTTTTTCTAAAAAAAATGTTCGCTCTGAAGATGGAAGATGGAGGATCTGTTGCAGACCACATGAATGCTTTCAACATGATCATTGCACAATTGACATCTATGGGTGTGAAAATGGAGGAGGAGGATCGATGTATGACCCTGCTTTGTTCTTTGCCAGATTCGTGGGATCATCTTGTCATGGCTATCAGAAGCACCATTACCACCTTCAAGATGGAAGATGTGGTGTCCTCGCTGTTATATGAAGAAATGCAGAGGAAGACATCTGAGTCGGCCAAAGAGGCTCTTGCGGTTCGTGGAAGACCCAAAGAGAAAGGGAAGAAGAAGGACAAGCAAGGTGAAAAGGGTAGATCCAAATCCCGTGGGAGGTCCAAATCTCCTGGAAAGTCCAAGGCTCTCTGTTGGAATTGTGGGAAGATGGCGCATTTTTGAAAGGAATGCAAAGAAGAAAAGAAAAAGAAAAAGAAGACCAGCCCTGATTCAAATTCTGACAAGTCACAAGATGATGGTGATGCCTTCATTGCAGCCCTAGCCACCAATGCATCTGATGATGTGTGGTTGATTGATTCTAGTGCATCATTCCACATGACCTCGCATCAAAGCTGTTTCACAAAGTATGAAGAGTTCGATGGTGGAAGAGTGTACCTGGGTGACGACTCTCATATGAAGATTGTTGGTCGTGGAAGAGTCTCAATCTAATTCCCTGATGGACAAGTGAAGGGGATCACTGGGGTTATGCACATCCCAGGCCTTCCACGGAACCTGCTTTCTGTAAGTATGTTGAATGATGCAGGTGTGCAGGTTGTCTTTTCGAAGGATGGATGCAAGATGACTAGAGGATCTATGGTGCTTGCGAAGGGTACTCGGAGAGGTACTCTATTTCAGCTGTAGGCATGCACTTCACAGTGCAATAGTTCTTCTGACTCGAAGAAAAGAGCTGCAGTCACTTCATCTCCACCATCTGAATGAGCAGTGAAGAAATCTGTTGTAACTAGTTCTGATGGTAGTGCACATGCTATGGAAGCTAGGCTTCCTGCTGAAAAGACTATGTTATGGTATTTGAGATATGGCCACATTGGTGAGAAGGGTCTGCGAACCCTAAAAAATAAAAACCTTGTTGAGGGGTTAAATGATTGTAATCTTGAGTTTGACTTTTGTGAACATTGTGTATATGGAAAACAAAACTGTGTTCAGTTTTACTCTAGTTCTCACAAGTCTTTTGGTTTGTTGGATCTTATTTATTCTGATGTGTTTGGTCCAGTTAATGTTCCTTCGATTTCTAAATCTATATATTTTGTATCTTTCATAGATGATTATAGTAGGACATGGGTTTACTTTATCAGAAGCAAGATTGAAGTCTTTAGTCGGTTTAAGGAGTTTAAAGCCTTTGCTGAAAATTAGACTAGTAAAAAGATTAAGTGTTTGAGAACTGACAACAGTGGTGAGTTTTGTTTGGCAGAGTTCGATAAGTTCTGTAAAGAGCAAGGGATTGAAAGACATAAGACAACTCCATACACCCCGCAGCAAAATGGAGTTGCAGAGAGGATGAACAGGACACTGATGGAGAAGGCTAGGAGTATGCTTAGTAGAGCAAGCCTCGAACAAAAGTTTTGGGCTGAAGCTATAGCCACTGCTTGCTACCTGATAAACAGGTCTCCTACATCAGCTCTTGTTGGTAAGACACCAATGGAGGTGTGGTCTGGTAAGAAGCCTTCAGTTAGACATCTTCATATTCTTGGTTGTAAGGCATATGCACATGTGCCTAGGGAGAAGTGGTCTAAATTGGAGAACGAGGCTGTTAAATGTATTTTCATTAGCTATGGTGTCGGTGTGAAAGGATACAAGCTTTGGGATCATGTGGCTGAAAAAGTGTTGTATAGTAGAAGTGTTATCTTTAGAGAGCTAACACCTTCTTCCATTGTTCTACAGCTAGAACAGACAGAAAAGAAAGAAGATGCAGTTCAGTTTCCTTCTACCCCTGAGAAGACTGAACAGACAGACCCTTGAGACCTGACAATGAGGAGAGCTCTAGTAGCTCTGAAAGCTCAGAACAAGAAGTAGAACCTCAACCTCATCCATTGAGGAGGTCTACATGAACAAGAAATCAACCTGATAGGTTTGGTTATTCATTACTTGATTCTAGTTGTGCTTTTGCTTTACTTACTAACACTGATGAGCCTAGAACTGTGAAAGAGGCTATGGGCATGAAAGATGTAGGTTCCTGGAAGGAGGCCATGGAAGATGAGATGGCTTCTTTGGAGAAGAATAAAACATGGGACTTGGTGCCTTTGCCTGAAGGACGGAAACCCGTTGGATGCAAATGGGTGTTCAAAAAGAAATTTGGTGCAGATGGCAGTGTTAAAAAGTACAAGGCTAGATTGGTTGCGAAGGGGTATTCATAAGTGGAGGGAATTGATTATGGTGAAATTTTCTCTCCCATTGCAAAGCTGACATCCATTCGATTTCTGTTATCTCTTACAGCTGCTTATGACTTAGAGGTAGAACAGATTGATGTGAAGACAACTTTCCTTCATGGTGATTTGGAGGAAGAAATCTACATTCACAACCAGAGCATTACATAGAGAAAGGTAAAGAAAATTTGGTTTGCAAGTTAAAGAAGTCTTTGTATGGTTTGAAGCAGTCTCCTAGGATGTGATACTTGAAGTTTGATGCTTTTGTGTTGTCGATTGGATATTTGAGATCGAAATCAGGTCATTGTGTGTATTACGAGTTTGACAATGATCGCATTCTCATTATTGCATTGTATGTTGACGATATGTTGTTGATTAGGAATGGTAAGAATATGATTTTTGATTTGAAGTCTCAGTTGTCAGCACATTTTGAGATGAAAAATCTCGGGGCAGCCATGTACATTCTGGGAATGGAAATCAGAAGAGACAGAGCTAATACAAAACCGTGTTGGACAGGTTCAGCATGGCAGATTGTAGACCATTGTGTGTTCCTGTTTTATTGGGGACAAAGTTGTCTGTTAATGATTGTCCAAAATCTCCTAGTGAGGTGGAGGACATGAGCAGAGTACCTTATGCTAGTGCTGTTGGTAGTTTGATGCATGCTATGGTCTACACAAGACTAGACATTGCCCAAGCAGTGGGAGTCCTTAGTCAATTAATGGCTAATCATGGACAGGTATATTGGGATGCAGTTAAGCGAGTGTTCTGATATTTGATGGGTACTTCTGAGTATTCCATATGCTATCATAGTAATGCCACAGGACCTCTGCATTTAGTTTGTATTCATGGATTTGTGGATTCTGATTAGGTAGGTGACATTGATAGCAGGAGATCCACCAGTGCCTATGTGTTCACTATGTTTGGTGGTGCAATTAGTTGGATGAGTAAGTGACAACCTGTGGTTGCTTTGTCCACTACAGAAGTTGAGTACATGGAAGCAACTCATGCTTGCAAGTCCAAGCCATTTAGATTAAGAGATTGTGTTCAGATATTGGTGTTGATGCAGGATAGATTATGATTTGTTGTGACAGTCAGTGTGATTTGCCTTGAGAAGAATCCAACTTTCCATGCTAGAACAAAGCATATTGATATGCAATTTCACTTTGTGCGAGACATGGTAGAGGATGGGAAGGTAAATTTGGAGAAGGTACATAATTTGAAGAATGTTGCAGATGCATTGACAAAGCCAGTGGGCACAGAGAAGTTCAAATGGTGTTCGGAGTCTATGGGCCTCTCGGCCTATAGCAGTTAAATCCTGTTAATTCTATTGGCTCTTACAAGGTGTCCGACAAGTGGGAGAATGTTGGGAATTAAGGTGTCTCAACCTTGGTAATTCCTTGTATTAATTCATTGTATTTATTTATTTATTGCCTATTGTATTAATTGGATGAAAATCCTATGTTGTCATATTGTGGAAGTTGGCACGGTGATGTGTCATCCTACATGGCATATGATCACATGTAATTTTGTCCTCACATGAGGAGATAGGCGTCCCACTTAGTGGTAGGAATATTTTGCCATGTGTTGGCATCTTGGATGTTGTGTAAGGGAATATTGACCGAAACGGTCATGACATATTCCTATGACAAAGTTATGACATGTAAGAGTCAGAAATAGGAGATTCTATGACAGGTGAAGACATGTGTCGAAGAGCATCTTTGAAAAAAGCATCCTTGGGTGCCCCAAGGTGGACTATGACATGTTGTAAGAGAATATGCTATTTATAGCCTATGTATGACAGATTCTCTTACAGCTGTAAGTTATGACAACTATGACAGGTTCTATGACAATTGCAAGAGTCGTAAGAGCATATGTCATAGCCCATTTTGGAAATAGGATACCTCCTTGGGATGGGGTGACTTGACAAGTGTCAAGAGCATCCTACAGTGTTGGACAAGTGTCCATAGGTGTGGGTTTTGGGCCATGAGGCCATGTTGGACGCCCATCCCAATGTGGAGCCATTTTTGCCTTGTATTTGTTAAATAAACAGGTGCTTTGGAGAAGAGAAGTACTACAGGTTTGACAGGTATTATTATGATGCCGGATCATCTCCAGATACAAGTGTCAAAGACTCTTGCAAGAGCATTGGCTCTGTGTTGTATTGTAACATTCACTATTTATGGAATACATTTAAGCTGTGTTTTGGAGTGTGGGGTTTTTCACCCATAAGGGTTTTCCCCACATATATCTTGTGTCTCTCTTCTTCTGTCTTACTTTCTTGTGTATGTGTTTGTTGTAATATCTTTGTTAGTGTGTTAACATAGTTGTAATTGTAAAGATAAAATTGAATTTGCACTCTCCTCCCCTCATTAGATTAGTGTAGGAAGCTTTTTCCGCACACCTAGCTTCCTTTCAATTATGCCTTATGGAGCATTAGAATGGAGGCTTACTTAACCTCTCTGGGTTATGATATCTGGCAATCTATCTTAAAAGTTACAAACCACCATCACCATCGTCTTCTCTCAGTGTCGATGAGAAGAAAGCCTGTGAGAATAATGCCAAAGTGAAGAATGCTATATTGTGTGGTTTAACCAACACAGAATTTGTCAAAGTTATGCATTGTAAGTCTGCTAAGGAAATATTGGATAAGTTGCATAATATCTATGAAGGTGATGATCGAGTTAAGCAAGCAAAAATGCAAACTCACAAAAGCAAGTTTGGGGCTTTAAAGATGCAAGAGGATGAGAATATTGTAGGATATATGCTCAGGGTAGACGAAGTAAGAAATGTAATCATTGGTCTTGGAGAAGAGGTAAAAGAACAAGTAGTTGTAAAGAAGATTTTGAGATCTCTTCCACAGAGATTTGACTCTAAAGTCTCAGCTATTGAGGAAGCAAAAGATCTAAATAAACTTACTTTAGATGAATTGTTTGGATCACTTACAACATATGAAATGAGAAATGAAAACACAGGCTCCACAAGGAAATAAGCAGCATTTAAAACTTCAAAAGCCAAGTAGACTGAAGTAAACTCATAACAAAGTACCAGTTCAGGTGAAGAAGAAGCAAACTTTGTTAGAAAACTAAAGAAAGGATTTGGCAAATACAAAGGTAAATTACCTTTTAAATGCTTTAATTGCAGAAAAATTGGTCATTATGCCTCTAAATTTCCTTTAAGTGAAAAACAAAAAGGAGATAGCTCTAGGACTCAAGAAATCTCTTAGTGTAAAAGAAGAAACTTTAATAATAAGAAAAAGAGTTTGTTTGCAGATAAATATAGTAGTTCCTCAGATGATTGCTCTTATGCAAGTGAAGAGTATGAAACTGCATTCATGACTGTTGAGATTAAAAAGGATGACAATACTTCTTCAAAAGATTGTCATGAAGACTCTGATGTGGAAGGAGAAGGTGAAGTTGATCTGGAAGTTGAGTTAATTTCTGTTTTAGATGATCTGAGTTTTGAAAGAAAATAGAACGAAAAATATAAGTTAAAGATTGAAGAATCTGACAAACTTATTGTAGATCTGAAGTTTCAATTAGATGAATCTAAGAGAATAGAAGAGGTGACTAGTTTGAATTTGAAAAACAAACTAGATGAATGTCAGAAATTAGAGGCTGAAGTTGTTATGTTGAGAAAGGAGTTAGATAAGGTGAATGAATAATTAAACAAAAGTCTCAAATTTGATAAGAGTTCAGAAATTCTAGATAAAATAATCAGTAGTCAAAGATCCTTCTCTAACACAGTCGGATTAGGCTATTTTGAGCACAAGAGTTTCAAAGATGTTGTTTCTGAAAAGAATATAGAAAGTAAAATTGCCAAGAAAATTGCTTCTCTCAAAAAGGAAGCTAGAGAACAGGGCGAATCAAGCTCTGTTGTGTCTAAGAAGAATGTTGATTCTACAAAGCTTGATGGATTCAAGAAGGATAAAAGGACTAAAGGCCTCAAAAAGGAAGATGACGGTTTCATCAAGGTTCACGATGCAAGGAGGAGATTCAATCAATTTGCAAGCCAAGCCCAGTTCATTTATGTTTTTCATGGTTATTATTTTTCATGTAATCAATTTGGGCATAAGGCAATAGATTGCAAAATTAGACCTAAGAGAGTGGATAGACATAATTTTGTAAGCAAAAATTATTTTGCCCCTCTAATTGATATGAATGATATCTGTTATAACTATAACAACTATGGGCATATTGCAAAGTTTTGTAGAAGTGTGTTTGTCTAGCCTTCTAGATAGGAGAGGAGATTTACTTCTTCAAGGCAAACTAGACCTGCACATGCTTCTGTGCAAAAGCAACAAAAAACACAATCCTTTGCAAATCACAAGTCTGCACCCCCTGCTTAAGAAAAAGAAGCAGCAAAGCATTTTGAAGAAAAGGAGAAAACTTCCAAGAGACGCTGGGTAGAAAAGAAGGTTGAGAAATCTATGTTAGTCCAAGCAAATTTTCATGCCAAAGGACAAGGCAATCTTTGGGTAATAGACAATGGATGCTCTAGTCATATGACTGGAGACAAGAACAAGTTCATAGTTTTGAAGAAATGGGACGGTGGATCTGTTAAGTTCGGTGACATAAACACTGCGAAGATAGCTAGTAAGAGCACTCTATACATAGATGATAAAACTAATGCTCAAGATGTGTTGTATGTAGAGGGATTACAACATAATCAGCGTAGTGTCAACCTGATGTGTGATAAGCAATATAATGTGTTATTTCATGCTAGTGGCTATGAAATAAGAAAAGCTAGCTCTGGTAGGCTTGTTGTTGAAGCAAACAGAACTAACAACAATTTATACCATCTGACGGAAGCAAAGGGTGAAAGGTGTTTGTTAGGACAAGATGCTGAGAGTTGGTTATGGCACAAAAGAATGGGCCACTTCAATTTTGATCATCTGGTAAAGATCATCAAGAAAAATGCAGTCAGACATTTGTCTAGCATTGGCAAGCTAGAAATTTCCTTCTGTAAAGAGTGTCAAGAAGGAAAGAAAACAAGAGTCAGTTTCAAGTCAAAGGAGTGCTCAACTTCAAAACCTTTTGAGATGATACATACAGACTTGTGCGGGCCAACCAGAACTAAGAGCATCAATGGAGAAAGGTACTTTATGTTTTTGATAGATGACTATTCAAGGATGACATGGGTAACTTTTCTTAAAGATAAATCTCAAGATTTATAAAGATTTAAAATCTTTAAGGCTAGAGTTGAAAATGAGATTGGTTCAAGAATAAAGTGCTTGAGGTCTAATAGAGGTGGAGAATTCACTTCTAATAAATTTGATCAATATTGTGAGTAGTATGGAGTTAAGAGACATCTTTCTGTGGCTAGAACTCCTCAACAAAATGGAGTTGTTGAGAGAAAGAATAGGAGTGTCCAGGATATGGCTAGAACAATGTTGAATGAAGCCAAATTGTCTGATAGATATTGGAAGGAAGCAATTCATACTATTGTTTACATTATTAATAGAGGGTAGTTAAGAGTACATCATGATAAGACTCCATATGAGTTATGGACAGGTAAACCTCCATCTGTTAAATATTTTAAGATATTTGGAAGTAGATGTTTCATAAAAAGGGATGCAAATACTTTGAGTAAATTTGAACCAAGGTCTGATGAGGGAATTTTTCTTGGTTATTCAACTACAAGCAAAGGATATAAATGCTACAATAAAAGGTTGCAAAAGATAGTTGAAAGTGTGAGTGTTAGAGTGGATGAAGATTTCTCTCAAATGTCTTATGGAAATGATCTGTATTCAAGGGTTCTTGTTTATGATGAAGAAGAAGTTGTTGCAAAAGAAGAGTCACAAGAGAAGAATGAGAAGAGTGATGTTGATGAAGAAGAGCAACCGCAACCTACTCCAAAGGCTCCACCCAAATATGTCAAGAGAAATCATTCTAAGAATCAGATTCTTGGAAATAAATCTAATGGTGTCATGACAAGGAAAATGCTGAAGCAAGCACAACAAGAGTAGGTAAATTATTCTTTGATGTCTAAAATAGAACCTAAGTCTTATGAAGAAGCTAGTAAGGATGATAGTTGGATTGAAGCTATGACGAAAGAACTTAATCAAATAGAGAAAAAATAGACTTGGGAACTTGTTCCAAGGCTTGCTAATAAAAATGTCATTGGCACAAAATGGGTGTTTAGGAACAAACTGAACGAGTATGGGAAAATAACTAGAAACAAAGCTAGATTAGTATGCAAGGGCTATGGTTAAGTTGAAGGCATAGATTTTGATGAGACATTTACCCCTGTAGCTAGACTTGAAGCCATAAGAATATTTCTTGCATACTCAGTTATAAACATTTCAAAGTGTTCCAGATGGATGTAAAATCTGCATTTCTCAATGGCTACCTGGACGAGGAAGTTTATATAGAGCAGCCTGAAGGATTTCAAGCGACTGAAAAGAAAGACTATGTATGCAGATTGAAGAAGGCACTGTATGGGCTAAAACAAGCTCCTCGAGCTTGGTATGCCAGGCTAGACAAATATCTTCAACAATAAGGCTACAAGAAATGTATAGTAGCTAGCAAACTGTATGTTAAACATGAAGGTAATAATATGTTGATTGTCATTGTTTATGTTGATGATATAATATTTGGTGGAGATACTGACAAAATGTGTAAAGAGTTTGCTGACACTATGTAGAAAGTATTTGAGATGTCCATGTTAGGAGAGTTAGCATTCTTTCTTGGTCTACAGGTAAATCAATTAGACACAGGCATTTTCATTTCTCAGACCAAATATGTGAAGGAAATTTTGAAGAAATTTGAGATGGAAGATTGCAAGTCGGTTGGTACACCTATGGTCACTAGGTGTAAGCTTAGCAAAGATGATGAATCTGCCTTAGCAGATCAAACATTGTATAGGTCTATGATTGGAAGTCTCTTGTATCTCATAGCAACAAGGCCTGACATTATGCAAGCTATTTGCATGGCAGCTCAGATTCAAGCAGCTCCAAAGGAAACACATGTCAAAGCTATGAAGAGGATATTCAAATATTTGAAGAGTACAGTTGATTATGGTTTTTTTTATCTTGTTGGTGATAATTTTACTTTAACTACATACACAGATTCAGATTGGGTTGGTTGTGTTGACGATAGAAAGAACACTAGTGGTGGTGCATTCTTTCTAGGAGATAAACTAGTCGCATGGTTAAGTAAGAAACATGAATCAATCTCTCTATCAACAACTGAAGCTGAATATATAGATCTTGTATCTTGTTGTACTCAGGTGCTATGGATGAAGCAAACATTGCAAGACATTAAGGTGAGATTTATTGAACCAGTTAATATTCTTTGTGATAATACAAGTGCTATAAACATCTCAAAGAATCTAGTTATTCATTCAAGGACCAAGCACATTTCTATTAAGTACGACTTTCTCAGAGAGAAAGTTGTTGAACAAGAAGTCGAGTTGGAATATGTGGCTACTAAAGACCAGCTGGCTGATATCTTTACAAAACCCCTTCCAAAGAAGACTTTTGAACAACTCAGGCAATAGTTAGGAGTTGTTTTTTCTCCTATCTCTACTTGAATACAGATTGTATTCATCTAGGGGGAGTATATCAAAATATTTCTTTATCCCTAGTACCCAGTTGTCCTGTAGGTTGATTGTCCTCAAGGGGAGTACATTTGCCTTGTTCTCTTTCTGTTATCTTTGTGTGATTCCCTTTGTAATTGATGTCAAAGGGGGAGAATTTTGTATGATAATGCATGTAGTAAGGAGGGAGGTGTTGCATTTCAAGTATTCATATGTTTCCATCAATGACAAAGGGGGAGATTGTTGCATTGTTGTCATTGATGTCAAAGGGCATTCAGGCTTTGTAACATGTTTGTAAGATAACATTGTCCAAGTTGTGGTTGGCAAAATGTTCTCCATAAGAACCAAGATAGGTCCAAGTTTGTTGACAAATTGTCTTTGACCCGGATCTTTAGTTTACAAGAACCAAGAAGTTAAAGTCATCACTATCGACAATTTGCTGACAGAGAAATATTGTAAAGTTATCACTATTCTATTGGGAACTTTGAAGTAATGCAAAGTCAGAAATATTGAAGTATTAAGAAGTCTATCGACGATTTGAAAGAAAGATAAACTTGTTTTATAGTGTTGTCAGCAAATTTTGTAAAGTTTGAACCATTCAACAAATTGTCTTTGATCTAAACCTTTGTCAAGAATGTCTATCGATAGTTTACAAGAACCAAGAAGTTGAAGTCATCACTATCGACAATTTTAAAGTATTGCGAAGTCATCACTATTCTATCGGGAACTTTGAAGTAATGCAAAGTTGGAAATATTGAAGTATTAAGAAGTCTATCAGTGATTTGAAAGAAAGGTAAACTTGTTTTATAGTGTTGTCGGCAAAGTTTGTAAAGTTCAAACTAGTTTTAATTTTATGATATTCGCCGACTTACCGATATTACACAAGGAAACTTATTCAAAGCTTACAAGGATTAGTCAGGAAAATTGTCTATTCCTGAACTGGTTTGAAGGTTTGTCACTTAGCTAATAAGTTGATATGGCTTAGCTTTGGCAATGACAAAGTGAAGTTTTGAAGAAGAGCATGCTTTCGGGAAAAATTCACAAAGACGAACTAGTTACAAGGTTAGTACTTTGACCGATTCATCAACTACGTGTATCTGGTTATGTATGAAGTGTGGAGAGTTTGATATTGAAGCTACTCGCTAATGTAGAGAAGTTAAGCAAACAAGCCAAGTTCAAAAGTTTTTGTTTTCACTAACAAAGTGATAGAGTTCGTGTCAGACTGGATTTGCCGACAAAAGGCAAATAAAGATAAGTTTGAAAAGTTGACTTTGTCGATATTAAGGTAAGTTCGAGAAAGTGCACTTTAGCCAATAACGAGGAGTGGCTAAGTTTGAAATTGTTTTACTTTGCTGATAAAAGGATTTTATGTTGAATTTGAGAAACACTACCTTTGCTGATAAAGGCATATAATGAAGGCATAAGCAAAAGTTTTGAAAAAGCCATATTTGCTGACAAAATTGGAGATAAAGACAATAAAGTGAGTTACTTGGAAGTTTCTGTTGGTGCCTACTGCCGATTCAGGTTTCAAATATTCATTTGCATGCACTTTTTAGAAAAATCCAAAAAATTCTAAGTCTTTCGGCCTTCTCAGTTGAAAGGTGCAAAAATGGTTGTATGTATATCGCAGATTCCAGGAATATTCCCTGGTTGTATGTGAGGGTTTGCATGTATATTTGTGTTGTATGTTTAGACATGCAACGGGCTATGCAAAGTCAACATACAAAGAGGCCGACATACATTCGCTACAGTGACAAAGGGTCATTGGCATGACAAGATGCATCAGCAGCCAACTCTAAAGTTTCCCTGACGGCCGATGCATATACAAGAAAAACATGCAAAGGGCTTTGTATCTCATGTATAAATCACATTGTATGTGTGATATGCATTTGCCACATGCAAAGGAGCCGACATACAAGAGGTGGGACCCGCAAGTATACAAAGGAGATTGTATGTGTTCGACATACAATGTGAGCATGCAAGGCAAGAACCAAAGAGTGGGGACGCCGATTGCATATATTTGTGATTGTATGTTTGCACATACAATCAAACAGACATTCCTAATATACAAGCCGGATCTAAAATGAACATACATTCTGATTGATAAAAGATGAAGTCCACTATTTGTATGTATGTTTTGCTTGTATGTATGCTCTGTATATGCCGATATACAAGGGAATGGAGATACAAGGCTCGGATTTCAAATTCCTTCCAATCCGATTAACACAGTGGTTGGTGTCCGCATAATGTATATTGTGCATTGTATATGCCGATATACAATGAAAAGTGCAATGAGAATAGATACAAGCCGGATTTCAAGGTAAGTCCAATCTGTTTCATAATGATTTGAAATCTGTGAGTTGTATATTGTGTTTGTATATGCAAATACAAAGTGACATGCAAAAGGGAGATGCAAGGCTCAGACCTGATGGCAATTGTAATTTAATTCATAATGATTTGGGGTCCGCCTTGTATATTTGTGATTGTATGTATGTGCTTTTGCATATACATTGGGCGAAAGTGGCAAAAGGTGAAAAAGGCAAAATAAGAATGGGAAAAGTTAGTGATGGCAAGGAGACACCTACGTGGCACGATTTAATTGGTCAACGACTTTTCAGTTTGAGGCCGCAGATCTCAGCGGAAGGAGAAGAAATCGACGACCATGTTTTAAATCTTCAGCGATGGATTTTCCCATGTATCTACAGTCGCATTCCAGGCGGGAAAATTTCTAAGCACGCAATTGCTGTGTTTCTTGAGGCCGCGAGTTGGTAAGCCATTAATGGAAAAAGAATTGAAGAGGTATGGTCTGATTGACAAGCCAACTACCAAATTTGTAAGGAAAATCTTCGAGCGGTTGCACATCTCCCAAGCTCACCTGCTCTCTCCTCTATTTCTCGGGGCTGATTGAATATTTTTGAGTGCCATTCTCTTGATGCGATGTATCTAGCTGAATTTTGAAATGCCTTGTAATTATTGTTGAGTACACAGTCTTGCTATAAGAGGCAAACTATGTTACTCATTTAGGTTGTTGAAGACTTGGGCAAATTTTTTGGAGAAAATAACGAAGAACAAAGCCTTTCTTGGCTTCTCTATCTCTGTTGGAGTTTATGAGTTGCATTTTGAATGCATGTTGTACATATTTTCAGTTTCATGTTATGTTTATATGAAAAATGCATTGTTGCATGTGTTTAGTTGTCTGTCTCCATTTGCTGTATGCATAGCTTCTTTTGAATCTAGTTGCTAAGGGTTCCTCAGATTCTAGGATACAGACTTGCTGTATTGCATGCTTGATCTGTGACTTCTATTCAAAGAGTGGATTAAACTATTTTAGGTTAAGTATGGAGAAGAATGTATGTTAGCTGGGATATCTGTACGTAGAGGCAGTTAAATACTCAGTCTTGGGTGGTGTTTGTAAGGCAAGCACCAATCTGACCCCTTGAAACTTGAATGCCAGTGCAAACCATTCACTTGTATACGTCTAGTTGACTCCTTGCTCTGAGGTAGGCACCAATCTGCTCCTTGTGTAGTAGTTATGATCCAAAACCCCCTGTCTTGCATCCAAAATATAAATTCAAATCCTTTCATATTTCCAACATGTTAGTTTGTAGGAGTAGGAATAGGACCCCTACATACTCTCATTCCCAACTAGTTAGATATGTCCAAGAAAGTTGCCAAACTTGAGATTTATCATGAAAATCTTGGTCCATACATGAGAGTATTCTGCCTGTTGTTGTAAAGCTAAATCTTTCTATCATTGGGCGAGTCAAGGTTAAATCTTTAGCTATAGAGATACCCCCCTTGGTGTGATAGAACCAGAAGTGAAGGGGAGGCAGCTCACGCAACCTCTTGTATTAGTTGGCCAAATCTGCCTGTGCATTGGAACTGGCAAACCCTCTGCTGATTCGAGAGAAAATCCAACAGTTTCGAAAAGGGTATACTTGGTGATAACAAAGGAATAAAGGAAAGTTCAAATTTGTGTAGTTTCGCTGATAAGACATTAAAAAAGAGAAGTTCTGAATATTGTATTTTTGCTAATGCAAGTCATAAAGTATCAAAAGACAAAGTTTTTGTATAGTAACATTTGCCAATAGAGAAGGGGATCGGTTTTAATTTGGTAAACTATATTTTCGTCACAAAGGGTGATTATAAACGACATATATAAGCATTTTGAAGATTGGTAATAATGCCAGCATGTCTAGCAGCCCTTGCAGGATCACATAAGTGACGTTTAATTTGCAGGAATGCTCGAACAATAAATGTTTCCATTATAACTTTGCTAATATATTACGAAGCCTGAAGTTTGAATCAGGTGCGACAGTTGAACTAATTTTGGGTAGTTGTGAAATGAAATGAAACTGACATTATTTAGTTTTGTAGCGGTTGTAACAGTTTGAATGTGTTTTTTTACACATCGCATCCGTTGTGAAAGGTTTTCTCACCAAATTGATTATTGTTGTTCACGTTGTGAGAGAGGAGAGAAGGCAGAGTGCATAGAGGAAGGAGACAACTGTGTTAATGCAAAATACAGAGTAAATGTGTGGTGACAAGGTGTAATTTAGGTTATAGAAGAACCATTGTTGCATATATGAATCTGTAAACTTCAGGGGTTGTAGCCTCTTTATTTTTTATTGGGGTTAAAGCCTCATTGTATTGACTTGGAGCTCATTGTAGGTGTGTGATGTACCTATAGGTTGTATCCTCAAAACATTGCCTTGGGTGTTGATGTACCTGTGGGTTGGAGCCTGCAAAACATATGTAATCAATGCTTATTGTGAGGTTGGATTTGAGCAGTAGACTCATGCAACTTTCTCACATTGGTTTTTCCCATTTTGGGTTTTCCACATAAATCTGGTGTTTCTCTTGTGTGTGTGTGTGATTCTTTTATGTGCCTTCCATTTTTAATTGTTGGCTATTTTTAAAGTTTTAACATACACTGATTCATCCCTCCTCTCAGTGTATAAGTGTTCTTTCAACACCCTTGAGGTCTCAATAAGATATTGAAGATGTAAAACCTAGGTCTTGACCAGCCACACCCTAATGGTAGCCATGACTAGACCCAAAAGACCTCATGTAAAGAAAATTGTGTGCATACATATGCGCTAAGGATGCAGAATGAGTTATACCACTTAACATAAGTCCCCTTAATATTTCATACTGCATATGCACTTAGAAAACACTCTCACATGA
Organism: Cunninghamia lanceolata; assembly: GCA_027924645.1. NCBI lineage: Eukaryota > Viridiplantae > Streptophyta > Pinopsida > Cupressales > Cupressaceae > Cunninghamia > Cunninghamia lanceolata. The sequence goes on from BSBN01001609.1 coordinate 1,992,617, forward strand.
CTCACACATGATTTAACAAATTAATAGTTCATAAGATTTATCGTGGGTAATCATCACAAAGCCATGAGAGGGTGTAGGACATAACCTACACTAAGAATTGATTGGGAAATAGTTTATGAGTGTAGTAATTGTGATGGTGGTGGACAAACAATAGTAGATTGATGCCTTGATCATAATGGGAAACCGAGTCATGTTTTAGACTTCTCATACAAACACATGTGCAAACAAAACATGGAAACTAGGAGCACATTTGTGAAGCATAAGCAACAAACATATTCCTCTATATAACTAAGAGCATTTATGATAGAGTCTACTTAGAAATCCAAAACTAAACAAGGTAAACCCATATATTGCAATAGAAAAACTGCACCAAATACACTTTTGATATATTTTACAATCCTTATGTGAATTAACTAACTATTACAATAACAGACCAAAAAATTAGGCCTCAGTAACAAATATAACATACCTAATCCTAACAATCATGGAGACACTTGTGTCATGTATAAACTTCTACATTTGATACCTATCCTTAACTTGCAACATCCACTTGACCATGAGAAATTGAAGCTACACCTTCAGTTGATACCCTAGGATACACTTGATCAACAATGGAGAACACCTCTACAACTAGGCAATGCCTAGAGCTTGTCGGCCAATCAACAACCCTTTTTCATCTTTTTTCCATGTATATATCATTATGATCTCATGATGTAAGTTGAGTGGGATTTCTAGAGTAGTCAATGGATTTGTAGGTGGCTCATGTCTACTTGCATCATGCCCACATGGATTTCAGCATGCAAATCCTCTATTTTCATCACATGACATGTAGAATGGGCTCAAATCTGTGCATCTACAAAGTTTGGGGACATGCATGACAACATGGGCGGCCTCAAAGATCATATTGAGCTCTAAGGGACCCATTAATGCCAATTAGGTGTGATGTAGGGAGTAGGTGAAGCATTTTGGTTGAGTTGTGAGAAGTCAATGTAGAAGGGGAAGCCGGACATGTACATGTTTATGGGAAGCTAAAAAATCTACAAGGGAAGGTGTGGACGGAAATGTGGAAATGCAAGGAGTTGGGGTTGGAAGGAAGGAGGGAAGTTCCCGCAACGTGGAAAAGGCTACAAGGTTGAATTGAAGGAATGCAGGAAAGTCATACTTGAGGAAATGGGATTAGTAGAAGAAGTCCACCGGAAGCCCGCAAGTTCGTAGGAAGGAAAAAGGAAGAAAGTGAGATTGTAGGACTGGGAGGGCAGTCAGGAATAATGGAAGAAGTCCAAGAGTCCCCAAAAAATCTTGCAAGTTTGAGGGAAAGGTGGAAAATGAAATAGGCTTCTAGAGATTCTAGGGAAGTTAGGAATTGGTTGGAAGATATGGAAGTATAGAAGAAGTCTACAACTTTTCAAAGGATGGAGGGGCAACCACTTGGGAATGCAGTAAAATGGAGGAAGCTGGGAAATTTGACCATTTGCATAACTGCAAGAGAGTTCTGCAAGTCTACAAAGGGAGCTGGGTCATTGGGGAAGAATATAGAAAAGGAGTTTGCAGGATTAAGGGGGAAGTATGGATATTTAGATGGGGTTCTCAATCCCACAAAATGGTGAAATGAAGTGGGGATGTGGGAAAATGGAGGAAAAGATAGACTTTTTCCAAAGGTGTAGAAATCTGCAAAAAGTACACAAACCTACAAAACTATGGAAATGCAGAAAGCAAAGGGAAAGGAGGAAAGGTGGAAAACTACTAAAGTCCTTGGGAGTTCCACAAATCAACAAAATGAAGAAAATAAACAAAGACTCCATAAACTTCAAAATTTCTTGGATTTTTTGCAATTTTGGCACATGATTGAAGTATGAAGGGAGGCAAAGAATGGCACCAGACATGAAATTGATGAAGGGGGCCCATTGAAGGAGATCTTTGATCAGCTATCAGTGATGGTCAAAGTAGGCCAAAGAAACAAAGGGGCACCAAACTTGAAAAAAATTAGACTATTGAGGTAGGTGCCAAGAGACACCAACATGCATTATATCACCACATATGTTCATTTTTTCATTTAAGGATTTGATCGTCACTTTCCCTTCTTTATTAGACACTCTCGCTTCACTCCATAATTATCATATGTTGCACACTTCTTCTATCAGGAGTGAGTAGTGTGTTTGATTGTATTTGTATTTTACCTTTGAGCACTTCTTCGTATGATCCATCTCATGATATATCTATTATGAAGGATACATATGATCTACTTGGATCTTCTATTGTTATGGATGATACATCTTATGTTGAATGTACATGTCGTATGGCGTATATGATTCTTCATGTTTCTCATCTCATACCAAGCCTATTCCTATCCCTACTTTTCATGCCTTAGTTATACCACCAACCAATCCTATACCTAGGCCTGCACATTTGGGGTATGATACACATGATTATTTGATTTCTTTTGGACAATATGAATTACCACCTACACATGTGATTCACAAGTATAGACCATTATATATTGTGGTTAGCTATGTAAACATTAAAGTGTACATTAGTAGACAATGGATCTAAATTGAACATATGTTGTAAACAATTTTTAGATGTGATCCAAGTTAGTTTCTTTAATCTACTAAAACTTGAGATAACCATTAAAGGGTTTGACAATGTTATATGAGAATCCCTTGGGTATGCCACTTTACCTAGCACTTTAGGGCCCATTACTCCTTGGACTACATTTCATATGATGCCCAAATCACTAGTGTATGACATTTTTTGGGGGCATCCTTGGATTCATGCAATTAGTGTTGTCCCATTCACGCTTCATTGCAAAATCAAGTTTATTCATTAAAATAATAAATGTGTGGTGATGATTGATGATAATCCATACAAGTTTTGCTAGATAGTTGAAAAGGATAAAATGTTAATATCGACAACAAAATTAATCACACCTATAATGTTTCCATCACTTATCCCTAATCCTTGTATTTCTCATGATGATCATGGGGATAATTTGGGTTCATTATATTTTGAAACATCAAATATTAGAGAAGGAAAAGAAACCATGAAGACCAAGCTTCCCCTTTAGCCATTGATCTTGATATACATGCTACATCACCTTTGAATTCTCTTATAGATACTCATTCTAATGAACATGATGCCTCTAATCGATCCAAAACTAGCCACTATTATGAGGAATGCTTATCATCATCTAAGTTGGCTAGTCATTATGGTAAAGGATTCAATATTTTACAAAAGCTTGGTCATAATGGAAAAGGATTAGGTTTGAATCAATAAGTCATTAGAAACCTATTAAAACCCTTGAAAGGAATGACATTTACAGAATTGGTTATTCTTGTTGTTAGTGATGGCTTTAATTTTCTGTTAGTATATCCAATTTTAATTTATGGTGGCTTTGTGGGTACAATTCCTCCTCTAGGCACACTTGTAAATGACAAAGCTTTAGTTGAATACTTGGGTGTTTATGAGGACTTACCTAGACATTAAGATGCTTCCCACATGTATTTGAGGTTTGTTCTTACTTTTGGGAAGATGATCCATCTCTAGATAATGATCTTGTTATTTTACCCACTCAAAAATTTATTGAGCATCGTAATATGCTTATGGTTGGTGGTACATATGGCATAGAGATGGACACAAACAATAAATAAAAGATCTTGAAGCTAGGTGATTGTTTAGGTCAATATGAACAATGTAACATGACCATATTACTTAAGGAATATATATATATATATATATATATATATATATATATATATATATATATATATATATATATATATATATATATATATATATATATATATATATATATATTTGTGTGGTCATATCAGGACATATTTGGCATTGATCCTAATATTGTGATGCATAACATTTTCTTAGAGCTTGGTGCTAAACCTATTAAACAAATGATTAAAAAAAATCATCATAATTAATTGTTAAAGAAGAATAAAAAAATATGCTGAAGGTTGGCTTATTAGACCAATTGATTACTCACCTTGGATCTCTAATATGGTACCTATTGTAAAACTTGATGGTCGAACTCGCATTTGTACTGACTTGATGCAGGAGCATCTTGGGCTCTCAAGCTATCCGCATCAATGTGTACATAAGCAAATTGTATTCTCAATTTTGTTGTTTTTGCAGATGCATTGAAGTTCTTTTTGTAAAACCCTAGCCCCATTAGTTGGTGTTATCCCATCATCCGTCTAACACTTCTTTTTTGGTGGGACTTAGTGAACAGTCCCCTTGATGGTTTGATAAGCTCTTTGCGGGTTGGTTTTAACTCCTTCATCAAAGTGACATTGCATTGTCATTGGGACTTTGGATACAGTCTCTTCGATGAACCAATATCGTGGTGGTTGTAATCTTTATCAGAAGGACTCTCCTGTATCGGTGGAAGGTGTTAAGTCATCCCCTCGATGCAACGATGCAAAGTAATATCGGTGAGAGTTGTTCACTTCGGCGGGAGTCTCTAAGTTGTCCCTTTGACAATCGATACAAATCATTGACTCTCATTGGTAGGAGAATGGAAGTCGATAAGACTTTGAGCTCGGTCTCTTCGAAGAGCCGATAAGGCAATTCTGTATGTAGATGTGGATGTCGTGGTGCTACACATTTTTTGGTCAGACATTCTTATGTCGAAGGGAGTTCCTATGTTGTCTCCTTGACATCCCAATGGGATGGAGTTGATGACTATGTGGTTCAACGGTTCGATTGGTCTTTGACAGTTAATCGTTATGGAGACCATTTCATCAGTAGAAGTTGAATCGAACTATTTTCCTCGGATTGTAGGGAATGTAGAGATGAAAGTGAATGTGAGAGGGGAAGGGGCATTCACAACGAGGATTGATTGATCAGACTGTATCGAATGAGAAATTGGGGAAAAATTATCTGATTGAAAGAAAATATCAATTTGGTCTTTGTGAAAAATGTTGTGTAATTGAACTTCTGAATGTAATTTGTAATCGGTTGTTGGAAATAAATGGAGGGTTGTTTTTCTATTGAAAATTTGTTGCATTGTAGATTTGTTTTGCTGCTTGATTGATAGCCTGATAAGGCTCTTTAATCTCGACTGCGTCAAGTGGTATCAGAGCAAGGTTTGCTCCTAGAGAAAGTGTCAAAGATATTATGAAGTCCTGAAGGGAATTTGTTGTGGGTAAGTGAGAAAAGGAAGAAGACCTGCAACTGTAGAGGACTTGTGTAAAATGGTACAAAGAGAACGTGGCAGAGGAAGAGGGGTGCGAAGAGATGTAGACCCTATCTCGATGGAGATGTTGAGGGGAATTACAGCCATATTGGAGGCCATTGAAACTGCACAATGAAGAGGTCATCATGTCGAAGACGCGAGTGATGATGAAGAAGGACAGGTTGAAGTTGAAGGAGAAGAAAACTAGCCTGAGCTTGATCAAGGAGAAGAGAGGTTCATTCGAGCCCTAACCAGAATAAATAGCAGACCTTGTTTTAACCCTCTAGACTATAGTGGTAAACTGAATTTAGATGAATTGTTGGATTGGATCACTGAGATGGAGAAGTACTTTGACTTTGAAGGTACAGAAGAAGACAAAAAGGTGAAATATGCCTATACAAAGTTGAAAGAGCATGCATCCCTGTGGTGGGATCATTTGCAGACTGATAGACAAAGAAGAGGCAAGGAGAAGATAAAGTCACGGGACCGAATGGTAAACAAATTGAAGACGAAATTTATGCCTGCATACTATTAGATAAATCTGTTTAGAAAATTGTAGAACTTGAAGCAAAGAGAATCCAGTGTCAAGGAATACACAGAAGAGTTTTACCAATTGAGCATTTGAGCAGACCACTTAGAGAATGAGGTTGAGCAAGTTGCAAGGTATCTAAATGTCTTGCGGGTGTCCATACAAGACGAGATTAGATTTCTCAGATTGCAGAGTGTGGAGGAGGCCTACCAATGTGCATTGATGGCCGAAGAGAAGCTGAATAAGAAACAAAAATAATAATAATAGAGGTAGAGGTAGACATGCTCATGGCAGAGGACAGAGCAGTGGTGGAAGATGATATCCTGCCAAACAAGATGAAGATGGTACCTCTTAGACTCAGGAAATGGGAGGTAGAGGAAATTTTTGAGGAAGAGGAGAATCTTTTCAAGGAAGAGGTAAGTTTGGAAGAGGGAGAGGCAGAGGCTTCATCGGTACATGCTACCAATGTGGAGAGATTGGGCATAGGTCTTTTGAATGTCCACAAGTTCAAGGTGGAGATAAGGGAAAAGAGGCCAAAGTTCATGTGGCCCAAGTAGAAGATGAAGTGGTAGAAACTTCGAAGCATGGAGAAGACCTAGAGGACGGAGAGTCTTTGATGATAAGAAAGATTTTGTTAAGTCCTGAGAAGGCAGAAACATAACCAATACAGAGAAGAAATTTGTTCAGAACCAAATGCAAGTCAGGTGGCAAGTGTTGTAAAGTAATTGTAGACAATGGAAACACAAACAATATTGTGTCTAAAGAAATGGTGAGGAAGTTGAAGATGAAAAGAATGAAGCATCCCATCTTGTACAAGGTCTCTTGGTTGCAGAAGGAGCACCAATTAGTGGTAAGAGAACAATGCTTGGTTAATTTCTAGATTGGTAATTACAAGGATGAAATACTCTGTGATGTAATGCCAATGGATGCCTGTCATATCTTGCTGGGAAGACCGTGGCAATTTGATAGACAAGTTGTTCATGATGGTAAGAGTAATACATATAGAATTAAGAAGGATGGTCAGGAAATTATTTTGAATCCTATAAAGGATAAAGATGAAGATACAGAAGGTACTTCTAGGGTGTGTCTTGTCTCAGGAAAGAAGTTCTTGAAGGATCTGAAGAAGGATGGTGTTTGTTATGCATTTGTTGCCCAAACATTTCAAAACATGACAGTAGAAAAAGAGGAGAGGCTGCCAATAGAAATTCAGGAATTGGTTGATGAGTATGCTGATATAATGATGGAGTTGTCGGATGGACTGCCGCTAATGAGAGAAATCAGTCACTGTATGGATTTGATCCCAGGTACAACTTTACCAAATAAGGCGCCGTATAGGATGACACCTCAAGAGAATGAGGAAATAAATAGACAAGTCTAGGAGTTGTTGGACAAGGGACTGATTAGGGAAAGTCTCAGTCCATGCGTTGTACCTGGTGTATTAGCAGCTAAGAAGGGAGGTGAATGGAGGATGTGTACAGACTCTCATGCAATTAATAAGATCACCATCAAATATAGATTCCCACTGCCTAGAATGGATGATTTAATGGATTGTTTGAGTGGAGCAAGGTACTTCACAAAGATTGATTTAAAAAGTGGGTACCATCAAATTAGAATCCGTGAAGGGGATGAGTGGAAGACAACTTTCAAGACGAAGGATAGATTGTAAGAGTGGCTAGTCATGCCATTTGGATTGACAAATGCACCCAGTACATTCATGAGATTGATGAATCAAGTGTTGAAGCCCTATCTTGGTAAGTTTGTCATAGTTTACCTTAATGATATTTTAATTTTTAGTAAAACAAAAGAAGAACATTTAGAACATATTAGGGCTGTCTTGCAAAGATTGAAAGAAGAAAAACTAATGGTGAATCTAAAAAAGTGTACTTTCATGAAGGAGTTAGTGTACTTGGGATTTGTAGTATCAGAAGAGGGATTGAAAATGGATCCTGAAAAAGTAAAGGCTATTGTTGAATGACCATCACCAAGGAGTACTTTTGAAGCTCGTAGTTTTCATGGGTTGGCAAGCTTCTATAGGAAGTTCATAAGAAATTTTAGTGGGATATGTGCTCTCATTACATAAACGATGAAAGGAACAAGAAGAAAGTTCAAGTGGACTATTGCAGTAGATAAAAGTTTTTAGTTGTTGAAGAATAAGGTAACAGAACGGTCGGTGTTGGCATTTCCAGACTTTGGAAAAGTTTTCCAGGTGGATTGTGACACAAGTGGAACATCAATAGGAGTTCTCAGCCAAGAAGGAAGACCAATGGCATACTTCAGCAAGAAGTTGAATGAAGCCAAGAAGAAATATTTTGTGTATGACTAGGAGTTCTATGAAATTGTGCAAGCACTCAAGAAGTGGAGGCATTATTTACTGCCAAAAGAATTTGTGTTGTATATAGACAATCATGCCCTGCAGTTCATAAATAGCCAAGGTAAGATGAACCAGAGGCATATGAAATGGATTGAGTTTTTACAAAGTTATTCTTTTGTGTTAAAACATAGGAGTGGTAAATCCAATCGAGTTGTTGATGCACTGAGTAGGAGAACTTTGTTGTTGAATGAGATGAAAGTGAATGTTGTTGGTTTTGATGCTTTGGGTGAGTTGTATGAACAAGACCCAGATTTCAGAGAGGCATGGTTAGCATGCAAGAATCCAGTGGAATTGGATCAAACTCCATGGCTAAAGTATTTCATTCAAGAGAACCTATTGTTCAAGGGAAAGAAGTTATGTATTCCTAGAGGCTCCATGAGGAGAATCTAATCAGAGAAAAGCATAGTGGCAGATTGGGTGCACATTTTGGAGTAGATAATACAATAGATTTGTTGAATGAGAGTTATTATTGGCCAGGAATGAGTGTTGATGTCAAGATGGTACAAGGATGCATAATTTATCATCATGTGAAGGGTATGAAACAAAATACCGGACTGTATCAGCCATTACCGATTCTAGAGAGACCATGGGAACACATTAGCATGGATTTTGTTCTAGGACTACCTTGAACTCAAAGAGGTAATGATTCTATTTTTGTCCTTGTTGATAGATTTTCAAAAATGGCTCATTTTATTCCATGTCGGAAAACTAGTGATGCTTCCCATATAGCAAATCTGTTTTTCAAAGAAGTAGTCTGGTTGCATGGTTTGCCTAAGAGTATCATATCTGATCGGGATACTAAGTTTGTTGGCCATTTTTGGTGTACATTATGGAAGAAATTAGGCACACATTTGGGATTTAGTTCAGCCTACCATCCACAAACAGATGGCCAAACTAAAGTTGTGAATAGGAGTTTGGGTAATCTCCTTCAGTGTTTAATTGGAGACAAACCAAAACAATGGGACTTGATGTTGCCACAAGTAGAATTTCCCTATAACAATTTAGTTAACAGGAGTGTTGGAAAAAGCCCATTCAATGTAGTGTATGGTTACAACCCTAGAGGCGTAGATGAACTCAGAGATAGTACAGATTTGGTGTGAACAAGTGTCGTGGTGGAGGATTTTGCAGAGTATATCAGAGATTTGCATAAAGAGGTGAAAGAAAAGTTGGAGAAGAGTATGACAAAGTACAAAGAATCTGCTGATCGTCATAGGAGAGAGAAGGAATTTTAGATTGGGGAACTGGTGTAACATCCATGTTCTAAAAACATAGTAAAAACCAAAAATAATTTCACCATAAAGTAAATTTACAAGGTAAAATGGGACAGAGGAAATTTTTCTTTTATTCAACATAAAATCGAGTAACTACGATTACAAGATATCTCATTACAAATTCAATAAACCATATTGACTTTCTTAAGTACAATGTTTACAAAAATAAATCAATTATAAATACCTGAAACAGATAATATTTTACTTAGTCTCAATAAACACAAGTCTCAGAGATATATTGTATCCAGAAATCTGACATCTTTATCGCAAGCCTCGGCATGTCTTCTGCTAGAGAGAGAGAGTATCTTTCCAGTGATTTACCTCCAACCACAGACCGTCGGTCTCCCGCACTCCTTCCTAACCAGAAGTGGCCCTTCCCTTCACGAGAAGTATAGACCAAGGTGACCAGTGGTAATTTGCCTTTCTGAGTACATAGTGTTGTATCCTACACAACTCTATCTATCATACAACCCTAGATACCCTCTAGCTAAGTATGATTCCCGATAGGATGTGCAATCCAGATACAGTGAACCAACAATGCATGCAGAGACCTATGCATTACTATGGCCATAGTTTTCATTATAAATTGACGTTCGCAATGAACGATGTCGTATTGTTCACCCACTCCAACTCGACTTGGATACTATCATATTCCTACAGTTCGACTTGGTCATCTTTGTTTAACTTAAGAAGTATGATGCTTGATCAATGGAGTCTTCCCGACCCATACATGTTTTCTTTCATTGACTATAATCCATAGGCCTATTCAACTTTCTTTCTTTACAAGGACTCTCATTGCATCAGTGCAATTCCCGAGGTCCACGACTTATTGTCTCATAATATATAAAGATAGATTAATTACGACTACAATGATAACCTTACCCAAATTTAGCAATCTAGTCCAGGAAACCAATTCCCTTCTTACAAGTAAGATTAATTACACATAGTCAGGGTACATGACCCTTCAATCATGATCTAAATAATGATCTCAATGTCTTAATATAACAATTACCATATCTATGTTAAGACAAGGTTTAACTAAAGAGTTTTGACTAACTCAAACTTAGTCTTTCTAACTTAGGTGATTTCACAAGACTCTATCGTTGCTCTATTAATCATTATGGATTGACTACCCATTCTTAGGTATCTTTCTTTGCATCTTTGCAACGTTTGAGATTTACCCTCCCCTTTGTCGTCAAGTAATAGCTTAGAGAAGTTGCAATATAAGATATAATAATTTTTAATGTTTGACTAATCCTTTAATGGTACCTCTTGCATGCTTGCAAAAATCTGAGGCTTACGACTTGTATTTTAAGTCGTCTTGAAGCCTTCACATAGTTTTTCCCCTTCCTAGGGTTAAACATTGTCGATTAGAAACAATTCTCGTCTCACTAAGATTGACATGAGCATTACCTGATTACCTGATTAGGATTTTTCAACCTTCTTTGTCGATCCATACATAATCCACTAAAACAAGTTGTAACCCAAAATGTATAATTTATAACCTTACCCTACTGGGTCTAAACTTGGGTTTGGTCTACCATTTCCCATAACAATGGTTTAATAAACCTTTTAGTTCAAGTTCGAAAGGGGTTTTAAGTAATCGATTATCTCCTAGTCTTCTTTCAACTAAAAACAAAAAGTCATTTCAAACAAGACCATTTCTTATTTACAAGAAAACCTTAGTTAAAAACCCACCAAAAGGTTCCAATCAAGTTTGTATATCGGCTATGATTAATTTGATACTAAAAAGGTGGATAAGTCTACTTCGAGTTTTTCTATCCACAAATATTCAATGTTGAAGGCTACTCTTTCAACCATATTCTATGTAGTCAATGAACCTTACTATCTATTTTGAGCAATTCAAGGAGACTATATATATAAGTCCTCGAGCTTGACAATCCTTTAGATAATGTCTTATGCACTAAATTCCATTGAGCATAGGTTTATTTACCCTATTCCAACTCAATGGGATAACTAACATACTTAGTCTTGAAAGTAAGAATATTGTAAGAGAAACGTTAACCTCTTAGTCTTCTTCTAACTTCGAGGTCATTTTAAGTTTCTCCACCCTTAACTAGTTTCAAATATGAGCAAACCTCAATTATAGCTAAACTAAAGGTTCTCAACAAGTTTAAGCTTTGACCAAGTTTGAATTGATATCAAAAAATGTAATAAGACTTAGTTATGATATTTTGATAGTTGTTCTAAAAATACTCACAGCATGATATCTCAAAATAACATGCTAACTTTAGTTCCCATAACGTGAGTACAATGGTCTCGTGGTTTAAAAAGGACATAAGATTGTAATAACAAAGAATCCTAGGACTTGCAAAATCTACACCATTTGCTTACCTTGCTTCATAAATTTTGTCTCATAGGGTGACATAATGCCAATCCATAAACCCTTCTCAAGTGCTTTCCACTCATATTTTTCACACTGGCCCAATAAAAGAGATGCATACCTGTGAATGCACAACTCAATCTTTTGTGAATATCTTGATATTCCTTGTGAGATATATTGAACCTTGACTCAACGTAAATGAGCATATTTCTTAAGATGTTCAAACCTTTGAAGTTTGGGAATACAGACCCGTTCATAGGCTATGATAGAGCCAAATTTTAAACCTAATGAACTTTCAATCAGTTGTCCATTCGGTAACTAAATTGTAACTGAAACGCTACGTACTTATGACAGTCAAAGAGACATCTAAACCAATACTAAACCTATAGGAAGTTGATTCAATGGAAAAGGATCTGGTCTTTATACCCTTTACACAGATCATTTACCAAGAAGAGACCAATCGGTTATGATGGTGTTTAAAACCACTTAAACGGTTCACGCTGGTTACACAACCTGAATTCACTCAAACTTAGTCCGTTCTAGGATATAGGTGAGTTTAAGAAAAGAGAAAGGCACAAGAACAATATCAAGAAATAAAATCCGCATTCAAACTAAGCTAAAAGTCGATGGTTCTCTCTTAAGCAAATCTAAGCTTTAGGTATGTGGTTAGGACAGAGGCACAACAATGGTTAACTGAAGCAAATTGAAGCATAGGCTTGCCCTATGGCTCTGCACACAGCGTTAGATCTCCCACATCATGGAAGGGAAAACTTATTATATGCGTTAAATCTACAAGTGCTCTGGTAACTATGCATATTGACAAACCAATTCACAATTTATCTAGATTTAAAACGATATCTTGGAGTGTAAGTTAGCATGAAACTCTGCATACTAACTTGTCTCTGCCTTTCTCCGTGTTTCCCCACAGCACGAGGGAGCAGTCTCCACTAATGCTGATGCGCTCCTTCCTAAACAGTCTCCACGACTCCCTCTTTTCTGTCGTGCATAGCGTAACCCCTCCAAGCTCTCCCTCTGCGGTTTCTTAACATCGACTGCCTAATCTGCTGCCTCCCGCGTCCCCTATCCTCTAATAAAATGGTATCCATCCCCACGTTTACACTTAAACATCAAAACCAAATAACCTCCTGCACGACCCCCGCGAAGAAGATCTCTCCCCTTTTTTCCCGAAGACCACCCCAAACTCACTCCAAAAACCCGCTCTACCACCTTCCCACGACGAATGCTCTGTCACCGCCCCACAACTGTCCACCATGCCTCCTAAGATGGCCCATCTTATGGCATGTATGGTTGGCTTTTAACCATCCGCCAACACTCTCCCCGTCTCAACAGTGATTGTCCTCCTCCCTCCAAACCGCGAAAGACTCCTATCAAAATTTGTTAAAACCAACTCCTTAATGTTCGCAGATTCTACCACTCGGAAGAAACCGCTATGTTCCCACTCTCTGCACACAAGGGATTAATGCCCTTTCCTCCTGGTTTTTAGTTTCTTTAACAACAGAAAACTCCTGCCACCGGTCCCACACAACGAACATGATGAATCCCCCTCAACTCTCAGTTTTAGTTTCCATCTTAACGGCATAACCCCTCCAAGACTCACACGGTGAAGGAGATTAATGACCTCAAGCTTCTTCCATTCCATGCCTAAGTAGAAGGAGATTGGTTGCTGCATGCCACCCGATTCCCTATACAAGAGCGACCACTAACATGATGGAGACTCCTATATGCGACGTGGCACAACCCCCTCCACTAGTTCGATGCATCATGGATTATAAACTTTCGAATATGCAACTAACACGTTTTAGTGGAGTTAAATTTTTACAAGGTGGTGAACAATAAATGAATATTAAATCTCCAAGAATGAAAAGAGAGAAAGAATCAAAGCTGACTAAAGTAAGAAAGTATGGGTTTGATTTAAGATAACTCAAGTCGTAAACTCGAAAGAAGAAGACGTATTCGCAAAGGATGACGTCCAACACGACAGAGCTCGGGCGTAAAACAACTTGACTTGGTGAGAAAACCAACATCAAGCAAACTGATGAAAATACCTCTCGATCACATAAATATAACGCATGTAATTTTGGCATATTCCCCCATATATTATGACAGAACAAGATATAACACGCCTTGGTTTCTAATTCGACGTCCGTCGAACTTCGCAAAGAAAAGAGACTACAACAAAAGCTCAAAGCGTTTTACGACAATCATGACGGATTGGGCGTAACGCAACACAAGTTTTCTAAATCGTTTGACACACAAAAAGACTTCTCGCATCTTTCGACTACGAGGCGTGATCCACAAATCTACCACAAATAGGTTCATCTATTGACGTTAAACATTGACAATATTAGCGTCACCTAACTTGATGGGAACATCTTGACGTTTTAAGAGGTGACAATAAGACCTCAAGCGACACAAGAAGAATAACACAACCGTTTTACAGCTATGACGTTGTTTAACTTTACAAACAACTATGTCGACTCAGCATCGGCTTGACTAGATGACAATCAAGATATCGACTACCCATCGAATTAGATTCAAAAGTAACTGGCAAGACAAGACATACCTCATACGACTCATTGGTCACATTATTGTTTAACACTAGACTCATTTGGCAAATTTACCACTCGTAATCCAAGGTCTATCTCTCTCTCTTCTCGAAAGATATTCTCTCTCTCTCTCTCTTCTCTGAGAGTCGATAAGTTGTAATCCTGTTTCACTTGTCATCAAACATTAAGAGATCAGTGCATCATTATTCAAAATAAATCAATTCTCATCATATAGATATAAAATCGACAATAACATAATCATTTCCAAGATTTCCTAAATGATATTCATTATAATTCCATGTCAAATCTTCTCAAAAATCTATAACATCTCAAATAATTTACTTATGCCCAAGTAAAAAGGTAAAAGTATAGTAAGTCAGAAATAGGGATGTAACAACTGGTCTAGGTTCATTTGAGAAAGGAAAGGTTTCCATAGGGAACCTATAATAAGTTAAAATAAAAGAAAATAGGTCCTTGTAAGATCCTACGTAAGTTTTCAGCCAATGCTTACGAAGTTAAACTTCCAGAGCATGTAGATATATCTCCTATCTTCAATGTCAGTGATCTATACAAATATTTTGAAGGAGAGACAAGTACTCGACCACATTCGCCTGCAAATATCACAGATAATACAGATTGGGTGAATTAGCTACCTGAGAAGCAAACTAAAGAAGTAGATGAGATCATTGATTCTAGGGTTGCAAAGAAAACACATGGTAATGAGTACATAGAGTACCTGGTTCGTTGGAAAGGAAAATCAGTGGATGAAGCATCTTGGTTGAAGGCACATGATTTGGCTTAGTTTGGAATGTTGATTCCAGATTGGCCTAAATGTTCCCGAGTCTCCACTCATGAAACATTTCTCCTTCTTGGGGTGTTTGATGCAGGAGCATCTCAGGCTCTCAAGCTATTCGCATCAATATGTAGATAAGCAAATTTTGTTCTCAGTTTTGTTTTGTTTTGCAGATGCATTGAAGTTATTTTTGTAAAACCCTAGCCTCGTTAGTTGGTGTTATCCTATCATCGATCTGACACTTCTTTTTTGGTGGGACTGAGTGAACAGTCCCCTCGATGGTCTGATAAGCTCTCTGCGGGTTGGTGTTAACTCCTTCGCCATAGTGACATTGCATTGTCATTGGGACTTTAGATATAGTCTCTTTGATGAACGCATACCATGGTGGTTGTAATCTTTATCGGAAGGACTCTCTTGTATCAGTGGAAGGTGTTAAGTCGTCCCCTCGATGCAACGATGCAAAGTAATATCGGCGCGAGTTGTTCACTTCAGCGAGAGTCTCTAAACTGTCCCTTCGACAGTTGATACAAAGCATTGACTCTCATCAATGGGAGAATGGAAGTCTGTAGGACTTTGAGCTCGGTCTCTTTGAAGAGCTGATAAGGTAGTTCTATATGTCGATGTGGATGTCGTGGTGCTACATGTTTTTCAGTGATACATTCTTATGTCGAAGGGAGTTCCTATGTCGTCTCCTCAACATCCTGATGGGATGGAGTTGAAGACTCTGTGGTTTGATGGTTCGATTGGTCTTCGACAATTAATCGTTATGGAGACCATTTCATCGGTGGAAGTTGAATCGAACTGTTTTCCTCGGATTGTAGGGAATGCAGAGATGAGAGTGAATGCGAGAGGAGGGGAAGGGGCATTCACAATGAGGATTGATTGATTGGACTGTATCAAATGAGAAATTGGGGAAAAATTGTCTAATTGAAAGAAAATGTCAATTTGGTCTCTGTGAAAAATGCTCTGTAATTAAACTTTTGAATGTAATATGTAATCAATTGTTGGAAATAAAAGGAAGGTTGTTTTTCTATTGAAAATTTGTTGCATTGTAGATTTGTTTTGTTGCTTGATTGACAACCTGATAAGGCTCTTCAATCTCGACTGCGTCACGACTTTAGAGATCTTCATAAAGCATCTCCTACGGATGACTTTCCTCTTCCTAATATTGATATGGTTGTAGACTCCATTGTTGGACATGAGTTGTTATAATTTATGGATAGATTTCTGAGTTATAATCAAATCATAATTAATCCCCAAGATCAACATAAGATTGATTTTACCACATCAGAAGGAACATTTTTCTATATTGTCATACCTTTTGGCTTGAAAAATGTTGGAGCTACATATCAAAGGGGCATGAACTAATCTTCCATGATCTTATGCATAATGTATTAGAGGACTATGTGAGTTATATTTTAGCAAAATATGAATGATGCATAAATAATTTACAAGATTTGTGGACAATATTTGAATGTTTGGGGCAATACAAAGTATGGTTAAATCCTAAAAGCGTGTATTCTAAATTGTTAGTGGTCTCTTATTAAGATTCATTGTATCTCAGGGGGATGCATTGTAAGAAAAATGATTCTATAATTAGCATGCCTCCTCCGAAGAGTATCATAATTATGTAGTCTTCAAGGAAAAATACAAGCTATTAGATGCTTTATTAGGTCCAATTAGTAGATAAGACATTACCATTCATGAAGCTATTAAAGAAAGATGTTCAATTTGAGTAGAATGAAGATTGTCAAAAGGCATTTGAGGACATTAAACAATACTTGTTCAATCCTTCAATCCTCATGTTTGTTATCCATGGAAAACCTTTATTAATATATGTTTTAGCCACATAATTTACTATTGGAAGTTTATCAGTTCAAAATGATGAAATGGTAAAGAACATGTGGTTTATTACACTAGTTGTAGTTTATTGGATTATCAAACATGATATACACCTATAGAGAAATTATGCTTGGGCATCATATTTTCATTGCAAAAGATTAGACATTACATGATTCATGCTAAGACACATCATATAAAAGATCCTTTGAAATACATGTTCAAATCCAATCTTTTAGGTCGAGTTGCATGTTGGGTGATGTTGCTTTCCAACTTTGATCTAAAATTTATCTCCCAAAGTCGATAAAGGACAAGTCTTTGCTGATCAATTAGCTACAACACCTTCTCCTACTGATGCACCACTAGATGCTTCGTTGCATGATGAGGATATTTTACATATTGATACATCTTCTCCTTGGACCATGTTTTTCAATAGATCTAGATACATGACTAGTTCAAGGGCGAGAGTGGTTTTGATTCCTTCAATGGGTGACCTCATACCATTATCATTTCAAATTAGTTTTGTAATAATGTGGCCAAGTATGAGGCATTGATTGCTTGGTTTCTAGCCGCCATATCCCTCAAAGTTAAATCTATTAATATACATGGTGACTCCCCACTTGTTGCTAGACAAGTAATGGTTGATTACAAAGATAAGGAAGCAAAATTAACATGATATAACAAGCTATCCTTGCAACTACTTGTATCTTTTGATTCATACACTATTGATGCTATCCCACAAAAATACAATCGACGTGCTAATGCTATGGCTAGTGCTACTTCCTTGATGAGCATGGAAGATGATAGTCCTCAGTTCACTTTGGTAGTACATAGATTAAAGAAACCTGCTATTCATGATACATATTGCATGGTTGTTGTGCACTCTTGGCTAAGGTCTAGTTCCATGATATTTACATTTATCTAGATTTGAGGGCATTTCCCCTCAATGTTTAGAGAATACATGAATCTGCACTTGAAAATCCATTGCTAAATATCTATTGATTGTGGGGCACTTTATCAACATAGCTTTAATGGTCTAATGTTTCAATTCCTTAATGATATTGTCCATCAAGAGGCCCATGTGAGTATATGTGGGGGACATGTTAGTGTAAAAAATTTAGTATAGAAAATCTTATGAATGGGCTATTATTGGAGTAAAATGGAAAAAGATTCACATGATTTTCTCCAAAAGTGTGTTACATGTGAACAACATGATAATTTAAAACACACACTTGCCCACGATCTTCATTCCTATACTTTGCCATGACCATTGTTTACATGGGGGCTCAATTTGGTAGGTAAGATTGCCCCAACCTCTTTTATGGGGAATAAATTTATTATTACTGTGACATTATTTAATGAAATTGGTTGAAGCCATACCATTGAATTCCACCATGGTTTTCAATATCTATAATTTATAGTGGACAATATTATTTTTGGATTTGGTTTACCATCCACTATTATGATGGATAATGGTACATAATTTAAAAAAAGAGGCAAATAAATTCTTAGAATTGCTAAATATTCAATAGAAGTCTTTGACTCCATATTATCCATAGGGCAATGTTCAAGTTGAGGCCACCAATAAAACAATTGAACAAATCTTAAGAAAAATGGTTGATAAATATGGTACTAATTGGCATACATAGCTTGTTCTTGTGTTATGATCATATAATACCAGCATCTACACTCCTATTGAGTTTACACCTTATTCTTTGGTTTATGGTATGAAGTATTCGTGCAAGTTTTTTTATTTTCCTTAGTTGGATATTATTGTATTTTCCTACACATTTATTTTAGCTTGTTTAGATAGATAGAATGGGTCATTATAAGGGTAGAAGATATATTCCATGAATCTAACTCCTACCTATTTTTAGGTGGTTGGAGTTACATCTCTCATTGGTCACTTTTGCCTCCTCTATTCTCTATATTTGTATCCACTCACCTTGCATATTTTAATCATGTTATTGTGAGATTTCCTTGATGCATTTTCTTGCTTGGAGCCATCTTGTCTCTTGAGTATTGGGTTTGTTTTCTCATTCTTGAATTGCTCTCCTTTCTACTATTTTGATCCTTTAATCATTTGTTGATTCTAGTATCTGTGTTTTAATCTTGCATAGGTTTTGGGTTAATCTCTATTTTGTAGATTCTAACACGAAGGCCATAACCTCTTGAGATTGAGATTATGTCATTACGTGTTTCCCTTAATGACATTATTGATGATTATACATATTAGGATCATTGTTTACAAGAGATCAAGAGATGAGTGAATTCATTAGATAACTTACGCATATATCAAAGACAATTAAGAAAGACATAATAAAGGAATTATTCAGAGAGACTTTCAAATTGAAGATTTGGTCCTTCATGCAAATTTGAATTTAATATGAATGATAAAATGAATTAAGAGGCAAGTTTCAACCTAATTGAATTGGCTTGTTCATCATCACGTCCTGATATGGCATCGATGCATTTGGTCTTTCCACTCCTAATAGAAAATTGGTGAAAGCTCCAATTAACAATATGCACTTGAAACTATATTATTGTTGATTTCTATGCATGGTGGGGTGGCTATTCATTGATTGAATCATTATCTTCATAGCCTTTTATTTTAGGAGCTTCATCATGTTATTCTACCCATCTAGGGGTATTTAGCTATACATGTGCTTTTATGATCACATCCTTACATATCACTTATCTATACTTTCATGCCTATCTATTCAACATTATTCATATTATCAGTTATCACATGATTTTATCAGGTCATTCAAGGCTATATTATTTGATTATTATATTGACTATGAACTTACATTGATACATTTTTTGAGTCAAATTAGGGGGCATCATACACCCCCCCTCACATTTTGTGCTATTATTGCCATATCTTTACACATGGAGAGGACATTGAGCCTTCCCTCTTTACACATTTTTGCACCTTATCACATCATCTTGCCCATATGGGGTCACTTCTTCGATATGAGCTTCATGCTTACATATTACATCATTGTGCTTAGTTAAGCCACTTTATTGCATTGGAGGGGCATCAAGACTTCCCCATTAATGCATCGGGGGCATCGAACCTTCCACATATACATTTTTGTGCTTTATCATGTTATCTTGCCCATATGGGGGCTCTTATTCAATACAAGATTTCTACATCTTACATTGTTGTGCTCACTTGAGCCATTTGATCACACTGGGGGCATTAAGTCTTCCCTTTACTGCATTGAGGTTATTGGACCTTATCTTTTATTGCATTGAGGGGCATTATGACTTCTCATTCATGAGCATCATCCTTCCCTCTATCACATTAGGGGGCATTGAAATTTCCCATTTGGAAGCACCAAGCTTCCTATTTGCATATTGCATCTTCATAGACATATCTTTGAATTCAAGAGCATTGAGCTTCCCCTTCATCATGACTTCATGTCATTATACTTACATGGATGTTTTTGACCATTGAGGATTGCACTACAATCATTTGCCTATGTTGGGGACAACATTATTACTCATTGATATCAACTCCAAATCATGTGCTTGCACTATGCATTTTTCATACTCATTACTATATTTTCTATACATGCTTATCCGATTACATGATTATATGTTATACATGCTTACATGCTTAGATTACATTAATTTTCATGTATTGTTTTGTCCCTTTTTGACAATTCCTTGTATCATTTGGATACCAATTGTCAAGAAGCATATCCTGTCATTGTCATTTTCATGTTTAAATATATAGATAGTTATAGGTACTAATAGAGGCTCATTTTTTTGTTCTTATGGAGAGTACACAGAAGGTGAATCTACATGATCATATCCTTGTAAGGTCCATTACTTTATATAGACCCCATGGCAATATCCTTTGAGTGTCTAAGATATTTACTGTACATGCATATTTGTGAATGCTAGATACTTTTAGACGCTCAATTGTTCTAGGAATCACATGCACCTCAAAGTGGGGGCAAATTGTAGTGGTGAGATTTGCATACCTATGTCATTTCCCATTTAGTTTTGTGCCTGTTTTGAGAGGAGTACTTTTAAACATACATATTGACAAATGGCATAATTTTGTGCATAGTCAAGTCTCTTACGCCATGCTATCCACCTACTCCTTACACATATTCCTATACACTTATCCTTCATCCCTCATCCATATGATTACACTCTCCCATACATTTTCCCTATCTACTTCTTTATCATACCTATGCATGTATATACTTCCATGCACATGCTATCACTATGATCTAGCCCTTTTATTTCTTGAGACTAGTTCGTGGTTGTGAAGACATCTTCATGGTTGTCAACTTCCCACCTTTACCCTTCCCACCTAGGGCTGACTAAACACAAACTTATGCAATGTGTTGCTATGTTCTTATATTTAAAGGCATTCTAATCGTATCTTTCTTTCAATAAATATTCACATATCATTCGCTTCACACACTTCAATTGGTGGACTAAAGGAAATCTAGTTCTACACAAACACCATACCTAAGCATATGCATGATTGAAGTTTGTTGTATTCACACATTTTTTAGGGTTGAACTAGGAGAACATATTCCCTTGTGACATACCAATAACCCCACAAAGTTATTTAAAATTAGTCCATCAGATATCAGACTACACATAAGAAGTCAAGGGTGATTAGGTGAATTGAAGAACACAAGTCTATTGGATATACAATATAGGTTTGTGAGCGCAAGACATGTTTGTAGTTGCAACTTAGTCCCAAATTGTCAAACTCATCCTTGATCAAAGCCAACATAATATTCTGATTACAAGACATTCATCGATCTAAAATTCCCTATTCTTAATCCCAAGATTTATCAAATTTAAATCCACATCAATCTTTATACATTCATCAATTATAAAACTAAATACCATTATTTCTCTTTACATTTTTATTTTTTTAATTTACTAACACAAATACTCAAATCTCAACCCTTTATTTTAATTAATCTAAATTAATTATACTTGTTTATATACATTTTATAAATTAACCTAGCTCAAACTTAAGATTACAAATTCTTATAATAAAATTAATGATAAATAATTGAAAACAGAGTCCTACAAATACAACAAATGTACTAAGCAAGTGGATTGGGTTTATATCAAAATGTCAAAAGTTTACATTGTAAAAACCTCTATAAAATGTTTCTTACAACCTCTTTTGGGCACAATTTTAGAAACAAAGTTCTTAACTAGCAAACTACAACAGTTGGAGGAGCTATTTTATTTGCCTTCACATCGTTAAGACTATCCATGAGATTGCTAGTCTAAGTTTTTATCTCATTCCTAGAAAAATATTAATAATGCAATATTTTATTTACTATCATTTGAAATGAATAGTAATACGTTTCTCTACTATTCATCTCATTTGGAATATTTTAACTTATTATCACAATTTCTTAGTCAAAAGGTGTTTGTCAAAGTTAATATCTAATTTTAAAAAAATGAAAGTTTAATTCTAAACAATAGTAGACTTTTAACTTACTTTTAAAAAAATTGAAGTTAATCAAAGGGTTGTAGTTCAATTGGTTGAGTATAGTTAGTGAGGGTCATGATATGTTCCTTGATTATGCCATCCACTAAAGTTCAAATTCCTAGCTTAGATTAGTGCCCTCAACATATTTGCTAAAACTTCACCTCAAAAATGGTAACTAGACTCTTTAATATCTAAAAGTCTTTAATTGTGCCATCCATCAAGATACTTCACCTCATAAATGGTAACAAGAATCGTTAATATCTAAAAGTCTTTCATTGTACCATCCATCAAGATTCTAAAAGTCCTTAATTGTACCATCCATCAAGAAATTTCACGGCCTAAATGGTAACTAGAATCTTTAATATTTAAAAGTCCTTAATTGTACCATCCATCAAGATTCAAATCTCCCATCAAGAAACTTCACCTCATAAATAGTAACTAGAATTTTTAATAGTTAAAAGTTCTTAATTCTACCATTCATCAAAATTCAAAAAATAATTACTCGAGAGGCGTAACCTATAGTGGAGCACTAGCGTATTAAAAAAATTAATTGTACCATCCATCAAGATTCAAATCTCCCATCAAGAAACTTCACCTCATAAATAGTAACTAGAATTTTTAATAGTTAAAAGTTCTTAATTCTACCATTCATCAAAATTCAAAAAATAATTACTCGAGAGGCGTAACCTATAGTGGAGCACTAGCGTATTAAAAAAATAATAAAAAACATATTAAAATGTATTAAATGTCGACATCTATTAAATTAATAACAATGAAAAGATATAAGAAAAATAAATAGGGGACAAATATAAATTAAAAGAGAGACAAATTGGTGCCAACCAAAAAGATTGATATAAATGGAGAGAGAGGAAGAAGAAATGAAAAAATAGTTATGCATTCACAAAAAAAAATTACAAATTGAGGAAGGTGCAGCAATTAATAAATTTTAGGAAGGTGCAACAATTATTTGAGGAAAAGCAATTAATAAATTTTAGAATTGAGAGAAAGTGCAACAATTATTTTAGTAAAAATTTAAGTGATAATTAAGCAAAACAATACAAGTAAGTATGTGCATTTAATTTTTACTTTCTATCATTTTTCTAAATAAATAAAATATTTTTTACTTTATGATTTGTATATTTTATAAAACCAAAAATTAAAGGTAAAAAACAAATTCTAATATATAATTTATAAATAAAATTTCTCATTTAAAAAAAAATTTGGTAAAATTTTTCATATTTATAATACTTATTTAATTTATATTTTATTTTTGAATAGTTTTTTAAAGACACTCTTTTTTAAATAATATATTATATATTATAAATAAATTAGCATAAATATCTTAAATACATTTATCTAAAAGACGCTGGCAGATATAGGCGCGTATATTTAAATTGTTTTTTAAAACTCAATACCGTAATTAACTTATAATTAAGTATGTAACATTCCTCAACCTTTAATGAAAATAAAAGTTTACAAAATACATTGTAAAGTAAAACTCAAGTTTATAAAGTAAATAAGACAGTTTATTGAAAATACTTAGAAAAATCCATGGGTCAAAATGACATGACCCCGAACTTAGGCCGTAATTTACCTTTAACTAACTATGTAGCAGAAATTATATGGGACTTCTCACATATACAAATCTCTATTGAGATTCTATGTAGTCTTCTATTTTATGGTTTTATGTTGGTATATACCCCTCATATGCAATGATGAATGATGAATGTAAATATTCTTTTTTTCTTAAGGTTAGCTTCTGCCAAGCCTTTTCTAATATGAAAACAAAAATTATTTGAAACACGTAATCCTCCCAATTCTACTCACCTTAGATTGTCTTTCCATCCCCTCAACTATCAAATAAATCACCTACTAATTTTATTGTAGAACATGCAACATACATGCTATTAAATAAATAAAGGTTTTGAAAGGGATTCAATTTTTTTTTACAGTGAATTAAATAGATATAGAAATGAAGCTTAGCATTCATTGAAGGATCATAATATGGATCAAATAAGTATAATGTTGTAGACTACTAGTAATACATGTAGAACTTCCGAACAAAGATTAAAAACAACTAGAATTTAATGAATACAACAAGAAACCCACAATATCGTGGCAACTTCAAGCCAAAGCACTTCAAAGAGCTTCGACGCCAATTTAATTTCCTTACTGACTGCATTCCCTTTTTTATTTCCAATCCTAAATCATAAGAATTTATAAGACTTCTTGTTAACCTCTCATCCATAAATGTCTTCCTTAATTCCTTCTACGCAACCATATGTCTTCATATAAAACTGATGCATTACTATTATTGTAAAGCATACACTTTCATGTAGATGTTGATGCATTATCATTATTATAAAGGATACACTTTTTTATTTTATTTCATTTTAAATTATAAATATTAAGAGGATTTTTTTTCAATGCCCTCTATATGTTTTTGATAAAGATAAGCAACTTGACTAGGGGCTGAACCCTTTACAAACAAGGCCTCAAGGGCAGAACAACAAGATAGACAGCAACAGCCAAAAGGTCCTGAACCAAACGGTCGTTCCAGACAGACCAGAAATAGCAGACAGACAACATAGGCCTAGAAGCCCAGCAAAAAACCATACAACTACACAACACCAAAACCCGACCCAACAAATCTAACACCTGAAACTCTAGGGTACAGAGCAGCCATAGAATGAGGAAGACCTTTTTTCTTACGATGTACCATAGTCCAAGAGGGCTCAAAATCCAAATTAATCGATCGCGGGGAGAGGGGATCCTCCCCTGAAGCCACAACTGCTGAGGATGCAAGACCCACAATAGCCGCCACAGCCTGAGAATCCTCGTGCAGAGAAGTCAATCCTGATGAAGGCAAAGCCAAAGTAGAAGACCCCAGAACAGGACAAGTAATGGAACCTGGAACAGGACAAGTAGTAATCATATCAGAAACTGGTGGAGCAACCAAGTGAGCAGAGGAATGATCGGAAGAATCCAGTGAACGCGAGGGAGTCACCGCAATAGCCGACACAACCCCCTCAGGAATAGCCTCGACAGGGAGCTCAAATGCCCTCTATATGTTAAATAGAGATATTTATAAAGGTATTTAGGATGAGATTTACAAAATTTATATAAAGTTAACTTGCATATAACTAAGAAAACCATTGTCAAAAAAAATGTAATACTACTTGAAGAACTACATACTTATAGAAGATGGACTCTCAAATACATTAGGCTTGCTTTTGGTTTTAGATCAATTGTGAGTATGCTCTCATCAACTTTGCATGGAGTCATAGCACCTTATTTTAAGAGATCCAATGTGTTTGTAAACTACAATCATAAACCAGAATCAAAAGAGAATTTTGTTTTTAGTGTTTAGTCTATTATAAGATTCATGGTAGATTTTACTATTTCTTAAAAGAAAATCATAGCTCTTTACAAGATATTATTCATTATGAGAATAAAAAATGTGTAACTCTACTCATCAAAGATATGACTCAATGGAATCTAGATTTTAAGAGTCATGAATATAACTCTTTATCTCAATGTACACCTTTAGATTCCTTTCTTAACCTCCATTCTAGAAGCACAAGCAATCTCATTTATCTTTCTTGTTTTTATGAACTTTTGATATAATATATTTTTATTGCAGTCCCATTAATCTTATTTGGTTACTTATGGACAATAAATATAATTTTCAATTTCTTATGCAAAATTTAGCCCTTAAAGGGTTGTTGTCTTTAGTAGCTACATAATGATAATATGTTGAAGCAAGAACATGTTTGACATCTCTCCTCACAAAAAAATAATCATAAAAGTGATGTATTCTATAAGGAACAAGGGTTGCCTTATGTCAAGTTCCTACCGATGTTGTTGGAGATATAGTTTGACTTTAGTGTTGTAAGATGAAATGCATGTAGAAATATAATGTACATATTTTATGCAATTGTTGAATGAAATGAGTATGAAGATAGGGAAGGACTTATGTAAGATATAATAGGAAAGAAGCACCAAAAAATGGATGAACACAATGAGAGAGAATCAAAAACTATTTAAATGTTAAGTAAGCCCAAAACATTTTAAAATACACTCAAGACACAAAGTTAAAATAAAATCTGTAATTATAAAATCTAAACAACTCTTTTTTTTTACAATTATTATAATATAATTAATTTAATAAGAAATTGTATATAATAAATTAAATATAAATATGCTGAAGAAAACAATTATGCAAATCTTTAGAGAGAATTGATACACAGTTTAAACATGTTGTATAGTGTTATAGTTGCAACCAAAAGTTAATCTTATTTAAAAAGTTCACACTCGTGAGGAAGGTTATCTTAGTGTTTGTGTGAAGTCTCACATAATTAGTGTGACAAATATAAGGATAAACATCATCACTAATAAAATATATAAATTTTTAAAATCAATTGGCATGTAAAGATAAACTTTGATTTCTTCGACATTTACTCACACAATGTGATGCCATAATGTAGAATTGTATGGTTTTACCAATAAATTTAGAGTAGAAATAAGTTTCTTATACAAATAACTTAGGATAATAAATCAACATAAATAAGCAGATGGGGTGAGACTATTATAAATATTTATACATGTTTTTTGAAATAATAAATAAAGATTCTAATTTTTTTTTTGGGTGTAGTTTTCAAAAACTATTGAGTAAAAGATTGTTGTTCTATGATTCAAATTATGATATATATTCAAATTTAATGTTTGTAAGTTCTAATAAAATAATAAATTATATGTAGAAAAAAATATTATTATTTATTCATAATGAGTAATTCACTCTAATTTTGTAGGGAGTAGGGTATGTATGCTTCTTATTGAAGTACAGTTAAGTGCTCCTTCAATCTTAGTGGAAGTATGAAGTAGTCCCATATACTACAAGCTATCTATAAACTAGGGTGCCCAACATTGTGGACTATTAAAAGATTCCATTTCATTTATATTTCCAGTACTACTATAAGACATTAAAAATTCTTTAAAGTGTAAACTTAAAATCCAAATAAGTAAAAGAAAAGGCATATTATTAAAGTTGGATGTCTCAAAGGTCTATCATAGAGTTAATTGGAATTTTTTGGATCATGTTCTAAAAGAGTTCAGATTTAGCCATGATTGAAGAACTCAGGTTAAGAGCTAGTATTCCTCAGTAAGCTTCTTTGTCTTGGTCAACGGCTTTGTAGAAGGTCACTTCTGGGCTTCTCTAGGACTAAGACAAGGAGATCCCTGTTCTCCCTACTTGTTCATAATTATGGTGGAATCATTGGGAAAACTAATTGGGGCCCTCAAGGCAAGAGGAGATTTGAAAGGGTTGTGAGGCTTCCCAATAGGAAAAGATTTGTCTCACTAGCAATTTGTGGATGACACAATGCTCTTTATGCCTTCCTTGATTAAAGAATGCAAAGTTATTAAAGACCTTGGAAGAGACTATGAACAAGCTTCAGATTAGGAAATTAATAGGGAGAAATCTAAAGTATTTTGTATTGGTATGAATGATGGAGAATGAGACTTTATTTGCAAATATATGCCCTTCAAGAGAGGATCTCTTCCTGATACCTGTCTTGGATTTCCCCTATTTTTAGGATGGAACAAGAAATAACTTTGGTCTTCAATTCTAGAAGGGATCAACTAGATTCTTGAAGGTTGGAAAGGAAGATGACTATCTTCTGTATGACATGTGGTGCTTCTAAAAGTTCCTTTTGAGGCTATTCCTATCCATAGGTTTTCTCTCATGTTAGCCCCCAAAAGTATCATTTCCAAAATCACCAATACCATGAGGAATTTCCTTTGGAAAGAGACAGCGGATAATTTCAAATATCCCCTTGTTTGTGGAAGGAGGTTTGTAAAGATAAAAAAATGTTAGGATTAAGGTGTCATTAACCTTGCAAATCCTATGTATATTTTATCTGTCCAACACTCTTGGAAGGTGTACTTGGATGCCTAGGGTGTAATTGGAGTAATAATTTATCATTCAAATTCTCCTAGAATGTTGGTATTAGTTGTCATATGCATTCATGTGAGGGAGGTGGAGTACTACGGTGGTGGTTATATTTGACTTTGGACTCATTCAAGGCATATTTCCAATTCTAGGTGCTAGGATTGATGAGTGGAGAATCTTGTCCTAAAAAATGGGATTCACATGAGTTGTCTTCTCCAAAATGGAGTGGTACACTTGAGGATGTGAGTTGTCGGGGAGTTATTAGTCAAAGATGCCTTTATGGTTACATTTTCTATTTGAGGATTCATTGATTGAGTCCATGTGAAGTCATTGATTATATTTACTATTCTTGGAAGATGATCTCAAAGATGGGTGTGGGGTTTTTGCATGATACCATGGTTTTGGTATCCATTGTCTCGGTGAAACCATTTATGGTTTTGGCCTCTCTCTTTGCTTATATATTGGAGGTATGAGATAGTAGTTTGGTATCATAATTTACAGCTACATAGGTGTTGTCAAAATGTTGTCAAAGTGTAGAGAGGAAGTGTGTTGATATTGTATCCATGTTCTTTGAAGATTAATATATACTTGTCCTCCCTCTAGTGGAGTTTTTTCTTGAAAGGGTTTCTCCACATAAATCCCGTGTTGCTATGGTTTGCTAAATTTATTCTTATTGTTGATTTATGCTTCCACATATAATATTTTATGGTAATCTGATTATTAAGAGATTAATCTTAGATTTGCATACACTTTGAGAATTTTTTAATTGCCAATGGCATCGAGTATGAGATGTGGAAGCTAAAGATGAAAGATCTTTTTGAATAAAGAGATCAGTGAAGAGTTGTTGAGAAAGATACAAAGCCATTTGACATGTTTGATGAAGATTGGTTAAAGTTGGACAAGAAGGCACAAGGAACCATTTAGTTGTGCCTTAAGGATTTTGTCCTCTTGAATGTCTTTGAGGAGAATGTTGCATACAAGCTATGGAAGAGGATAGGTGATATTTATCAAACTAAAAGTCTAACCAATAAATTATATCTCAAAAGATGGTTATATTCTTTAAAGATGAAAGATGGTGATTCAGTTGTAGATTATTTGAATGCTTTAAATTTAATTTTTACTCAACTCACTTTTGAGATGTTAAGTTGGAAGAAGATAAATGCATCTTGTTACTTTGTTCTTTACCTGAATCTTGAGAAAATTTAATTTTTTACCATTAGTGGTGGTGGTGTACAGATCAAAATGGATAGTTTCATTACTACTTTGCTTTCAAAGGAGATGAGAAGAAAATCCATGAATGATGGCTCGAAGGATGCCTTGCATGTTCGAGTAAGGCCCAAGGAACAATGAGGGTCTAAAGGAGATAAAAAGAAAGATAAATCCAAGTCAAAGGGATAGTCAAAAACCCTAGGGAAGAGCATAGTTGAGTGTTGGAATTGTGGGATGAGAAGGCATGTGAAGAAGGAATGCATAAACAAGAATAACTATCTAGATTTCTGCATAGAAAGTCTTTTGATGACGGTGACAGTGATGCTTTATTTATTTCTGCTACCACTTTTAGTAATGATTCTTGGCTTAGTGATTCAGATTGCTCCTACCATATGAATCTCCACAAGGAGTGGTTTTTGAATTACACATCTTATGATGGAGGAGAGATTTACCTTGGTGACAATAGTACTAAACAGATTGTTGGTGAGGTAAAGGTGCACTTGTGTTTCAATGATGTTAGGGTTAAAAACTTTGGTAATGGTTTGCATATTCCAAGACTTGCAAGACACTTACTTTTTGTATCGAAGTTGAATGATTCTAGTGTGCATGTGATATTTGGCAAGTCCGGTTGCAGGTTGGTGAGAGGGAACTTGGTGGTAGCTAAATGATCTTAGATTATGACCTTGTTTAGGTTGAATGCCTCCACATTTTGTAACTTTGACAATGTAACCGACAAGACTGAAAATGCATGTTTGTTGTGGCACTAACTTTTAGGTCACATAAGTGAAAAAGGTCCTAGGACCATTATTAATAAAAAAATTGATTGATGGTTTTTCTAATTACTCTATTGGTAAAAATAATTCTTGTGAGAACTATGTGTTTGGTAAACATAATAGATCTTAATTTTCTGTTAGAAGTTATAAAGCAAAGAGATTATTGGAAATCATTCATTTGGATGGGTTTGGTCTAGTGGATGTGGGTTCTATGGAAAAATCTTGGTATTATGTTTCATTCATTGATGATGCCTCTAGATACACCTAAATTTATTTTATGTGTGATAAATATGAAGTTTTCACTAAGTTAAAGGAATTTAAGGTCTTAGTTGAAAAGAAAATAGATTATAAAATAAAAGTGTTGAGATCTAACAATGGTGGTGAATATTGCTCCATGGATTTTAATGAGTTCTGTAAGCATACAGGTATTGTTTGGCAAAAGACTACTCCATATACACCTCAACAAAAAGGGGTTTTAGAGAGAATGAACCAAACTCTAATGGAAAGAACCAGAAGTATTTTGAGTGGTACATAGTTGGATCGATGCTTTTGGGTAGAGGTTGTAAGTACTACTTGTTATTTGATTAATATATCTCCTTGTTTAGCTCTTGTTGACAAAACACCTTACGAAATGTGGACAAGGAGCCTTCTATTTCACATTTAAGGGTCTTTGGTTGTGAGGCTTATGTTCATGTGCCTCAGGAAAAGCAATCTAAACTATATCCAAAAACTCAAAAATGCATCTTCGTGGGATATGGTGAGAATGTAAAAGGTTACAAGCTTTAGAATCCTCTAACCCAAAAAATGATTTATTTTAGAGATGCGATTTTTAGGGAGTTTAGACATTTTTAGGTCTTGAACAACCAAAGGAAAAATATGGGAAGAAAACAATGCATTTTGAAACTAAGATTGAGAAGCAAGAAGATGCACATGTGGAAGAAGAGATTGATGGATCAGAGGATGGAGAGGAAGAAGGGGATTTTAATGAGGATGTATAGGATGTGCAAGCAGAAGAACAAGAAGAGCCCCTTACTCCTACCTTGAGGAGATCCACGAGACAACATAATCTAATTGATAGGTACAACCCACCAAATTTCTATTGTGTATTTTCTTTACTAAGTATTGATGATGAACCTAGATCTTTCAAGAAGGCTCTCTCTTTGGAATAGAGAGTCTTGGATGCAAGCCATACAAGAGGAGATGATGGCCTTGGAAGTTGTGATACTTGGGATCTTGTGAGTTTGCCTGAGAGAAGAAAGCCCATTGGTTGCAAGTGGGTGTATAAAAAGAAAATCAGAGTAGATGGACGATTAGAGTGGCACAAGGCTAGACTAGTGGCCAAGGGCTACTCTCAGAGAGAGGGAGTCAATTTTAGTGAAATTTTCACTTGGTGCTAAGTTAACTTCTATTAGATTCCTATTATCTATTATTGCAACTAGGATTTTGAGATTGAGCAAATGGATGTTAAGATTGATTTCTTGCATTGGGATCTTAAGGGGTAGATTTATATGCAATAGCTTGATGATTTTGTTATGAAGGGGAAATAAAATTTGGTTTGCAAGTTAAAACAATCATTGTATGTTCTAAAATAGTCACCTAGGATGTGGTACCAAAAATTTGATGGCTTTGCATTGAGTTTGTGTTTTGTTAGGAGTGAGGAGGATTGTTGTGTTTTAGTTAAAATTATTAATGATCATATTCTAATCATTGTCTTGTATGTGGATGAAAAGTTTATTGGTAATAACAAGGTGATGGTTAGGGAGCTCAAAACTTAGCTTTTTGGCACAATTGATATGAAGGATTTGGGGGATGCCAAATACATTCTTAGTATGGAGATTAGTAGGGATTGGGTACATAGAAATTTTGGTTAAGTCAGAGTAAGTATTTTTCTACCATTTTGTAGTAGTTTAGTATGCATGATTGTAAATCAATGAGTATTCCATTTCCTATTGGCACTAAGCTTTCTTTAAGTATGTGTTTCAAATTGGATGATGATTTTGAGGTTGTGTCTAATGTGCCTTGTGCTAGTGTTGTTGATAGTCTAATGTATGCAATGGTTTAGACTAGAGAAAATATTGCCCAAGCAGTGGGAGTTTTGAGCAAGTTTATGTCTAACTCCAGTAAGGAGCATTGGATTTATGGTAAGAGGGTTTTTATATATTTGTGACAGGATTTTGATTACTACTTGTGTTATCATGGTACTAATAGTGTGGATAAGTCATTGGACATATAAGGCTTTATGGATTCAAATTGGGCAAGTGACTTGGATAGTTGAAGGTCCACTAGTGGCTATGTGTTTTCTTTGTTTGGTGGTGCATTGAGTTGGATGACAAAGAGGCAGCCCATATTTGATTTGTCCATTATTGAAGTAGAGTATATGGTTGCTATACATGCCTCTAAGGAGGTAGTATGTTTACTAAGACTTTGTGCAAGTATTGGTTTGATTGCAGTGTTGTGTTTGATAATATTAAGTGGCAAAACAAGGGAGCCGAACCCATTACAAATTAGCCCTAAGGGCACATAAACCAGGGGTTGAACCCTTTACAAAGAAGAGCCCAAAGGGCCTGTAGAACAGGCCAAAGCAGGCCACACACAGACCAGAAATAGAACAGGGACAACAAATAGACAACTATCAAACAATAGACGAACACTAGATAACCCCATAACCTGAGGAGACAAAATAGACTCCCTTGGCCCTAGGTCATGAAGTAGCAAATTTGGGGAGTCCCTTCTTACTTTGCACAACCAACCAAGAAGACTTAGAGTTGAAGTCCACCGAGCAAGGCGAGAGGAGTGGATCCTCAATAGCCACCACGGGCAAGGAGCCACCACACACCGAGGGAGCCGGCAACATAGAAGAAGAGTCAGGGGCAGTCGAAGGACCATCAGAGATGATCATCAAGGGTCAAGCAGGCTCAGCCTGAACAATGACAACAGCTCGAGGCACCAATGGTTCCACTAAAGGGACAGCCAGTAGGGGATCCTATGGATACATAGTCTCCTAGGATGTTTCAGCCAAGGAAGGATCAACCTCCCTGAAGGAACCATCCGAAGAGGGGGTGCCCACCGTTAAATAATCAGTGAGAGCATCCTTCCACCAGGATGTCGCACCCTTGTGGTAAGCTTGAGGGCAGCCAGAGGCAATATGACCAATGGAGAAACATCTCCTGCACCGAAAAGGGACACCTTCATAGTCCAGTAGCTGTGTCCATGGTCTATCATAATTAAATTCCAAGGAGGTTTGAAACTAGGTTGTTGGCAGCACTACAAGCCGAAGCCCCACCATTTCACCATAGAGTCTCCCCTCTTGGAGGTAAGAAACCTCAATTTTTGATGTGGTAGAGGGCGACCCCACGAGGTTTGAACCTTGGTTTTTGGCACTACAGGCAAGAAGCCCCACCATTTCACCATAGGGTCTCCCCTAAATTAAAAATTCCAAGGAGTTTTGAAACTCGGTTGTTGGCACTACAGGCCGAAGCCCCACCATTTCATCATAGAGTCTCCCCTCTTGGAGGTAAGCAACCTCAATTTTTGACGCAATAGAGGGCAACCCCATGAGGTTTGAACCTTAGCTGTTGGCACTATAGGCAAGAAGCCCCACCATTTCACCAAAGGGTACCTTACATGCCTAGATGCCTCATTAAAAGGTGTACCTGGACATTGTAAGTATGAAAAAGATGCACAGGCCTACATGGCAGTCTAATGATGAGCTATAGTCCTAATCATGTGCATGTAAGCATGAAATATATAGACCTCTTAGTAGCTTCTCTCTTGGCTACACATTTTTGTTTATTTTTCCCTTTGTTTGTGCCTTCCTAACCCCCAAGCTAACCTTCTAAGGTCCTGCATACTTTCTTGTTAACTACCTAACCCATGTTCGACAAATCATTCCTGTCACTTGCCAACCTTGATGACATGACTAATCCACTTCACAAGAAGGAAAATTCATTTTCCCTAAGGGATTTTTCATCATTAAATCCTTAGGATCATCCAATTGACCTTTTGAAGCCCTGCATACCCTCAAATTACATCTACAAGCTCTCTCCTGGGTCACCCATTATGTCTTTCTGGTCTTCCTGGGTGACCCTGTAGCTGAAGTGTGGTCTCCAAGGACAACTTGACCTGGTAAAAGAGGTGACCCACTCCTTAGATGTTTTATCTCTTGTTTCAGGCTCCTAAAACCATTCTCAGCATTCCAAGATTACTCTCCCACTTTCAAACCACCTATCCAAACCATCCCTCCTAGGTCAGCCCTTATGTCTTCCTGGTCTCCCTAGGCGAACCTAGAACTTAAGTGTTGTCTCTAGGGGTGACCTACCCTAGTAAAGGGGGTGACCCACTTCCTGAAAGGGGTGACCCTATCATCTTTTTCCATGCATGTTTTCTTCTAGTTTTAGCTCAGTTTTGCTCCTTGATGGCGAGTTACATCATGCACAACTAATTGTCCACTCCCCCTAACTATTTATTGACTCCCAATCAATCTATTCTTATCTCTCAATCAGTCATGTGTTATCTCCATTTCTTCTTTTGTGTTTTACTCTCCAACCATTGTTCACTCCAAATCAAAGCCAAATCACTCATCAATCAATTATGTTAACTCGCCAATCACCACCACCTTTGGTGTGGATTTCTAGCCTATAAATACTCATCCCCCTCTTCTATGCATTTGGGGAGGCAAATTCCTCATTGCATTTTGCTTTTCTTTTTGTTTTGTATTTAGTTGTCTCAATAACATTTTTATGCTCACTGTAGGACTTCGTGTGCCTTTTTCTTTCCTTCATAGCTTCATATATCAAGCCATTGCTGCTTCATAGCACCCATATGCTCTAAGCCAATGCCTTTGCCCAATTTTTATAGCTTATAAGCTCGTTGCCATTCACTTTTATCATCATTTTATCATTGTGCCAAGAGGACCCTATTGCTGCAGAGAAAGGAACAATTGCCCCAAAGAATTTCTGAGGACTCGCTATAGGCATTGTCACCTGATTCGTATCAGATCCTTTATGTTTTCAAGTATTAATTAGGTCAAATCTTTGCTCTTGAGGAAATAAATAATTTGTTTGCTTTTCTCTTGATAGGATATTTTGTTACTTAGTGGATTATATTAGATTCGCTTTTAATTACTTAGCTTAGATTTAGTTGCATTCCTAGATTAAATTTATTTCCATTGTTCATAGATTAGTTGTCATTTCTAATTCATTAGATTAGAAGTAAAAATCAATTTATGAAAACAACAAAAACATAGTTTAGTTTGCATTTGAAAAGTCATATAGTCTTGCATCAATTTTCAATTTCTTTGATAATTAAATCACATTCAAATCTAGAGAAAAAGAACCAAAATTGTATTGCATTCATTTAGATTTGCATTCATAAAAAAAAACTAAAAGTATTAGAAAACTTGAACAAGCAAAACAAAGTGAAACCCTCCATTCTATCACGAGGTCAACATAGTCAACACTTTAAACAAAGACACACAAAACATTTCCCCCTCTTGTCTAGCATTCAATGTGCCTAGGCATTAGGGAAGATTGGATAGAATCCGTCCTAGACGAGATTAGGGATAACTTCCCTCATCCAATTCACATCCAACTAGACATAAAACAGATAAGAGAAGCATAAGAACATCACCAACGAATCACCAACCAACAAGAACTGATACAAGCAATTCAAAATGAAGAGAGGAGGTTAGAACACCTCCACATCTTAAACAAACAAAACAAATTGCATGCTAGATCTAGGACAAGTGACTCTTCAAGTCATATCATTATCATGACATCAACAACAATTGAGTGCTTCCACCAAAACAATCAATAAAAACACATGCACACATCAAACAAACAACCCAACCGCCATCTGTGACGTTCTGCTCCCTCATGAACAGAACAACCCCTGATTCTACCTCCACTTGACTGGCTCTTGCCATGAGAGTGAGAGTGACTAGGAGGTTGCCTATAGCAAGGATATGATTCATGTGTTGTGTTGGAGTCTGACTCACTCGCAAATTGTCTAAGTCACATTCTAAACAACACAGATACCTAGGGTATAATTGGAGCAATAATTTGTAATTTAGATTCTCCTAGAATCTTGGTATTAGTTTTCATATACATTCATGAGGGTGGTGGAACACTATGGTGGCAGTTATATTTAACTTTAGACTCATTTAAGGCATATTCCCAATTCTAGGTGCTAGAGTTGGGGAGTGAAGAATCTTGTCATAATGGATGGGATCCACGTGAGTTGTCTTCTCCAAAATGGAACGCTACACTTGAGGATGTGAGTCATTAGGGAGTTATGAGTCAAAGATGCCTTTGTAGTTATGTTTTCTATTTGAGGACTCATTAATTGAGACCATGTGATGTCCATGTGAAGTCATTGATTATATTTACTATTCTCAAAAGATGCTCTTCAATATGGGTGTGGGATTTTTGCATGATACTATGGTTTTGGTATTCATTATTTTGGTGAAACCATTTATGGTTTTGGCCTCTCTTTGCCTATATATTGGAGGTATGAGATAGTAGTTTGATATCATAATTTGCAAGTACATAGGTGCTGCTAAAATGGTGTTAGAGTGTAGAAAGGAAGTGTATTGATATTGTATCCATGTCCTTTGAAGATTAATATATACTTGTCCTCTTCCTCTAGTGGAGTTTTTTTCCTGAAAGGGTTTCTCCATGTAAATCTTGTGTTGCTATGGTTTGTTGATTTTATTCTTATTATTGGTTTATGCTTCCACACATAATCTTTTATGGTAATCTAATTATTAAGAGATTAACTATAGATTTACATACACTTTGAGAAGTTTTGTATTGTAGAGATTGGAGCTTTCACTTTGAGAAGTTTTTTGCGGTATCTTCCTCTCCATTACCACTTGATTTCCAAGGATCAATTTTCATGGACTCTTTTTGGTTTGGTATCTCCTTTCTTATGTGTTGTTGGGCATCGCTCTAGCACTATGGTAGGTGTTGGTGGAATCTTCTTAGGTTCATTGCAACCTCAATGGGTCTCCTCTTTTTAGCTCTTGGGGCCTTATTCATTGCAAATTCCATGAACTCCTTGTCTTGTATCATACAAGAAGACATTGATATTCAGGGGATTGCTACAGGTGTGGTCAATCAGCCAAATCCTCCTTCAAGATTCTAGTTTAATAGGAACTTTGATAATCCTTCCTACTAGAATACCAATGGGCTTGATAGGGAGATGAACACTGGTAATGGTTCAAACAATATGATACAACCAAGGAGATCTCTTAATAGAGAAATGAAGAGTGTGGAATGTAATGGAGCGGAAGATATTGCAGATAGGCCAACCCATTCTTCTGTAAAAGGGAAATGTAAGCCAAATGATGAAGAGTCTATTCCGAGCAGAAGATCTCACCTCTCAAGTGGTCCTTCTTAGGAGAATATTGTTCATCCTCCCTCCTCCTCGACCCCAGGGATCTAGAATAATTTATCTTAGAACTCTCTAATTGCGATTGTGCCTATTCTCTAGAACTTGGTCACAATTGGCCATGGTTATGTTCAAGAAACAAGAATTGAGCAGATGAAACTCTAGAATATCACTTTTGCTATCAAAGACTTTCTTGAGAATGTGGATACACAACTCTTCCAATTGAGGATGGAAGGTGATCGAAGAAGACGTATCATGGATGATCAGATGAATATGTTGAACGATATTAATACCAATATGAGAGACCTCGAAGAGATGCGGCATAGTCTCCATACGTTTGTTCATGAGACAAGAGCTATTTGGTTCGTGAGACGAGCTATCATGCAAGGCTATTCTTAAACATCATTCACTTCAATAGTCAAAGGTCAATTTTGACCAATAAAAATAGGACAAATATTTACCACTTTTTGTTGTAGATGAGATGTAAAATTGTTAGACTGTTTGACCATTGAAGTGGATGATATTTAAGTAGAGTGATCGTACAACATACTCATTATCGACTTTATCATGAGGGGCAATGTCCGAATGCAAGCATGAGTAACCCGAACATAAAAAATGAGGATGATCCCAAAAGCAAGTCTTAACCGTTATGATGTAATGTAACCGTCTCTTGCTCTTCTATCTTTCCGTCTCTTTGTATTTGGCACCTAACCTCTCTGGATCGTGATAAAAATAATAATAATAACTTCATTAAAAAAAAATCTAAATAAATAAAATAACTATTAAAGAAACTATGAATAACGCTTCTACATGTACAGGTAGAAACACCTAATGTGATATTCTTTGTTAAATGCTGCAACGAGCCTTATAAGTTGCACATCCCAAGCATAAGAAGTTTCATTTCCAACGTACCAGTGTGCCGCTGAGGCCAATTTTGTCTGTGTTTGGCTTTCAAATTGTATCCTTAATTGATGTGAAGTGCATAAAAGTTAGCTATAATGTAAAAATAATGCATATCTTCACCTCTGTCAATATTATAATAGACACCATAAACTACTGTGACTGTTTACCGGTTAAAAATATATGGATGTTATAGTTCTTGGCAGGGAGGAACTAATAATCAATCTTGTTACTTGAGCTGTCATAAATTAGCCCATCACTTTTCTATTATGTTCAGGAGATGTCATTTATGAGGTTGACATATGGGATCCAAGGTGTTGAAGTCTTAATGTTTGGGTCAAACAAAATGTTGACAGGAAAGCTAAAATACATTTTATGAACAAATCCAAATTATTATAAAAAGCATCTAGATTACTTTGAATGTGATTGAAATGAACTTCTGAAAAACACTTTTTCAAGCCTAGATTCTTGTATTCAAATAATATATCTTATTATTTTCTTTTGTGTTTGTAGGCTCCTCAAAACAGCAGCAATTCTTCTTTCTTGGTTTTATACTGATTCGAAAATTCTAGATATAGCACACATATGGCCCAAAGTATATATAAAGCTAGCTTGTTGGAGGGTCAGAATTTTACAACTGAACATTTTCTGCTATCAAACCATTGTCAAAATCTTTTAGTTGTAATAACTATTATATAAGTAGTTTTAATTTACAATGTAAAATATCTTTTACTTGTAATAATTATTAGTTTTTGTGGGCAGGCAAGATTATTAATACATCTATTAGGTTTTAATAGTTTCAATTCACAAAGGAAAAAATAGAATTAAAATACTTTCAACTACTTTTTTTTTTTTAAAATGCGTCTGGTAAACTTTTTAACGTGACCGGCGACGCTGGTGAGACACGCCCTCCGGCTCCATGCGAATGCTTTTGTCCGGAGCAATGAACCGGTGAGGCCACAACACGGGGGACTGCATCCCCTAGTAATAACACTTCAAGCCTGCGAGCTTGTTGGCCCAGCGAAGACATAAAGCCTGCGAGCTCGTTGGCCCAGCGAAGACATAAAGCCTGCGAGCTCGTTGGCCCAGCAAGGGTTTGAACTCTAGTGGCCGCCACTACAACCGAACGACTTAACCACCGAACCATGCCCTTATCGGCAATACTTTCAACAACTTCTCTAATGTTAACATTTGTAATTTTTTCCAAAAAATTCTCAATAATCAATTTATCAAATATTTTATTGGCTATTCTATGTGAACAATGTTATTGCTTTCAAAAATGGATGCAGTTTACTACATTTTTTAATGCAAAAGGAAAGGTTATATATATATGACAAGCCGTTAGGGGCGTGGTTTGGTGGTTAAGTTGCTCGGTTGTAGTGGCGGCCAGGGTTCAAACCCTTGGTGGGCCAAAGAGCTCGCACACTTTGTGTCTTTGTTGGGCTAACGTGCTCGTAGGATCTATGCCTTCGCTAGGCCAACAAGCTCGTTGGTTTGAACCTCCAACATTAATGCAGGTTTTACTGCGAGAGATTGAGGTCCCCCATGTTGTGGCCTCATTGGTTCATAACTCGAGTCAAAAGCACTCAATGAAAAAAAAACAAAACAAAAAAAAACTATAGATAAGACAAAGCATTGAATACATTCAATACATGTATACCAATGTCCCTTCAAAAAGCACACAAAATCTGGCTAGAAAAGGCCAGCAATATCCCGGTCCCAACAAGAAGCATTGAAAAACTCTTTCTTGTTCACGTCTCATATCTTGTCGGTAGAATGCTAATTTAGAAGCAATCCTAGTTGTAACCGACGAGAAACTTGAACACACAAAAAATCAACTTACTGGATCAGAACAAATGTTGAAAAATTTGCTGGTGCAACTTGAATTTGCTACTTGGAATATCAAACAAGTTATGAAAGAATGACTAGCAGCCAAGGTTTCACATAAATCCAATGCTAAGATTGTGCTAGATTGTGGCTCTTGATTGTGCTATGCCATATTGAAGTTGATACCCGCAGCGGGTGCTAATTCTCTGTCTTTATTCTAAATAAATAGATTTATGTCTTTGTTCAATAATTAATTGAATAATGAAAAACATTCAAGTTTTTATGTTTCCTTTCTTGTAGACTATTGTAGCAAATGGGTGCTTGCATTATCAAGTTGGAGCCTTGAGATGCTCATGGTCTTGCTAGTTAGTACCCATATTTAACTTTTTAAAAGTCGGCAGTGATGTACTAGTCTCCATGTAACATCCTTAAGAATACTCAAAGAATTGACCTAATCAATTTGTGTGAAAAGAAGAATATATATCAAATACAATTATCAAGACTAATTCAGTGAGATGCTAAGGACTATGACAATGGCTATAAACCTGCTCTAATTTGGTAACTCCTACAAGCTAATTGTATATGCTCAACTTTGCCAACTGAACCGATACACAGGCTATTCCTTTCTTTTTGTACAAAAGAGGGTAGTTGATTTGCTATCATGTTCAACACGCAACCAACAACTCAGGATGCCAAATGGTCCACAAACCCTTAAACAACCCTTGGAAACTTGGGGGTGTCTCTTCAGCCACTTCTGACAGATTCACTACTAGCTATGTCACAATACAGTGACTTGATCCTTGATTATAGTTCGTGTTACAACTATAAGCAATATGAGAGGGATTCTACTAGATGATTCATATCCTCTACTAAAACAATTAAAAACACCAAAAGAGCAACTAGAAATTACTTCAATATCGTTTGAACATTGTACTTTAAAAAAATTGAAGGTAAAGTGAATAGTCTATTTTTTTTTTTAATTATTATTATAAAATTATAACCTATAGAAATTAATGTAAATAAAAATTTCAAAAAATCAAAGGCTAATAAATCTTTTCAGAAATGATTTCTATAGGCCTTCTAAAGTTTATTAACATACCATGTAAATTAGAAAAGTACTCATTTAAATTCCAACATTGCCATACTTTTCAACAAAGGTCGCTCATTAACAACCTACTGCAAAATCCTCGAAATTGCTGGTTTTATAAAAGCCAACCACTTGGGCTTGTTTAGTGGCAAGCTTTTTGTAGAAGTTGAACATTGCTTCTCTTCTTAAGATATAGGGGAAGAAAGGTTCAAATTCAAAGAAATGTTAAACCTGAAAAATCACCCTTTTAATACAACATTTGTTTCAGATGTGGACTCTATTTTTCCACTAAAAGGGAATGACTGCACTTGTTAAAAACCTCAAACCATTATGTGCCAAACATTTATGGTTAGATTCAGATATCAAAATAAAAGCACCAAGTTACCAAAACCTTGAATGGTGAATATAGGCACAGCATAGTACATAGCTAACCGAGAGCGAAGCCCCATACAAGCAGTGTATCTAAAGATTGAACAATTAAGATTAGGATATCAAAATAAAAGCACCAAGTTATCAAAACCTTTAATAACTCTTAATGGTGAATCTTTGTGGTCTTCAACTCAGAGATCAAGATACAAGCACCAGGGACAATTACAGGACAGCACAATGTAGTATATAGCTAATCAGAAATGAAGCCCAAGGCATGCTTTATTTAACGCTTGAATAAAAGGCAGAGGAATACAGTAACAATATAGTACATAGCTAACCAGAATGAAGCCCCAGACAGGTGCTTTATTTGATCCTTGAATAATTAAGATTCAGGTGTCAACTACAAGCACCAAGTTACCAAAACCTTGAATAAATCCTCATGGTGAATATTTGTGGTCCTCGGATATCAAAATACAAGCACCAGTGACAATTACAGGGAGGCACAATGTAGTACATAGCTAACCGGAAAGAAGCCCCAGACAGGTGCTTTATTTAATGCTTGAATAAAAGGATACAAAAGGTCTGCCATGACACCGCAATGTGGGGAATTATTTTATAGAGAATGCTGTACATTTCTCACATAGCATGAATGGATGGATATATTACACTTGTTGAAGATTTGGACAAAATCCAATAAAGAATCATTTCTTTGACGAACAAATTAGAAATAGAATAAATCACACGGAGACTGGCCGCAGAAAAATATAGCTACTCACCTTCAAATTTTTATTTAAGCTTTAAACAATTCACTACCTAATTTTACAACGGCTGCTCCTTCAACCGTGGCTGCTGTTTGTCCCCTTTCTTTTTCCAGAATTCGAT
Source organism: Cunninghamia lanceolata (assembly GCA_027924645.1). NCBI lineage: Eukaryota > Viridiplantae > Streptophyta > Pinopsida > Cupressales > Cupressaceae > Cunninghamia > Cunninghamia lanceolata. The sequence goes on from BSBN01001609.1 coordinate 2,035,390, forward strand.
CAAGCCCCTTCATAACTTCATTCATTGTGGGTCGTCGCTCTCCCAGAAATTCTAAACATTGGAAAGTCAGGTCCATAAACTCCTTTATGGCCTCAGCAGTAAAATTCTGGTTCATTGTACTATCAATAAGAGCAGCTAGCATGTTTGACTCCTGAAGAGAATGAGCCTTCAGAGACACCAAGAAAACTAGTAAGCAACGTGCACCAATACCAACTTTGTGTCTAGTACAGTAACAGAAAAAAATACTTCAATTGTCTTAGAGATGAAAGTACCAACTTCTTGTTATACCCCACATTTTAATCAAACTGACATAATGTTACAAATAAATGTCTAGAAGGAGAGGCCTTAAGGGAAGGATAGAGTATACATTGATGGTTTAAATCAAACTCATGGTGTTTTAGAAATTCTGAGGATACCAAGTAACATCGCCTTAATGTCAATTAACATTTAATTATTACTCTCTATAAAATGTAATGCTAGAAAAGCATTTAATAGTAACTGCCAAGAAAAAGGATATCATTTTCTGTATTCACAAACAACATGATACCCCATGTTAAAAGAAAACAAAAGGAAAGAGCATTAATCTTAAAACTTAAAGCAACAAAATGAGAACCACCCAAAATATTCTTCATTTAAAAACCAAATGTTGAAAGCTTCGAGAGAGAAAATGATGTCTAGGATGAATAGAGTCTTGGAAACTATTTACAGAATGCATCACAGGAAGAGATTCTAGAGCTTGCAAATAATTCTTTTTTTGCTTGAAACTCTCAAACCAGATAACAAAGAATTTTTTGTATGATAAAAATTTTTTAAGGCAGACCGCAAATTGATAGTTCTTTCATTTGATCTACCCACAATGTTGAGAGCTCTTATTTAGATAACCATTGGATGATAAAATGTCTTCACACCAACTAATTGTACACGACTTCTCTCTTGGTTTCATACTCTTACAGATACTAACCAATGGTCCAAAATGTCTTCACACCAACCAACCATACACGACTTCTCTCCTGGTTTCATACTCTTTAAGATACTAACCAATGGTCCAAAATGTCTTCACACCAACCAACTATACACAACTTATCTTCTGGTTTCATATTCTTTAAGATATTAACCAATGGTCCAATATGGCTCCATGTGACATAGAAACAGCATGCATACTACTCAAGAATCAGCACCTTCAGCAATGCCTATGCTAATAATGTTCAAATGCCAATATCAAAAAAATAAAGGTATTGCTGAAATGCATAAAGTTGACGATCTCCTGCAAGAGCAAAATCATAACAGATGCATCTGCTGTTCAATCTTGCTATTATAACTCATTTAACTCGCTGATAATAAATATAAGTGGAAAAAGAACTGTATGCATGTCCATGAAACTGAGAAATAATATAAACAAAATCTTCTGATGCTCAGAACACATAAAATGACATTGTATTCACAGCATAAATTTTCATGTTTTCCAACTTAAACGGATTAATGTACCTACTAGGTAATAACCAATACCCAAAAGATTTACATGAGGTGTGAACAGGATTGTAAGATACCCAATTCACTAGGTTTTGTTCTGATGCTGGGGAATTTAATCTTAACACCTCACGGCCACTTATAAGCTCCAGAAGGAACACTCCAAAACTATATACATCACTTTTTTCATACAACCTCCTTGAGGTGTTGAACCTGCATCAACACAATCTTCCTCATGTTAAGACCATCCAAAATAATTAGCATATATCCATTTAGACCATGCACATTTCATTTGAGTAGGAACATAGTAGAAGGTTGTACTCAAATCAAGGCAAAAAAGGATATATCATATTTTAACTTTTTTGTTCTTAGGCAAGAAAGCATACTCTGGGTCTAGGAAGGCATCCACTGGAGATGATGAACCGGCACCATGGATCCCAGCCAGCAGCCGAGAGAGTCCAAAATCAGTCACCTTGGCAATGTAGTTCTCATCCACAAGGACATTGCTGGTTTTGAAGCCCTTGTGAACCAGAGGAGGTACCATTGAATGCAAGTGCTCAAGACCTGCAAAAATTCATGCAAGACTAAACAATTATTCCAGATAACTATTTTTTGCAAAATTGACAACTGTAAATATCATCTTCAGGAAAATGCAAACTGATTTTATGCATCCAACTCAATAGGGGCAAAGATTACATTAAAATTTTAAGCAATACAATTAACATGTTTCTCCTGAAACAACTGGTTAAATTCATTTTTTACCAAAAGAAAAGTGCAACACCAAACTGTAATAATCATTCCTTAGTCTATTCCAATGGGCACTTACCTTTAGCTGCACCCAAAGCAATAGAGAGGCGTTGTCTGAAGTCTAATTTTCCAAAAGAGTTCCCATCAGAATCTGTATTACCAGGGACAAAGAAGAATTTATAACATCCTACCACAGTTCACAACAGGACACTGGACACCTAAATACTGTATCATAAAAGATTCTTACCATACAAGTGATTACATACACTCCCATTTGGCATATAATCATAGACTAGCATCTGCTGGTCATTCTCTTGACAGTAACCAAGTAGGCTCACAAGATGCCTATGGCGTATATGGCATAGGTATTGTACCTGAATGTGAAGCAAGACTGTGTCAACCACCCAGCACACATAGTATACCTATGTATCAAGTAACGTGGAAGACAATAAAATCAAAGAAGATATCCAAGAGTTTCCTTTAGTGACTAGTCAGAATGATATACAAATAAAACATAAACAGAAAACCCAAAGAAAAATCAACCAGCACTCATCAAATATGTTTTTATACAGCCAAGAAAAATCATATACATGTCCACACAAAGATGAGAGAAAAATTGCATAATACCAGATCTGGAAGCATCATTACAGATGTCTTCTCAAATAATAGTGAACCTACATAATTTTCCGATTCGATTCTAGGATGAAGCAATGGGCACAAATTTACTTGTACAGTAACTACATAGAATTCCTTCTGTATAAGATGGTTGAATGCACTGGACACTATCATACAATACAAATTCGCCAAGTATTCTTGTGGAGCGACAGAAAATAAGTCTAACTTCTGTATTGCTTTGTATGCAATCCATTAGTTCTGCAATTTTGTTAAATAACACAACTAAGCAAACCTATTATTCATGAATCTGCAAGCAAATCAAGGAGATAGCAGAAACAAATGCATGATATGAAACAAATTGCAAACATTATTCTTTGAAAATTGAAAAAGCTTAAAAGGCAACACCCTCACACAATGTTCTGCTTAGCCTTGAAGACATATTGATTCAAATTGGATCCTGAAAATCATCATAAGTTAGTTGATTGAGATGATCCGCTGTACTTCTTAGTTCATGTGACTAAAGAACTTAAGACTCTTTAACTTTTCCAAGACAGAATTGGACAAGGCAGAGATGTAGAGTCCAACTCAAAACAAGGAAAGAGCTGCATAGGGGCTCAGAGATGATCCAGAAATCCTGGGGCCTATACTGTTGGAAGAACAAGTCCCAAGTGACTTTTTTTGGCTTGGTACAAAATGGTTCAGCTTTGTAGGAACCCATTCTGCCAAGTTTGGCTTGTTATGAACATGTTCAGCTTTTAAGGAACCTGTACTGCAAAGTTTGGCTTTGTAGGAACCTCTACATCATCGAATGGGGTTACCTTGTCTTGGTACGAACCCATAACATATGGAACAAAAAAACAGAACCAAGTGTCCAAACAGAAGTCGGGTTGGTACTTCTTCCATCTTTTCATGTGGGGCATTTAGAATCTTCTGTATGACTCAGCATTGGAGAGTGCATTAAAGATCTAATTTAGTGTTCTTGAGTGGTGTAAGGTAGAGTACGCCCGGTCTGGTGATGCTGCAAAATTTGAGATTAGCTTGAGCTTAGATTGGCAAGGTTTGATTTATCACAAGCTTTGTCAACGGATCAAAACCGAACAAGGTAGAGCTTTAAAAAATATACATACATACATACATACATATATATAGGGTAAAGTGTAAAGTTCCTTTGTTCCGACAAGGAGTACTCATGTGCCCATGAGGCATGCTGCAAACTTTGAGATTAGCTTGAGCTTAGATGTATTGGCAAGGTTTGATTTATCACAATGTTTGTCAACAGGTCAAAACCCAACAAGGGTAGAACTTTAAAAAATACACACATATATAGAGTGAAGTGTAGAGTTGCTTTGTTATGACAATGGGTACTCATATGCCCATAAGGCATGCTGGTAGGGTGTGACCTAAAACATTAACCTGCCTCTTTTATTTGCTCATCTGGCGAGTTTTGGAGGAGAGTGGAGGATATAGTAACCATAATAATTCTTATTGTAGATTTCCTTATATTTTATAGTAACCATGCTTAACGAATGTGTACGAGGGGTATGAAACAAACTGAGGAAGAAGTTCCAAGAGACTTTTGGGAGAAATCTACGATTGGCCTAGATACATATGGGATCTTATTGAGCAGCACTTTTGCTAATGTGAAATGGTTCTATAAGAAAACCAAAAGGAGAGATCAGGCAAATTGGAACAAATTTGTCAATGAGTATTACAATTGGTGATCAAAATGCCAATTTGCAAATGAGGATAGTATGTAGAATACTTTGTCAACAAGTATTACAATTGGGATCTTATTGAGCAGCACGTTTGCTAATGTGAAATGGTTCTATAAGAAACCCAAAAGGAGAGATCAGGCAAATCAGAACAACTTTGTCAATGAGTATTACAATTGGTGATCAGAATGCCAATTTGCAAATGAGGATAGCATGTATGATACACCCAACCTTGGACTCATAAACTTCTAGAAGCCAAATGAAGTAGGGTTTCCTTGCTTTCAAGTGGTTATTTGTTTATTTTTAGGATTTTAAAGTACTCTCGAATATATTAAATTTGAAGTTTGAATTTTTTATATTTTATTTAAGTTTTCCACTCCTAAATATAAACAATAAGATTCATGCCCATTACGCTTATTAGCATGCAAGAAAATTTGAAAAGAATATCCATTTATCAACTACGTTCAGTGGAATCACTTCACTTCACAAAAGGTGTAAGATTTTAGTGTTTTCTCACTCAAACATTTTCCTTCTATCTTGATTCTTGATAACAACCAGAATACCTAGTTGTGCCTTCTAGAATTTGATATCAGGGTAGCCAAATATGTATATTGTGGATTATCAAAAAGGTTTTACCTCCCTAGTATACTTGGTTCTGCGGGAAATTAGATTTTCAAGGAAAAACAAAAAAGATAGCTGTAAGAATTGGGGACCCCAACATTTTCACTTATTTAATCATGTACTTTATGGTTTTTCTCAATTGATACATATGTATTGATTGTCTAATTGTAACACAAACAATCGAAGTATACAATGAGAAGTCTTGATATGGCCTCAATCTCAAAACGACGTTAGGAGTAGGTTAGTTTCCTTTATCCAGAGTTGCATGGACACGGATACGGTATCCGATACGGATATGGTATCGGATACGAATACGGCTATTTTTCAAGACCCCTAATATGGATACGGCTAGATACGACATATATATATATATATATATATATATATATATATATATATAGAGAGAGAGAGAGAGAGAGAGAGAGAGAGATTAGCAATAAATAATATTAAATAATTTAAATTTAATATAAATAATATATATTTAACAAATATATTATATATTAATAAATTAAACTTAAATTAAAAGTTAAATGTATTAAACTTAATAAATAAATAAAAGTTCACAATGTAAAGTAAAACAAAAAAGCCAAAAATTAAAAAAAGGATCACCAATTAATAAAATTTGCTAAAATTTGCATCTTCCTCCATTGCTTGTTGACACTATATCTCCAACTTTAGAATGAATGCGATTATTTGAGTAAATACGATTGTGTAGAAAGTCTAGAGTAGTTCCCTGCAACAAGAAATCAGCATGCTAGGTCATGGAACAGTTGCTTGAAGCAATTTTTAACATTCTAGGGTTAATATTTTTGGGATACGGCACAAATATCATTACAATGCCGCATGCGTATCCGGCACGGGAAAATAGGGTTAATATTTTTTGGGATATGACACAAATGTCATGAGAATGCCCAATCTGCGCATATCTGGCACGGGAAAAAAATAGGGTTTTTTTGGAACGGCCGGATACGGTATCCAAGACGTATCCAAGCCGTATCCTATGAGTATCCGTATCCGATACGGTGATACGTGTACCCAGGAAGAGGGGATGGAGTATCCGGTAACTGTGCCTTTATCTTAATGCTACCTAAAAATTACAGAAGAAAGGTAAGAAAGAGCATTGCAAAAGTATAAAAATAAAAGACAATGTGCTAAGATGTATATCTTATACCATTTCAAAGCTCTATTACCGGTTTGCTCCCCTGCAGCCCTCAATTTGGGTTCGGTTCATTGTGGGTTCAGAAAGGGTTCAGGCCAGATTTTTATAGGCTAAAATATGTATATATTTATAATTTTTAGGCTAAAATCTGTATATATTTATGTGAAAATATATATGTATGAACTTAATTCCTGGTTTTATGCTAAAATATGTATAGTAATTCATGTTTTTAGTCTAAAATATGTATATACTATATAGGCTAAAAATATCTGAATTTAATTCTTTTTTTAGATTAAAAGATGTATATATTTATGACTTTTACGTTTTTTGTATGGATGTACCCAAAACATACAAAACCCCCAAAACAATTTGGCATACCGGCGTACCTGAATCCCCATACCCAAACCCAAACTGGTAACTCTGAAACAACTAGTAACTTAGTTTCAAAGGAATGAAATATCACAAAACACTCACTACTCTGAATATGATATCAATAAGCACATCTAACCACTTGCAAGAGGTAATAATAGATACAACACTGCATCCAGATTAAACCATCCACATAATTTCAGGCCAGGAGTAGAAGAAATTATAGAAAGACCTTAATTAAATGTTTCAAGAATGTACAGTTGCATAGGAGTTTGCAGGCTAGACGGTATCAAATTACAAAAAAGTACAATGCTAAGGCTAAGAATCTGCACAATGACTCTGGAAGAGTTAGAAAAATTCTAAGGATTGAAGATCCTTTCTATAGAGTTTCCTACTCTATGTATAATCCTACAAACCAAGGTGGTGGAATTAAAGCATGTCACATGCACTAATCCAAACCGCACAAAATCATGATGCTCTAAAACAATAGTAACATCATGCCAGATCATCCTTGTTAATTTGTTGTCCATCTTTATTCAATCATACCTGCTCCTTACATACACTCCAAGCCAACCTATTAGGATATTTTGTGGCAACATTCAAGCCATTTTCTTTTCTGGACATAGTATGCCATAATTACATTTGAGCTGAAAGCCTGACATCTTCATTCGGCAGTATATGCTTTATCAAGATTTAATGGTGGGAGATTATCTGACATGAAATGGACGGCAATAGCTCATCATGTGGCATTAATTCTATATCGTGGTCATTACTTGTCTATCATGTATCATGGGCTGTCAGCTAATAGATTGAAACCTTTAAGAAACTCGACACTGTGCATAGATCCTAGAGGCTGCTAGTCTCAAAACTTTTCAAAACACTTGCCCACCACAAGGCATTAATCCACTCATCTCTTTTCACTTGAAGGGATTGAACCCCACAAAATAACTTTATAAAAGTTGTGCCTCATAGAACCTTTTAAGAGTATTACTCTTTATATCTGCATCATCCAATCAAAAGGCGATCGATAAGGTGGGGAACTTTTAGGTGTCATACCTTCTTTTCCTTCAAATCTCCACCCGTTGAACACATGGGAAGGCCACTCACTTTACTTTTTGGAAATTATAGTGCATAGCATACTCAACACAGGTGCTAAATCAAGGTGTTACTTGTTTATTTGAACAAGGTGGAGTCAAACAACTCATGCCTATGAGGCATTATTAAAAACTTCAAAGCAAAGCCTTAAAAAAGATGCAATATTAAATCTTCTGCTTTAAATGAAGTGTTTTTATGCTACAATTTGTTCATCTATGCGCATTCATTACCGCATCACCTGCTAGAGTAGATTCTGATCTAAAAACAAGCCTTTAAAGGCCTAGATTTTGGTTGTTGACATCATGAAATCTGTTGAAGATCTTCGGAATTCAAAAGTCAAAAGTTGGCATCCACTAGCAGAACTATCCCTTTGGTTTTGAACTATCAGCAACATAATTGTCTAGACTCTAGATAGCCAGTAAAAGAGCTCATGAAAGAATTTTATAACCTTCTTATTATAACATAATTAACTCAAGAAGAAACCCCAGGATTTAAACATACCATATGCACACCCACAAAAACAACTTGCTTAGATAATAAGCCTTCACCCACTGTTGAGTCTATAAATTAATCTTTAAACAAGTATTTCTCCGAAGTTTTTTAGCTTCCAAGGATTGAAATTCATAGCTAGGTGCTTAAGACAACTAAAGCTTTTGTAATATGTTAAATTTTGTTTATTTTATAGCTTCCAATTAAAACATAGAATGAGCTACAAAGAAACAAATGCACACCACGCTGCCAGAAAAGAATATAATAAACAGTCATACTGATAGAGAAATGTTTAGGTAATAAGAAATCACTTTACCTCGTTAACAAAGTCCTGGCTAGGACTGCTTGCTCGTGTTTTGATGGCAATGATCCTCCCATCATGAAGTAAGCCTTTGTATACTAGCCCAAAGCTGCCCTGACCTATCAGATTATTTTGAATAAACTTCTTTGTTGCATGCTCAAGCTCGGCAAGAGTGAATACCCTTGTTCGAGGAACCTCAGGGAGAGGAATGGCACCTGCTACCATGGGAGACTCATGCCCTTTTACCCATTCCACTGGAATAAAACTTGCAAAATTTTAAAAGCTTATATTGGTTGAAATCATCAAAAGTTCAAAAATCCACCATCAGAATAGCATAGCTGTCTTGCATATAAAATACTAGTAAACATTTATCCAAGCTTCAAATTTTAGAAATGTGAAAAAATATACATATGTTTCATGCTTTAAAATTTAAATGCATGAACAGTTGTCAGATTTTCTTTCCACTTGCATAGATTATTAGTCATTACCCTGCATAGATGGTTCTGAAGAGCTGGTCTCAGAAGTTCTACTTGAAAATCTCTTGCAACGCATTAAACAGATGTATACAAGAGCAATTATTATTCCCACAAGAACTACAGCACCTACTGCACCTCCAACTATTGCTCCAACTTTGGATTTTGCCTTCCCTGAATCACTACTCTGATGAATGACTGGGGAAGTGAATGTTAACGCAGGAGCAGATGAAGTGAATGTTAACACAGGAGCAGATGATGGCCCACATACTGATAAATTGAAACTTCCAGAACTTGAGCATAACTCAGCATTACCATGCACCCTTCAGAAAACATTAAAATAGTCAAAAACTTGAAAGCATTCCGTCAGATATCTCTATATAAAGAGGGAATTATATAAGGTATTGGACCCAGCATTGGCTGAAATTGATATACTAAAATTTTATGGTAATGGCTAACAAAATTAACAACAGAATATTCATATCAATCAGAGACCTCAATATTCCCTTTCTCTTGCTTAGTATTTATTTTTAATTATATTATTTCAGACCTTTGCAATTTTCTTCTATGTAGATGATAGTGGTTTTGTGTTTTTGCATACATCTTCACAATACTATTGGTTTATACATGTTTTTTGAACGTACTTTGTGGCTATGGGATATTTCATATTTACAATTATACAAACCAACCTAGAGTAAAAACTAAAAACAACATTGATATGATATGAGATTGAAGTATCACACAATTTTGCACTCATATTCAGGGACTAATGGTCTCCAAAAAAATTAAATCACTACTTGGTACTAGCTAAAACCATCAGATATAAAGATTATTTTACAGAATCACAAAAGGATATACATTAAAACACAATCGTAACTTCTTATGATAAGCTACAAGTTGAATGAACTAGGTACGTGATAACCTATACAAAAATATGCAATATAGCTATAAACAGTGAAGCTGGGAGATGAATAAGTCAGAGTGAAAACTGTAGGCAGAAGAAGGGGAATGTCAGAGCACGCACGATATATCCATGACCCGTGAAAAAGTTCCATCAAATGGCAAAGAGCCTCTCAGGCGATTGTTCATCAGGGTCCTAAGTGACACAAGAAACAAGCATCAAGATATTGAATTATGGAAATCGGCTTCAAAGGAACTCTAGAATACTTCCTTCTCAGACAGAAATGAAACATGTAGAAATTCATAGCTTTCTAATTAAATTTCAAACTCACAGTTCCTTTAGTCTTGGAAGCAGTGCAAGACTTGAAGGTACACTTCCACTCAAAGCATTATTTGATAGCCGGCTACAGTTACCCACAAATTACAATAATAATTATCAATTTATAAATTATGAAAAGCACACTTACAGACACTATTCAAATTCGTATACAATAACAATGACAGTCCTGCTTGCCTCTTCTCAATTTGTTTTTTCTCAGAAACCCATACCAAGTGAATCAAGTTTCAGAAATGCAGAATAAGCATTACAAATAAAAATATCAGAAGATAATGCTTGTGGATACAATGCTTACAGGGAAGTCAAATTCTTCAGATTTCCAAGTCCTGAGGGTATGCATCCTCTTAAATGGTTGTCATCCAACCATCTGCACGGAACTAAAAACCATATACCACTCAAAATATAACAGTAGAGGCAGAAAAATCCAATTTTATTAGACCTACTCAATTATGAGAAATTTATTCTGCCAACATGATAAAGAGACGGATGTACTAAAAAGATAATTAATGACTTACAAAGTAACCAAACTTGTCAAATTTTGAATGGCAGGAGAAATGACACCTTCTAGTTTGTAGCCTGTGAGTTTCCTGCAAATAAAAATATAAAAAGTTATCCATTTACAGCCCTTTTACAAAAATTAATTTAAAAAAAAGTGTCATTAAGATTGACTTACTTATCCATCAATATAATCTAACTTGGCAAAAGAACCCACATAATACCTTTTTGCGCAATATGCAGACTTGAATGAGCAGATAATTGTAGGCAGCTTAGAGGGAACTTGGGTTAGAGAAGTTAATTCCAAGTAACCTTATATTGATTAATTTGCCACAAGACATATTTTAGCATAATTAAGGATTTTGATTGTTATGAAAATGCATCAGCAGAGGTGTGACCTTTAATAATGACTTTAAACTTGTATTTCTGTTTACTCTTTTTGGTATTGATTCTTGAAAGATTGTTAAATTGTTATTTACTGTTGTTATTATCATATGTTGCTGATATACCCTGTTATGTTTTATTACTACTTTATTGCTTATTGCACTTTCCTATTAACTATTAAGTTATAGAACAAATTAGACTGAATGCATGCTTATCGTTGGTGAATCCAACATAGCAATGTGAGGAATGTTTCATGTCGCTGTTTGTAAACAGTGGTTTTAAGTGCCAACACACCACAGAATTAGTGAACAACCAAGCAGAAAGAATGGGACATCAAGTGATCAGAATTAGTGAACAACCAAGCAGAAAGAATGAGACATCAAGTGATCAGTAAGGTTGTGGAGGAAGAATCACTCGACTTATATTGATCAGTCAAATTACTGTTTCAGAAAAAGAAATCTATTCATTATCATCCTAGATCGAAAAGCTTGAAGATAGTTGGGCCAGAAGCACAGGAAGAAATGACATCAATTGTCAATAAGGTTCCAGATCTGATTGTCTTTACCTACAGAAAAAATAAATGGAAATCACTCGGGTCAGGTCATTGCCCTCAAAAAAGAAAAATATTACAGTTTAATGACAGATAAAGACCCTTGTTGATTTTCAAACCAGCAAGGTTTGGTGGTGAACCAAATCAAGACCCGACTACCCAATGTATAATTTGGAAATACTGCTGGAAGGTGGAAAGTTAATGGGATTATGGAGGATGGGCCAAGGATGGAGAATTTTCTAGGAACATTGCAAGAGTATCCAACCAAAAAGTTTGATCAATTGAAAGATACTGAAAAGACTCTTGGCATAAAGTTAAACTAGCATTCACAAAGGAATTTAAAAGAGGCATATGAAATCCTGAATGAATTAACTAGTGTCAAGCAAGGGAAAGATGAATCCATTAACGATTATAATCAAAGAATATTAAATTTGGTGTGGACATTAGCAACCCAATTGGTGATGACCTGAAAGAGCAACACTCTGTAAATAGGTTTACCACGAGTTTAAAGGAACAAGCATCTATCATAGTTCCATTATACATGATAAATTGATAAATGAACAAGCAATCTATGCCCACCTTCATTTTAATCAAAGTTGAAACTAACAAGAGTATGTACTATGTTCTTTCCATCCATCTACATTTGATTTTCAGCATGTCAGGTTGGCCAATATCAAGAAAGGTATACTCCCAACCAACAGTGCTATTTTTTGTGTTTAAAGAATATGACCAGCAATAATGAAGGGGTTTTTTTCTATTACAATTGTCAAATGAAGGCTCCACTCCTTTTTTCCTCCTAAATTTTGATTCCATTACCCTTATTACTTGATTCTAAAGCTCATTAGACATGTTCAACACTAAATGTTCACTAAAATACCTTGAAATATAGAAATGGTTCAAGCTGCATTGAATACCACACTGCATATAGAATTAAAGAACAACAAACAGTTCTGCTACAAGTACACTTCATTGTTAAGTGGAAGAATGGAAAATGGAATCAGGAGCAATGAAAAGTCGACAAACATCTTCCATCTATTTCGACAAAATTGTTTTTCTTTCTCTCCATGTATGCTTCAGATTATTTTACCCTTCACATGCATTTAGAAAGAGAAATCAAGAATGAACCTCAATCCATGCACACCCAAAATGCAACCAGTTATTGGGAATACAATCAGATAATGGAAAGATAGAATTGCTAGTCATACTTTTTTTTTTGCATTCTCCATGTATAAGACTAAAGGAAACAGACATTGATCATAAGTTGCAGAGCATACATTGTGACAAGGTTTGGTAATTTTGGTAGGTTTGAGAAGGTGAAAGGTTTGCCAAGGTTCAGAATTTAGAAAAGGGTTCAAAGCTATATATATAACATACAAAATTATGCATAATTACAGAAACAGATTATAAAAATGAATCAAATGATATAACAGAAATATTTCATACCCCAACATTAACAGTATTTAAAAAATTGATATATCATAAAACATTGAGAGAGTTGCAGCCATTCTCATGTCTCCAAAAGCATACTAGGCTCTAAAATGACAATTTAAACATCTCGAAAATAAAAATCTGCTATATGACCTAATTCTTGAACATTAAAATTTAATACCATGGGAGCCATGTTCCTACAAGAACAAGCTACAAGTGGTTTATAAAATCGTGAAATATATTCAAGGCTCAAGCTAATAAATTCAGGAGAAGAAAAATATAAATATTTAAAGTATATATGCCAAAACATTTAGTTTATAAATAAAATTCTTCTATTTATTTTTCAACCTGTAAAACCAAAGTATCCTGCTATTTATTTTTTTATCCTCCACAATGAGAGTTTTCAGAAGCAAAGGCTTTGCTGCAGCTTTAAAAAATTTAAGGGCATGGCTTTAGGGGAAAAATGGGCGTCTTAATACAATATTGTTTTTTTTTTCCCTCAATTCTGTTTTTTTGGTATTATGATTAATACAATCAGTGTCAAGATCCTGATCCAAAGCAATTGCACTAATACTAAAATATTCACCATGTTCATCATCATAAACAATGATGGCAGATGTCACAGTGAATTTGTTAACCTGATACTGACAGATTTGATCCAATTGATTACGGTTTCTTGAAAATTTCGAGATCCCATAAAAATTCCTGAGGTTAAGTTGAACCTTATTGCTATGGCACAAGCATCGGCAACAAATAACACAGCACATATGGTCAAGTGACATGGTTGACATTTAGAACCTTTTTATTCCATGATAACAGTAGCATGAAGATTTTCTCAAAAAGCGTGCATCTGGCCTTCTGAGATGTCAAGCTACAGCTCACTGATCATAGTTCTTATAAAATTTCCTTGGACCAGTAGAATGATTAAGCATTCGCCTGTCCCCTTAGCTTATTTTCAGAAGGACTAATAAGAATATCAATTCACTAGTGAAACATTTTGTTAGTTATCCTGAATGTCTGCTAAAGTAGTTTCTCTGTTATCCATGAATAGTTAAAATGACATTTAACATCACATTCAGGATTTCAGAATCTCAGTTGCGGCAAATCCAACCTCCACACAAATTTTAATGTTATTTGCCCAAGCATATAATGTAACACTTAAGACAAATATACAATCTTCACTCTCAGAACTCAAAGAAACAATCAATAGTAACTACTAAATGCTTTAGCATCTATGCCTCTACTAAGCATCTATTGCTCCCACTTAAGCACAAAAATGCTCCATATTTGCTTCTGATGAAAGTTTCTATTTATTATTTATGCAATCCAAGTATTAGATCATTGTCAGTCTGGGATCTCATCATTTTTCAGATAAATGGGATCTTTTAAACAAAAACTGAAAATCTAAAGACAGTTATATTTTGTGTATATTTCAAATACAAGAATTAGGCCATTCCAATAAATCCCTAGTTTGGAATTTTTTATAAAGCTAGCACCTGTTCTTTGTTTGTTGCAATGGATCAAAACGGTTGATATAGGCTCTAAGATACAAGATTAACCAATTAGCTGCTGCAAGAATCAAACACAGAGAAAAAAAACTTACACAGAAATGATAGTGGAATTTTGAAACTTTCCAGAACATTGGACACCAATCCATGATTGTAAGCATGGTTCTCTTCCCATCCAGCTCTTCAAACTTGGTGGGTCTCCAGCAGCACTCTTAAATGCAAGTAGAGCTTGAGCTGAAATTGATAAAAATGACAAACTTTATCTTTCTGTTTTGGAAGATTGTTAAAAACTTTATTGTGCTGGCAGAAAGATAAAACAAGCATTTACAACTAAAGTTACCATGCCAGTTTAGTCTGATCATAAGACAGATGCTGATAATTCCAAATTGAAAACAAAGAAGAGCACAAACAAGGATGTTGTGTGTGTGTATGCATATGTATATACATTTTATAAAGTTGTTTCTTAGGTCACTGTCAATCCAGAAACCAAGTTAGCATATGAGACCGCCTTGTACAAGTCCACAAGTGGATTTCTGTATATTTACCTTGGATATTATTCAAACTGTTAGTTTTGATCTCATGACCAAGCTCAGGAGTAAACAGGACTTTGCCAATCTACCTGGACTAATATAAGATGGTCATGCAAATCCTGTTTTATTTGGAGATGAGTTAAATAATTTAAAGAAAACAATATTTTCAGCATGGAAGAGTTTTCTGTTAACTTTCCAAAAGGCAAAATGTGAAACCACAAAGCATATCCATGCATAGTGAAGTGTGGTTTTGATGATTCAAATTTGTAATGGGCATTTGGCCTCAAGAGGCGTCCATGAACAAAACAAAGTGTTTAGTAGACTACACATGCAACATATTTTACCAAGCTCTGGTTATAACTCCATGTTGATAAAACCCAGCAATGTCTTCAGTCTCAGTAATGTGCCAATGGCTGCTCTGCGTGCAGAATATTAAAGGCTCCCTTATAACTGATCCCTTCCCATTGTTTTGTGCTGCACAACTCTTTTTGACCAATTTGAATGAAGTTTTGGTAATATTGCATGATTGCTCTCAGCCAACTTTCTCATTGATTTATTTTCCCTTCTTCCTTGCCACTGGCAAAGAAGGAAGGGGAACAAGCACACTTGGAGAGCACAGTAGAGCGGAGAGTTATATGCTGCATTCAGGAAGAAAGAATTAGTCCTGAATGAAAAGAGAAATGATTCCCTTCCAATCAATAGGTGTATTGATTTACTTCACAAGTGAGGCATCTGGTTCAAGTCCAGGATAGCATGCCCAGCATCCGCTATGTAGCTGGACATGTTGATTTGTTGCCTGCTCTATTAGGGCCAGCTATGGGAATATATCTCAGTTGGTAGGGCTAATGAGGCGAGATGCATGGTTTGGTGATTTTTTAAAATATCACTATTGGAGCATTCTAGATTCATCTCTACAGAATTTATCTTAGGCTGTTCCAGGAGACACTTAACAGTATTGTAAAAGATTGCATTAGAAAATAAGCGTAACACTGTCTTTTGAGGCTCAGTTTCAAAATGCCTGTTGTAGTATTCATTCTTGGGTGAAAGAAATGAAGAATTAATTCACAGCAATCAAAACCATCGTAATTGACTACAACCAAAGAAAACCTAATCAGCCAACTGTAGCAAATGAATTTCTTTCCCTTGACCAGTTATGCACTAGCATCTAGTCCTACCTAAAATACTTTCCACAGATGCTAGCACTTTTAATGGTACCATAAGTTTTAAACTTCCTTTCTGCTTGTCAGGCTTTCCAGGCTTTCCAAACATTTTAACTTATCAATCTTCAGAAGCCTTGCTGAAATACAACCTTTTATACAGAATGACCAGAGGAACTCTCCCCTTTCCCTCTTGAAATGTATGGTATTTTAACTGTTTTAAAGATGTTTGACTTAAAATGCGTCATCAAATGAAGAGATTGCATACATGCTTAGACCTAGGACTATATGCCAACAAGAGAAAGCATTGGACCTTGCCTAAGGTAGACATGATTTCCATATTTATGCTTAACTATGAGAAAAAGGATATATGCTTTGGCATAAATGCAGAAAAAGTTAATTATAAGAACAAAACCCTTTTGGTTGGCATACAATCTGTGCTCTTCGCTCAAATTAGCGTTTTTGGACCAAAAAAATGGTACAAGTTCAACAAAACAATGAAAACAATGAGCTCACCAACGAAAGCAATTGAGAATACAGCAATGAACATAAATGAATAACAAATAGCTACAACATACCATTAACCTTTTGTTGAGATTGAGATTCTGCCTGCGTCATCTCAGGTGATTGAAACAAGAGGAGTATAAGCAGTGGCAGCAGTGACCACTGCAAGCAGCACATTGTCAATGATCATGAGTGCCAAGGGCATTTCCAATAAGTTTAACAGCAGCAGAGCATTTCCTCTTGACTCCGTAAGAAACTTCTATCTTTCAATCCCCATTCCACCTTTTACTGCCATGAATCTATATAGCAAGCAGGGGCCAACAATAGAACTATAACATAGAGGCAGAAGCCAATGCAAAAGAGAGACCTATAACATAGAGGTAGATGTCAATGCAAAGGAGAGACCTTTTTTTATGTAAGTGTCCAAAGCTGTTTTGGGGATGGGCCAGGCCAGGGAAGCAGACAAGACAGCTAGAAACAGATGAGAGAGTATGTTGCAATCAATCACATTCCAAATTGGCAGACAAAAATCAATAGGAATGTAACCTCCAGCAACCTATCCACAACTACTTTTATCCCACAGTTTAAACCCAAAACAAGCTTGAAGTTCCCAGCAAACGTCCAATCATTTCGGCATCAAGGAAACATACAAATTAAGCAATGCAAACATAATCGACGATTATTACCATCAGCACCCAATTAAGCTTTTGAGCACAAAAATGATTTGGAAACATATAAGGGTACTAGTATACCAAAAGGGGCACTGAATTCCTAGCACCAAACTTATTGGAGGTTCTATATCCAATCACTTCAGCATTGACGGAATACACAAATTAAGCAATGAAAATGCAATCCACCGTCATTACCCAAATGAGGTGGGGAACACAAAACTGATTTGGCAGTATACAAAGGTCATACACAACAAGGTCCTAAATTCCTAGCATCAGGAAATAGTCCAAGGTTCAATGCCCAGTCCCTTCAGCATCAAATAAACATTCAAATTGTGCACTGCAAGCTAAACACCATGATTGGCATTAGAACTCCTTGCACAGGATTGATTGGGAAACACCCAATGGTCCTATACCTGACAGAGGTCCTGAATTCCTAGCAATAATCTGAACATATGGGCATTAAGAGAACAGCCAAGGCTTAATACCCAACAAAGGTCCTGCATTCCTAGCACCAACCGAAACACATGGGCACTCAGAAAACAGCCAATGCTCAATGTCAAACGACGTTGTAGACCTCCTAGCAGGAATGTATAGACACGGGCATTGCAAGGTTCAATCCTAAATAAGGTTTTAGAGCTCTATTACAATATGGGCGTCAAGCAAACATGCAAGGCTCAATAGAGCACGTGTCAAGAGCTCCAACCACAGTTTTAAGTAAGTGGGCATTGAGGGAGAACAGTATTATTGCTCCTAGCATTGATTTCAAAGAGATGAGCAATGGTTCAATAACAACCACAGGCATACAAAATTAATACACATTATCATCATTTCCCCTTTTACCCGCTGAGCTAGAGTTTAAGAATCCTAGGGACCCAAACATGGCAGAATGCAATACAGACCAACGAGCCAATAAACAGTCATCCCCACCACAGCACACCCACCTACCCGAGTAGTGTAGGAATCTAACCAGATTGGCAGCAATCAATGCACAACCCCTAAAGTGCATAGGTACCTATGTACATACACAAACGAGGAGCTTGTATTTTTGCTTTGCTTTGACAGTACAGGAAACAGACAGACAGACAGAAAACAGACACAGACAGACAGAAGACTGATGAATTAAAAAAGAAAGAGGGCGGAGGGGTCAAAGACTGTGGACCTTTTGCCAGCAAATATACTTGATTGCTGCTTGATTATTGCATTACTTGCTCCACCCCACGACTAATACAATGTTACAACAGACTCCACCACAACCACCACTAAAACTCCAGTTAAACTGCCAAAACCAAAACACCCACTAAATCAAAACATTGAAAAATAGTTGTTCATACATCACAACCACTACTAGAGCTCAAGCTAAAACTGACAAAACAAAAATACCCAACTAGATAAATTCCAGCGAATAAGAGTTGTTCTTCGTTCATCCATTTCCAATAAATACTGGTACACATTCCCATGCAAAATCCCACCCCAAAACACGTATAAACATCCCACTTTTAGCTTGTTTTCAATCATTTTCCCAAATTTATTAATCGGGGGACACATTAATTGAAAATGGTATTGGGGAATTCTCAGAACAAACTTTATTGTTACTTGAAATTTTTCCGTTATGTGTACGAACGGAGTTCAGATGGTCAACTGCTACTGCAGTTTATTATATGTGGTTTACAGCTGGCTATTCTTTTAACCACGGTTGGGTTAACTTCTTTCAAGCTGTATATAATTAATCCTGGATAGATTCTGGCCGGGCTGTCACTGTAACTTGTATTTAATTTCTATTTCATCCTACCTTTTTAATATTTACTGCATTATTTTCTTTGAAAAAGAGTTCAAGGTTAAATATCTAGGGGAGTATGTTTATGTTTCAGGTAAGTTTTGAGATGATACGATCTGATGAGAATCCTATTCTTTAACAAAGTCCTATGTGCCAGCAGTTTTTCGATGTGCCAACTGTGATTGCAATGGAAGCATGTCACCTACTTTCTACTTGAAAGGAGAATATAATCCCTTCCACATAAATTTAGGGTAACTAAATTAGTAAGAATTTATTTTAGATTAAAGAGTTTGATGTAATAAATATATTGAAATATATTTTTTTAAATTAATTAATAAAAATAATGATATTTAGTTAGAAATTTAATGTAGATATATTGTAATAGATGTTTGTAGGTGATTTGTCAATGTGTAAGAAATTTAATGATGTTTGGACAGTTGTTATGTAAAATTTTGGTAATGTTATTGCAGATCAATTTCACAACTATTAGGTCAATCATGTCCTTGTAAATCTAACCTATACAAATACAAATTTGATATGTATGCATACATATAATCTCTAAAAATTCCTAAATTTTTGCTTTTCGTGAACTTGTGTGTTTGTCTCTACATAAATCCCTTGTGTCAAACCTCGTAAGGATGTCGAGTCAACAAGTTAGAAAGTGATCAAAGGCGCCTAACAAACATGCCATGCATGCCCTAGATGATGATGCAAGCAAAAATGCAATAAAGTGCTTCTAAATTCAATGCTAAAATGATTATAGCTATGAGAACTTATGAATTTTAGGTGATCTAAATGAATTAGGGTTACCCCTTTATATACAACTGGAAGGGTCACAAACAAAACATTTCATGCATTAAGTTGGCACACAATGGTCAAGTGGGAAGGGTTAGGTGGACCTTAAATTTGAATTTGAATTTTAAAAGTTGGGGGTTATTTTTGCAACTACATATCTAAATTAGGTCATTTACAAAACTATAGATATGATTTAGGACGGGAAATGGATGAATTTGAGGATCAAGATTGATCCTTAAGAGTGAGTGCAATGGAAGAATATAAGATTTAGGTGTTGTACCAACTATTTGTTAGAATAAAAATAAGGTTTACATATAGTTAAATTTGCATTTATAGGTTAGTAATAAATTAATTAGAAGTTAGGTTTTGGGGAGTTATTCCCGTAATAAGTTGGGGTAGTTTATTCACCGTAATTCACAGAAATTTATGGCTTTATAAGCCAATATAATACAATGTAAAAATCACTATGTACATTATCCAGAATACAATATAATATTATATTTTGATATCAGTCTGCAATGGTTTAATATGTGTGCATGCTCACATATTTTAATATGGTATCAAAGCAATGAAGATGTTGAGCCTCTGGAGAGCAATGAGGATGGAAAGACATTAATTTGAGTGTGATAATTGGTGTTGGCTGTTCAAATTACAGTTGAGTATTCATATTGTTTTATTTTTTAAATCACGTTTTGTTGAGTATTCATATTGTTTGATTTTTTAAATCACATTTTTTATTCCAGCTTAACACAGTCTCATGAAAACTGCAATATCTTTGTCATTTCCTAACGAAATTTAAAAATTCAAAATGTTTTGGAAAGAAGACAGGGGAGAATAAAACCTAGAAAGATTTTAAAGATATTTTGAATATTTGATGAGCAGTTTGTTGCATAAGAAACAACATTAAAATAGTGACGTGAATAATTGTTTTCAGAGAAGTTTTTAACATAAATCTTGGTATATAAGTTTTAACATAAATATTGGCATATGGAGACGTGTGAAGATCTGCATTTCATGGAGATTTAATATGTATAAGGCATTTCTATTTGTTGTTTGACATTTCTTAGCAAGCTTATTATTCCAAGGACGTATAAGTGCCAATATGGGCAGGTAAACATTTTGCTCGTTTGAGAATTGGTTTGTTGTGTTAGAGCGTTGCAAGGTGCAGATTTATTTGGAGAGCTTGGATAGAAATAACCAAATTTTGTTCTTGTGAAGACTGTGAGAGTAGAAACAAAAGATGTTGGATGCTTGAATGCCTTGGGTGCAAATTAAAGTGGGTCCCATTTCATTTCAAGTTGGGCACAATAATTTTCTACTATCGGGTAAATATTGTTATGTATTCTATTCACAACTACATTATTGCATTTTACTTTATTGTTGAGACACACATTCTAGACTATGCTCTATGTATAAATTTGTGAAATCATATCTCAAAGGTGGTATGTAGATGAGTTGGTTGATGAAGGATTTGATAATTGATGTGAGAGGTTACAAGTTCAAAACTCATCTCTTTTATTATGGATGGTAAAACAATTTGGAGTGATAAGTGAAAAATAATGTTTTATTTGTAGTAATAAGGAGTTGTATGTGCTTGTGTCAAGATTGATTGGTGTAGAAAGAGTGGGAAAATATTTTATGATTATTTGATAATCTAAAGTCAAATTTGCATGCATTGGAGTTATAAGGAAAACAAGAGTGTGTTTTATTGATGTATGGGTCCATCATTGGTCAAAATTGGCACTCTATTTTTTTTTTTTGAGATTTGAACATGGCTATACAAATGTTTGATCTTGAAGCCATCTATGTTATCCCTGATAGAGATTTGAAAGAATTGTGTGCTTGTGCATAAAGTGTAACAAAATACATTGGAGGCAGGAGGCAATGGAGGTAGGAGGATCTTCATCATCCCGAGCTAGTTTCTCGCTCAAGGATGATTCATTGCATGAGGAGCACCCATTTTCTATTTGTGTCCCTTCATGAAGCAAGGGGAGCTTGGCAGTTTGTTGTAGTATGTGTGGATACTGTAGCTTCTAAAATAGGTGGAGTTAGTACATTAACCCAAATACAATATAATATATATATATATTGATATCACTCTGCAATGGTTTAATCAGTGTGCATGCTCACCATATTTTAATACTAAATTAACAAAAAATTGTCATTTGTACCCTTTTCATTGCATAAGGGACAACCTAGCCAAAATGGGTCCAAAACAAAAGGGGAAAAGTGCAAGGTATGCAATTCTCACCATGACATTTTGTCCCCACTTTGACTTAGGTGCAACTATCATAGGAATGAACGTCAAAGTAAAATCAAGTAGTCAACATGAAAGAAAATGAATTCAAACACTCATAAAAAAGATATGGATGTTGCTTCTCGAAGCAAGCTCCCTTGGAAATGAGTGTCCTACCCTACAAACCTACAAAATAAAAAAGGAATTCAATGAGTAGCATCATATAAGCATAAAAAACAATAATATTTTGTCTATAATCAAAAGAAAAAGAAAATAGAAAAGGGTTGAGAGATATTCCACCTGTGATGGAGCAAACATGTGATAGACACTACAACCATACTTAAAAAAGGAATGTTAGTGACCTTATATGCCCCCTCCAATTAGTTGTATATAAAGAATGCAATTAAGTTGGAGGAGAGTAGATAAAGATATGGAAATCTCAATGATCATAAAACAATGTAAAGATGGCATCGTGGGACACCATGAAAAAGATAACAATGATATGCTCATGAAAGAATGTCTGGTGATAGACAACAAGATGCCCCGATGTTGTCCCTAACTAGTGGAATGGAGCAACAATGAATGCTAGATAAAGTATCATGTAAGAACAATAAAGTGTTAGATATCAGGTCATGACAAACTTGTTAGGAAAATGAATGATCATGTAACATGTTAACATAATATGTCATATTGTTAGCATATAATAGAATCATAAGGTGTGAGTTTGGTAGTCATGGAAGACAGTGCAATCATCATAGAAAAACTTATGTTAGTAAAACATGTAATCAAGAATAGTTATCATAAGCTTTGAGATCATATGGAATAATCATGGAAGTATATCATCTACATAGTAGAATAGTGGCCAATGCCATGAAGGATGTGCCCCCAAGTGGGAGTCAACATCTGAGTAGTGAAATGTATATATCTAGATAAGTATGTAGAGCATTAAAGCTTCCAATATCAACCAATAGTATTATAAGGATAATCATCCAATAGATCATCTTCATCCCAATCATCATGATATGATATGTCACTTAAATTTGTAAATGTACTTGATATATGAAGAATAGGCTAGGGGCCATTTGTTATTCATTGTCTTTGTACTTTTGGAGTAGAATCTTTTTGTGCCTTTGAAGTGCTTGCATTTTGTTTTAGAACCTATACGGTGGTGTACCTTTGGAAGAAGTAGTAATGGAGTTCTCGAATTGCACTTAATTTTCTTTGGAGGATAAGGATAGAATCTTACGCTTTGGTACATATGTAGGATGAGAGTTATATTACTCTTTCTTTACTTGTAGGGGAGGAAAAGAATTATAAGTTCCTTTTTTTTCTTGAGGAGCCTTGGCAAACAATGAAGAGGGCTTCATTTGCTCCCTATTTTGTTTTTTAACTTTCTCTTGGTTATCTCATTATAGATGCATTTGGTATAATTGATTAACTCTATCTTTGTGTTCATAGGGAGCTTATTTGTCCTATAGAGTTTCAACATAATTGTCAAGTGTGAAATGAGTTGACTCTAAAATGTTGGGAAAGGTGTTGTACATTGTTCACATAGGAATATTGAATATTATGTAAAGTTGTGGTCCGTCTCAAAATGAGGCACCACACTTTGGGGGTGTAATATTTTTCCTAGGTGGTTGGTGTGCATAACATTATAAATACATTTAATATGGGTAGCACATTAGAGAAATGCATTTAATATTGGGGGTTATGATTTAGTGAGCACATGGATTCATGGGCTCATGATTTAATATGGGAGACACATTTAAGAAATGTATTTAATTATTAGATTATTTAGAAAGCATATTTAATGCAAGTTCACATGAGACAAGTTATCTTGGACACTTGGATTCGATAAAGCATTTGGATTGATTTGGAGGTTGTAATGACTATTGGTCCTATAGTCAAACATGGGCTTCCTCTTGAATATGTACTTCAGAGCATTGATTATTTGTGTTTGGGTGCATTGATTAAGGGTGGCTAGAAAACTTAGTAAGTTTTTCCACTCTTGTTGCTCACTTGCCTATAAATAGAAGGCTTGGGATGGAGGTTAATTATCATTTTGGTTGATCACCATCTTGTACATGCTCATTGTGAGTGAAGTTTGGTGTACGTGTCTAGAGGCTTGAGTTGCTTGTTGAGATATTCTAAGGACTATGGAGTGGGACATGTGGATTGATCTCTTGTGAAAGATTGGAGCATGATATTGTATTGCAACTATTTTATTCTTAAGAATACATTGGTTTTGATGCTTTGGAGGTTGGGTTTTCCCAGGGTCTATCGATGTCTCTCTTGTGTGGTTGTTATATTTTTATTTCATTCTTGTTATTTATTTAGTGCTATTACTATGCCAAAATGCTGCTAGAATTTGTATAAATCAAATAACTTGTGACCCCTCACAAGATTAAGTAAGAAATTGTTTCTTATTTCCTTTCAAGAAATAGGTACATATGCATCTCTCTTTATTGGTTTTGATGCTTTGGAGGTTGGGCTTTCCCAGGGTATATCGATGCCTCTCATGTGTGGTTGTTATATTTTTCTTTCACTCTTGTTATTTCTTTAGTGCTATTATTATACCAAAATGTTGCTAGAATTCGTATAGATCAAATAACGTGTGACACCTCATAGGATTAAGTAAGAAACTATTTCTTATTTCCTTCCAAGAAATAGGTATGTATATGTAGGATGAAAATTATCTTCCTCTTTCTTTACTTGTGGGGGAGGACAAGAATTATAAGTTCTTTTTTGTTCTTGAGGTGCCTTGGCAGGCAATAAAGAGGGCTTCATTTGCTCCCTATTTTGTCTTTGAACTTTCTATTAGTTCTTTCATTATAGATGCATTTGGTATAATTGATATAAACTCTATCTTTGTGCATAGAGAGCTTATATGTGATGTTCCTTACCCTTGTAAGCATAGCAAATGTCTTATAGAGTTTTGACATATTGTCAAGTGTGAAATGGGTTGACTCTAAAATGTTAGGAAAGGCGTTGTACACTGTTCACATAAGAATATTGAATATTATGTAAAGTTGTGGTCCATCTCAAAATGAGGCACCACACTCTAGGGGTGTAATATTTTCCCTAGGTGGTTGTTGTGCATAACATTAGAAATACATTTAATATGGGTGGTACATTAGAGAATGCAATTAATATTGGGGGTCATGATTTAGTGAACATGTGTCTTAATGGGCTCATTATTTAATGTGGGAGACACACTGAGAAATGTATTTGATTATTAGATTATTTAAAAAGAATATTTAATACAAGTTTACATGAGACAAGTTATCTCGGACACTTGGATTGGATAAAGCATTTGGGTTGATTTGGAGGTTGTAATGACTAATGGTCCTAAAGTCAAACATGGGTGCCCATCTTGAAGATGTAATTTAGATCATTGATTATTTGTGTTTGGGTGCATTGATTAAGGGTGGCTAGAAAACTTAGTAAGTTTTCCCACTCTTGTTTCTCTCTTGCTTATAAATAGAAGGCTTGGGATGGAGGTTAATCATCATTTTTTATTAATCATCATCTTGTATATGCTCATTGTGAGCGAAGTTTGGTGTACATGCCTAGAGGCTTGAGTTGCTTGTTGAGATATCCTAAGGATTGTGGAGTGGGACATGTAGATCTCATTTTTTCGTGGATCGATCTCATGAAGAATGCAACAACAATTGCTCACTATTGACGAAGAAGGCCATATCTTGCATGGTTTTCTCCTTGATTGAGAGTGTTGATCTCTTGTGAAGGCTTGGAGCTTGATATTGTAGTGTAACTATTTTGTTGCTAAGAATACATTGGTTTTGATGCTTTGGAGGTTGGGGTTTCCTAGGGTATATTTGTGTCTCTCTTGTTTGGTTGTTATATTTTTCTTTCATTCTTGTTATTTCTTTAGTGCTATTACTATGCCAAAACACTGCTAGAATTTGTATAGATCAGATAACTTATAACACCTCAAGTAAGAAATTATTTATTATTTCCTTTCAAGAATAAGTACATATGCATCTCTCTTCACTTTCACAATTCTATCTCCACGAACATATTTAAAACATTGATGGAATAGAGAAGGCATTGCCTTTAGTTTCTCTAACCAAGGTCTTCTAAGTAACATAGAGACTTTATCTGATGAAGGAAAGATATGAAACAATATGATCACTTCATTAAACTCCACTTGGAGAGGCAAGATGATGCTTCCCAAAGTGTCCACAAGGATGCCATTGGTCATTTTCAATGTACATTGGAATGTGCATAGCTATCTTGTGCTAAACTAAAATCATATAAAATTATTTTACGGTAAAAGCACAAAGTTGTGTCACACTTTCGGCCAACAAAACAGTTCAGAGTGAGTCATTTTCACGCGAGTCAATCTAGGGGTGAGATTGTTTCACCCGAAAACACGTAGCTGTTGCATGGCGCATATGTGGCAAGCTATTTTCAAGTGAGTCGATCTAGGGGCGAGATTGTTTCGCCTGAAATCATGCAGTTAAAAACAAAAAAAAATGAAATTGCCACATTTCACAATGGTTGTTTTCCGACAACGACAGTGGGGTAGGGTTTCAAAGCTTTTCGCACGAAGGACATCCCCGCCACCTTTTGCAACAGTCTCGTCACCTTGAACTAGGTATGCCATCTTGCATATTCTGTCAAACATTTTGTATGGCATGATGTATAGAAGTGTTTGTTCAATAAACCTGCACCTTATATGATTGTATGCAAGTAAAATGGGTTTGTATGTCTTTAATTTCAATGTGCAAAATGGGTAAAATTTGTTTAAAATTTTGGCATTTTATGTCAAACATTTTGTATGGCACGATGTATAGAAATGTTTGTTCAATAAACCTACACCTTATATGATTGTATGCAAGTAAAATGGGTTTGTATGTCTTTGATTTCAATGTGCAAAATGGGTAAATTTTGTTTAAATTTTTGGCATTTTCTGTCAAACATTTTGTATGGCACGATGTATCTAGAAGTGTTTGAAATAAACCTGCACCTTATAAGTCACCTTGGCAATTTGTTTAACATTGATAACATATTTTGCATCCTCAGTACTTGGGTTAATTATCTTGGTACACCTTGCCACTTGCACAATAGAAACAAGAACTAACTAAATATACAGTGAAAATCAAAGAATAAAAAAGAGTCCTATTTTTCTACATTTTGGACCCTTTCATAAAGAAAATAATGATCAGTAGCTATGGTCAAAAATACTTGGGATTTGGCACTAAATATCTTTACCATCTTGAGTTGCCCCCATGATTGAAACACTATCATAACAAGCAGAGAAATCAACACAAAAGCCATTTGCTAGCTGGATAAAAATGCAATAAAAAGCCTCAAAGTTATGGTAGCTACATTTTGTAGCATAAGAGGCAGTCCATCTATAACTAGGCTTTTGATTGATACACAGTGTGTTGAGAGTCCAAAACTTATCACACCACTGCCATAATTAAAATAAACAAACAAAATTGATCAATGATGCAATGTCTATGTACAAAAATGGAGAAGATCTTCTGCTAACAAAAGATTAATCAAACAATAAAAAAAATGCAAGATAAATGAAGTGTGAAACAATAGCTTTTCAGAGACATTAGATTTCCATAGTCCATAATATTATGAATGAGTGCTTCTGGATTGACTACTCATTCAAACTATCACATAGTCCATAAAAACTATCACACAGTCAATCCAGAAGCACTCATTCATAATAGCTTTTTAGTTCAATGCCTACTCATATATTACATTTGTGTTCGTAACAGGGAGTTTTGCAAGGTTTCTCTATCTTGAGTCTAATATTCCTAGCTAAGATTTCTAATGTTTTTGAATCATGGTTAGGGCCTTTCTGAATTGTTTGTCACACATATTCCAATATTGTACTTTGTTACACATCATCTTGCCTTCTCATTACTATTATCCAACAGCTAGCCTATTGATAACACCTTAGGGCATGCACATTGTTTAAGTCATTATAAACATACAAGAGAATGTGGTGTATTTATGTTGAACCTTACTAGAATAATATTTTTTACACACTCCTATACACAAAATATTGTGGTGTATTTATCTCAAACCTAAAGCTGAAGTGATTTAGGTTTGAGCATTTGGGGATAGATGTTGTAGTTGAAACAACCTTGCTAGACATGTATGCAAAATGTGGAAGCGTAGAGAAGGCACGTGAACTGTTTGACAAAATACCTCAAAGAACTGTAGGATATGCACAAAAGAGTTTAGGCATCATGTCTATGCTTCTGCATTTTTTATACATGTCTGCCAGGGTGCTTGCAACTGATACATCTGACAAAAACCCACAAGATATGCACAAAATGTGGTCTCATGGACTGCAATGATTGCAGGATATGCACAAAATGGATTTGTTGAAAAGTCTTTAGAAATTTTAAAGTAAATGCAATTGGCTAGTGTAAAGCCAAATTCCACAACCTTTGCCAGCATCCTCCCTCATATCCATCAATACATCTATGAATCTGAATGGATATGAGGGAGTTAACAGAGCCACACCTACCCTATACCATGACGCAATAAGAAACTAGAAGGAACATCAAATTTCATCCACACAATATAAGCTAAAAAAATATATCAAAATTTGAAATCATTCCAAAGAGAATTTGTGCATAAATTCTTCTTTATTGAATTTTGTGCATAAGTTTTTATTAAGGTTGTGGTGATGGAAAATTAATCACAATTTGAAACCATTCAAGAAAGAATTTGTGCATAAGTTATTGGAAAGGTTGTGGTGATCAGAAGTAGCAAGTGGCTGATGGCTGTTGGGTGGGAGTCAGTTCACACATAAAACAGGTCAAATCAAGTGCTACAGCAATGCAGGACATGCACTTTTATCCCTTGTAAGGTTATCCATTCAAATTTGACCATCAAATGCTAGGGAATAACATGGTTAAAGAAGGAAACAACATATACTAGATATATATACATATATAATACTCTAGAATGTTAAATAGAGTCTACCTTTTCTAGATTGTCGAATGTTTTTTTTCTAGATTGGAAATATACCTTCTTATGACTCCAACTACTATAGGATAAAATCTTATTTATATGAATTATGATAAAATCTGATTTATATAAATTCCTATATGGCTGTCATGTCAATATGCTACATGCTACATGTGACTTTAAATTTGGATTTTCTAGGCATTCCTAGTTCTGTGTTTTATGGTTGATTTAGATTTGGTTGATAGGCCTATTATTTATGTATTTGCAAGCATCTAAGGTGCAGGTTTATTTGAGAAGCACATGTGCATTTATATCATGGATTTTTTAAAGATGTATGTAGTAGTTGGAAAATTTATATGCAGGTTTATTTACATTGTGACATACAATATGTTTGACAAAAAATTTAATTATCATACAGCAGATAAATTTAGGTCCACATGGATGACCAATCTCACATCAATCACATTAGTCAAGTCAACTTGACGATCGTGATAATTCTACATTCTATGCTGAGACCATTTAGAGGTTTCAAAGAGCTTTGGATGAACTGAATAGTACAATACATAATACACCAAACCTATCAGGTAGAGACAGGTTGGTTAGGATTAGGGATGAGATAACACGTATGATCCAAGTTGTTCGATCATACAATCCCTATGATAACATTAGTGTTGACAAGTTCTATGCATCACTTTCTCAGAGTGTTGTCAGCTAGGAGAAATGGCCATCTATTTCTAGGCTGGTTTCAGTAGATAATGTTCTCAGCATGTTCCCTTCTTATAGGGGAAAAGATAGAGTGAGAGATTATTCTCCCACCAAGTGTGTGGATGCAGTTGTTAGTCCTTTCATCTATCCTAGGTTTTTGGCAGCTCATCACAAATGGCCAAACAATGATGAGTTGCCATTGTATTTTTGCAAACAATTATATGCAGAGTTCCATTTATATTTATCTGTCGAGTATACATCTTTCCCTAAACATGCTGGTTAGGGGAAAGGGAGGTTTGCAGAGAGACCTGAGTATAGAAGACAAGATGTGCCACCTCTTTAGAACAAGAGGTCCTTAGTTGGCCCACATCTTTTGGTTCTTCCAAAACATGTGGAACTAGAAAATGTCACCCAACCAGCATTGACCCCCTCGAGATGCATGATTTTTGAGAGCATGGTGACTATTACCACTGAGGTTGATCAGTTGTCATCCGATCGTGTTGGCAGGTATTTGTTACGCCCAAGGATTGACATTCCATCCATTGAGGCCACATCGACCAGTTGTTCAGATCATTACATTCATGCTGACATACCATTGCCACATGATGTGACATAGATTAGTGGAGAGAGTGCTTTGCGGAATATGACTAGATGCCTGGCCAGTGATTTATTAGATTTATACTAGTTCATCAATGATCAATATGTGATCCCACTTGATGCTATATCCTCACATCTCGAGCGATATTTTGGTAGACGGAGGAGCCATGGTGAGTTAGGTTCACAGGGTTTGGGGGGACATCAGGATGTTCCAGTTGGTCCTACAGGCTCCACCCCTCCACATGTTCCAGTTGGTCCTAAGGTTGAGGTTACTGCACATGATGTTATATGGGAGGTGAGTATAGCAGGCTTCTTTTCGGCACTGAGACTGCACCATCTACACGTGTATCATTGTCTCTCCATGATTCTAACCTCAATGGGATTGGGAGGGCCTTTGCTGGTGTAGTTGAGGTACAATTTATTTAAAAATTATAATCTAAATTCATAAATTATATATTTAAAAATTATAAGTTCAATTTTAAATAAAATCACATACATTGAAGCTCTGACTCTTGATTGCAATCTTAAATGTACATGTGTATTAGACACAAGCTACTATTTTACAGGAGATTTGCATCATGTTGGCGATCCTAGTCATCATCATGAGGTATTTAAAAACCAGGTCTATATATCACATGTACATATAAGTTTGATTTAAGTGTACACATATATATATCAAGTTAACTTTATACATACAGACATCAAGTGTACAAGTTTTCTAACTAAATACACATATGCTTATATATTGTATGAACACATGTCATATATAGGTTGCAGGATCGAGTCATGCTTCTATTGAGACTCCTCTACATGATGCAGACCGTGTATGTCAGGTAATTTAGATTTGTCAAGTATTATTTATTTATTTAAAATTAAAACAAATTATATCTGTACATGTATATATATAGAATTTGAAAATTTTATGGTGTTTCATGTGCAGACCCTGACCCACAACTCAGCACAGCGCTCAGATCATAGATTAGTCGAGGGCTCCAATCAGGGATCAGGATGTCACAGCTTGAGACACAGCTCGAGACAGAGCGAGGCTCAATCCACTCGTAGAGCGAGACATTTATGAGTTGTTATTATGATTCAGATGTTTTATATTTACAGTACATTTGAACATTATGACTTGCATGTTATTATATTTTATCTAGACGTTTTTATGAGTCACATGAACTTTTATATCTAGACGTTATTATGAGTCACATGTTTTATATATGGACATTATATGTACACTTATGTTTTATATCTTAGAGACGTCCATTCTTATTATCAGTCACATGCTTTATATTTACATTTTGAAATTTATATTATGAGTTACATGCTTTATATTAATTATTTGGACATTTGGATGTCCATTGTTTATTTTGTGAAGAAATTTAATTACTTTCCCCTTTATGAATAAATTTAATGCATTGATGTAATATAGATATAATTGCTTGGTATTATTCAACCCAAGGATAACCAAGTGCCATGTTTAATCTACTTGACACAATATTTTCAATGGTTGAATAGGTATCAAAGTAATCACATTGTCCCCTAAAATAGAAGATTAAGTTCACAATATTTCACATGAAAAAATAAATCTATAAATGATGCATAATGTTTGTGTGAATGGGAAAAGGTAAAATACTTATTTTTATGTGGTAAATTATTTTCAATTACCTACCCTAATGTTCCACTATAAATCTAACATAAAAAGAGTTTTATTTAGTTAAAGCAAACATAAGTAACTACTATACCCAATAAGTTAGTGTTATTTTTCCTTTTATCTAAATTTCTAAATGTGTCCTAATTAGGCTATATTCCTAATCTAAAATAAGATTAAGTTGGGAAATAAAAAATGAATATAGGAAGATATCTAAGCAAATGAAGTAGTACATATTTAAACCTAGTAAAATTAGAAACTACCTAGAATTTAGCTAAAATTGCTAGATATAACAAACTTAAATTATTTTTAAAAACCGTAAATCCAACAAAACATATCTATTAATAAATATCCTTTATCCTCTACATATCCAAATAAGTCTTGAAAGTGACTTGTCACACAAGTTCACTCTTTTATTTGTCATTTTTATTTTTATTTTGTAAGTTGCTTGAACTCTATTTTTTGCTAGATTTACAAAATGATTAATTGTGACTCGCTAACGCTTAAAAAATATTTGTTATTTGCTTGGTGACCTCAACTTCCCAATCACACCCCAAAACAAGAACATTAAGACTTTCAAGCAAATAAGATTTTTTTACAAATTGATTTTAGGATTTATTTCTTAACTCAAAATATAAAGTGGGATCTTTTTATTTATTACAAACGTATTCCCAATTTCTAGTTCTTAGCAGTAAATTACAAAGGGGGATTTTGGTGGTAATTTGTAAAAGTGTAAATTTATAGTTAAAATTGCATATTAGTTCTACACCTCTATTTCCATCTTGAAGTGGAACTTTAGAACAATCGTGCAATCCATCAAAATTGAAAATTTTCAGTTAATCTCCACACTTATAACAATTGATCATTTAATGCAACTTTTCCCACGTGTATGCAAGAACCTATATATATCATGTCACATTATCATTTTCAATACTTGATTTATCAATTAAACTCATATCAAGTTGAAGAGAGTTTAGTATGATTGAAAAATGAGCCCATTGTTGTGAAATATGCCTCCATTGTGTTGAATTGAACCCCTTCAAAGGTTATTTATCAACTTTAGAGATCACTTGAATACTTTTAGACAAATTATACTAATCTTGGGCTTGGGAGTCATTATTGGTTTATTATGATGTCATTCCCACATAGTTCAAGGTGTTTCAATTGTTTGTTGAAGAGATTGGAGTGTTAGTGCCATTTGAAGCTGTGTAGCCTTATTACTTGGTCATATCAAGTTGAAGAGAGTTTAGTATGATTAAAAAATGAGCCCATTGTTGTAAAATATGCCTCCATTGTGTTGAATTGAACCCCTTCAAAGGTTATTTATCAACTTTAGAGATCACTTGATTACTTTTAGACAAATTATACTAATCTCAAGCTTGGGAATTGAATTATTGGTTTACTCATGTCATTCCCACATAGTTCAAGGTGTTTCAATTGTTTGTTGAAGAGATTGGAGTGTTAGTGTCATTTGAAGCTGTGTAGCCTTGATAAGGTCATATCAAGTTGAAGAGAGTTTAGTATGATTGAAAAATGAGCCCATTGTTGTGAAATATGCCTCCATTGTGTTGAATTGAACCCCTTCAAAGGTTATTTATCAACTTTAGAGATCACTTGAATATTTTTAGACAAATTATACTAATCTTGGGCTTGGGAGTCATTATTGGTTTACTATGATGTCATTCCCACATAGTTTAAGGTGTTTCAATTGTTTGTTGAAGATATTGTCTAGTGTTAGTGTCATTTGAAGCTGTGTAGCCTTGTTGCTTGGTCATATCAAGTTGAAGAGAGTTTAGTATGATTGAAAAATGAGCCCATTGTTGTGAAATATGCCTGGATTCAAAGGTTATTTGTCAACTTTAGAGATCACTTGAATACTTTTAGACAAATTATACTAATCTCGGGCTTGGGAGTTGAATTATTGGTTTACTAATGTCATTCCCACATAGTTCAAGGTGTTTCAATTGTTTGTTGAAGAGATTGGAGTGTTAGTGCCATTTGAAGCTGTGTAGCCTTGTTAAGGTCATATCAAGTTGAAGAGAGTTTAGTATGATTGAAGTAGTACATAGCAAATTCAAAGATATCTCAATGCTTAAATATTTTGAGTAATAAATGAAATGAATCAAATATTAAAGAAATTTGTACATATTTTAAAAAGCTAGAGCATATAAATACCATTAAATATTTACCTAAACTTTAGCTAAAATAACAATCATCATGTTAAAATCCAAAATATACAAGAACTCTTAGAAGAGAACTCATAAGCACATCATCTTTGAACATGTAAATTATGAACTAGATAGATCTATCTAATGTACCTGTTTGTTAAGTTTGAGACCCCTACATGATAAGGATACAAAAAAAAAAGCTTCCCTTAGCTTCAAGAAATATTTATTCTGTACTAATAAGGCCAACCACGTGAAGGTGGAAACTCAGTGGCCTCACCTAAGACCTAAGACACCTAAGACCTAACACACCTAAAACCTAAGACTTAAGACCTAGAACACAACTAAGACCTAGAAGACGCCTTTATGACACTTGAAACATACATTAAGACACCTAAGACCTTTAAGACACTTTTAAGACATACACTAAGACACTTTTAAGACATACACTAAGACACCTAAGACCTTTAAGACACTTAGAAGGCATACCTACTTGACACATTTAAGACACCTAGACACCTAAGTCTTAAAACACCTAAGAAACCTAAGACCTATAAGACACCATAGTACACCTCTAAAACACCTAAGAATTAAGACATATCTAAGACACCTAAGGAACTTAAGACATACAGTAAGACATCTAAGACCTTTAAGACACATACTTGACATATCTACTTGACACATTTAAGACACCTAGACACCTAAGACACCTAAAACACCTAAGAAATGTCTAAGATGCCTAATCTACCTTTAAGACACTTAA
Organism: Cunninghamia lanceolata; assembly: GCA_027924645.1. Lineage (NCBI taxonomy): Eukaryota > Viridiplantae > Streptophyta > Pinopsida > Cupressales > Cupressaceae > Cunninghamia > Cunninghamia lanceolata. The sequence goes on from BSBN01001609.1 coordinate 2,070,551, forward strand.
GACATATATCTAAGACATGTAAGACCTAAGATAGGTCTAGAAGACATATTTAAGACACATTTAAGACACCTAGACACCTAAGACCTAAAACACCTAAGAAACTGTAAGACCTTTAAGACACCTCTATACACCTAAGACATCTAAGACTATCTATATATAGTTTAGATATCATACCTGCACAACATGAAGTTCAATTTTATAACTTGAAATCCTTATAGGCATAGACCTACATAATTGTAAAAACAAAAATCTATGTAAATAAATTTATAGCTCATTTGTAGCTTGATCATGTTTGATTATAATAAAATTTGAACTAAGAACCATTGAAATTAAAATTTGAAAGGAAAGAACTATCAAGAATCATGTACATTTTAAAATAAATCAATAGATCAATAGATAATTCAAGTGTGCATATACCTTCATACCATGTATCGATTGGTTCAACTCACTCTTCAATAATGTAGTTAGAGCTCTTGGTACATATAATCTGGATCTTCTCTATCTTTTATTATCTCTAAAATCTTTTTGTGATCTTCAATAGACAACCTCCACTTTTGTTGGCCATGTCCTTTTTTTTGTAAAGTTTCCAAACTTAATCTTGTTGCTTTAACTAAGTGACTGTACTATAGAACCTTTTGTCCTAGCATATAATCAATAAATATAATACCATTTTTATCTATCTTTACTTGTTGATAATAGGTGCCTTCAACAACAACTAATCCAATGGGATATGATTGTCCATCACCATCTGTCATTGATTCTAACAATTTTGATTTTGCTTGTGTGCATCTTAGTAGATAGTAATCTACACCTTCTGTATTGTCAAGATCTACAACCACAGCAAAATATCTCCTGTACACACCACAAGTAAACATGTTTGTACATTTCAGTTGAAAAATGTAAATCAAATTTCAAAACTTTATTACAATCTAGAATATAAATCAATTATGTAACTTACCTATAACAACTAAATCTGATACACATTTGTAATCAGCTGAATATATAGGATCATATACATCTACAATGTCACTATCTTCAAAAGGAGGCATTGATACTATTTGTTTCATTTCCCATTGTGAAACATATCCATCCCTTACATTTGGACATTGTAGAATATTTGCATTATTCTCAATGCAATCAACACAAAAAACAAGATTTGTCTCTCACTTGAATAGCAAGAGGCTTGCTATGTCATGTAGTCATGACTTGATGCAGACTTCTAACACCATTAATAGCTTGACAATTATATGGATTTGATCGATCAATATTTGCACATATGAACAAATTCTTGAGCATCTCAATTAAAACTATTTAAATTCAATTAAATCACATGTGCACTTAAATTTAAATATTAAAGTTTTCAAATAACATAAATTCAATTAACATACCTTTAACTTCCCAAAAATAGCGTTTGTTGTATATTGAGTCACGGGCACCAAAATGGCTTTTGCACCATTCAACAATTTGACTTGCATTTCATATGGTGTTACTTGCAATTTCATATTGGTGTTCAGTGCCCAGGTAAGAGATTTAATAATTTAAAAAAGTTCACATGTACATCCAACTATTACAATACATGTAGATCATGTACATAAATCATTGTAGAAGTATTCAACAATTTTAAATTTTGTAAATTCCGTATCTAGTATGTATTACCTGCAAGTTCATATTGGTGAAGTGCACGCTTTATACATGCTCCTGCGCCATCATGCTCTCCTTTTCCATGTTGACTCTCAAAAAATTCCACAAAAACTTTATGCCAAATCTAGCATGTTGTTACATTAACCAATTAAATGCTTTTGTAGACTTAAATTGCCCTGTATAAATAGTTATATATAAACAACGATTTGAAAACCAAAAATTAGTTAAAAATTCAAGTCTTAAAATTTTATAAAATTTTAAATTAAAAATTAAAAAATAATAATAAAATCAACACTTACCAACACATCCATCAGACCAAATCTAGTGTTGTAATGCAGTAATGCCACATTGTCCCAAATCTTCAAAAAACATTCGAAAGCAATGTGCTACATAGCTTCTATCATGACCCGTATCATCACTGGTATAAAAGTGAACCTCCTTGATGATAATTCGTTCATCTTCAGTACTCTCTACCTCATCCACAAATAACTCAGCATGTCTATAGCAAACTTGTACAAAGATTGTGACTTGCTTTGAATGATAATATTGACTTTGAATCTCAGTTTGAGGACTAAATGTATAATTTTTAGAAAAATCTACAATAGAGAGAATACAACCCGGTGGAAAACAATTCTTTGAGTCACGAAATTGCTTAGCCTGCCATCTTGCGCCATGACAATGTTGGATATGTGGGTATACAATGCTACAAAATTTGTTCATAAACTCGTTGTAGGGCAATTCACTCTTTCAAAACAATTTTTCTAGATTCAACTCCTAACTTCGTTGAGTATTTCTCATATTCAAATCTCTTCCAAACAACTGACATTGAATGATCAATATTCTCAAATGGTAAAAATTTGGTCAAATTTCCACAATCTATACATATATTTCTTATACACTGTACATTGAATTCATCTGAATCTTCTGATTTTTCACATAAGATAGACTTCACAAATTGTGTTGTACTTCCAGGGATGGCTACATTTGGATTAACTATTGCCATAAGTTTTTTATATGACTATAGGTGTAGATCAAATTCAACATGATTTCGACAACAACAAGTTTTACCTATTTTATTTATACATACAAAACATGGTCGTAAATTCTCAAACATCCTTTGAGAAATCTTCACCTGTGAAAATTCTTGCTTGAATGCTTCAAAAATTCACTTTGTGTTGTATCTATTAAATGCTTTGGATGAAATTTTTTAACCATCTTCATCTTTTATTTGTATAGTGTCCCTTTTATTGGAAGAAACACGGAGTGCTCGGTCCAATATCCAATTACTTTTTGTTTTACATCTTCTAAAATTCTATCTCTCCGAGGGACTCGACAAATATTTACCCAATTATTTTCAATATTTTCATCTAATATGTTTCTCTTATTGATATATCTTTGAACAGTTCTCCTAGATACATTTACTAATCGGGCAATTGCTTTAACTTGTCTTCTATGTGATAATTTCTTACTAGAGATTACAGTCATCAATACTCTATATGCAACACTTAAATCAGAACTTTGACTCTTGGTTTGAATAGAATCCAATGTTGTTTGCAAGTTTTCAATTACTGTCTGATTTACTAAATTTGAAGATTTTTTCTTGTTATCAACTCCTAACAACTTCAAAACAGGGGTCATTTCTTTTCGCCTAAATAACTTTGCACATAATTGTGCTCTTCCAATTAGAGATTTATCTTCAAAAAATTCATCCCAAATTCTTTTATAGTGCAATCTTATTGTGTTTTCAGGTAACATATGTTCACGTGAAATATTTTTGAAAAGAGCATCCTCATCCATCTCCATAAGATTTTTCATTTCATGCTAAAAATTTCTATCACTACTACCAATTTCATCTTGTACTTGTTCATTAACACACCCTTCAACTTGTTCATCAATAATTTCAATGTGTTGTTCTTGACTAGATGTTCCTAGGGTTTTTTCATCTCTTTTTCGGTCATACAACCTTTATCTAGTTATTTTATTCCCCATCACAAATTGCTTGTTTTAATTCACCTACACACACATATACATCCTAATAAATAACTCATGAAGTTCAATTTCTACATGGTAAAATGAGTAAATAAGTTGGGAATCATGTTGCATACTTAAAAATTTGTAGCCTCTCTTGCCAAAAAACTCCTTTTGTGTGGTTTCTCCAAATGCTTGAATTGAAAAAAAAACATTTAAAATAATTTTTAGCCTCTATTGCAAAAAATTTTGTATCTTCTATTTTCTCCTTGATGCTTGAATTGAGAAAAAACACAAAAGATAAAGCCATATATATAATTAAGTTTTTTTTTAAAAAAAAAAAAAACTGCCGACTGGTGGTGGTCACTGGAAATATATAATTTCGTTCGAGTCAATCTCGCTCGACTTTGATCTGGGTGATTCGAATTCGGGTGAGTTCGATTCACCCGAAATTATCTATGGCATTCCACTTGGCAGCCACCTCATCATTTTCTATGGTTTTCTAAAATTCTCAACTTAAACTGAATATTTCTTCAATCAGAATGGATTATTTCAAAAATAAAAAAATACCCTTTTGTAGAGCTCTGAGTCTAGAGTCCAAATATTTTTTTTTTAATATTTTGATTAGTTTTAATATGTTTTTTTTTAAATTATTGCAAGTAGGTTGTTAAAATCAGAGATGACACTGATTAGAAATTAAAAAATATATATCAAAACACATCCAAATTTTTTTCATTATATGGTTCACTAGAGGAAAGAGTCCTCTCCAAAATGGTATAATTGGTTTTGTGAAAATGATAAAAAAATTATACAAAAGTTGACGTGGAATGAAAACTATTAGATTCTATAAAGTTTGACTTTAAAATGATATTACGAAGAAAATATGCATTGAAAACTATTTTTTTTTCTCCATGCACTAGATATTGAACTCATCTATTTGGGAAAAAAAATTAGGGAAAAATAAGATTGTTTGCTCTTTTTTTTTTTACGTGGACTCAAAGTCACTTTTTCCTGAAATTTTTAGCAATTCAAAATTTGCTCTTAAATTTATGAAAAATGTCAAAATAATTTTTTAATTTTTTTGAAAAATTACAAGCATAAAATTCATCAAGAGATCTACATTTCATTAGTTTACATCATTTTGAAATTCAAAACATAAATGCTACTTTTATGAGGTCGAAGTTCATAAATTTTTTTGCTGTTGGTCGATTCCTTTATAAAGTGTGATATAGGTTTGTGCTTTTACCCTTTATACATCTATTATACTAATTAGCTAGATCAATGAGGATACCCTCACATTGACAGCCATGTCGAAAACCTTGAACATAAAGTTGATTTTAATAGTTATTGTTAAATATCTCATCCTTATAAAATAAAATAACTAGAGGTACATAAAGAGAGGAAATATTATGAGTTATACCCACAAATGTATCTATAGGAGTGTGGGAGGATAGACCAACATGCTTTATTCCCATAGGATCTCTAGTCATATGTGTAGAAGCTATAGAATTAGCAAGATGCTCAAACACATATTGAAAATCATTATTGGTAGATTGAGAATGTGAAGGAAATGGATTTGTATAAATTTATAAATTATAATTAGGTGGGGTAACCAAATGTTTGTCCCCATCAGTAGCAGCATCCACATGTATAACATTATTATCAACGAGGTCTTGGACCTTATGTTTGAGATCCATACAAATTTATGTATGATGATCATTAACCCTATGATAATTGCAAATAGTATGTTCAGTGTAGCCCTCTAGTAATCCTCTAGTTGGATCTAATGGATGAACGAGAGGAATACTAATTAAATTAGCATGTTCAATAAACTTTATAGCACATTGTCTAGAGGTTCACTTAGATTTTTAAATTTTATAGGAGTTCAGGGCTTAAAAGAAAGAGCATTAGATAGAATAGCCACATTAGTAGTATTTGGTTTGTTATCTTTCTTATCATTTCTTTTATGAAAAGTACTCATCTTTTGAAATTGTTAAGGATAAGATGTGGAAGAGGTATAAGAGGACCGATATTTCAAGCCATTAGAATCTAGTAAGTCAAATTCAATCAACATTCCTTAAATGATTTGATAGACACCCAAAGGCATTTGGGGGCATCTACATGGTTGGATCTAGGAAATATCAAAAGTCTATTTTATTGGTGTTTTCTACATTTCAATAATTTGCATTTTTGGAGGCCTTCAGAGTGGAATTGGCCCTAGAGGCTTTCACCAATTTCTTAGGATGGGTGTTGTAGGCTACTCTCCAACAAAATCAAACTAGTTCTCTTGGAGATTTTTTCAACGCATCCAAGTAGTCTAGTTTTTGCTCAACGGGCTAGGAGTTATGACACCACCAAGTTTCGGTACCAAAATTAAATAATTTCCTAGTATAATTTTAATTTTGTAGCAAATTTTGTCCCCATCTTTCTATCCATTTCAACTAACAAGGAGGATAAGGGTGTGGTGACTCTTCAGTTTTTGATAGGAGCCATAATTTACTATTTTTAATAAGTTTTCTAGTTTCTTATGAAGAGGTGTAAATGGGCTCAATTAAAATCTATGTGGTAGAGTGGAATGCATGAATCTTTTCCAAAGATTTTTCCCTATTTTCATGAGCTCTCAACTTTGAATAAAAACTACCTTGTTCAGCTTCAAAAATTGTTGTTTCATATTTACTTGTTTTGTCAATTACCAGTTACAATACATGTAGTCCCTTTCTAGTGTATTGTCCTACAAATTCACAACAAAATTTAGAACATAACATGAGTACAAAGGTCCATGAAATAAGTGTAGGTATTGAAATAGACATTATCCCATAGGAGAGGTAATAGGCTCTTAACAAAAATGCTCTGTAGTTCATCCTCTAGAAGTTGATATTTCATTTTAGCACAACATGATCAAAATTGTGTAACAAGTTAATTTATTTGTTCATTAGATCCTAAGGCACATTCAAATAAATCATAAATGGTGGCATTTAGGCCCATATTTACTCAGAAATGGTTGGGAAAAGTTGTGGCTAAGTGATCAAAATAATGGATAGATAAAGGATCAAAAGAATAAAATCATTCAATAGCATAGTCTCTAAGAGTGTGAGGGAATAACTTAGCCAAGATCTTATCATCATAACCACAATCTAAGCATGCCACGTTGGAGGCTTGTAAAACTATATGGGGATCAATATGACCATGGTATAATTCAAAGCAAGGTGACACAAAACCCACAAGTAATGGATAGATCAAAACCTCAAATCTAAGATGCGTGAAATGTAGTAATAACATCTTGATTACTATGCATGGAATCAAAAATCTTTTTAACTCTATCTAGCTTCCACAATAGTGCATCAAGGGTGGAGGTGAGGATAGTGATGATAGGAGTAGCATGATTTAGAATAGGAGTTTAAAAGGGATGGGAAATAAATGGAAAAGATGTGGCACTATGACGGTGGGAGGCAAAGATATGATAGAAAGAGGTGGAGATGGCTATAGTAAGGTGAGAAGTAGAAATGGAACTAGTGGATGAAGGGATGGGACTAGTTGAAGGAGAGGTTGAGAGAAATACTACTGGAAGGAAAGGTATTAATGACATAAGAGGTAGGAACATGAATGGTAATGGGCATGCTATAAGTGGTAACATGAGAAGTAGGCACAATAAGTGGATCTACCTCAAGATGGGAGGAGGATGGATCATTAGAAGATGAATGGTGACTGGGTAAGGAGGAAGATGCACTTTTGAAAAGAAGTAGATGGATGCATAAGATTAATAATACAATGAAGAATTTCAATACCAAAGGGTGCATCATGCAATGTATTATGAAGAGATGTCACTAGTTGTGAAGGAGAAGTAGCATTAGGAAGCTCTTTAAAAAGTAACTTCCTAGTAGTTGACAAATATTGTATATCCATGTGTGCATCATGATTAAAATTAGATTTCTCATTATGATTTGCCTCAATGACAATTTCTTGGTTAGTGGATTGAGAAGCCACATGAGGTTTTAAGTGCACACTCCTTCATAAAGGTAAATTGGGGTTGCAACTAGCTCTTGGCGTAAAAAAACCCTAGAATGACAAGGAATGATAAATCAAGGGTAGGTATGCATATGAACCTCATAAATATAATCAATCTCAAATGTGAAAATCAACGATAAAAATTAGAAGATAAAACACCAAAGGGAAGCCACAAGGGAGGTTTAAGAGCAAAGGAGTTCATCAAAATGAAAGTGATAAAATATCATTTGTATAAATCCAAGGTAAATAAATAAATAACACAAGCATTTAGAATCTACTATAGATTAAAGAGCTAGAAATGTGATAAATGTATTGAAATAAATCCTTAAAAAATGATACTTAGCTAGAAATACAATGTAGATATGTTGTGATAGATGTTTATGGGTGATTTGTCAAGGTACAATAAATTCAGTGATGCTCAAATAACTGCTATGGAATCTATACAATCTTTGTTGATCATCACTAGTCAATTATGAAACTATGGAATTGATTAAACACATGCAAATCTAATGTATGCAAGTGTGAATCTAATTTATATGTGTGAATCTAATCTCTATAAATTTATGATTGTTCACTTTTAGTCTATTGTGAGATTCTATGTTTGTCTCCATATGAAAACTCAGTTGTGTTGTTAGGATTTTATAGGTGGCAAGTATAATTACTCCCTTGTGTCAAACCCTACAAGAATATCAAGTCAATGAATTAGAAAATGATTGAAGATTACAAGAAAACATGTATTGGATGCCCTAGATGATGATGCAAGTAGAAATGCAGTAAAATGCTTCTCAATTTAATGCTCAAATTATTATAGCTATGAGATCTTATTATGAATTCTAGGTGATCTAAATGAGTTGGGGTTGTTGGATCTAGGGCATACAACTGAGAGGGGGGGGGTGAATCAGTTGTATAGAACTTGTTCTATTTCAAACACTTTATTCTCTGTTGTTAGTTAGCAGCATATCAAATAATCATTCATGGAAGCACAATACATAAACACAAGAGTAGATAAGCATCCACACATTGAACACCAAGATTTTGACGTGGAAAACCCGGTTAAGGGAAAAACCACGGGGTGATTAACCCAAGAATTATTCTCTGTTAGAAGAATAAGGAAAAATGAATGGCACATGCCAATAAGGGCTCACTGCCCGAGCACACTGCTCACAAAGAGGCCCACTGCCTACAAGGAGACACACTGTCTACAGAGTGATAAAAATCACAGTCTTGAACTGGAGAATGACATCTCTACCATGTCCGGATCAGTTCCAATTAAGCCCAACAATCTCTGCTCTGCCTTTCGCACCTTTCTTCGCTACACCATGCTCATCCACATGCCACACACTGAAATGAATTCACAAATCACTATTTATACAAGACATCGACTTAGGAACAAGCATCTAAGTCGGCAAACAACCATAGGAGTATCCGCAAGATGAATAACACATCCGGTCGGCTATCACAAGAACATTCGCAGGATGAACAACTCATCCGGTCGGCTAAACAGAGCAATAACTTCATCCGGAAGAATAACTTCAATTCCGGGCTCTACCATCAATGCGGACCAACAACACAACCTAAACATGATTCAAGAACCTTTACAAGTCTGTCTGAATGTCCGGATACATCCGCACTTCCTCTACTTACTGGGATCTCTTGTCTTCCTCATCCGGAACTTCAGGAACACAGTCTGTCGCCACTGTCATAATGCAAGAGGTACTTCCGGACCTCCAAATCATACACAAACCAGGATGACACATCACAAGGACATCCCAAACACTCCGTCCAATCCGCAGATTAGGATGATACAATTCCGGACCTCACCGGACCTTTTTGTGATCCTCTGTCACCTCCGGATACTTGCCGGACCCGGTTCTATACCGGCAGCCATAACTCCTTCAGATCTTCATGCGGACCTCTGAAATCTTAACTGTAGCATCTCAAGACTCATATCTACTAACCCTTTAATCCGCATCCTCCGGTTCTCATCCTATACAGTATATTTACCTTCTTCTCATCACTGTTCTTCACTGTTCCTGACTGAGGCTAATTTTCTCAATATCCTCAGCACAAAGCTCATCTAATCCTTCTTGTCAATGCAGTATGAGTATGTTGACATCAATGACAACAATGGCTTACCTCATACTTGCAACAATCTCCCCCTTTGTCATTGATGGCAACATATGATGTGAAAAACCATCAAGACAAGAACTTCTCTTTTCTGTCACAGCTCCCCCTATCAACAACAACTCTTCACATGTCTTCCTTTGCTGCTCCCCCTTTGATCATCAACCACTTGTTTTTCACATGTCTTCTCTCCCCCTTTGACATCAATGGCAAAGGGCTCATACTTGCAACTCTCATGCATCAGAATAATACCAGCTGCTCCCCCTTAGTTGCAGCTCCCCATTAGTCCGGATCACAAGATATGACTGTGATAGCCACCGGACTGATGCACATCAGTGCATCTTAGCTCATCACCGGAGGGGCCATGACCCCTAACTTCTCGCGGAGATATTCAAAAGAGTCCTTGGGAAGAGGTTTTGTAAAGATATCTGCAATCTGATCCTTGGAGGGAACATACTCCAATCTGACTTCTTCCTTGTTTACTTGTTCTCTTAAAAAGTGAAATTTGATAGATATGTGCTTAGTCTTGGAATGCAATACCGGATTCTTGGAAATATTAATTGCACTTGAATTATCACAGAAAATTGTGATAGGCTCCTCATATTCAACTTTGATGTCTCTTAGCATCTGCTTCATCCATAAGATTTGAGTACAACTACCTGCTGCTGCAATGTATTCTGCTTCTGTTGTAGACAGAGATATTGCATCTTGTTTCTTGCTTAGCCAAGAAACCAATCTCTTCCCCAAAAAGAATGCTCCACCACTAGTGCTCTTCCGGTCATCCACATCTCCTGCCCAATCTGCATCTGTGTAAGCATGAAGAGAAAAATCCGGATCTCTAGGATACCATAGACCATACTCAACTGTCCCTTTCAAGTATCTAAAAATTCTTTTGATTGCCATAACATGAGATTCTCTAGGATCAGCCTGGAATCTTGCCACAAGACCAACAGCTTGCATTATATCTGGTCTAGTTTGAGTGAGATACAACAATCCACCAATCATTGATCTATACTTTGTCTGATCTGCCTTTGGAGAATCATCATCTTTGCTTAACTTACATCCGGTTGCCATAGGAGTGTTCATAGGCTTTGAGTCTTCCATACCAAATTTCTTTAACAATTCTTTCACATATTTGGTCTGAGAAATGAAGATCCCTTCTTTTGTTTGAGTAATTTGCAGACCCAAGAAGAAATTCATTTCACCAAGCATAGACATTTCAAACTCACTTTTCATCTGATTTGCAAAAGTTTTACACACACTATCTCTTCCTCCAAAAATGATATCATCCACAAACACTTCAACAATCAGAATGTTTTCATGATCAATTTTAAAATATAAGTTGCTGTCAGCAGTACCTTTGTTGAATCCAATCTGCACAAGATGCTTATCCAACCTTTCATACCATGCTCTTGGGGCTTGCTTCAATCCATACAAAGCTTTCTTCAACTTGCAGACCATATCATTATTATCAGACAATTGAAATCCATCCGGTTGTTCAATGTAGACTTCTTCTTCCAGATCACCATTTAGGAAGGCAGACTTGACATCCATCTGATATACCTTGAAATCTTTGAAGGCAGCAAATGCAAGAAGTAATCTGACTGCTTCAATTCTTGCTACCGGAGCAAAAGTCTCTTCAAAGTCAATTCCTTCTATTTGAGAGTAGCCTTTGCAGACCAATCTAGCTTTGTTTCTGATTACTTCACCAGCTTCATTTAGTTTGTTCCGGAAGACCCACTTGGTTCCAATTACATTCCTGTCTCTAGGTCTGGGAACAAGATCCCAAGTATGATTTTTCTCAATTTGCATCAGTTCATCTTCCATTGCTTTGGTCCAATTTTCATCATTGCAGGCTTCATTTATTGTTTTAGGTTCAATCCTTGAAATCAGACAACATTCATTCTGATCTTGAGCAATATTCCTTCTAGTTTGTACACCTTTGCTTCTGTCACCTATGATCTGATCTTCAGAGTGATTCAGTTTTACATACCTTGGAATTTTGGGAGTATCCAGTACTGCTGTTTCTTGATCAGGCTCATTTAAACCTAACTCTTCTTCCTGATTTACCGGATCAGGCTGACTCTGTTTCACCGGAGAGGATTGAGTTCCTTGAACACTATCTTGGTCATCTTCATCAAATTCATAAAATCTTGAAGGCTTCTCAATTCCTTCATCAACCTTTACATTGGTACTTTCTATCATCTTCCTCAATCTCTTATTGTAACACCGATATGCTTTGCTTTGAGTGGAGTAGCCCAAGAAAATTCCTTCATCACTTCTAGCATCAAACTTTCCTAGATCTTCATCTCTTTTAATATAACACTTGCTACCAAATACCCTGAAATATTTCACAGTAGGAGTGATGCCAAACCAAAGTTCATAGGGGGTCTTACCGGTGTTGTTTCTGATTTGAACTCGATTGAGAGTGTAGACTGCAGTGCTGATAGCTTCTTTCCAAAACATTTGAGGAACATTTGCTTCCAACATCATTGTCCTAGCAGCTTCCTGGATGGTCCGGTTCTTTCTCTCAACTACTCCATTCTGCTGTGGAGTCTTAGGAGCAGACAACTGTCTCCTTATACCCTGTTTCTCACAAAAGTCAATGAATTCACCAGATGTAAATTCACCACCTCTATCAGACCTTAGACACTTTAGTTTCAATCCGGTTTGATTCTCCACCATAGCTTTGAAGATTTTGAACTTCTCAAAAGCTTCTGATTTTTCTTTTAGAAAGGTAACCCACATCATCCGGGAATGATCATCAATTAACAACATGAAATATCTATCACCTTGCAGACTCTTGATTCTTGTCGGACCACATAGATCAGTATGTACTAATTCCAACAATCCGGTAGAAGACTGATCTTTGCTTTTAAAAGAGACTCTGCTTTGTTTGCCTAACTGACATTCTTTACACACACTGTTTGTAGGTTTTATCAACTTTGGAAGATCTCTCACAGCCTGAGTATTGCTTATTTTGATGATGTTATCAAAATTTACATGACACATTCTTCTATGCCATAACCAACTCTGATCAATTTGAACAAACAAACAACTTTTATTTGAACCAACCAGATGAAAGATGTTACCTCTTGTCTGAGTACCGGATGCAATTTCAGTTCCGGAGCTTGTAAAGATTCTGCATTTTCCATTCTTGAACCGGAGATCATAGCCTTTGTCCACTAACTGACCAACACTGAGAAGATTGTGCTTCAATCCTTCAACATATAGTACATTACCTGTTTTGCTCTTACCATCAAAGGAAATAGTTCCCCTACCTCTGATTCTGCCAGCAGAATTGTCACCAAACTTTACCATTCCTCCTTCATATCTTTCCAAGTCTAAGAACTTATTCTTGTCACCAGTCATATGGTGAGAGCATCCACTGTCAATAACCCAATCATCCTTTTCTTCCACTTGAGCAGCCAAGGCTTTTTCAACAACTTTGTGATTGACAGATTCAGAGAGCAAGGAATCTTCTTCCTTGATGGCTATAAACACCCACTCATTTCCGGATTTGCTTCCTGGATCTGATTCATCATCTGTTACTCCTTCATTGTCATCTTCTTCATGAACATAATAGCAATTCTTTTGAAACCTTTGTCTGTGAGTATTAGATCTTGCAGATCTCTCCGGACATCTTGAGGCAAAATGACCAATCTTATTGCAGTTAAAACACTTAAAGGGTAGTTTTCCTTCATACTTACCGGATCCTCTTGGCAGTCTCTTTGCAATGAGGGCTTCAAGTTGAGCTGTTTCTGCTTCTTCTTCTTCCATGTCTCTTCTTGCTTGATCATACCATGACATTTTCTTTGATGAGTTTTCACCCGGATCAAATCTCTGTTTGCCTTTCACATAGGCACTGGCTTTAAAAGCAGACTCAGTCTTGGGTGGATCATCTCCAAACTCGGTCATTTCAAATGCAGCTAGTTTGCCGGCCAATTGTTCTCTTGTGACAGTTGTGTGGGCTCTGAATTCATCAATGGCAGCAACTTTGATTTTGTAGGCAGCAGGAAGGGATCTTAGGATTTTGCAGACAATCTCATTTTCATCTAGAGTTCCACCAGCATTTCTGATTCCACATACCAGCTCATTTACTCTTGGCATAAAGGTAGTAATGTTTTCATCATCTCTCATTTTCAATCTTTCAAATTTCCCTTTCAGACTTTGCAACCTTGCACTTTTGACAAACTCATCTCCTTCATACAGAAGTTCCAGTTTAGTTAGGATCTCATATGCAGTTGGTAGGTCAATGACATTCGAGAGATCTGAGTCATTCAATGCGCTTAGAAGAGCTTCCTTGGTCCGCAGATTGTTTTCAGCTTCTGTGGTTTCATCAGGAGTTGTCGGACCACCTTGTGGGGGTATATATGGTTTTGAAATCATAGCCAAGTATGCTTTTCCCATACATTCCAAATGACACTTTATGCGACCTTTCCAGAGAGTGAAGTTGGTTCCATCGAACTTCGGACTATCCTTCTTGTATGACGACATCCTGGATCACCTCAAGCGGTTAAGCTCCTATCAGAGGAACTCAGCTCTGATACCAATTGTTGGATCTAGGGCATACAACTGAGAGGGGGGGGGTGAATCAGTTGTATAGAACTTGTTCTATTTCAAACACTTTATTCTCTGTTGTTAGTTAGCAGCATATCAAATAATCATTCATGGAAGCACAATACATAAACACAAGAGTAGATAAGCATCCACACATTGAACACCAAGATTTTGACGTGGAAAACCCGGTTAAGGGAAAAACCACGGGGTGATTAACCCAAGAATTATTCTCTGTTAGAAGAATAAGGAAAAATGAATGGCACATGCCAATAAGGGCTCACTGCCCGAGCACACTGCTCACAAAGAGGCCCACTGCCTACAAGGAGACACACTGTCTACAGAGTGATAAAAATCACAGTCTTGAACTGGAGAATGACATCTCTACCATGTCCGGATCAGTTCCAATTAAGCCCAACAATCTCTGCTCTGCCTTTCGCACCTTTCTTCGCTACACCATGCTCATCCACATGCCACACACTGAAATGAATTCACAAATCACTATTTATACAAGACATCGACTTAGGAACAAGCATCTAAGTCGGCAAACAACCATAGGAGTATCCGCAAGATGAATAACACATCCGGTCGGCTATCACAAGAACATTCGCAGGATGAACAACTCATCCGGTCGGCTAAACAGAGCAATAACTTCATCCGGAAGAATAACTTCAATTCCGGGCTCTACCATCAATGCGGACCAACAACACAACCTAAACATGATTCAAGAACCTTTACAAGTCTGTCTGAATGTCCGGATACATCCGCACTTCCTCTACTTACTGGGATCTCTTGTCTTCCTCATCCGAAACTTCAGGAACACAGTCTGTCGCCACTGTCATAATGCAAGAGGTACTTCCGGACCTCCAAATCATACACAAACCAGGATGACACATCACAAGGACATCCCAAACACTCCGTCCAATCCGCAGATTAGGATGATACAATTCCGGACCTCACCGGACCTTTTTGTGATCCTCTGTCACCTCCGGATACTTGCCGGACCCGGTTCTATACCGGCAGCCATAACTCCTTCAGATCTTCATGCGGACCTCTGAAATCTTAACTGTAGCATCTCAAGACTCATATCTACTAACCCTTTAATCCGCATCCTCCGGTTCTCATCCTATACAGTATATTTACCTTCTTCTCATCACTGTTCTTCACTGTTCCTGACTGAGGCTAATTTTCTCAATATCCTCAGCACAAAGCTCATCTAATCCTTCTTGTCAATGCAGTATGAGTATGTTGACATCAATGACAACAATGGCTTACCTCATACTTGCAACAGGGGTTACCCCTTTAAATATGACTCCAAGGTTTAAAAATAAAATGTTCCACTCATCAAGTCAACACACAATGCTCAAGTGGGAAGGATTAGGTTGATCTTAAATTTTAATTTGAAGTCTAAAGGTTTAAGTATCAGTTCAACAGCCTCATATCTAAACTATGTCATTTATGTAGATATGGCTATGAACCAAGGTGGGGAATAGATGAATTTAAAGATCAAGATTGCTCCCTTGGAGTGAGTGCAAATGAAAACAAATAAATCTTAGATTACGCACCAACAATCAACATAAAACATGTCATTTGTACCCCTTTCATTGCATGAGAGATAACCTAGCCAAAATGGGTCCAAATAAAAAGTGAAAAGTGCAAGGTATGCAATTTTCACCATTACATAGTATATTAGATGCCACCAAAATAGATTTTTAAGAAAAAGCGTATGTTTTTTCTACATTAATATAATATTCACATCTTGACTAATTTGGATATAAATAAAATGCATGTTTAGCTACTTTCTAATGTGTATTGAGTGAAAAGTATTCATGAATTCTTATACTTAAGATAATGTGGTGAAAATTGCATACTAGTGCCCTTTTCCCTTATGTTTTGGACCACTTTGATTAGAGTTTTATAAATGTAATAATCGAATTACACTTGTGGAATAATTCTATGTGAAATTGGCTTGTGACATCTCACATCCTAATCCCCACATTTACATTCTTGACTCCTAGACCTATTTTTCACCACCTTGTATCAGATATGTGGGTGCATACTTGAACTAGGTCACTTCCATAGTCATGGACCTGATCCCTGAACTTTTAAAACTCATTTCAAATTCCCACGTCACTAACCTTTTCACTAGTTGTTGTGAGTTGACTTAGCACACATTATGTTGATTTGTGTGTTTGGTTTTTGTATCTAAAATATATTCACTCATTCATTTAAAATCATGTTGTAGATCATTTAAGAGTTATCAAGGAGCATGCTAGGGTTCTATCAATAGAACATTGTAGCGACATTTATGAAGAATCATTCAAAGCACATCATTCTAAGTCAGTTGCATACTATCTTCGAATTGTTCACTTAGAGTTGTAAAGTTAGTCCTCTAGGGGTCTGGCTAAGGAGAACATGACCCTCACAATCTAGCAAGTTCCCAAAAGGTGTTTATAAGCACTACCATCCTTACACTAAGCAAACATTGGAGACTAAGTTGAAGCAAGTTCCAATAGAACACATTCTGATATATCAGTTTTGTTTGTTATTAGATCATATCCATGCATTAGATCAAGTTTCTACTCATAGGGATTAGATCCACACTCATGTAAGTGGTCTATAGTGATTGATAATGAATTTTTAGAATTTGAGATCTTTGTCCAAGTCAATAAAAAATCCAAAACATTGGCTAATCCACTCTTATAACATTTCTCCATCATCGATTGTTGAGCTAAATATTGTGTTTAATTTATTTCAATTTCATATTTAATTATTTCTATTTTTAGTATCATTCCTAGTAATTTAATCTAGGCTAATTGATTTTTATTTATTTAATTAGCATGGATTTATTTATGTGTAGGTATTTTTCCTCTATATTTTTGGTGAACTTGACATTCCTTCATGACCGAGGGTTTGACCTTCTAAATTAGGGTTTTTAAAGATGATTTTTCTATGTACTCTATCTTATTTCATATCTCATTAGGGTTTTATTTTCCTTTCCTATTTGTGCTACATAGTTTTTTTTCTCTAGGGCTTGTGAGTCATTATATCACCTTGCTTTCAGCCCCCTACACACCCTTGTGTTCACCTTTAGGGTTTCATTTTTAGATTTGATCACTTATTGATTTTTCTAATTTTATAAATCTAAGAGTGATTTATATTGTTTCATCTTTCTATCTCTCCTATACATTTGGTTTTGCTTGTCACGAGCTGCTCAAAACCCTAATCTTCCTTCGTAAAGGAGTGCTTGTCTAAACCCTAACATGGCTACCCAATCGAATGATAATGAGGTGTTTTATAACGCTCATGTTGAGAACCATTTAGAAGATCACAAAGAACAACATGATTATTACCATGATGCATTTGTATCTAAATATGATCTTTCTCTTAGTACTCAAATGCATGTTGCATAGGTTATCAACATTCAACCTCTTCAACATTTGGCTACTCTTTTACATAATACATTAATGGGTGTTCCATTTAGCATGGATATTCCTCGTGGTATTAGTATTTTGTTGGATTCTTCCAATGATGCATCCTCACATTCTCAATCATCTTCTAAGTCTTCTCCTTCCATAGCTACCCCTTTTATGACTACTAGCTTCCATATCTCCACACCTAGTGTCACTCATAACTCTTTCATTCATGCCTCTAGTGTTCCCACTACTTTTCCCTCTAGTAGTGTTGCATTCACGTCTCATCCTTCAATACATAGTTTTATTAGCACTCTTGTCCATACCATTCCTCCCTCTCACCCTATGTGCAATCTACTTTCTAATGTAATTCCTCCTTCTATAACCATGGCATTATCTCCTCTCACACATCAGCATTATACTTCATCTATTATTTCTCACTCATCATACCACTATTATTCCTACCTGTACCCTAGATACACTATTGCAAGAATTAGGCAATCTTAAGAAAAAGGTTAATGATATTCCTAATAACAAAGATTCTATCACATACAATCCTCCACATTGTACACTACTTGCTTTTAAGGTTGTCACATATCCACTACCTCTTGGTTTTGTTGTATGTAGATTTGAGTTATATAAGGGAAAAGGAGACCCTAATGTTCATTTACAAGATTTCATTGCTACATATTTGGATTTTGCATATGGGGATACGATTTAAGCTAAGTTGTTTCCAAGAACCATAAAGGATTATGCTATTCAATGGTTTTATTCTTTAACTCTTGGTTCTTTATGTTCTTTTGATGAGATAATTACTACCCTCTTAAAAAAACTTGAATAATATGTGCTTGAAAATAAATATGTATGATTTCACTAAGTGTGCTCAAAAGATTAATGAGCATATCAACAATTATGTTATTTATTTCCAATCATTATGTGGTAAAATAAAACACTAATTTGATGATGATGATCTACAAATTCTCTTTCTCGAGGGACTTATACCTATTATTAATTAAAATGTGCATTTGAGTAGTTTTTATTCTTTTATGGACATGCGCACTCACCTAAATAATATTGAGAATAAATTGCTTGCATCCAAACCCTTAAGTACAGATCATCTTCTTCTACATCTTCTTACCCTTCAAATTCTAAAAGTTTAATACTTTTTCAAAGGTTAATGATTTGAAGGAAACAAAAGAAAATGTGCATCAAGTGGCTAATACTTATAATATGCCTTCTCTTAAATCTCATGATTTTAAGAAATCTACTAAGTTATAAGATCCCTTAGACTCTATGCTTCGAAGTTTATTAAGCTCTAATTTTGTTACTTTACCTTTGCGACCATTAGATCCAACTACCGGGATACCCAATAATTTGAATGAGTGTATTTTGTAACTTCATAGAGTCGATGGACATCACACACAAGGTTGCATGGAATTAAAGCATAAGGTGCAAGATTTAATTGATAAAAACATGATTCATATAGGGGGAGTTAATAATGGGGGTAATCATTTGGTTTCCACCCTTGATCAAAATTTGAAGATTTATACCAATCCATTTCTGAATAATTTAAATAACATTAATGCATCTAATGAACAATATTTTATTTCTATGGATCATGCAGATGGAAAAAGACCTACTATAGACTATTTTCATATTGATTCTTATGCACATTTACATGCTAATGCTTTTGTGTGTACAATACAATCTAGCGATACATCTTCTTCCTCCCATGTTAATCCATTGATCACATTTTTTAATGATGAAAAGTGCACTTCTATATTAAAAATATAAACATATAATACACAATTCACATAAAAGATGAGCGGAATGGAATCACATGCCCAAAAGTCAATGCCAGAGCCCAAAAACAAATAAAGTAGACACACTGTCAAGCAACAAGAGCTATATTAGTGGGTGGAGGAAGGGGATCATTATCAAGGGATTTTCCATGCCCATCCGGGAGATATTGGTCATCAAGAATGGGCTCCCAGTCCATGATGGTGTCCTTTATATCTTTTTATTCTTCAATAGGAGCTATACAAGTAGGTGAAATAACAAGGTCCAATAGAGGGAACTTCTCACTATCATGCCAACCAAAGAGGTCGTGGTCATGTTGAGATGCAAAAGGTTATCCATATGGTGGGGGAGATCAACCATGATGTTAGTGTTGAGGGGATTTTAGGACCCATGAGAACCATGTCTTGAATGGGCATTGTGGCTACAACTATGATGATGCTTACATGGAGAAGAAGCATCCTTGTTGGCACAAGAAGGTGGCACACAAGTAACAATGTGATGGGCATTAGCCTAGTGCTCAATGAGTGTTTATGTAAGTGGGAAACCTCTAGAGCAACATTATTGGCTTGTACTTGGATTTGTAACATAACATTAGAGCATATAATGGCTTTAGTATACAAAGAGAAATGAACATCTAGTGTAGAACTTGAAAGTATGGTAGTATTTCTATCTTTCTATATGTTGGATAGAATTTCCACTTTCAAGGCATGCCAGATTTGGGTAAATCTTGTAGGCATCTTAGGCTAGTCACCTTAAAGAATCATATGCCAAGAAAAAAGATTTAGATGGAAAGGCTTGAAGAAATAATGTATCCAGTTCCATGTAGCTTGGGCCCATGGACAAAACCAAAAGAGATGCTTGAAAGTTTTCAAATGTCTATAGAAAGGACAAGGGGTTAGAAACACCCAAATGGATAAGATGAGATCCAATGGGAAGACCTTGATATATGAGACACCAAGAAAAATGATCCAATTTGGTCTCCAAAATGGAAAACCAAATTGTTTGAAACCTACAACACCATTGAGTGGCTGTGAACTGGAGGTTCCACTTGACATCGAGTTTCTAAACCATGGGCAGGTGAGGAGAAAGGCAAGAATACCCCTAAAAGAGTTTGTAATTCTTAAAGAGAGTGTTTGGATACCACTTCCAATCCTTAAATTAGGGTGTAGTACATTGAATCCCAAACACATGCAATATTTTTGGAGGCACTGACTCCATAATGGTTTGAAAGGACTCAAAATCATGATTGTCAAGCTTGTATTTATCTTTAAATTCTAGCCAAGATAGCTAGTTCTTAGTGGATTTGGAGAAGAGGTTTGAGATAAAGCAAAACCCTCGCTTAAAAAAATTTAACGTACAAACCTAGGGAACTTTAGCAAGAAGCTGATCTTGAAAAGTAATCAAAAGAGACAACCAAAATGATTGTTGGTTAAAGGAGATCCTAGTCTTGAAATCATTCACTTTATAGATAAGCCATGACTTGATGGCTTCCCAAGCCTTCCATATACTTTTGGAAACAAAATTTCCTTGAATTTACACCACCTCCTTCATCATGAGAATGGAGTGAAGGCCTAGACCTTTCTAGGCTTGCTTTCCATGATGGACTCTAGAAGAAATATAATGCAAGAGGAGGATTTTCTAGGCTTTGTGACCTTCTAGGGCACGAATTATCCATTTGGCACACAAGGCTATCCCAAATATATGAGTATCAATAAGGTCTATACGACCAGAGTCATGTGGAAGGCAACAAAATTCCCAGGCAACTTAATGGAACCCTTTACCTTGCTTTGAGGAGACCTAAAGAAAGTCTTTAAGTAGTCTCCCTAGATTTTGATAAGAGACTTTTGAGGGAGCCTAGTAGGAATAATAGTACACATGAGTGGTTGTAATCACTTTAGAACAAATTTGGAAATTTTTAGCTAGAGAAAAAGGATTAACAATCCAAAAGTGTAGTTTCTTCTTAATCTGAGTCAAATCGACTTGCCAAAGAGTTGTAGAAGAGGATCAAAAAGAAAAGGGAATACCCAAAAATCTAAAAATTTCCATATTGTCAATAAATTTCCAACTAAAAGAATCAATCCAGGAGGGTTTGGGAAAAATGGATTAATTATAACATTGAGTCTTTTTCCACTAAACACTAGAGCTGGAAGCAAGGCAAAGAGTATTCAGACACTATAAGGTGTGGCTCATGTTATCTTATTCTTCCAAGAGAATGAGGAAGGAGTCACTAGTGAAATGACCATTAACATGCTAGACATTAGAGTTTGGAAGGGAAATACCTTTAACCCTTTAATTGGTAATCACATTGACAAGCAAATAGCCAAACCCTTCAGCTACAAGAACATACAAAACTAGAGCAAGAGGGCATCCTAGGGGTATGGATCGAAAATCCCAAAAGTGGATAATTGTCGACCATTAATGGTGAGGTAATCCAAGGCATCTAAAAATAGCATTTGAATTGATCACCAAAATTAGGGCCAAAACCAAGTGCTTGAAGCGAATAAACGACCATTCAATGTAGTCATAGGCTTTAGCAAAGTTAATTTTGATGAATATAGATTAAATTGTTAAGAATGACAGGTCCATTCTATGCCTTCCCAAACAACAATAAAATTATATAGAATATATCTACTTTTGATGAAGCTAGTTTGTTCAAGATGGGCAATAAGCATAAGCAAGTGACAAATGCAAAGCATAAGGGATTTGGCTATGATCTTATAGGTAGTATTCGATAAAATAATCATCTGTCAATTGTAAATGTTGTCAAGATCACCCACCCTAGGTATGCATTTAATATTGCCTTTTTTTATTTTAGCACCTAGGGAACTTGTCACAAAAGCTTTTAGGTAAAACTAGAAGAGATTAGGTTCAACAACCTCACATAGAGCTTTATAGAACTCACATGGGAAACCATCATAGTTAGAGCCTTTAATATTGGTCATAGAAAATCCACTTCACAACTTAGATCTACCAAAGTGTGTTTTTTTTATCATAGAGGGTCCACTATGTAGTGGAGAGCCTACAAGGGACCACACTCACACACTATTGAAGGGCTTGCTCAAACTTATAAGAGGGCACTTGATCCTAAAAAACTATTGATAATGGCAAACAAAACCCTGGAGGATATCAAGAAGCTTAGAGAGGACTTGATGACCTTCTTTGATATGCATGATTCAGTGAGGAATATTATCCTTTCAAATCACTTTTATATTGAGTGGTAATTAAGGTGCCCAAGCTCCTAAAACACAATTTTACCTCAACACGTCATTGTTGAGTCATAATCCCATGCTTGCTTGTATTGAATCTTGAGCCACATCCTACTCATAGGATTGATCACATTTTTGGATGAGGAAATCCCATAAACAACCATTATGGTCCATTATATGTGGCAGGTCAAATACATGACAAAGTTATTGGCAACATTCTCATCTAGATGCTACAAATCAATTTGATATATGTACTAAAGGATTTTTAGACAATGAACACTTGAAATCAAATTCTTATGCTCATTTAGGAGTGTAATTGAAGATGACTAATGGAATATAGATTCATATTTTAGATTGTCATTTTAGTTCTTAAGGTGGGTCCTAAGGAAGTACAAATATTATGTCATGTTATTCCTACTTCAGACAGATTTTCCATATTGCTTCGGAGATCATGGCTTGAGCACAGGAGGGTTGTCCCTTTTGTTGTACATAAATGTTTTAAATATGTTCATCAAGGTAGAATTGTAAAGATTAAATGAGATCTATAGGAGCCTTTTGCTAAGATGGGTCATTTCACTTTGGATACTTACATACACACCCCCAAGGAAACTCCTTATGAGAGAATTTTATTCAAAGTGCATCAAAAGAGACTAGAAGAATAAAGGCAAGAAGAAGATAAAGTTGACACATGATCATATCAAGCATACTGTTGGTCTCCTACAATGATTTAACAACTAAGCCCATAAAGTTGTGACTCAAAGATTGGACATCTAACCTGAATAGCTGTCTTAATCACTATGAAGATGCATTTAACTTGTCAATCCAGGGATGTGAACTTGAAATGTGTCAGCACAGTATGTGCACTAGGAACTCCAAAGTAGCCACATTCATTCTACAGCTAAGAAAGAATAATGTTGAAAGTAAATTACTTGGAAAGAAATAACATAAATGCTGAACATTAACCAACAACTATACTAAGCTAAAGTGCATGACAGAAAATGAAAATCTGGGCAAACAAACAGGAAACTACACTGTCTTCTTTGGCTGCAGGAACAGACACAGAATGGAATTCCAGTGGCTACAAGAACATTTGATGCCAGATTCTAACTACTTAATAGAAAATAACAACTAAACTAAAGGATGGAATGCTCACCAAGTGGGCCCCCTTGGATGAGTATCCCTTAAGACAAATATAAACTCAGAGATACAAACTTATAACTTCATTTTATTCATTGGGAAACATGAGTACAAATGAGCAACATAACTGTATTACTAAAAAACTTAATAATGCAAGTACAACCTCAGATCAATCCACCCCTCAGAAGGAGCATTTGAGTCTTATTTATAGAAAGAAAACTACAAACCAACTACCTAGCAAGGAGGTCAACTCCAACAGAATAGGAGGACGCCACTTTAGGGAAAGCATAGAAAGTAGAGAGGAGGTTATGCATGCGTGGAATTTGGTCAAGCATGGTTGCTTTAACACAAATCTAGCACAACAGTAACTCCTATATTCGCTCAACAAGTAATTAAGACTAGTTACAAGGTGGTTATCTTCCCTCCATTTAACATTTGAACGACCACCTTGTTTGACTTTGAAGGCGAGTAACCAACTGATAGAATCTTCCTCGACTTTATAGGCTACTAATTATTTGTATAACAATATTAGTATGCACAATAATTGCATATTTGTAACTATCATAGAGTAACATTCATTAATCATATGTAAAATTAACATAGATAGTTCATATAGCATGCCAATGTCATTAAATATTATAGGAAATAACCTATGCTCAATATATTATGGTTTTGAGGAAATGTCATGAAAAGATCAAGATCTAGGTACCAAAGTCCAAGATAACTACAGCAAATGGATAATAAATTCTAACAAAATTGAGTCATAAACTAGACTCATCACTCTCCCCAACCTAAGACTTTGTTGGTCCTCCAACAGAGGAAGGGTTGTTCTTCTGTTTGGTCAATGCCCTGAAATTAGAAACTGCCAGCTGTCCTATATCAGTTTCTGTAGTGCATGAATTAGGATCCCAATAGAACCCTTGTTGTCTATCCATTCTATTCCATCCTTGTCTCTCTTCAGCAATATCATACCGGTAAAACCTAAAATTTGGCACAGGCCATAATAGAATAGGTGGTTGAAAAATTAAGGGAAGCCAGAATTGGCCCTTTGTCCTCCCAATCTGTATATATCTATCCGCTCTTTACATGTTGCAGCATAGTTCTATAGAGAGTGAGGTTCTACTTGTTTTAGTTCATCAGACAAACTGTTCCACCTTTGTACCAAATGTCCCTTTACAGATTCTCCTATAGTGTTTGCTACCTTCTCATATTCTCTGTAAACTGCTTCTCTCTCAGCCAGGATTCTACTGCCATAGCTTAGTCTATAAAGCATTCTATGCCAATCATTGAAAATGCTCCTTGGATTTCTAGATTCAGCTCTAATGGACAGGGAAGTGTTGAATTATGTTTGCTTATAAGCCCTGAATTGTTGTCCCCAACTAATCTCATTTTGTATCCAGGACATAAATGCCCTTAATTGAACATCCCCAACATACAACAAGGGATTCCAATCATGATCTTGGGACACATCATAATTATGTAAAAGTATTCACACAACAAATTCTTCATTTCAGGAGGAGCAATCTGATAAGCATTGAAAAATTTGAGAGGAGACTCAATGGAAGGATTCAAACCTGAAACAATCCTTGCTATTTTAAAAGAAAGATAATTCTCCTTCAAATATAGAGCATAGACCCTTGGAGGAGTCCTGCACTCTAATACCTGAGGCACTAAGGCTTCCATATTATCCACTCTCTCCTTTAAAGTCACAATTTATGTGTTCTTATCTTCAAGTTCTTCATCTTTCTTTTGAATTTCTTCCTTCAACCTGCGTTTCTCCTTTTTCCATTCTTCTTCTCTCCTCTGCATCTCATTCCATAAATTCATAGCTACCATATGCATTAAAAAAGTAGAGGGCCTGTGTATTCCTACCAAAAGTTTTCTTGGCATTGGTGGTTGCCCTTCATATAGCACTAACTGCATGGTTCCTAAATGTTCAGCCAATTCGGGCTGCAGGGCCTCTTGCTGCAGGAACTCTTGGTTATCTTCATGTCCCTGACTCTCAATTTGTTTAGTGGCGGCAACAAGGTCTGCCAATGTTACATTTGTTGCTTCCTCAAATATGTCCTTTTCTTCAACATTCTCATGCCCCATTGGAGCCTCTGTATCTTCTGGTAACATTTCTTCAGCCCTAGGGCTTCTTTATGGAGGCAGCCCAAAGGCTGGCTCAGCAGGTCTTGATTTTCTAGGAGGGCTCTCATGTTTTTTTCGGCTGCAAGAAGAATAGTGTCAGCCTTCCGTTTCTTAGAGCTTGGCACTCCCTTTCCTACAGTTTGCTTTTTAGCTTTACCCTTTCTTATTTCTACCTTTTTCTTCTCTGCCCTAGTTTGAATTAGGTTGCTCATAGGAACATCATCATCAGAATTTGAAGAAGAATTCTCTTTGCCTAAATGCTCTGCCTCAGAAGAACTAATCTCTATAGTTTGTTCAACTGCAGGAGGGTTTATACCAGAAGTTGAGGTTCCAGGAGTAGCTTCAATAGAACTCACTCTCCTCCTAGTCCTACGAGATTGAGGCACAACCGTAGGTCGCAAATTCTTTGGTCTAATTTGATCAATATTTAAGAATTCTTCCCAAGTCATATCAGACACATCATGCAGACTTTTCAACTAACAATTTGGTCAAACAATGGTGGGAAACAGAATTAGCCCTACCTTTTTGGGTCTTAGCTGCCATGATTGGGAGAAGGTGGTATAACACATTTGGCACATTCATTCTTCTCCCGTGCCTCATATGATTCAGCAATTTGAAATGCATAGAATGAAGATTCAACTGACGACCTTCACAAGTAATGTACCTCACAACATGAACAACTACTTGCTTCCATGGCTTAGGCAGAGAGGTTCTCTTGGCTCCCTGTTTATCTACAATTATTGGAGGGTCAACAGGTTCTATAAATTCAGCCCTAGCTGACCTGGCATCTCTGGCAATAGGGTAATTTTCAACGTCGGCAGGCAACCCTGTAACTTTTGCAATCCTTTCTTCTGTAGACAATACCTCTAACCCTTTTATCGTGGCAAATTCCAAAGCAACATCTTCATTAAAACCATTCAGCTTCAAGAAATAATCTAACCACCCGCAATTTCTAAACTCGGCCTGGCTGGGTGCATCCTACAGCAATACCTCATGAACCGTGGGTTCATTTCGAATTAATCCACCTCCCATTGTTTAGCTGTTTGAAAACAATCACTCTGCAAAGTTTTTCTCCTGTAATCTTTATCTGAAAACTAAACTTCGCCTTCTTGCAACACTGCTAAATTTTCAATCACCAATGTCATCTGAATTTTCCTTATTTGGAGACTTAAGATTATGATTAGTACAGGCAGTAAGGAGTAATCAATGAAGGCTATTACCTCACACTTGTGAGCCGTCATCTCACTCAGAATTCAAATCAACTCAATTTTAAACTTTGTTGTCGTGCTGGCGTAAAGCACATGGACTAACACATGGACATGGTATTCACACTCCCTCCCCAACCTAAATTTGAGCATGTGTCCTCACATGCGGAATGGTGATGCTTGATTTGATAGGGCAGGGAATAATTACATGCTATGGAGAACATCGACATTATTTTAAATAATTAAATGAATGTACTAAAAGATAAGTAAGATATACAAATTAATGCGCACGTACCTTGATGTTTGGAAGATCAGTTACAAAAATGATGGAGAAAGTACCGGTCACCTTTTAAGAGATTCATTGAGCAATGAATGAAAGTGGAGCAGAATAAAGTGAGGTGGAATGAAGTGAGATCATGGCAACGTGACAGAAGAGAGAATGATGGATATGAGTGAATGGATGAAGAAGTGGACCCCCACAAAAGTGGAAGTCTTTATTATGACAAGTGTCGTACCTTGGTTAGCCAGAAGGAGGGACACTAGGTCTGCTGCCTTCGGCTATAGTAAGTTTGGGAGTTGCATGCTGAGTGAATTATTATAGGAACTCATCCTTCAAAGTTGGCTTGTGATAGAACCTGAGGCGATGACCATTGACTAATAGCTTAAATGTGACAAGGTCAATGGTGGTAAGTTGAACAACACCATTGGAGAAAACTTCAACAACCTCATATGGTCCTAGCCACCTTGTCTACAACTTCCTTGCATTATCATGATACCTTGAGTCATAGAGCAGTGCCCAGTCACCTGGCTGGAATTTCTTATCTTTGATGAATTTGTCATGCCACTTTATTCTCTGATTCTGCACTAGCTCTGTGTGATGCAAGATTGCTTTCCTCAGCTCATCCAAAGCATTGAGCTGCATGATTCTATCCTTTTGTGCCTCATAGATATCCATCCCCAAGTCTATTGCAGTCTGAAGAGTCTTATGTTCAAACTCAATAGGCATCATAGCTATTTTTTCATATAGTAACTCAAAAGGGGTGTAGCCTGTGGTTGTTTTCTAGGTTGTCCTATAGGCCCAAATAGCTTCTGGCAACCTGTTTGCCCAATCCTTCCTGTGGACAGCCACAGTTTTGGTTAGAATGACTTCAATTTCCCTGTTAGTCACCTCAACTTGGCCATTAGTCTGAGGGTGATAAGGAGTAGATTTCTTGTGCCTTATGTTGTACTCATTGACTAGTGTTGCAACTAGGGTTGAGGTGAATTGAGCTCCTTGATCAGTCACTATCTCTCTGGGAACCCCATATCGTGTGAAAATTTCCTCATAAAGAAATTTTGCAACCTTGTTATCTCTTGCATGCTTCATGGACTTAACTTCTACCCATTTGGTTACATAATCAGTGCATACTAAGATATAGGATTTACCATTGGATGGAGGATCAATGGGTCCTACAAAATCTAATCCCCACTTATCAAATGGAGTGATCACAAGCTGAGGGTAAAGGGGCATCTCATCAGATTTGGTTGGTCATCCTATCCTCTGGCATCTATCACATTTCCCTTGTATATCTCCCTACATCCTTGTGGAGTGTGGGCTAGTAATAACCTGTATTCAAAATCTTCATTGTTGTCCTCTTTGCTACAAAATGCCCTCCACATGGTTCATTGTGGCATGCATGCAAAATGTCATATGTTTCATCTTCTCTCACACATCTCCTCATGATATGGTCTAGTCCAGTGTAGAACAAACATCCAATAATCCATGAAAAAGGAAAAGACTTTTCAATGAGTACTCTTCTCTCCTTTGGAGAGAAATGAGGAGGAACTCTCCCTGTGACCAGATAATTAGCTATATCAGCATACTAGGGTGTTTGCACAGTGATTGAAAATAAGTGTTCATCAGGGAAGAAGTCATCAATGACTTGGTTGTCCTCTGATGTAGTCAACCTTGAAAGAAAGTCTGCAACAACATTGGCCTTCCCTGGCTTATCCACAATAGTGATGTCAAATTCTTGCATTAGCAACACCCATCTTGCTAATCTACCTGATATCAAGGGTTTGTTCATAAGATACCTAATGGCTGCATGATCTGTGTGCACAAAGATTTGATAGCCTGTTATGTAGTGCCTAAATTTGTTGAGGGCATAGATTACTGCCAGCATTTCCTTTTCTATCACTCTATAATTGAACTCAGCTCCCTGCAAGTTTTTGCTAACAAAATAAATAGCATGTTCAATGGATCCTTCTTTCTGCCCTAAGACTGCTCCTATGGCATATTCTGATGCATTAGTATGAATGTGGAAAGGGAGCTCCCAATTGGGCCCTTTGTGTACAGGAGCATGAGTTAATGCTGCCTTTAAATCAGAAAATGCCTTGTTACAGTCTTCATTCCACTGAAATTTAGCATCCTTAGTGAGAAGAGTATACAATGGGGCTGCCATTTTGCTGAAATCCTTGATGAAACGTCTATAGTACCTTGCATGACCCAAGAAGCTTCTGACATCCTTTTGCTTTGCAGGAATGGGCAGATTGATTATGACTTCAATCTTTGCTGGGTCTACCTGAATTCCTTTTGGAGAGATATAGAGGCCAAGCACTACTCCTTCCTACATCATCATGAAGTACTTTGCACTGTTCAGGGACAGATTGAGGTCTTCACATCTCTCCAACACCTTCCGTAAGTTTTCCAATGCCTCTTCAAAAGTAGCACCATAAGTAGTGAAATCGTCCATATAGATTTCCATGCAATCATGTGAGATATTAGAAAATATGCTAATGACTGCCCTTTGGAAAGTTGCAGGTGCATTGCATAAGCCAAATGGAAGCACTGAGTAGGCATATGTCCCCCAAGGATAGGTAAATGTTGTTTTCTCTTGGTCCTCTAGTGCAATCTATATCTGATTGTAAGCATTGAACCCATCCAAAAAGGAAAAGTATTGCTTTCCTGCAAGTGAGTCCAATACCTGGTCTATGAAAGGAAGGGGAAAATGATCCTTTTTGGTGGCAGAGTTTAATTCTCTGTAATCAATACAAACTCTCCATTTCCCTCCCTTTTTGGGCATGAGAACCAAAGGAGACACCCACTGGCTATCTGAGATTGGGTAAATAAATCCTGCATCTAATAGCTTCTGTAATTCTTCTTTGACAATCTCTCTTAATGCAGGGTTGATTCTCCTTTGTGGTAGTCTTACTGGTGTACGATCTTCCTTTATGTAAATCCTATGGGTGCATAATGTGGGATCTAGTTCTTTCATGTCATGGTAATCCCATGCAAAGGCATTCTTGTGTTTCTTTAACAAGTTTGTCAAAGACAACTACTGTTCTTTAGTCAATTGTTGTTAATATTCAGATATATTTCTTCTGAAATCTCCACTTGAGTTGTTAACTCTACCATAGTTGCTTCACTAATGCTTGGTACCTTGATTTCTTGTGGAAGCAATGTATGAGACATACCTGTTGCTGCAGGAAAAGTGGGAATAAGTGTCTTCACTGGATCAGCAGAATGAGAGGATGATGCTTCCTCTACTTCACAATGATTCTAAATTATGTTAGACAATACCTCATCTTTCTCTTGAAGCTACATGAAAGAGCTTCTGCCTAACATCATAAGCTGTACCACAGAATTAGCTTCCTCGGCCTCTTCACCAACATGTGGCCAAACAGGATTATCCATTTCATGAGATGGCTGTGCAGGTGGGTAAAGAACAAGTTTTTTAGTGCTTCTCCCATCAGAGATGGTCATGTCTCCTGATCGACATCCAATATAAGAATCAGTTGTGGCTAACCATGGCCTTCCTAGAATGATGGGATACCCTCCCAATGTAGCTTTAGGAGAAAGTCTCATGAAATCAGCTAGATATTCCAATGAGTCCAGGGATACCACAAGGTCCTCTACTATCCCATTAGGTTTAACAGTAGAACTATCAACAAGCTACAGGATAGTAGGAGTAGGTCTCATGTTTGCAACATTTAGTTGCTACATGATATCCTTGGTCATTACATTTATGGATGCTCCCAGATCAATCAGATCATTTCTGATTTGGATCCCATATATAACAACTCCTACCATAGGCCTCCCTGGATCATTATATTTGGGAACAGTCACTTTCCCAAGCATGATGTCAGCCAACTGTCCCACCACATGAACCATAGTGGGGTCTTTCCTCTTTCTGCCTGGCTTCTTAAGGCATGCTTCCTTGATTGCTTTGCCATATATAGGAACATATTTTATGGCCTAAAATAGAGGGACTTGACACATACATGTTTCAACTGCTCTAGAATGTCAAAGGTGGGTTCCTCTTTCTCTTCCTTTTGTTTCACAGTTTCCAACCTCTATGGGAATGGTGGTTCTTCTGCTGTCTACTTGACTGGGACTGGTTCAGGATTTTTAGGTGCATTTGGCTGAATGGAGGCATTTAAAGGCTCCTCTTCCTTCTTAGGAAGCTCAATAATGATGGGTTTGGAAGGAGCTGCCAAGGTAGTTCCTAAATGCAGGTGGATGTCACTTACACTCACAGCATATGCAGGGAATTGATTTGGATCAGCAGAATATACCAGCTGCTGCTTTGGTCTATTATTTGGGTTAGGTGAGGGCTGAGCTGGTAACTGAGTAGGTTTAGGTGTATTTGAATTGTATCTAGCAGGAAGAGGTGTTATAACAGGCTATTGGGGCTGAGAAGGTGGCTGCATGTAATTAGTTGTCTGGTTTGGCCATTGCTGCCCTCCCCTCCATTGAGATGTTTGTTGCCAGTTTCCTGGAGGTGACTGCCAATTCCCCTGAGGTTGTTGCCATTAGGGTGCAGAGTTTTGGTAATTTTGCCAAGTGTTTGGAGGGTTATTCCAAGGCTGAGGTGAATATCCTCCATAGTTAGATGGAGATGGTTGTTGCCATTGGTTACCAGATGCATAAGTATTAAAATATGGTCCAACAAATGATAATGGATCTGGTGGCATACCTTGTCTTGGAGCCCATGGCCTCCTTTGTGCAACATAGTAGACTTGATCTTCTTCAACTTGGATTGGCTTGAACTCAGGTGGAATCTGCTTACTGTCAATATTAGCTACCATCTTGCATCTGCAGTCCCTCTTCTTTTGTCTGTAATGAGGACAATATTCTACCAACATTGCCTCTCCCTCATCTTGCTTCTTCTTTGCCTGAAGTGTGTCCAGTTGGATGGCCATATTATTTATGATATCTTGCTTAAAATCAAGCAACAAGTGACTTATCTCCATCCTTGAAAATCCATTGGTGGGGTTTTGCCCATAAGGGAATGGTAACCTCTTCCTTTCTTCATGGCTGCTCTGGAATAATTCTGGCACAACTTCTTAATATCCTCCCAAGGCACTTGGGTAATATCTCCTCCCATTAAATCCAAGGCATCCATGCAATGCTCACTTATTCCTCTGAGGAATAGTAGTTTTTGAGACTCCTCATTGAGTGTATGATGGGGAGATTTTTGCAAACAAAACAGAAACCTTGAGATGTAATCCTCCAAACTTTCATCCTCTTTCTGCTGCATTCTAAAAATATCATTTCCTCTCATATCTCCACCGCTACAGTAGTCTTTATACTTCTCAAGAAATTTCTCTTTCATCTCATCCCAAGTATTGACAATATCACTACCTAGACCCATAAACCACCTCAATGCAGCATCTTTCATGGTAGTAGGAAACAACTTAAGCCTATGAGCATCAGTGGTGTAGTCATAGCTTCTACAGAGGATATCAAATTTAAACAAGAAGGTGCCTGGGTCCTCTGTTGCAAGTCCATAGAACTTGGGGAGAGCTGATGCAGGGATGTTTTTGAGGTTATCCACTTCATTTTGATGAGCAATAGGAAATGGAAAGGTTGGTTGATTGGGTCCATTTTGGGCAGCCATAGCT
The DNA here is from genome assembly GCA_027924645.1 of Cunninghamia lanceolata. Lineage (NCBI taxonomy): Eukaryota > Viridiplantae > Streptophyta > Pinopsida > Cupressales > Cupressaceae > Cunninghamia > Cunninghamia lanceolata. Next base: position 2,103,623 of record BSBN01001609.1, read on the forward strand.
TCTTGGCTGATTATCAAGGCAAATGGATTGTCAATCAAGTTTTGGGTAGCTTGTTCTTCAGAGGATGTTTCAGGACTATTCAAATCAGGGAATGCATCAAGAAAAGGACTCACTTCTGCTTCTTCTGCTGGGTAATTTGGGTCATTAGGAAGGAATCTCCCTAAAGCATCTCTTCTTCTGCCTCTATGCATGCAATATATACTCAGTATCAGCCAACTCACACAAAGAATGTTGTGAATGGATTGTGGGTCATTACTTCCTAAATGAGGGATATACTAAGAGCACACTTCAAAAATACTTCTGTAAGAAATGATACTAAAAATAACTCCAAAGATCTTCCTAGTTTGACACCATCCCCGGCAACGACGCCAAAAATGTTGGTCTCCTACAATGATTTAACAACTAAGCCCATAAAGCTATGACTCAGAGATTGGACATCTAACCTGATAGATGTCTTAATCACTATGAAGATGCATTTAACTTGTCAACCCAGGGATGTAAACTTAAAATGGGTCAGCAAAATATGTGCACTAGGAACTCCAAAGTAGCCACATTCATTCTACGGCTAAGAAAGACATAATACTGAAAGTAAATTGCTTGGAAAGAAATAACATAAATGTTGAACATTAACCAACAACTATACTAAGCTGAAGTGCATGATAGAAAATGAAAATCTAGGCAAACAAACAGGAAACTACACTGTCTACTTTGGCTATAGGAATAGACACAATGGAATTCTAGTTGCTGCAGGAACATTCGATGCCAGATTCTAACTAACTACTTAACATAAAATAACAACTAAACTAAAGGATGGAATGCTCACCAAGTGGGCCCCCTTGGATGAGTATCCCTTAAGACAAATGTAAACTCAGACATATGAACTTATAACTTCATTTTATTCATTGGGAAACATGAGTACAAATGAGCAACATAACTGTATTACTGAAAAAACTTAATAATGCAAGTACAACCTCAGATCAATCCACCCCTCAGAAGGAGCATCTGAGTCTTATTTATAGAAATAAAACTACAAACCAACTACCTAGCAAGGTAGTCAACTCCAACAAAATAGGAGGATGCCACTTTAGGGAAAGCATAGAAAGTGGAGAGGAGGTTATGCATGCGTGGAATTTGGTCAAGCATGGTTGCTTTAACACAGATCTAGCACAACAGTAACTCCTATATTCACTCAACAAGTAATTAAGACTAGTTACAAGGTGATTATCTTCCCTCCAATTGACATTTGAATGACCACCTCATTTGACTTTGATGGCGAGTAACCAACTGACATAATCTTGCTTGACTTTATAGGCTGCTAATTATCTACATAACAATATTAGTACGCATAATAATTGCATATCTATAACTATCTTAGAGTAACATTCATTAACCATATGTAAAATTAACATAGATAGTTCATATAGCATGACAATGTCATTAAAGATTATAGGAAATAACCTATGCCCAATATCTTATGGTTTTGAGGAAATGTCATGAAAAGATCAAGATCTAGGTACCAAAGTCCAAGATAACTATAGCAAATGGATAATAAATTCTAACAAAGTTGAGTCATAAACTAGACTCATCACATACTTTACCCCTATTTCACTTGAAAAGGATAAGAGTCCTTGTTATGTCAGAAATTGTCCTCCTATATGGAATGGTACAATTTCCCCATGGTTTAGCACCTTCCCTTTAGTGACCTTTCAACTTAGTTTTTACAGACCTTCCCAAAACTTGATTGACCTAGGTCTAACTGGAAGAATCTCACATTTTGGAATAACTGAAGGCTAAATGGAAAAAATAAACTTGGATTTGGGGTCCCCTAACCTCCTTAAAGCAGTCCTGAGCGGGAAATCAAGACTTGGACTTGGACACTAGTGCCCTTGTCTTGCCCTATTTCCTGGGGTCTTGAGTTTTGGAGGGATGTCAACTCTTGCCATGCATTTTGGGATTCCACTTTCAATTTTTTTTTTTGCACGACGTCGACATCTTATTTCAAAACTTGAATTCCTAAGGTTGGATATAAAGATACATTTGAAAATCTTTTTAGGATATACAATCTTGTATGCAAACTTGATGCCAAAACTCTACCAAAATTGCCATTGAAGATCAATAATTTGTTGAATCTCTCGAAGTCATTTGAATTTTCTATCATGGAGACAATGGATGGAGATCAGGAATCAAGATCTTGAGACTATCTTGCTCTTCCTAGGGTTTGTACACCTTTTGCATGATCGGGAGAAGGGTTGAAGCCTCCAACATCAAGCTTGGAGATCCTCCGCAAACATTGCTAATTTGCCTTCTTGTTCATGCAAGTCTTCATTGCTTTCATCTCCTTGAGGTGAAGTTCTGTTTATTCATTGAATTAATGCAAGTTATTGATCTTCCCTTGATTGAGACATCTAGGGTTTGATATTTCTGCATACACTTTGCTAGGGTTTGCACACACATTTGCAAATCTTTATCTCTGGCTATTGTTGAGGTGGGAACACCGAAACGGGGTTTGACTGAGGCAAGCTCCTATATAGCCGCAAACATTTTTCTCCTCCTTTTGCAGGTGTAGGTTGCATTTGTCAAGATTCGGCGAAAAGGAGTTGTAGGAAGGTTCATATTGCAGACATAGTCGTGACAAAATTTGAATTTTGGGATTCTGAGAGTTCTGGGACACGGTGAATCATGCCCTAGTCCAATTGGGTGACTTTTCTAGGATCCGAGAACCTCTGGAGATTGTGAAGACACTGGTATAGAAGATTCTGACATTAGGAAACTTTCAGGACACGGTGGCTAGTGCCCTAGTCCAACAGCTCCTCAGTTTTTAGGTACACTTTCTCTGAATTGTTTACTCTACATTTTTGTGTTTGTTTCATCAATATCTATGTCAAAAATTGATTTATCATAGTCTGATATGTAAATTAGGGTTTTATGGTTAGAGAGGAAAACTAGCTTGTAAAACCTGATTCAACAACCGCATAGACACAATTAACAAGAAAAGGGAACATTGAAAATCTATAGTTTATCCCTAAACTCACCCTTTGCTTCCCTAATGTCTTAGTAAGTGAAAGTGTGGGACTTGTATCATCCATCTTGCTTCCACATTTTCACCACTAAACATTTTGGTGAACCCGTACTCTAAAAGAATTTGCATCTTTTACAATTCAGATCTGATTTAGTTTGCTGTCCTAAAACACCTTTAGATTGAAAATCCTCTTTCATGAAAGTGCATGCTTTAAATCTTGCCTGATTCTCTTATCCTTTCATTTGAAAAGAATTTGAAAATTACAACTTTGTATGGTGCATGGTGTTATGTTATTTCCTTTTCACAAAGTTCATGATTTAGCATTATTATATTCAAATCTTGGGTAAATTTGAGCATGTTAAAATGTCATATTACCTTTTACAAGACTTTCATGTGTATGATGAGCCGTTTAGTTGTGATGATTTCAATATGCTAGATGAAGCCCTAGATGACTTTATCTCAATTAAACAGTCAAATACGACTCTTAAACCATCATTGTTTCAAAGATTTGTAAATGCAATTTATGTTCCTAAAGCTAGAGAAGAAACTGTGAAACTGAAAATAGTGGTCACTTTGTGCTCAGCTATACCTAAATCCCCTTCTAAAATGGTGCTCATTGTTAGAGGTCCTTCACCTTCTTCTCGTTCTCCTGATTACATTTACAATTATGCTAAACATATATCACATCCAATTTCACAACAACCTAGTTCTACTATGGTTGCTCATACATACAATACTTGGAATAACACACAAAATAAACAACAATCGAACATTCTGATATCTTTACCATCTTCTCAACCAATGCTTCCTCAAGCACCTTATTTAACACATAAATTTGGTCAAGATTACGATCTTGTTGAGCAGCTTCGTGCTACTCCTGCTAAGATATCTCTTTGGGAACTTATTCAAACTTCACCAACATACCATGGAATGCTCCAAGAAGCTTTGCAAAAGGTGATTGTGCCACATGTTGTCAAACCTAATGATGTAGAAGCTCTTTTAGATTGTATGCATGCAACAAAAATAGATATTTTGTTTCAGCAACATGAGCTGTCATCTCTTGAAGTTCAAAATCAGTATGATCCTCTGATTATTTTTGTTACAATAAACAAGAAATTGATTAAACGAGTTATGATTGACAATGGATCAACTCTTAATGTTTGTGGTATTAGCTTGTTACATAAGATTAAAGTTGACACATCTCTGATTAAACTGGATAATTTAAGCATTCCTGTCTTTGATAATGTTGGATGACAATCTGTAGGCACTATAACTCTACCTATACAAGTTGGGCCTGTAACTTTGCCTACCTTGATTCATGTCATGCCTTGTTCCTTGTCTTACAACATGATTTTGGGTAGACTATGGATTCATGCACTGGGGGCAGTCCCTTCTACCCTTCATCCTTCAATCAAATTTATTCATAAAGATAAGATTCATACCATTCATGTTGATCCTGAACCTGATCTTTGTTTACAAATTGAATCACAATAGCAAGTTGTTCAACACAAAATCTTAAGAAATTTGAAAGTTGAATCATCAGCTTCCCCTACCACAAATAATGTTGTGCCAAAGTCCAAACAATTGAATGCATTCCATGGTGACGATTGGGGCACATTAGATTTTACATCTCCTTTCATGGGCGAATATAAGATTAATGATCCCATTCTTGAAACATCAAAAGTTGCATCGATATTATCTCAAAGCTCGACTATGAAACGTAAGGTCTATTTAGTTACAAATTTAGACAACACTCTTAATTATACTACAGATTATGAAACTGATGAAGCCCCACATTCTTCCAAAGAAATGGCTTCTCTTTATGGTCGAGGATTTCAGATCCTTTATAAGAACTGTGACTATGTAGGTATGGGTTGCGGTATTAATCAACAAGGAATTAAAGTCCCTATAGAGTCTGCTTCACAACATTACTCAAGTGGTATTGGATATAACCCTTTTAGGGAATCTAAAGCCCGTTGGTGTCCTAATCTTAATGTGAATACAATATCGACGCTTAATTTGATCTTCCCTGAAATGATTGACACCAATTGTCCTTCAGGAGAAATCCCTTTAGATGTATTTTTGATAGATGAAGCGATAATTGAATTCTTAGGTGTTTATGACAATATTCCCCATTACCATCATAAACATGGATTGCCTTATTATCTGAATAATGATACATATTTTGGAAACTCTTCTAGCACGATAAGTAACACTTTGATATCTGAAGATCAAACAGAAGACTTGCCACAATCACTCAGTCTCCCTAACCACAGTACTCCACTTAATAGAAAGACTGTTGACGTCCTCATGGAGAAAGATAACACTAAAAAAGTTATTCCTATTGGTGATTGTTTGAACACAGAAGAGAAAGAAGAAATGACCAAGTTATTACATGAATTTTCTGAATTATTTGCTTGGAATTATTCGCATATGCCTAGTATTGATCCTCAGATTGTGACACATAATATCGTTCTGAAACCATATGCTAAGCTGTTTAAACAAAAGATTCATAAAATGAATCCTAAAGTTGCATTACTTGTAAAAGTAGAGATAGAAAAGCTCTTGCAAGCCAGTTTTATCCATTCTATTGATTATTCACCTTGGATTTCGAATATAGTGGCTGTCGCTAAATCTAATGGTCACCTTCGAATGTGTACCAACTTCTAAGATTTGAATTTGGCATCCTTGAAAGATGATTTTCCACTCCCAAACATTGATATGATTGTTGATTCTATAGCCGGTCATGAATTACTTTCTTTCATGGATGGATTTTTAGGATATAACCAAATCCTTATAAACCCCCAAGATCAATATAAAATAAATTTCATAACACCTTGGGGAACATTTTGTTGGGTGGTCATGCCATTTGGACTTAAGAATGCAGGAGCTACTTATCAACGTTCCATGACCCTTATATTTCATGACTATATGCACAATATCTTAGAGGATTATGTCGATGACATCTTGGCGAAGTCTATTCATCGTCGAGATCATGCCATGACCCTCTGAAATTTTTTTGAACGAATAAAGAAATATAAAATATGATTAAATCCCCATAAATGTGTATTTAGCATAGACAGTGGCAAACTATTAGGGTTTATAGTTTCAAATCGTGGTATTGAAGTAGATACGAAAAAGATTGATGCGATTGTTAATATGCCAGCACCTAAGAATGTATCTCATCTTCACAGTTTGCAAGGGAAGATACAAGCCATCCGCCGATTTGTTTCACAACTTGTGGATAGGACTCACCCTTTTACTCAATTACTGAAAAAGGATTCAAAATTTCAATGGAATTCAAATTGTCAGAAGGATTTTGAGGACTTAAAAAGTTACTTTGTTAAACCTCCTATTTTATAGCCTGTTGTGTCTGGTAAACCTTTTATCCTTTACACTTCAGCATCTAATCATGCTCTGGAAGCTTTGTTAGCACAACACAACACTGAAGGCAAAGAATGTGTTGTATATTATATCAGCCAAACCTTGCTCGATTATAAAGTGCAATACACTGTTATTGAGAAGCATTGCTTAGCTTTAGTGTTTGCAACGTAGAAACTTAGACACTACCTTTTAAATGCCGAAATACATGTCATGGTGAAATTTGACCCTTTGAAACTTCTTTTCGCTAAAACCAATTTGTCGGGGCATCTTGCTAAATGGGTTATGTTAACTAAATTTGATCTCAAGTTTATTTCTCAAAAGGCCATTAAAGGACAAGCATTGGCTGACCATTTAATCGAAGCACCCTCGCCTTTTACTATACAAAGTGTAGATACATTTCCCAATGACCAAATCCTGGACATTGATAAAGAAGATAAATGGGAATTGTATTTTCATGGATCAAGATGTCAAACCAGCTCCGGTGCTAGTATCATATTGGTACCTCCTTTAGGTAAGTCGATTCCTATGTCTTATCGTCTAAATTTTCCATGCACGAACAATATTGCCGAGTACGAAGCTCTCATCGCCAGACTTCGTGTTGCTTTGGCTTTAAACATCAAAAGTCTTATTATATATGGTGATTCACAACTTATAGTGTGACAAATAAATGGATCATATCAATCTAAACAAGATATTATCTCAATATCATGACCTTGCTCTATCTCTATTAAAACTGTTCACATCGTTTTCAATATATACTATTCCCAGGAAAGATAATCGACATGTGGATGCAATGGTAAGTGTAGCTTCTCTTATATCCCCTGATGATTCTCTTGGTGAATTTAGTTTTATTATCCATAATCTCAAAACCCCAGCTATAGACGATTCTATAATTATGAATTCAGAACTATGCAGTAATATAGATCAAGACGAATGGTTCTCCCATATATTCAATTACCTAAGTGATGGAACCATGCCTAATTCAACATCTAAGAATGCTCAAGTATGCTTACGTAAGATTGCAGCATGTTATATCATATTGTCGAACGTTTTATATAGACGAAGCTATAATGGTGTTTTGCTCCGATGCTTAAGTAATTCAGAGATTTCAATAGCTTTAGAAGAAGCTCACTCTGGTGCCTGTGGAGGGCATTTTGGAGGCAAATCACTGGTACAAAAACTAATACGTATGGGATATTATTGGCAGTGCATGGAACAAGATTCCTTTGCTTATGTCAAAAAGTGCCGGCAATGTCAACAACATAAATACTTAATCCGAGCACCTTCCCAAGAACTTCATGCCCAAGTCTCACCTTGGCCATTTTCTGTTTGGGGCTTGGATCTAATTGGCAAAATATCTCCACTTTCTTCTCAAGGACATACTTTTATAATCACTGCTACTGATTACTTTACGAAGTGGGTTGAAGCTTTCCCCTTACGATCCATGACAATCGAAGTAATTTGTTGATTCATACAAGATAACATTATCTCTCGATTTGGCATTCCTTCCTCCTTTATTTCTAACAATGAAACGCCATTCAAGAACAAGGATGTCAAGAAATTTATAGAAAAGTATCATATTCAACATCGCTTCTCTATGCCTTATTACCCTAAATCAAACGGCCAAGCAGAAGCTTCAAACAAGGTTATAGGACAAATCTTACGAAAAGCTGTTAACAAGCATTAGAAAGACTGGCATACTCAACTGTCCTATGCGTTATGGGCTTATCAAACAAGTATTCGTATGGCCACTATAAGCACCTCGTACGATCTTATTTATGGCACTGACGCGATAATGCCCTTAGAACTTGAAATTCCTTCATTAAGAGTCTCCTTGAGAGATGTCATAGATAATGATATGGAAAGAGCAAAGAGATTACAACAACTTGAGATGTTGGACAAACAACATATTAATGCTCTCAAACATCTTAAGGCCCATCAAAAAAGTATACAACAATCATATAATGAACGTGTTATACACTATTCATTCGATGTTGGAGATTTGGTACTGTATGAGAATCAACGCAAGGTTAATGCACCTCCTGGAAAAAAGGAAAGTTCAACCCTAACTGGCTCGAACCGTATGTTGTTACTGAAGCCTTTGGATTAGGAGCATATATCTTAGCTGATGGCCAAGGTACGCTGCTTAAAGAGCCTATTAATGTTGCGCACCTCAAGAACTTTATGCTTAAGATTATATGTTAGATGTTACTTCACAAGCAAAACTTATTAGTTAAGTTTAGCTTCAATTTTGACAAGGTATGATTATTTTATCTTAATTCATTTAACATAGAAATCTCTTTTAGTTAATCATTGTGGTATCTTGTTAAATATGTTTATTAAGATCACTTTTGTATTAACCCTACATAGCATAGAATATTAATCATGTGTGAAATTCATTGATCACTGTGATTTTACTAGAGGTTCTGAAAAGAATTGTTTAATATCACATTAGCATTAATCATATTTCCACATAAACATCCAATATCTATCACTAGTGGCATTTTTACAAATCATATGTGATAGAATACACAATAGCTAGAAATAATAACAAGAAAGCATCATATAATATATATATATATATAATCATCCATACATCCGAATCGACTGTCCCGTATAGCAAAATGGGATGTCGTAGTACAAAATATATACATCAAATAGCTGAACCCCTATCATTCGTGCCCTCAGGACCTCATGGTGCGCGTGTGACGGAGGCCTGACCATGTGTGGCTACGGATCGCGAATGACTCTTAGAGACACTCCACGATCATAACCCCCTGATCTCGCCTCTCAGTCCCAGTACCTCTCCCTGCACCTCCATGTACATCCGCTAATACTAGTCTATCTCTGCCTAAGCCCTATCTCTATCAGCTCTCGCCTGACGTAACTTAGGAAGTAAGATATCACTAGTGATAAGATCTCTCTCTGGTGCAGGTGCAGCTGCTGTCTGATCTCGTAGTGTCTGGAGCTCCATCTTCGCATGCTCGGCTCTCTAGATAGCCTGATCTAACATAGACTCCACTAATAACTGATACCTCACAAAAGGCATAAAGATCACCACATGATGCCCCGCTAATGGCTATGGCGAGTAACCTGCTCGCGCCCGCTGCTCGGCCGCATCGGCTGGAACTATCTCTTCTATGACGTGACTCACCATGTTACGCCAGGTGTCTGTCCTAACTGCAAAATAGAAACAAATTACATATCAGTACCTCATATACATATCATAAACAACTAACGATCAAATAATCACAAACAACTGTATCTAAATACATAAAGCATCCTACCAGGATCTCAATCTCGCCAAGATGGATCTCAGATAGTCGATGGTGTGACAAGTTTTGTAGTCACCGCTGAAGGTGGGGGCATACACCTACTAGACTCACCCTCCTCGCACCGAATCGATCCCCTCACATCCGCAGACGTGAGAAATTGAGCACTCGATTGAGAATGGGTATCACTCTCCTCATCGACGTCTGGCTCCTGCCGGTCCCACCATTGTATCGCCCTGAAGATGTATTGCGACGAGACCTCTCCCTCGTCGTCATCCTCATCCTCATCTATGTCATAATGCCCTACCAAATCACTGATATCATCCTCCATCTTTGTGTCTATCCTCTAATCGACCCAAGGCTGAGGATAGATAGGAGCAGGTCGCACTGTCCACCACCAGGCCTGATATGCTTGGGTCACTATGACATCATCTACATCAGATATTGATGCTGCATCCTCTAGACCATCATCATCACTAACTGGCACATCTTCTATCATCGGTCGTCGAGTGCTATTCACCCTGACTGCATTGCGTACAGAGCGTGGATAGCTCACATGCATCATGGGAACATCCAATCGCCATCTGAACTGTCATGCTACTCGATCAAAACAAAAGCATGAGACAACGTGATCGAGGCGACAACCATTAGTCGATCCCTCTGCATCCTTGCTAGCTACCTTTGCTCACCTGGCCATGATATGCAGCCGCAATATGGTCTCCAAATGATATCGTCGGGCCGTAATCTATCAAATATAACCCTCCAGTATAGTAGATCACCGTGTCTCCAGCACCTGATAAGTGGATAGGCGTGGACTAGTGGATAAGACAACACTGGCTCTATAGGAAAACCTATAGGCCGCGTATAGTTGATATGCTCAAAGTCCCAGACCTGTAGTAGTGTACAACACATCAGGTTGTGAGCCTCATAGCAGACATATCGGTCTAACTCATGGTAGAGGTGTGCAAGCATATTATGCCCCCACGAGTACATCGTCCGGTGCTCCTCCATTTCCCTGATCATGTGAACAAGGCCCCCATGAAGGTGAGTGTCTCAACCATTAGGTGCAACTGCTAGTGCTATCATGACAATCATAATCCACTGAATCAGTGGAATGTTGGTGCACCCCTACTCTAACAAGGGAAGCTGAATGTACCCACGCTCTCCCCAAGAGACTGTGCGGCCCAGGCAATACATCTGACTCTATCAAGTATACTCTGATGAGTGATGTTTTATGATCCTCACTGTCTCTCCTCATATGGGCAATCAAAGGATTCAAAAGGCATTCTCTAGTGTAATGGTCATCTCTCTCGTAGGTAGATGAAATGTCGATGTATCTGCATTCCATCTCTCCATCAATGCCTTCAGCATGCTAGCATGGAATCTGATCGTGGGCATGTCAAATACCCGCTAGGGGCCCACTGCCTGTAAATTCTCTCTCTCTCTACATCAGACATGGTAGTAATGTGATCACGTAAAAGTGACATCAGGCAACCTCTTGTGTGCTCTCACATCCCCAGGATGACCTATATGACACAAATAGATAGAGATTGAATCAGTTTCTGAACAGCAAAATTTAACTTCATGATCAAAGTAAGGAATAGTGCCCGGTCCCTGGGGCCCTTGTCCTTTCTGGACTTGGGCGCAACTCGGATGGCAGAGAGACGACTCGAGGCTGAGGTAGGTCCCTGATCCTTGCTTGTTTAGCTTGTGTTCTTCATTTGTTAGGTTTTTGTCATTTTCTGTGCCTTTCAGGTGAGAATGGACAAGGGTCCCAATCAGGGGTGCCCAAGTCCACCCAGGGTGCCTAAGTCCTCCTTGGGTGCCCTAGTCTACCTGGGGCACCCAAGTTTGAACTTTAGCGCCCCAGGTGGAGTAGGGCACCCAAGGAGGACTTGGGCACCCTTGATTGGGACCCTTGTCCATTCTCACCTGAAAGGCACGGAAAATGACAAAAATCTAACAAATAAAGAACACAAGTTGAACAAGAAAGGATCAGGGACCTACCTCAGCCTCGAGTCGTCTCTCTGTCACCCAGACTCGGAGCATCTCTAGTCACGGAAGCTGGTATGGATGTCGGGTCGGCATCGTCGAGCTCCTCTTCCTTCTCCTTCACTTCTCTACACAATGAGAAGTAACAAATGAATAATGAAAAGACATGACTCCCCTTATATATAGTAAAGTAAGCGAGAAATCCTATCACTATCTAGGTGCAAAAACAAATAAATTTGACAAGATTCACTCTTGAGCCTTTATCTTGAGTTGATAAACTCAGATTCTTGCACCATTTGTTGCATTGGAATCTTGGTTCCGCTCTCCATCTTCCCCAATGTGTTGGGTTTGGGTGTCATTTCTTTAAACAATCCTCACAATGCATTTCTCATCAAGTTTCCCTCAAAATTGAAATGTGTAGACATCTCCTTGTTTCTCCTTTTCGAACTAAGCAAGAAAAAACAAGGGGAGTCATATATCTCCCTCGATTTCCTCCCTCATCATGTCTCATCACTCAACCCCCTTAGTGTTTATGAACTAACTTATTGATGGTGGTTGCAGGTTGATTTGATTTGATTTTTGAATTCTCTGACAAGTGTTCCTTTGCAGGTTGCGGTTCCTAACTTTGTGGTCTTGCAGGATTACAGACTTGGGGGCTTATTCCTCCTTTGCGATGACACTTCAGATTCCTCTATAGTATCCTTTTGGGTATCCTTTTTATGATTGATGTATTTACTTTCCTTTAGTTGCATATGCACGCAGTGTCATATGGCCACTAAAGTGGGGGCTAAATGTTATGTCAGAAATTATCCTTCTATATGAAATGGTACAATTTCCCCATGGTTTAGCTCCTTCCCTTTGGTGACCTTTCAACTTAGTTTTTACAGACCTTCCCGAAACCTAACTGACCTAGGTCTAACTAGAAGAATCTCACATTTTGGAATAACTGAAGGCTAAATGGGAAAAGTAAACTTGGATTGGGGTCCCCTAACCTCCTTAAAGTAGTCCTGAGTGGGAAATCAGGGCTTGGACTTGGACGCTAGCACCCTTGTCCTGCCCTATTTCCCGGGGTCTTAAGTTTTGGAGGGATGTCATCTCTTGCCGTGCATTCTGGGATTCCACTTTCAAATTTTTGTTTTTGCGCGATGTCAACATCTTATTTCAAAATTTGAAATTCCTAAGGTTGGATATAAAGAGACATTTGAAAATTATTTTAGGATATACAATATTTTATACAAACTTGATACCAAAACTCTGCCAAAATTGCCATTGAAGATCAGTAATTTGTTGAAGCTCTCAAATTCATTTGAATTTTCTATCATGGAGACAATGGGTGGAGATTAGGAATCAAGATATTGAGACCATCTTGCTCTTCCTAGGGTTTGTACACCTTTTGCATGATCGGGAGAAGGGTTGAAGCCTCCAACATCGAGCTTGGAGATCCTCTGCGGACATTGCTGATTCACCTTCTTGTTCATGCAAGTCTTCATTGCTTTCATCTCCTTGAGGTGAAGTTGTGTTTATTCATTGAGTTAATGCAAGTTATTGATCTTCCTTTGATTGAGACATCTAGGGTTTGATATTTCTGCATACACTTTGCTAGGGTTTGCACACACATTTGCAAATCTTTATCTCTGGCTATTGTTGAGGTGGGAACACCAAAACAGGGTTTGACTGAGCCAAGCTCCTATATAGCTGCAAACATTTTTCTCCTCCTTTTGCAGGTGCAGGTTGCATTTGTCGAGATCTGGCGGAAAGGAGTTGCAGGAAGGTTCATATTGCAGACACAATCATGATAGAATTTGAATTTTAGGATTCTGAGAGTTCCGAGACACGATGACTCGTGCCCTAGTCCAATTGGGTGACTTTTCTGGGATCTGGGAACCTCTAAAGATTGTGAAGTAGTTGGTAAAGAAGATTCTGACATTAGGATACTTTCGGGACACGGTGACTAGCGCCCTAGTCCAACAGCTCCTCAGTTTCTGGGTACACTTTCTCTGAATTGTTTACTTTGCATTTCTATGTTTGTTTCATCAATATCTATGTCAGAAATTGAGTTATCACAGTTTGATATGTAAATTAGGGTTTTATGGTTAGAGAGGAAAATTGGCTTGCAAAACCTGATTCAACAGCCACATAGACACAATTAACAGGAAAAGGGAACATTGGAAACTTGTTGTTTATCCCTAAACTCACCCTTTGCTTCCCTAATGTCTTAGTAAGTGAAAGTGTGGGACTTGTATCATCCATCTTGCTTCCACATTTTCACCACTAAATAGTCCTATATTGCACAAAATGACATTTGATGCTAAAGGCACTATTTCATGGATTCCAAAGAAAAATGTTGTGGTTCAACACATGCAAAATTTTTCTATTAGACCACCTCCAAAGAAGCAAGAGAAATGGGGTAAAGAAAGAAGTTCCTACAATTTCACCTATTAACAATGTGTTCACCAAGAGTGCCAACTTCAATCAAGAGGAAACACATGTAATTGAAGAAGAAATTTATGCACTTCAAGAAGAAGAATATGATGCTGATTTTTGGGGGAATGAGATCTCATAGAGGATGATCCTCCTAAATACGTTCGATGAGACATTGAGCATTGTTATGTTTTATTTCTCCATTTACTTATATTAGCTTTTAATTTTTATAGATCTAATGCAAGTCCCCTTATGGTAGCTTTCTAGTCTTCTCCCTGTAGCATGCTAGTATCCTTTGGAAATTCTATTTACTCTTACTGTATCTCTTGCTATATTTTCTACTACTTTCTCACTCTTAAGTCTTGCAATCAAAAACTTGTTATTTTCTTGCTAAAAGAATGGATGTCCATCTTTTTCCAAAAAGGTGATATATGTATTCATTTGAATGTGAATTTCTTTTAATTATTCGATCCCCTTCATTTTCTCTTTCTTTTTGCTCTTTGTAGTAATTATTCCATCTTCTTTTCAATTTCCACACAAATTTATTCCCACTCATCAATTACTTCCTAATTTTTCTACTTAACTTACACATGCACCTATTTTCTCTAGTTGCATGTTCACTTTAATCATAACAATTCTCTATCCATTAAAAGAATTAAAATGTTTTTCCTACTCCACATTTATTTATTTATTTTAATTTAAAATAACCATGTTCACACTTCAAACTAAATTAATTTATTTTGACTTTAACTTTGAAATAAAAATTTCATAATTTCATTACTATTATTTCATAATTTTTAAAAATATTTTAAGAAGAATATTATTAATATCATCATTTTCTATTCTATACACAATAATAGACAAAATTAAATAACAAAATCAAGGGTCTAGGAAGGAGGGTTATGACAAAAGTTATATTCCTTCATGATTATCTCCAACCCATATGCTTATGATGCTTATCATTCAAGATGTTTTCATTGATTGTTATATGATCTATCTATGACACTCATTATTTTGCATGATTTATATGTTTACATTCTTAGTTTAGATTTATATTTCATGTAATATTTTCCCATCTCCAATTCCTTGCATCCTATGGATGCAACCAATTAAAGGGAGCATATTTTATTGCTAACACTCCTTTATTGAGCTTGCAGATAGTTATAGGTACCAATACATAGATTCATCACTATGCCCAAATGGATCATGATCACATGACATGGCAACACCTGATATGCCATGTCATCCTATGACTACTACTGGGTGAAACATTACCATTACTACTTTTTGTACACAAATTCTTTTCTAACCATGCTCTCTCCTCTCTCTCATGATCGTTAATAGTAAATTTGACTTGCAATTATTTTTATCTTTACTTGAATGATAGAACATACTCACTACATAAGTTTTCTTTATTATACATGTTCTCATGGAGAATGCATGATGAAAGATGAACACAAATGAATAAATCTATGGAGTTCATTACTTTACATGGACCTCAGTATCTTTTTATGTTTGTATATTCACTTTACATGCATGTTTGTGAGCTTTCTTTTACTTTAAGATACATGTTCATGATATGATTCACATGCACCTAAAAGAGGGGACAAAATGTAATGGTGAAATTAGTATATCCATACTAATTCCCATGTACTTTTGTTCCTATTTTGATGGAATGACTTAATACAATTACATATCGATAGATGATGCACTCTTATGCAAAGTTGGGCTCACTACCCGATTTGTTACTTCTCTATATTTACACTTATTCTCCTACATCTAATCCTTATCCCATCCCCATCCACACTTATTTCTATATAGTGCCCATGATTTATTATAGTTTTGCATGCACTCATACCCATACATTCATTACTTTCCTTGATATTAATACCTTCTTGTCCCAAGCCAATCCCGTGGTGTGTGGGATCAATCTTGCACCATGTGGAATTAATGCCTAAAATCTAAATATTCAAATTCAATTTTTTGACTCCTATCCATTTCATTCTTGCCATGCGATAACTTGGTACACTTCTTGTATGATTTATTGCTATGTATTGGTATTTAAAGGAATTCAATGTGCATTTGTTGATCATCCAAAAATCATTTAAAAATTCTATGCATCACAAGGGGTGTCCTTCTAGGAACACTTTGCTTTGGAGCATTAAAAGGAACCTAATCTGCATCAAAGTTATCTAGATCATTTGAATTATCTAAGATTGTTGTCTTTGATAATTTCCATGACTATAAAGCCAATATAATTAAGGTGGTCGACCTAGGAGAACTTGGCCCTTGCAACCCGATGACTTCTCTAATGTATTTTAAATATTGTTAGTCCTTGACAATTAACGAAGAGAAAAGAATTCAAGGAATTAGAAAGCATGTTAGTGTATTTTAGGTCTATGGTCACAAGATGGATATGTGTTGTGCATATTTGATCTAAACCCATGAATGACCTACTCAAAAGTTATAAACTATAATAGTTTCAAGATAATTTCTAGCCCAAAAAAGATCCATTTTCAATCTTGAAGCAAGTGAATTTCAATACGACATCAGAAATAATTCTTTATCATCATTCCTAAAATTAAATGTCATAACTACTTTTATTTAATTTCCTAAAATAACATTATTTAACATACTTTTATGAGTCGCAACTATTATTAAATTAATCTAAATTAATGTATACTTAATTACTTCCATTTTTTAATTAACCTAGATTAAACCCAAAAAAATCCTTTACAATACTATCCAAATGATTTGTACATGTAATTAGATTATTTAAAAAATATATCATATATAATATTAGTTTAATTTTATTATAGATTAATACTGTCCAAATGATTTGTACATGGATTAAGTGTAATTATATTATTTAAAAAATATACCATATATAATATCAGTTTAACTTTATTATAGATTACACATGGTAGTGCTTACCAAACTAATATTATAGATTACACATGGTAGTGCTTACCAATTGATTAAAATATATATATTAAGTTGTAATTAAATTATTCTACTAAATAATATAGTGCATTGTCCTAAATGTATAATATAATTCTTCATTAATAAAAAGTGCAATCTTTTTTTTATTAGTACCTGCCTTCGGCTGGTACTATTGCAATGAGTTCAACTTATCTAGTTATTAATCTATTGATTGCAAACCAATCAAAAGATAGGATTATTTTTCTTCTCGGACAAATTTGATTTAAATTTGTACTTTTCCTATGTGAACATGATAAATTTTTAACAAAAAAATATTTAGAAATGATTTATCTGTATTGTCATTGGCTGAAAAAAAGTGACCTCTTCTCTGCGGATTGTCGGTTTGTCTGGAGAGTGCAACAAAAAACTATAAATGAGGAGAGAATTTTGATTTGAAAGGAGTACGTGGCAAGTAAACAAATTATGAACACAAATTTTGTCTCCCACTAGTTAAGTCATGCCTAAATGGATGGCCATTAATTTTTTGCTTCATTAGCTAAAAGTAATATAATTTTAATTTAGTTTTTAGTGTTCTACAGATTTTATTTTATGTAATTAGATTATTTATTTTTTATTTTATTCTTCAAACTTACAATATTTTAATGCATTTTAAATTATAAAAGTATTAGTATTATTACTATACTTTAGGGTTCTACACATAAATAACATAATTTCACTAAAATATTTCTTAACTATTCATTTGATCTTAACCATTGATGTCTAATTAAATGGAGCTAAACTACATACTTTTATTAAATGAATGCACCCAAAATTATTATTAAACCACAATATTACATTAATTAAAATAATTAAAATCATGTTGTCTAAAAGTAATTACTATTATTACTTAAATAAAAAATTAAGTGACTAAGATAAAATACTATAGTGATGTAAATATGAATATGTTTTTGTTATTATATTATGTAATTATTCTTCAAACTTACAATATTTTAATGCATTTTAAATTATAATAGTATTCAATATTATTACATTTTAATATCTTAGGCAGACATTTCAAATCTATCCACACCCAGTTAGGGTTAGGGTTCTACACATTTTATTTTATGAAATTAGATTAATGTAAATATGAATATGTTTTTGTTATTATATTATGTAATTATTCTTCAAACTTACAATATTTTAATGCATTTTAAATTATAATAGTATTCAATATTATTACATTTTAATATTTTAGGCAGACATTTCAAATCTATCCACACCCAGTTAGGGTTAGGGTTCTACACATTTTATTTTATGAAATCAGATTATTTTTTGGATTTCAATTTCATTTAGTCAAGAGTTAAAAATTTAGGAATTCAATTTTATTTAGTCAAAAGTTAAAAATCTACACTATCACAAAAATATTTCGCCATGTTATTACATTTTTTATTTTATTCTTCAAACTTAGCATTTTAAATTATAAAAGTATTAGTATTATTACATTTTAAGGAAATATTTGTGTTATTTAATAGACTTTGTAAAAGTTTAGTTTTATAGTTAGAAAATATTTTAGTCCTATTTTATTTTTACCAAATTAGATTGTTTTTTGAGATTTCAATTTTATTTACCTAAGACATTTCAACACTCTTCAAAAATTAAATTTTCAATTATTGGAATGCAATTTGTCTATACAACCAATACCTAATCAACAAAAAAAATACAACTAAACAAATACTATATACAACTAAACAAAAAAAATTACAACTAAACAAATACTATAATAACAACACTACAAGGCAGGTACTGGCCACTACGTGGCACTTGTTTTATAATACTGTATAGTTCGAAAGATGTCCTCCAATCATATAATCAAATCTCTCAAGTTTGTTTTAGACTTTCACTTGGCCTTTACAGTTTTTGGTACAGGGGAGACTAGTTGTGTATTTATTTATTTTATTATTTTGGGCAGTAATTTGGATTTTTAAATGGTTGTTTTGTTTTTATTAAATTTATGTTGTTTGGAAGTTAATAAATGAGAGTTTTATTTTAATTTTACACTTTTCAAATTTATATGTAGTGATTTTAAATGTTATTTAATTTTTTATAGTAATTTATTTGGTCAGTTTATTGTTTAAAGTTTTAGGTTCACATCATCAAATATGATATCACATTAATTTTCATAAAATACAGAAAAAATAGTCTAATAATTATGTATTATATCATTTTTTGATCTATCTATGTGATATCACATGATTTGTTGTTTTTAACCATGACTTGTTTTAATAAGTTCATTACATTTAATTATTTGTAATAATAATAAACACTAACAACTTTAAAATCACAACTAATAATACTAAATATTAAAAACATATTTTTTTAATATTTCAATATAGACAGTGACATCTATTGAAACCTCCCAACTATTAAATATTAAAAAAAAATTGAATCCTTCCCCCTATGTTCTGTCTAACATGTTCTCCATAGAAGTATATCATATTTTTAAGCAGAAAATTAAGTATTGAACATTTCAATGGTGTGCAAACATTGATAAGTAGTTATGAAGGATGAAATATAAATGGGTAGAAAACATCCGTGACAAGGGAAGAGACATTTATAGGTAGTCTATAAATTATAGAGACTATTTCTTAGATATGATATTAAAAAGTCTACTCTTCTACCAAGAATGGATGGTTACAAGAATAATAGATTTTCTTTCTTTATGTGATTTGTCTATGATTTGTTTGTATGGTTCGGCTTTACAATAAAAACAAAGAGACCTTGAGTAGTGCATCAATAAGAACAAAAAGGTTGAAAGATAGCATTTTTTTTTTCACTGGCTTGTGGACATGGTTTGTTTAAAACTCGGATTTGTGTCATTTCATTGCAAGAAGATGACAAAAGAAATTAATAAACACTTTTAAAGGACAACGGACACAGTTAAACTTTCCTATCTAGGGATAGAAAACAATCCATCATGAACAAAATACCATTGTCATTATTATATAAAAGTTTGAGATAAGTACATTCCATTTCTTCACAACTTACATTGTTTTTGGGAACTTGAATATAATTTTTATTTAATAGATTTTTATAATAGACATAACATTGATAATGGTGGTAAAGGCTTTGAAAAAGAGTATGTTCACCTATATCCTTATATAAAGCAAGTCCATGATTGCACATACTATACGGTATATTACAACCTCCGTCCTCCCTAAAGTATAATTTTGCGTGTCAAATTTAAGAATTTGAGTTTAACCACATGTAACATCATCATAGACGAAACTATATGTAAACATCTTACTAACATAGTCTTGGCTTTTGTTTAAAGGAGTAACATTTTTAATAATTGAATAATGAGTCCAATGCTTTATTCTCTCTATTGCTTTCAATTTTTTTCGTTTATATTGGTGTGAGGAAAATTAAATAATTTAATTAAATATGTATACATAAGTAATAATTAATTTAGATTAATTAATAATGATATTTGGACATATGTAATTTGGAATTAAATGTTATTTTAGAAAATTAAATGTAAAGTAGATAAAGGTACTTAATTTAATGACTGAATAATGAATAACCTTCTCAAATTTGAACTGTCTCTTTTCTCAAATTGGTACTTCTTTTGCCTGTATAATGCCTCAAATTCTATGCAAAACTTGTACTTAATTTGGGATTGAATTTGAGGGTTCAACTATCTTGTGTCTGTAGATTTGTCCTTCTACGCATGGATTTGATCTTTATGGTTTATATTTCCACTTTCTGATTTGTTGAATTTTTCTATATTTGCTCTACTATTTGGATTGACATTATTTATGAACACCTTTTGAAAGTTGACAACTTGTCAGGGAACAAGTTCTCCTAAATCAAGCTCGAGAAAAGGACTAGCTTTACAGTCGTACAAATGATAAAAAAACAACAAACTTTAGCCATGCAAATGTTTCAAGGATGATTGTGTGGATCTAGATTTGTTTTGTGTGCTCTGATGTAAGTGTTCCTAGCATGTTCCTTAAATGCAAATGATATTTGCTTGATGTTTGAAGATAATAAATGAATGTAATCAATGCCTCCAAATACTGAGATACAAGAATAATTTACACAAACTTGTGTTTAGTTAGCACATGATGGCTAGTAGAATGGGTGGGAGTCAGCTAAACTTGTATTTGATTTTTGGAAATTTGGGGGTCAAATCCATGGACATGAGGTCAATCTCGCACCCATAAAAATGCCTTAGGATGATGGAACAATAAAGTCTATGCATTGAATCAATATGTGATCATAGATGGTGCAATAGATATGGTTAATATGGGGAAATGTGTAGATGTGGATAAGCTACACATCAATGTATGGGAATATGTGTGCATATGGGGACGGGTGAAGGCTAGTTGAATAAGTCCAACTTTGCACAAGGCTACACCATTTGTTGATATGCAATTGTATTAAGAAATTTTCTAAAAAATGGGCACACAACTAAATGAGAAACAACGTGGGTATGAAAATTTCACCATTACATTTTGCCCCCACATTGAGGTGCATGTGAATTTTGGAATGATCATGTATCTCAAAGTATGTAGCACTAAACATGCATGTAAAGTACATATTCAAACATTAAAGGATATTCTAGGGTCCATATAAAGTAATGGGCCTTTTTGAATGTGATCATGTAATTTCATCCTTTGACATGCATGCTCCTCCAGAACGAAGGAAAATATGCCATGAGTAGCTTTTATGATGCAAGAAGGAATAAAAACAATTACAATCTAAATTTTATTGTCAACAATCATAACTAGTAGAAGAGAGGAGGAAATAAGTTAGAGAGATTCTAAATGTATGAAAAGTGGTAATGCTCTACCTTGCTTGGTAGTTATGGGATGACAAGGCACGTAGGGTGCTAACTTGTCATGTGCTAACGAGGAGTCTCTGTAGGCAACTATAACTATTTACAAAACTTAATATGAGAGTGTTAGTGACATAATATGCCCCTACAATTGGTTGCATTTATAGGATACAAGGAATCTGAGAAGAGGGGAATACATTACTTGAAATGTAAATGTGAGCTAGGCATGTAAGCATGCAAATCATGTAAAGTAATAATTATAAATAAATGCATCATGTGAGAGGCAAGTATAGCATGTCGAATGATAATCTTGGTAAGAACATGGGCTGGAGATAATATCAAAAAATGAGGTTGCTCCCAACATGGGCAAGTAAAGTTGTGATGTGGCCCACAATGGCCATGAACACTTGTGTAAGCATGTAGGACACTAGGAAAGACATATGCCCCGATGTCGCATCATGAACACACAAGAAGGAGGTGATAGGTCCCTAGTGGTGAGGAAGATCTAGATACATGGCATAACATGTAATCAATAAGGTAATGAAGGCTTTAATGTCCTTAACTTTAATCAACATTTTGATGTACATGATATGAAATGTAACCAATAAAATGGAGAAATTTGTAATGTCCCCAGTGTAACTCTAAGAATATGGTTAGGTCACATGAGTACATAGTATGATAGGGAAGGCATAATGCATGATGCCCCCAATGTGTTAGGTTGGCTCTTAGAACATGGCTAGGTCATGCAAGCGCAACATTATAATGCGATTGTGGGAGCACATGTCAATGTACATAATTGCTCCCATATAAGCGAGATACTGCAATAAGAAGTAAATATGTGGTAAGAATCATAAACATTGTACTATCGCCTACAATATAGTGATGTGTATTAGCTAGGAATGGATCTATAAATGTCATGTGATGATTAATGATAGGTAGTCACATAGATAGATAATCATGAAAGTGCAAACAAATATTATGTGATAATGTGATCATGAAGGCACATGTAAAGCTAGTTGCTTCGATGGGCATGATAATACAATGAAGCTTGTAAGGTGACAAGGTCATAAGAAAGGTAATGACTAATGAATATCTACCCCTCACATATACCAATACAAATTTTAAATGCATGATGTTAACAAGGCCTTTCACTAGTTTTTAATTGAGAGTGGAAAGGCCAAATGCATTATTACTAAACTAGGAAGTGATTATAAAAGTATTGTCTAATTGGGTTGAAATTTTCCATGAAGTTCTTTTTTTGTCATTTGGATTATTAAAATTCACACAAAGGATTAGGTCTCCTAGTTGAAAGTCTCATCGAATGATTCCTTTGTTATAGGTTTTATTTATTTGTCTTTGGTATATGCATAGATTATCTAATGCATTTATTCATCCAAGGTCTCAAGCTCTTGTAATCAATGTTCCTTGTATATATAATCATCAATGTTGTCACAAAAGGAACCATGTAATAATGGAATCTCAAGCTCAAGAGGCATTATAGCCTCCATACTATAGAATAAAGAATAAGGTGTGAACCCAGTGGGAGTATATATGATGGTACTATATGTCCATGATGTTGGGATAAGATTTGTATGTTAGTTAGTACCATGTTTGTCAACTATTTTTCTTAAGATTTATTTAATAGTTTTGTTGGTGGCCTTAGCTTGTCCATTACCTTGTGGATAATATGTCATTGAGAATCTTGGTTGTATTTGAAACCATTCTAAGAATTTCTTTACCTCTTTAATGTTAAGTAATGTACTATTATCCATGACAATAGTGGATGGTAAGCTAAATTTGGAAACAATTGTTGACAAAAACTAGTGAACAATTACAATGAGAATATAACACAAAGTGTACAAATCTAATTATCACAAAATAATAGACATGTGATTAACCATCAAATATGAAATGTAAAATGGATAAGCACTTATAATAGAAATTTAAAATTAGCAAACACATATGACACGAGATATACGTGGATAAATGCTTTCAGGAAAAACTCCACCACCAAAGAGATATTGATCTTATATTAATCAATAATAAATATATACAACAATAAAATCCACTCTATCTTCTTCAGTTTAGCAACACTTTGATAGCATAACATTACCTACAAATAATCCATACAACACCTCTATCTCACGCCTCCAACATATAGACTTGAGGAGGCCTTGTAAAATGTTGGCACCTAAAAAAACAATTCCCAACTTGGTTTGTTTTGCCCCAAATCCATCAAAATTCCCACTTTGTGCCTTTGTTGTTGAACCCATCAGTTATATCCAATTTGAGACTATTTTGAATGGGTTCCTCCCAAAAAAATTTAAGTGGTTGCCTTTTTGAAATGCAAGTTAGAAACCTTGAAAAAATAGCTAAGTCCAAGTGAATCCTGGCTTTTCTTTGTGTTTTTTTTCCTTTGTTAGAACTTTAGAGTTTCAGCCTTCTGTCTTCCATCGCGCCTTTCCTATTGGCTCTGATTTCCCCCCTTGGTAATTTGTAAAATTGCCTAAGTGTTTTGGGTGTCGAAGGTAGGGGTGGCGGCCTTCAGTCTTCTTTTGAGCATGCATTAGCAAGAAGGCCTGATTGTTGAAGTGCGCCAAGGCTTCAAAATTTTCTAAGTGTTTCGTATCGTCGGAAGTCAAAGTGGCAGTTTTTTGTCTTCTTTTGGGCAGGCGAAAGGGTGAGGGCTTGATGACTGAAATCTGATGGGGCTATTCTTCTAAGTCTTGCGGGTGGTGGCAAGTGGGAGGTGTCTTTTCTTTCTTCCTTTTTGCATGAAGAAGGTGGAAGGCCCGATCACTGAAGTCCAACAGGGTTTCAAAGAGTTTCTAAGTGTTGTGGACATCGGTGACTAGGGGCTTCTCTTCCTCTTTTCTTTTCAAAGACAGAAGGCAGAAGGTTCGATTGCCAAAGTCTGGCGAGCTTCAAAAATTTTCTAAGTGTTTCGGGATTGGGTGGTTCCTTTCTTCTCTTTTAAAGTGAACGATGTATGGTGGAGGCCCGATCTCCAAGGCCCGATGGTTTCCCTTTGTTCCTTTTAGACTTTCAAGATTGGGGTTTCCTTCTTCACCTTTTCAAAGGTCGATTAGTTGGAGCTCAATCGTTTTGCCTTCCCTGCTCCTCCCACAACCTGGAAACACACCAAAAACCTTTAGGATCGCTGTTAATATGAAATGGGTAGTTGAAATCAATGTTTTTATTGTAGTTGGTGGGGTTGTTGGGGATTTTCCTGCCCATTTCATCCTCAAGTCCAAGTTGTGAAGGCTATAAAGGCAAGATTAGAATTCATTCTAAGGGTTGGCCCTTGAACC